>OY987271.1:12082615-13282615 GCA_963920665.1 Straminergon stramineum | reverse complement strand
AGAATACACAAAGGAGCAATAATTATTTATAAAAGCTTGTATAAATTCATAAAACACTTTACTTCTGCTATAATTTCTAAGAATTGGAGTAAACATTTTTTTTAACATGTAGAGGGCGTTGGCAATAAAACGGCTTGTAAAACAACTTTTGTAAAAATTACATCAAATGAAAATGGCAAGAAAGGGTGGTGAAGACCAAAGTCAACTAGACAAATGAACAAATGTTTTAAAATGTTGGGTTCTATATGTCTTAGACAATATTCACCTTATATATGAAGAATTTCAACACTATTATGTGATCTTCAAAAACTCATCTGAGAAGTGCCCTCCAATTATAATTGTAACATTCATTAATAGTATTCTATTTATAATAAAAAAATCTTCAATGTTTACCAAAAAGATTAAAAAGTAAGGTACCTTGCTCCAAGATACATGTATTTTCTAAACTATTATAATTAGGGTTTTAATGTTATTATTGCCTTCATTATAATTACATTTATGGATTTCTTCAAAATACTACTATAAGAACTTTCTACATGAAAACTAGATAATCCCCTTAACATTGGACTATAATGCATTATAGGTAATTACTATCAGAACCATATAATATGAGAGGCTCCTACCAATGTTTCATCAATAATGCATTGAAAAAAAAGGAAAAACACTAGTTTAGTATAGTCATGAACATTCAATACAAAAAATGCTATAAAATAACCAAGACTTCTATTTCTTTCATTTGCCATTGATTCATTTTAGTGTAAGTTCTATATTCTTTTCCTCATAAATTGTGTTCATAAAACAACATGAACTAGGTCATTTTAGAACTAAATGACCACACAAATTCAACCCCCAAAAGTTCCCAACATTTCTAATTCAATATATCCTTCAAATCTTACTTATTGACAACTAGTTCGTTCATTTTATTACCAAACTTCTGGCAAGAATAATAGAGTAACTAAACATAAAATGCCACAAGACAAAATTCATTTACAACTTTTAAATATTTTGGACATAGAGAATACATGTAAGCTTCTAAACTATTGAGAATTAAATTGTATAATAACATTGTCAATCATATAAGAAACAAAATAGTTTTATGGTAACAAATCCTTGTTCGGTTTCATCATCTAATTTTCTCCAAAGAAAAGCCCTAAACCCTAAACCCTAAACCCTAAACATACCCTAAACCCAAAGCATGAACGCATCTATCTAATTATGAAAAAGTGAGGTCGCGTTTTAGACATTTACTTCATTTCCGTAAATGCTAAGAATATAAATTCATCTGCATGTGATTTATAATTAAAATATTCATTAAACTCTCACCTACCATACTCAACAATTGCCCTTGTTTTAGGTGATTTTTTCATTTATCCCATAAACGATTCAACAACCATTTATTTGTCAACAATTGGCAAAGAATCCTTCTTTGTAGGACACAAGGGCAAGTAATTATCCTCAAAATTTGTGTATAAAGGAGAGATCTTTCACTATAGTTTGACCTGCACCTAGTATTTTTGCTTTGTTTAGAGTAGGTGATCTTAGACGGTTCCAAATAGGAGGATTTTCACAGTCACTAGCCCAGGCTTTAAGGACAAAAGTGCTAAAAAAAAGGAAAGCCCCATCATGTCCTTGTTCCCAAAGACAGTGGATAGGAAAAAATAGACAAAGGTTTGCCTCGTAATTTTCATTCCACATTACTCTGTTAAATGGAAGAAGAATCTTCGGGAAAAAATAGAGTGCAAATTGCCCCCCCCTAAAACCAATGTGTAAAGTGCTCCCAAGTGGAAGTGGAATCTTCCCTAGAAGGACGGAAATTCAAAGTCGTTCATTCCCGTTGCCGCCTCTTTTCCCCCGCCAAGAAGATCCGTGGATGTCCAGACATGCTTTAGAGATTATACTCTCATTATCTATTGTCTTCCTGCTGCCTTCCTTTTCTCTCTCTTGTGCTTGGTTTCACGGTTGTGTCACGTTGTTGTTGAAGATCTTCGCATCAATCGTGACGAAGGCCTCTTGTGCTTCTAGCTTTTGGTAGTATTCTTCGCATTCCATATGAATTAGTTACAATTTGTGCCTTTTGGGTTTGCAGTTGCACTTCATGTGAAGTAGTTCAAATTTCTGTCATTCTGGTTTGTTGTTGCAGATCATGTAAAATAGCTCAAATTTCTGTGATTGTTGTTTGCAGCTATACTTCATGCAGTATTGTTGCTTGTTTTTCATTCCTCATTGGAGCTACACTGTTGAGAGTGCACCCATACTTGGATATATGACTTTGGGCTCCGTATTTGAAATAAGGTCGATGCATTTTCGTGATGCGTCCTTCATTATACGCCTATGTGTATTTCCATGTTTTTTGATAGAGTTGTCTTGTTGAAGGCAATTGCATTCTTGAATTTGTGGAAGAAGTGATGCGTGTGAAAGGGGCTCCTAATTTGTTGCCGCAAAACCCGGACCCCTTCAATTCGATGGGAAATCAATAGAATTCCTTTAGATCCAGTGAATTCATGATATTCATGGGTTATATAAGGCATGCAATTCAGGTCGGTACGACTTGAATCATTGTTCGGATGAATTTGTAGACGTTTATGTTGATTGCAAGCATACTCAACATAAATTGATAAATAATGGAATATGAATTTTCAGGTAGCAGTTCAGGTCGTACTGACCTGAATCTACATTTACAATAAATCTTGAGCATATATATCAATTTAGCAAATAACTAAATGGAAATGTAGGTTCGTAAATATTTGAAATGCAATTGCAATTTTCGGTTGTATCGACCTAAATCAACCTGTCATGAATTTACTATATTCAAGAGAAACTAACTATTGACCTTTACCAACTTAATGCTGAATTGAAAAGCTTTGATTGTAATTCAGGTTGTACTGATCTGAATTTACATGTCATAAATCTGTTGAAAAATTCATAATGCATATCTTATTGAACTAAATATATAAAAGTTTGAAGCTGAAGTCTTCGATTGCAATTCAAGTTGTATCGACCTGAATTGACATATTATAAATCTGTACAATATATCACAATATCCATTAAACATACCTACATCGAGAGTTTCTTGATTCTGAAGTATTGGACTGTAAGTCAAGTCATAACAACTTGAATTATTATGTACAAAAATTGTAGAAGTGAACATACTACACGCCTAATGGACTCGGATGAGGAATGTTTGACTAGAACTAATGTCCTATTGAAGTTAATCGATATGGACTCAATCTATGACCTGAAACCTTAATTCAAGTCGTATCGACCTGAATAGACAAATTCTAAAGCTGTGATTGTAGAACGCCCTTGAAGTCTCATTTATTAGAAGTCAAAATATCTTTGTTCTTTAATCATTGTTTATAATTCAAGTCTTATCGATCTAAATGTTCACTGACTTCCATCTTCCGATTTTCTTTGCAATTCGGATTGGGCCAATGAGAATCGACATCTTCCGCAGTGTTTTGGTTTTAATGTCAATTCAAATTGTATCGATGCAAGTTAAGAGTTTAGTTTTGATATATTCAATTTAGTTTCTGATAATCTGAATTGATATTTTCAAGATAATGTATCCAATGCGTGCAATTCAGGTCTTGCCGATCTGAATTAGAAATTTTAAGTATTATTGGATGGCAATTGATGCTTAGTTCTTGTCTGCAAGTGAACACAATGTTGTATTATCTTGATCTATAGGAATTATGGGCTCCCATGTCATTCCTCTTGATGCAATGGACTCATTAGATGACGAGTTCCAGGCTCTTAAGGGGATGAATGTGGGCATTCCAAAGTGCGAAGGACTTCCACGTCGCCAATGGAATACAAAGTGCGTCACTCTCTATAACAATGAAGGCATACTTGTTGGAGAAGGTACTTGCCACAGTGTGAACTCGGATTTGGTTCTTGGTGCCAATGGTCCTCTGAGAGATACTCATATTGCAGTGCACATTTCAAAGATACATTCCGAAGTTGACATTCCTTTGAAGTAGGTGTACTCTTTGATAGCGTGGCCTACTCAGCTTGTTCATTGCCGCAGGGCAAGCCTACACGACCATGAGGCTAGGGATAATTTCAATCAAATCCAAGCGAGTTTGTTAAACCCACCCTCCTTGTCATCTGCACGTCCATATACGAGCATCATCCGAAATCCACCTCGAGAGACTTCTCTGAAATCGAAGGACCTTCTTACACAAGAGTCTATCAATGCAGTGTCTAGCAAAGTTTGTTGCAGCCAAAATTGTGTTCAGCCATTTCCAAGGGAGAAGATTCGAGCCTTTCATGAACGCATGTACCACAATTCAACATTCAAACATAGAGCCTTCATGAAGACGGAGGTGCACAGACAAGTTCATTGAGACTCCCGAGGGAGAAGGATGGTCACGGTTGAGGGGATTAATGTCTGTATGAAAGCATGGATGCATATTTCCGGGGTCCTAGAGGCCACATTCTATCGCTACCAGACATATTCAAATAATGGTCAGGAAGCAATGGCACATGGTAATTTAGGGTTGGTGAAGCCAAGGAAACACACTCAACAAGCTATTGCAACGTTGAAGTGCATTCTAGACAAGGAGGCAGATCACATGCCACATCGTACTCGGACTCTCAAGTCTGGGGATAAGGTCGTGTCCATGATTCTTTCGCCTACCTTTCAGTGGAAGGATCAAATTGAAAAAATCAATGAAGCCAATGCTGCTTTTGGGTTGAAGGAGGTGTCAACTTCTAACTTGAGTAAGATTAGATCATCCAAGTTCCCAGAGTAGGATGTAAAAAAGCCAAGAGATAATTTTGCTCGGTGCTCTATTTGTGACAAATTGCAGGAACTAAGGAAGGGAGCATTTCCTGGGTCTCATAGTGCTTTGAAGTGGTCGCGAAAGTTGGACAAGCATCTTGCCATTGCTCGTGCTCACAGGGAGTTGTACTATGCAAATCGTTACCATTCGCATAATTCCCCACATGAGTGCCTTACGATTATGCATGACAAGATGGATCATGCTAAAACGGCTTCTCCAGTCTTCTCCCACAAGAGTAAAGAACTTGATGGCCTAGTGAAGTTGCCTGTGTCCGTGACTAGCATGATTGCGCATGGTCATGCTAATGTGCACTATGCGCATTACGGTTTGGATCTATTTCCCCACGATTCAAACTACACCAATTGGCTCCATGGCCAAACTATTGCGAGATTTGGAAGAGCCACCAAAGTCTTCTTCTCGGCAATTGTTTGTGAGGTCGGGGTCGACAAATTTGTTTGGTGCAGTGCTTAAGGGAGTTGAGATGTGTGAAGCGTCCCTTCCTCCTCCACCAATTACCTTAGTTCCGGCGACGCCCTTGCCACCCATTCTAAATGTGCAGATGGACAATGCCACCGGGGACAACAAGAATAGATATGTTTTCTATTTTTGGTCTCTACTTGTTGCAAACAAGATCTTCCGTGAAGTGTATGTGAACTTCATGATTGTGGGTCATACACATGACAACATTGATGCGCTATTTGGAAGATGGAGCATGTTGTTGAAGAAGGAGAACTTCCCTACAGTTCCTGTACTCATGAAGTCATTCATGGATGTGGAATCCATTCCTACTATCCCTCACCTTATAGAAGAGGTGCTTGATTTCAAGGGATTCATTGCAGGTTCATTTGTGAATGGAGATGAGATACTCGTTGGACATACGAAGCCACAACAAGTGAAGTTCTACTTAGATTCAATGGGGTGTCCAGTCATGAAGTACAAACTATTGTGCACCGATGAGAACTGGTTAGGGCATGATGGCAGAGGCATCAAATTGTGGAAAGAAGATGCAGAAGGGCGAAGTTCGTGGCCTCATGGAGTACCATTTCCAGTTCCACAATGTTCTATGAGAGGCGTGGAAGACATTTTGAAAGGGATATCTAGATTTGTCAAATACTGGGAGAAGTTGTGCAATGCAAATGTCACTAGGGAATACCGAAGGCGCTATGAGCATTTGGTCCACTATTGGCGGGGCGTGAAGGTAACATTATTGGAACTAGTAGCTACTTCTACTATTTTGAGGGATGGTTTTTGGCCGGCAACTCATGTTCAAGCAGCTCGAGAGGATGAAGTAGGAGAAGATGGCGAGGATCGTGAAGAGTTTGGAGAGGATGACACCTACATTGGGCCTTTGCGAGGTCGCCCACAACCATCCTTTAGGGTGGGTCGAGATCTCTTTGAAGGCTACTTTGTCGCAATTCGACCTACTGATGGTGACACTCGACCAGTTTGGATTGCAAGGGCGTTGTCTGATCCGAATTGTAATCCTGAGAAACCGAATTGTGTTCTCATTCAATACTTTCGCCCAACATCAAGGAGTCAAGATGTTCAGGACTTCTATACTCGATGGGACAGTGAAAGAGGTTTACGTTGGAAGGTTGATATAGCCAATCCACCTATTTGGGAAGAAATGAATGCTCTCATGACAGCGTGGAAGTCTCAAATTCCAAAAGACACACGCCAATGTTTGCTTAAGAGCCCGGCTGCTCAAATTGAAATCATCAACCAGAGTTTGGCTTCGTATACTTTGTCTTAAGTGTAGCATTCGATGAGTTGGATCAAGTCCAATATGTTGTTAGCTACATATGGTAGAGTGTTATTTGTTTTCTTATACGTCTACAATATGCTTTCACATTACTATGAAGGATATCATTTTGATTTCTTATAAATGAGGGGTAGGAGATTTAGATTCATGAATGTTTAACTATAGCTTACTACGATTAGTATTCAAAGCTTTGGTTTCTTTGTGGGGAGTAATATGTTTAGATGTTACATTTGCAACATTCAAATTGCAAGTGCAATATGTATACCGTATTAATATATTTCATATGGCATTTTATATATACTTGTTTGCAAAAGACGTGCAATTTTTGACCATATACAATACGATCTTCTTTTCAAAACATTATATTCATTTCATAACTCTCATTTTAATAGAAATTGCTACTTTAATTTAATTAATTAAGTAATCATCAAGCTGAATTACAACTCACTCAATTCACTAATTGTACCTTTGAAGGCCAAATACTAATATGAGAGGGCGACACTCTCCCATTTTAATGAATATGATGTTCATTGTACATTTGCAACAACTAGAGGAGAAGAAGGTACTTCTCTCATTCATGAAAATTGAAAGTCTATTTCAGTTGATATACAATACAATAGCTAGTTTGAAGTTGTAGAGTAACCAATATTCTATGAAAAAGACAGTATTCTCCAACCTTGACAGTTTCACAGTAGACACTAGTAGAAAACAGGGTCAAATTTAACCAATGAAAAAATGACTAGTCACTAGAAAATGACTGAAAAATGACTTCTAGTCATTATTTAGTCGCCAAAGCTGACGTGTGATAAGTTGCAGTCATTTATCAAGCATTCAAAGGAGTAGTGGATGATGCCCAAATGAAATGAGCAATGAGAATTGTTGTCATCTAAAGTTTTGTCTATGTATTGTAGAATTTGTAGGACTATCGCTGATGTGGATTACATCAAGTCATACTTGAGTTGTGTTGTCATAAACTGAGCACAATAAGTGACTATAGTAGAATGGAGGAATGACGAACAATATTAGGCTACTATCCACTAAGGAAATTAAATTTAATATTAAGCTGCAAATGGACTAGATGGATGGCTTACATGGATGGATCACATGGATTAGATGGATGGATATGATGAATTGAATGGATGGATCAAATAGACCTAATTGACAACTTAGATGGATAGATCAAAAAGACCTAATTGACAACTTAGATGGATGGATCAAATAGATCTAATCGACAGTTTAGATGGATGGATCAAATGGATAGCTCACATGGACAAATCAGATTGCTTCTTTCTAGAGCAACTCAATTGGACGGGTGAATTTCACCTCAGCAACACATGGAAGGCTCAGATTGTATCTTGACAACAAGTAGATGGTTCAGATTTTAGGTCAACCACCATATTTTAGGTCAACTGCCTTTATACTTTTGTGGCGGCTGACATGTGGTATGTTGTAATTGTATCTCACTTATTAGTCATTGATGATGTCATTTTTCAATCATTGTGTAGTTATTATTTAGTCATACAATATATTATGACATGGCAGTAGCAAATTGCAGTTGTAGCTACTATAGATGAACGACAGAGATTTCGTCTCTCTCACTTATAGTTAGGTTTAGGTTAGCCGCCGCCTCTTTAGTTTATCTTCTTCTTCTTCTTCTTCTTCTTCTTCTTCTATCTTCTTACTTTCAAACATCTTCTCATTTTCTCTTCTTGTTTTTGCTTCAATTTTCCTAAGTGAAGACTTAGTTTACAATCTTCTTTCTATTGCGTTGTTTTGTAGTGTTGTTATTTTTTTGTTGTGTTGCTGTGTCATTGTTGTGTTGTGTTTTGTTGTTGTACTCTTGTTTTGCAATTTTGTTGCTTTGTTGCTTTGTTATTTGACTGATTTGTGGTTTTGCTGTTGGTTGTTTTACTTGGTAGTTGGCTATAGTTTTTAAGTGAGGACTTAGTTTACAATCTTCTTTTTGTTGTGTTGTTCTTTTATTGTTGTATTGTTGTATTGTTGTATCATTGTTTTGTTGTTATGTTATTGTTTTGTTTTGTTGTTGTGCTATCAATTTGTTGTATTGTTATTTTCCAATTTTGTAGGAAAGTTGTTTTGCAATTTTGTTGTTTTATTAATTTGTGGTTTTGTTGTTGGTTGTTTCAATTGGTAGTTGGCTATAGTTTTTATGGACCAAGAAGCAAAAATAGATTATGGATTGGAGAAAAGAAGAAGTTCAAAGCAAATTGTAGTTAAAGTACATAGTCATACTATAGTCCTAGTACACTTCTATATAGTTTAGCTATAGTGCAATCAAACTTATAGTTTAGTCATAGTACAGTTATAGTGCAGTCAGGGTACAGTCATAGTGCAATCAAAGTAGAGTCAGAGTGCAATCATAGTGGAGTCAAAGTACAATCATAGTGCAGTCAGAGTATAGTCAAAGTACAATCAGAGTGCAATCTTATATAGTGCAGTCATAGTGCAGTCAAACTACAGCCTTAGAAACACAATACAATTATAATACAGTCATGAAAATGTAGTCACATTATAAATATACAAAATGATTCATTAAAAACTATTCTTCAATCTTCTTACTTCTTGTTTATTTGTTTGCAACTACAGAAAATTAATGAATGATTGCAATAGTCATCTACTCAACTATTGTGTAACCAACATATAAATGACTAAATAATGACTATCATATGACTACTATATGACTCCCTCAAGATATACAAACCTTTCTAAATGACTTCACCGAACTCAAAAATGACTCAAGTATGACTGGTATAGCCAAAATCAAACTACAAAATGACTAACAAATGATCTAAAATTTTCTACTTCAACTGAATCGGGCTATCAAAGCTCGCCACATCATTCCAAAACCAACCAACCCAAAACCTCTACGTGTAGAGACCATGTCATCAATTATGCTTGCTAGGTCAACTACCCCATATAATCACATACTAACGAACTTCCACATCATCAATTCAATGAGAAATAAATCATTACAAATAAATGACTACAATGTCCGAAATGACTTGTCCAAAATGACTCAAACCCTAAATCAAACTTCAGTCGTAGTTTAGTTATAAGTGTCCTAAATGACTGGGTTTGTAGTCATCAACTCTAGTCATTTATAGCCTTTTTTCTACTAGTGAGACTGTGCGGTTTGAAATCTATACGAGCCCTAGAGATGAATGGTAAAATGATATACGTTATACCGCCTTTTAATGAAATTTCCCAATACGCTAAAGTTGTGACATGAAAGTGAACGAGAGCTCTGAGTTGTAACCCAAGTATACATCCAAGGCTTCAATAGAGGAATTGAACTTCTATTGCGCCATTTTCACATAATTGGAATTAGCCAATTAATTGAATATGAGTTTTCCTCTTTTCCTCTTTTCCTCTTATCATTCAATTGTTTTTTGTTGTTGAATTATCAGTAATAAATCGAATATTGACATGTAGGACTATAGGTCAATCAATTTATTTTCCCCTGAAGGATTCGTTTGATCAAGGCTTTTGCCATAGATCGGAAAAACTTGAGGTGAGAGTCAGCTGTGTGGTGGATGCTCTTCGTAAACCCTTCACCGGATCAGGTATCAATGACATTCCGCTCCTTGATCCTACTATAAAGCTTTTGCAATGCACAAACTTTGGATCATTCGTTGTCACTCATGTCACGAGGTTAGTCCTAGTATACATAGTGTCAACCTAAGATCCAAATTTGATTATAAGGTGGCTTCTATCCAATTTCGATTTTATTGATGAGATCAATAAAATATAATTTGTGGGGTTTTGAAGTATGAAAGTTTATGTCTCTAGTGCTTAGTGAAGGAAGTGTTACATTGACGTAGTGAACACAGACATCACATTTGATTTCCCTTCATTGTATTCCATGTTGTACAAATCAAAGTTGGCCAAAAGTCTTAAGATTTAACCATTGGAAATGTGTAACCCCATGTAGAGGGCTCACTGCATGAATGAACATGAATCGCTGGTGACGTTACAATCCACCTATTTTCTTCTATCTGTGCAATATAGTCTCCAAGATTGTGTTTTCATTACAAGGTACTGAATGATGCATTGATTTCAAGATACAGTGGGAGTAGGGATTGAGAGGAATGAAGCTATACACTTTCATCTCCGACCGGAAATCAAGTGCACAAAAAATCTTCAAGTTTCAAGATCTTCTTTAATTCAGCTTTTAATTGTAGCATTCTTTCTTTACTAGTAGAATATTACATTCATTCTATTGTAGGTCATTCCACCTAAAGGTTGGAGTGGTGTTCAATAGGACTAGGCAAGGGCTAGGCATAGTAGAGTAGGATGGTATGTACTTGTCTATTTCATAGTACAAATATACCGTAAACCGACATATATGTTCTATGGAGACGACAAACTCTGTATTAGGAACTGAAAATTAAGCCAGTACCTTTCACAACAAAATCGTACACAGTGAAGGACAAGTGTGAACAAAGCTTTTATTTTCAATATGCAAGCTTTAGAGTAAAAAAAATCACCTTGCAGTTAAAAGAATTCATAGTACAATCAATGCAATATCCATGCATAATGGAACACCACGTTAGCAATACCTCTATATAAACCTTTTTTTTTAATTCGCATTGCACATTATTTAGATCAACAAAATGAAAAAGACATTTGCAATAGACTTTGTTGACCTTTCCAGTTATTGTCCACAACTACCTAGATCAACAAACAGTTGTTGGTTTTCTGTTTGATTGGACACCACTTTCGAGTAGTGAGGGGTTCAAAAAATCATTACAACACCGTAGTCCTCATAAAAAAATAGGGTGTGGCAGGAAAATTAGAATAAGCAATG
Organism: Straminergon stramineum; assembly: GCA_963920665.1. Lineage (NCBI taxonomy): Eukaryota > Viridiplantae > Streptophyta > Bryopsida > Hypnales > Calliergonaceae > Straminergon > Straminergon stramineum. The sequence goes on along the minus strand of OY987271.1, from coordinate 13,271,241 downwards.
GGATGAAAAAAATTAGAATAAGCAAAAAGAATAGTATAAGGAAATGAAGTGTCTTACCAAAACTAAAATGGTATGAGCAAGTGACAAACAAGTGCGTATACAAAATATCCTAAACCCTAAACCAAATGCAAATGTCAAAGCATGTTTTTTCCTTAAATTCACGAGTCACTCAAAAATTGAGAAAACAATGAATTAACTATTTGGGAATTCAATATTTTGTGCATTCACGGTCATAGTTATATCCACGGGCATGGGTACCTCACTAGGTTTTTCCACTTCTTTTTTTCCCGCTCACAAGCTCACGCTAACAGGCTCACACACTAGCAACCCTACTCTCCGGGGAAGTTCTTTCATCTTGGTGAGCAAGTGCATTGTATGAAAGTGCTCTCCGAGACCTTGTTCACCAATCCTAGTAAGGGCACGTCCTTCACTTCGGATAATACTCTTCTCATTGATGACTCTCCAAACAAGAGTGTCTGTAATGAGAATGGAAATGCCATATTCCTTGACACTTGGAAACACCAAAATCGGAGGGACGACATTCTCATGGGGGAACTTCTACCATGGCTCCAATGTCTAGATTCGAATTGCTAACCAAGCCAAATGTTGAGATATGTCAAGGACAATCGGATTGGCTTGAACCCATTGCGAGACAGGGACTACAAGGTAGACGACCTGATAGATGGGATGAGAGAGTCCTCGAAGGTCACGGGTTCTAGATATGAACTTCCTGGAATAGGTGTAGTCATAGAGCGAGGCTGACGTAGGAAGTATGTTGTCTCTTAGAGTCGCTCTAAATGTGAGATAGTATTCTGTATAGTCCTCATTTTGTATGCTACAATCTTTTGTAAATAATATATTGAGTTTGCATTTCTCATGAATCTTTGCCATGTGCTTCGGGATTTACTATCTATGTCTCCCATTCTCAATTGAAAATGCTTGTCATGACCCTTGTCACAACCCTTTTATGGATGAATGCATTGATGGATGAGATCATTTTGATGATTGTGTCATGACCTTCATGTCATGGCCTTTAATGGATCAATGCATTGATGGATAAACTAATCCATGATGAAATGTGCACTAGTGGATAAGGAGAGATTGCTTGGAGATAGATTTCTCCAAATGGTGGATTTGTGTGCTAGAGTTAAACAACTCCAGTTGGATGACAATGATACTGGAGTGCTTGGAGATAAATATCTCTAGATGATAGATTTATGCAATGGAATTAGACAATTCTACTTGGATGATTAGTGCACTGGATTTAGACAATTCCCAGAAGATGATAAGTGTGATGGAACTTGGAGTTAGATAACTCCAAGTAGAAGATCAAGATGTGGATAAGAAATAGATTGCATGAGATATGATCTAGAGAAGTACAACTAAGACTTTTACCTTAATGGATGATTTTAGATGGAACCAAGAATAGAAAGCTAAAGATAGAAAGAAGTCTAAAGATAGAAAAGAAGTTTTAGTCTATTTTAAAGACTAATAGTCTTTATTGATAGTCTCTAGTATATAAGAAGAGCTCGGGGGTGAGGAGACTATCTTTTGGAGATTGATCTCTCTATGGTTGGGTGGTTTGAGCTCTTGTAGAAACCTTCTTATTAATAAGCATATATTTGTTTGTTTAAAAGTTCCTTTGTGATTTTTAAGTTACAAGCCGTGGGAAGTACGTAACAATGCTTTTGCATTTGTTTGACAGAGGGTAATGTGGTTGGGCTTATGGATTTTATACGTACTACAGGTTGGAGGTGTTCTCTTTGTTGAACCACCGAAAAGGCAAAGGTTGACCAAGAGTCTTTTCTCTAGATTGGAAAGGTCGCTCTCTAACCAATCCAAATCCAAGGGGGGGAGTTGCAATACCGCTCCATATTCCAAACCATACTTGTTGCGGTCTGCTGTCGGGTCTGCTGTAGACGCTACATCCACGGCCATAGACTATTCCAAGGGGGATGTTGAAGATAGGGTCATGGACAACCCCCCAGTAGCAGACCTATTAGGACTCCTATATGCTTTTTGTCTTTGTTGAAACGAGCATCCTCAAATTGTGGGAATTCCTTTTTGCCAAAACCGCAGATGGACGTGGCAACAAGTCACAAACTAAACCTACCCTTGGACGAAATGCCGGGACATCTTCGACTTGAAGATGGTATTCCGACTCTATCTGCAATTCCTAATGTCTGCATTGTTGCATTGAAGTTAGTGGCTGTATTGGAGGATGAGACTATGACTGTATTACTAAAGTTGACTACTCATGCTATTGTTCTTCAAGTCGAGGATAAGCAACCTCATCCCTCGCAATCTGCGAGAACTAAACAATCTCCTTCCGTCGACAGTCTTTTCAAGCAACGAATTTTCGAAGAACATTGGTGTTCTCTGGACTTCAAAACAACTAGGACTTCACTTCCATACATAGACAATGTCAATGCATGGCTACCAAGGCGGACTCCTCAAGGGTCAAGATCACTTTCGGCTTTGGAGGCCCCCCAAATTACTCGAAGGTCAAAGTGAAAGGAAAATGGAGCTTAGAGCTTGAGCTTATGCGATTCTTTGGGGTGGGGGGAAGTGGGCCTCACTATCACTCTCGACGCAAGGATATCTTTAAAGGACTAGCGAAGCTCAAAGCACTGGAAGTAGCTAGGAGCAATTGTATAGAAATAGACAAGTAAAGATTTTGCCATCAACAGGTAAATCAAGCAAGTGAAGATTTCAAAGTATGTAGCTTTGAGGTATCCTTTACTATTAATAGTATGATAAATAGACATACAAAAATACTTTCAGAAGTTCAATGCTTCATGTACAAGAGGTCGCTACATAGATTCCACTAAATCTTATGCCTTCATAGTTCATTCACTACAAAGAATATTTACATACTCTTTTTGTATTCAAATGCACAAGTAAATCCGACTTATTCACTTTGAAATGACTCCCTTTCATTTTTGCGGAGTACTTCAGGTCCTCTATGTGAAACAAAGTCTTACATCTTCTCATGTATCGATGCAATTGCAATCTCATATTTCAAGCCAATTGGAACAACTTGTTGAAAGCTTCCTATTGTTGTTAGATGTCCAACTCTATATATCATTGGTTTCAACAACTATTAATTCATTGGAGCTTTGCATCAATTTTTCAAAGTCTCAAAATGACCATTTTGTCTCAATTTAACGAATAAGGCCTTAATTCACATTTCTATATTTTACATAGGGTTTTCATCAAAAGTGATTTTATTTTGGCAAACCAAGCTTAGATAAATCAATAGAATTCTTGTTCTACATAAATAATGTGATAAGAAAATTTCAATGTTAATTCATTTATTAACTTGGTTTTTTTAATAGGATGGAGAAAAAAGAAAGGAATAAAGACAATACAAAGAAAAAACTATCAAACTTCAAGTAGGAACAAGGGCTTGGGTTTTTTAGGAGATGGATACCTTTGGCATAGTTTGATAGGAGGGAAAAATTATAGAAGAATCAAAATTAGCCCACCATTTTAGGGGGAGTGTCAAATAGATTTTTAAATTTTGTGCGTGCAATACCACTATATAGCATGTAAGTAAGTTTTTTAGTATATTCTTAATAGTAAGATTTTCAATAATGAACTTTCAAAAGAATTTTAAGTAAAATTTTTGTTTTTAGTAAATTTTTATTAAAAATCTCCTACAAAGTCATGACCTTAAAAATCTTACTACTAGGACTATACTAAAAAACTTACTTAAAACATTCCATGTTGTAGTAGTGTTGATGGTGAGAAACAATATGTTAATAAATTTAGTATTATAGATGTCATCAAAATAATTAGGTTGAATCTAAATAATTGCAAAACACTTTTTATCATTACAATGTAATTAGGTCCTTTTCAAATTTGAAGCATATAGGGGTAATAATACAAATATTTGTAACACAAGTGAAGTCTCTAGGTAAAGCAATGGCACCCAAACATGCATTAAAGATGGAGGGAAAGCTAATTGAGCAATTTGCTAACCAAGAAATATGAAGGAGATACGCATTATGAAAGAGAAGCAAATGTTCATTGGGCAATTACATTCTAATCCACTTCTAGAGGGTGTACATCCAAAATGATCATAGTTATTTGTTGAATTCTTAGACTACTTGCCTACAACCTTGCATGCATTATTTTCTCAAGGAGAAGTAGCCTTTTCAAAGCCTCACTCTACTTCTAATATTTATACATGTATATAGGGCACAATTTCAATACTCAAAACAAATTTATAAATATGTTGAAACGTTGTGTTGATGTTGTGTTGAAAATACATGTATTTAAATGCAACTTGTGCTCTTATGATTAGTTAGCTTTACTAAAACTTTGTTACCACTAGCAATACGATACAATAAACAAAACAAATTTGCTCCTCAAAACAACTCTTCAACTCGCATGCCTTCATTTTCATGGCTTTAGTTGTGGGACATCATAATTCTATTGATTCCATGCCCTTGTTGTGGCTTCATTTCATGACTTTAGTTGTGTGGCCTCAAATTTCCATAACCAAGTGTGAGCCCCCAATTCGTTACCAAGGGCTCACTTTTTCTTTTTTTCATATTTTGTCATTTTAAATGCACTTTTATGTACAAAAAGCCCCCAAAAGAGTGTAGAACCAAAATAGGAGTGCCACATTTCAATATAGTATTTGGTCTATTTTTAGAATATTATGGCTAGAATGGCCCAACCACGAGTTGTAAATAGGTTAGAACCCAACTAATCGTGGCAAATTAGTCAATTCTGAGTGATGGGCGTATCAGGCTCAAAATCCCACATGGAACGGACATCTCTAAAGTAGCTTTGGTTGAGGGAACCCTAGTAAGGCATAGGAATCAGTTCCCGGAAATAGGTTCCAGTTTTTCCATTCCACGGATGAAATAGTAGAACCCCAAATTGTTGATTTGTAGATGTAAAAAATACCAAGATGGGATTGTGGAGGATTCTAGGATCCAAGGAGGGTGGTTTGGGATTAAACCCATGCCGGGGAACCAATAGCGAAGTCGGTTTGCCAAGATTCCTCCGAGTGTGGAAGATTCCTCGACCACCGATAATTAAACGAGGAGGTGGAATTTTTCTCCCTTGGGTCGATGTTTAGAGTAAAAATATGAGCCTACACATGTGTCGTGGGATCCCATGGGAGGTTCCACAAAAAGTTTCGGAATTTTTTGATAGTTAGAGGATGTCTTTCCGAACAATCAACTATCCAAACCGGCGATTGGAAATTCCTAGAAATTCCCCAAGTGGCGGTAAATTCCCACTAAAAATTATTGTAGCTTCATTTATGTTAATAAGATTTCCCGACAAGTTTCACAACATTCCGGTAGTCAGAAGTACCTGAACCTGCCAAATTCCCCAACAATTAATAGAAATTAAAGTCCACAACGGGTTTAACTAGCGGAGCGAGAGCATACGAAAGCGGAATGGAGCGCAAGATAGGTCTTTTTTCACTCCCCCGTACCTACTTAGGAGCCTAGGCTAGTTACTTTTTCTAGAAAAGTCAACCCTCCAAAGTTGGGATTTTTCTTGATTTTTGGCATAAAGTTGGCGCTAGGTTTCATTGTGATTTTGAAGATAGAAATGGGGAGGGTCTTCCTTCACATGAAAAATGGCCTCTTGAAGCCAATGGCGCAATCCGTTTATGATTTGGTGTTAATCTCCAAAAGTTAGCTTAATGGGCCAACATAGGATGAAAACCTTGAATTTTGGATGAAAATCCAAGAAGATAAGGTTAACTTAGATGAATGAGGAGAGGTAGGTGCTTGGGAAAGAGTATAAAAGGGCACCCCCTCTCCTCTCTCACCACCTCCTTTTTTGTGTAATTGGGTCCGTTGGGTCCAATTTGTGTTGGACATTGTTGCATTTTAGCTTCAAAACTTGCAACAGTGTTTCTTAAGCACTTTTGGCCATTGTTGTTGTTTTTGGAGCTTGCAAAGTCTTCTGTGGGTCCCTTGCCTTTTCTTTTGATTGATCGTGGTACTAACTCTTCCAAGCTTGAGCTTGGAAGCTTTTACTAATTTCCCCGGTTGCAATAGTTTATAAATTCCTACCTTGGAGAGACCCTTTGGGTCAATCACCTTGTTTTGTCGTGTACTAACCCTAGAGCAACCCCCCATATGATTGGCGATGTTGCTTTGAGGGGCCTTTAGTTTGAGTTATTGATGTTACTAACCTGTGTCGCTAGCTTTTGAGTGTCCAAAGCCATTTCTTTGTCTTTTGTCCTTGTTCCTAATAGTGATGTGTTATTCCTTGTTGAGAGACATGAGTGTGTGAGGATAGTGGGTCCCACCCATATGGCGAAGCTTTGAACCCATAGGGTAAAAAAGTCGTCGTGATAGGTGAAATAGTAGAAGGATAACGAAGCTTCGAACCCCCTTGGGGTAAAAGGTCTTAGCAGTGTATTAAAAAGGGGAACGATGGCAAAGCTTTGAACCCCCTTGGGATGGAAAATATTAACAGTGTGTTAAAACCACCTCATGGGAGAACTATGAGATCACGTGGCCCCTCTACCCATAAGGTTTAGTTCCCAAAACGTGTTGGGAACAAACCAAGGTTTAGGCCCCAAAAACTAGAAATTAAAGGTCAAAATAAACATGTAGGATAACGAGGAGGGAATAGAATAGGGCCCCGCCCCCACGATCGTAGGCCACCACATACGAGCCCTAGGTATGATTTTCACGAGTTCTTAGGAATTAGCGCCAAAAATTAGACAAGGTAGGACGAACCCAAACCCCTAGCAACCCCAAATCCCCTACACCCTCGATACCCGGGAAGGGCTTGGGCCAGGTACTGCCACAAAGTCTTGGGCTGAGTACTGCAGCGAAGGAAGGGCCAATACTGCCATGCGGGAAGGGAGATTAAAGACTGCCGCGAGGAAGAGGGAAATTAAAGACTGCTTGATATAAGTTGTGGGGTTAAAAGGGGGCACCGGGGGTTTGAGGGATTAAGAAGGGGTTAAAAAGGGGGGGCTATGGTTAGGAGAAGGGCTGGATAGGGCGGTCCAGCAACTAGGGAAGACAGGGAGGGCCTAACAAGGAGGTAGAAGTTGGGGGTCCAGCAGTCGCAACAAGGGAAAGGGACAAAAATCAGCAAGCTAGAGGCAAGGAAAGAAGTGAAGATGCCGACCAAGGGTCCCCATTGCTCTAACATAACCTTTGGGGCGGGAAAATCAACTCCTCGTCTTTCGTAAACCTCACCAAAATAGTCAAAGTAAGTAAAGAAAGAAGGATTGAAGATGGTGGAAGGCCGGAAGAATGGGAGAGAGTGACAAGGAGAGGACCATTTGAAGGTTAGGAGTGAGAGTAGATAAGATAGGAGGGGAAATTCTCAAGGCTTACTTAAACCCTTCAATTAGAATTAGGTGATTACCATGAGATTAAGTGTGATATGTAAGAAGAGAACATAAGACTTAAGACGTAAGAAGTAGCTCAACCTTGGAGGACAGTATGACACGTCCTTGAGATTGGCTTGGTAGGTAGGAGAGGAGGGTAGTTAGGCCACCTTAGAGTGTGGGAGGAAGGAAAAGAAGGGAGGAAGAAAGAAATAGGATAGAAATTGAAAATTAAACTATTGTACCAATTTATTTTATGATTAGAACAGTGGTTCGTTGTCTCATGGCGCGGGAGTTCATGGCGGAAGAGGTAAAGCTTCTGGGGGGGCGCGATGAACAACTCAAGTTTCGAGGTATGAGTTAAACCTCTCCAACCGTCCCCTATGGCTCTAACTAGGAGTTAGTAGTTTGGGCTGAAGCCCACCCCTAGGTCAGACCCTTAGGACTATAGGTCAAGTCATTTCTAGGGACATAAGCTTAGAGAAGAAGGCTGTGTGTAGTACAATTTTCTACGACAATCCAAGGCAATTCCAATTAGATTCATTCGGGGAAAAACTCAAATTAGCTTAGTGTTTTTATTAGCTAATGTCATTTTGTAGGTAAATTATGTCGCTAATCTAAATATATTAGGTGATTTGATATATTTCATATTCTATTTTAGAAGTGGAAGAGGAATTCTCTTTCCAATTTCCATCTAATTATAAATATAAATTTCTAACCACTAAGCCCGTCTCGGTCTTGTCTTAAAATAAAATGCGAATCTAAAGGTATAAACTAAGGGAACCTGCATCCACAAATCTCATACTTTGAATTCGCTGAAATATATTACAAATATATCCATTTGCAACCTGCATCTCACAATATATATTTGAACTTTGAAAATTTGGTTCAACCGAGAATTCTTTAATTGTATTTGACAACTATAATTTCAACATTTAAGTCACTTTAAGCGCTAATGACTCAATTACTTCAAGTAAATGTAACACATATCCTTTTTAGGGATTGAAAACAACCAAGGACATCGCTTTAAGTGAACACATTAACACACTTATGCTCTAAGCAATTCTACAAATAAATTCCCTTCACGGATGTATAATATACTTTGCTAAATGATTTTAAAGAATTTCAAATTCTTTCCTTTCCAAGTCTCCAGTCTTTATTTGACTTTGTATTCTCCTATCTTTAGCTTTAAGCTTTCTCCGTTTGCATCACCGTAATATCTTTGATTTCCTCTTTTCTCCAATTGTAATACAAATTTTAAATTATGCTTTCTAAGTTTACACAACTAAATACAATTTCTAATGGAAGAATTTAAATACACATTCAAACATTCAAACATATGCTCATGTCTTTATTTGGAATACCATTTATTGAACATGCAATAATCATTCAATCATTAGAATGTACATCAATCGTTTGTAATTGTTCAATGATTTCTATTCATTAGAAATGTAAACTCATATTCTAACTCAAAATAAATCTCAATCACTAATTTTATTTCAAACATACATGTCCATTTGTGATACAAAGATATTCCAATCCTTTAAATGAAAATAATTACCAATCATTGGTTTATCATTAAATTTCAAAATAAAATCCAATCACTGGATCACTCAATTCCAAACCAATCCCTACTTTACAAATAATTTTCAATCACTATAATTATCAATTATTAAGTCAATCACTAACTTAATATTTTGCTCCTCTTAATACTTCAAATATTGCTTTAAGCATTGACCCAAAAATTCTCTTAAGAGATCAAATATAAAGTATAAACATAATCTACTCAAAATGTCATCAAATTCTCTCTTAAAGAGATTCTCCTTTATATAATGCTCTAGGCAAAGAATACTTACTCATCACTTAAGTGATTATTAAATTATTCAATTTAATTGATTTGACATTCATAAAATACTCAAGGTAAATTATCATCAAAATTCAACTTCATGCTTAAGCAATAATCACTATCACTTAAGTGAATATAATAACTAAGAATGACACTTATAAATTTTCTTAAAAAATAATACAACAACGAAAAGCATAAAAACACAACCCCATGTTCCGAATGCAATAACAAATTAAGGAGAGAAAAATAATGAAAGAAGAGAAGACTATATATCACCATCCTTCCTCACATATCCCTTCCAATCTTTTAATAAAAAATCCGTCAAAGTCCACAACCGCTCAAGCCAAAAAGTCATTTTACACTTTAACTCCAAATATCATCACATTCACACTTAATTTCACAAAACTTTAAACATCTAATCCATTTCATACATAAAAAAACAAAATTTATCTAGAAATGAAATTATCCTAATTACACCGTGGCTTTCCAAAACCCTAAGGCACGCCCAAATCGGGTAGAAATTGAGAAAGTTATCCCCAGATGAAGTTTGGGGTCAATCTGGATGAAGAATAGCTAAACTCCGAAGTTGATGGAGAATTAAATAAATTAGGAGGAGGCTCTCAATTAGGGTCTAAGGCCGAAGAGAAAAGTCAATTCCGAGTTATAGGTTAAGAGAAATCAATAGATGAAGTTTGGGTAAGGCTTGGATGAAAATTCAGTCGAAATCTCTGATCAGGGTCCAACTCCAGATCTAGGTAGGATAAACTTTTGTGAACCATCCCTCCGAATTTCGGATCCGTGTGAATTGGGGAACTAGGTGTAATAGATGGATGAAGTTCGAGGAACCGAGTAGCGGTCAAACTTCATCCACCCATAACTTTGGCTAGGAAGGTCAGATCGGGTCAAGTCTTACGTTTTTAGGAATGACACGAGATGAAATAGAGGGTTCCTAGGATAGTTCTTCCCAAGTGTAAGTTCCATCAAAATTATCCAGCAGGCCCTCAATCTAGTAGGCCCAAAATTTTGGAAGTAGTTTAAGCGAGTCTTGCAATTTTGGAGTCACGTAGGCACTTAGTAAAAAGATCCACTATTTGGAAGGCACAATGGACCACGCTTAGACACCCAAAAGTGAGAGTCACTTAGTCGAAACCCAGAACCTGGTTGTATTCGTGAATTACTAAGGGTGGGTAATTTGGCGCTCACACCAAGTTGTGTCTACTTGTTTATTCACACCTACTATACCTTATATTTGTTAAAATATATTTGTTCAAGCTTGACACATCTACACAAGCTAAGCACACTAATACTTCTATCTCTTGAATGCATCAAAATCCTAATAAGGCATTTAACTTTAGTTACTTCAATTTGAAAAAAAGAAATTGCAATTAGTCTGGCCAAATCGGTCTTCATATATAAAGATTATTAACTATGTTTAACCCCAATGAGAGCTTGGTAGAAAGTAGAGTTAGTGTAGATTAGGAGGTTTCCTCTCTATACAAAAATATGATTTAAGAAAAATTTAGACAAATAGATCTTCATTTTCACAAGCCATTATTCTTTTCGTCCCATCTCTACATGAACTCATTCACTTTGCACAAAAATCATGATGCACCAAGCAGCCCAGTGAGCCTTATAATCAAAGAATAGACAAACATTGTTTGTTTAGCATACTTGGATGTACTTCATCCGTTTCATACAACTGAACTCCGGCAGCAATAACTGAATACGTGAGTAACTGAAGCTTTTGGAAATGTTCATCATCCACTTGGTCTCAGAGAGTTTAAGCCGGCACTAAGTCAGCGCCATCTCTCATTTACAGTATTACTAAGCTCCAGGCATCACTCACGATTCAGCCCAGGCTGCTAATTGTAAGAATTTTAGGGTTTTAGTCTTCGTTTTCAAAACATCTTCCTGTGACTGATCTACTGTTATACTAGAGGCTGTGAACAATCCACCGAGGTGGTCCACCCCAGTTGCAGATTCGTCACATCGTACTCCACATAATGATTTGCCTGGGCGATGTTTCCAATTGTCATGAAACTAGTGTCGTCGCCAGTCGATTCCATGGCCAAGCATTCAACGAGAATCTCTCCATCGTCTGTGGCAGGGACGAACAAGTTCTCACTGGCAAGGGGAAACTCTACCACGTCCGTGCCATTGACTCCAGCAAATTGAAGGCTCATGCTCGGGAACGTCGGATGCTTCACTCCCGTCAGGTTGTAGCACAACGGAAAACCATACTCTGTGGCGTTCACTTCAGGGTAGTGTATCAACCCTTGCAAACTCTGCATTCAACAAAGCGAACATGGATCAGCGCCAGCAAACTCAACCGTGTAATAATCATATACAATTGGATATAAATTAACGTTGAGAATTGGATGAGGTATGCATGGTCAGTACATGACATTAAACGTAGCATTGGTTCCAAACCTTCGTTAGATTTGAAGGGCCCTGGCTTGGGAAGCTAGAATTGAGAATATTTTGAGTATTTATATATCATCCTTTGATGGCAAGAGTGTGGACGCTATTAACCAAGCCAGGAGCCTCCCACTTGACCTTAGGTATTCAAGAGTATATGCTTTGGAAAGGATGAGGTGACCACACTTCCTTGACGCACAATGACAATCGTTCTTCTTTTGAGCCTATATTCTTGGATGCTTTAACAGTATTTTTGGGACTCAAGTGTCACTGGTTTACATGCTTCACTGGTTTAGCATGTTACGTACCTCAACAACGGTCTTCAATATGGCTTCGTGCAAGTACAGCAATGTTGTCCCGGAGTCGAAAATCACGCCTCCATTCCCATTCGTGGTATTGTACTGAAACGCCGAACTCGGAATGTCCAACTCCGTGCCGCTTACGTTAATCCCCGTCATGCTTACCCAGTAAAACGTCTCATCATGCGTTTGAATTGGGGTGTACACCAGCGGCAAGAAATAGCTCGCCCCGGGGGACGTCTCCCCAAGCAACAAGGCCGACGTCAAAGTCGTTGCAGCAGTGTAAGGAACTAGACAATAGGAAAATACATTGTTCGCTGTGGATTGAGTGAGCTGACTCGGGAGGGAGTTCGGCCCTCGTCCGAATCCCACCAAGCCGTCCACCGATTCAAACGATACGGTGTCGTTGTTCATGCACCCGAACAGAAAACCTGGGGTTTCCCAGGCGACCCCAGAGATGGAGTTGCTGAGGGCAATGGTTTCGGTGGAAATGTCGCCTTGGATTGCGCTTCCGTCGACGTACGAGTACGAAACTTGGCAGCTTCGGGAACTGTCGACACAGGAAGCACTCCCGAACTGCAACATACATGATCATCACTCAGTTCAGTACGTGTATCACGTAATCTGGATGTTCAAGGAGATCGGAATAGATTTGAAGTGTAGCAGAGTTGGAATGGTGTGGAGTCACTAGTACAGAAGGCTGTGATTGTATTAGCCCTTCTAAGTTTTTTGCTATGACCGCAGAAACCTATCAACAATTTTGCAATGGTTTGGTACAACATGGTACAATGCATTTTCAAGTGTTCGAGATTGCAATAGTTTTGGCAACCGTTTTGGCATAGACATGAATTGGTTCCTTACCCAAGACTTTTGCATCAAGTTTGCACTATTTGGAATAATTTGCAATACACCATGAGCTTAAGGCAAAGTATGGAACCGCTACTAAACCATTGCAAAAAGAATTGATGACTGGATGCAACCGCTCTAATTCCTCTCGAAGTGCGAATCACAGGACGTGCTAGCTAGAATCTGCAAGAAATTTCAAGGAGATTGAAATTTGAAGTGCAGCAGAGTAGGAATGGTATGGAGCGAGGACTCACCTGGTTGGGGTCGCACAGGGAGCTGTTGCAAGGCACGACGGCGTACGAGCTGGATGCAGAAGGGTCGAAGTAGGGATTGGGAGCAGGAAAACAGACATTCGGGGCTTTGCAAGGCAGGCATTGCACCCACACCAAGTCGCTTCCGGTGTCCGCGATCACCACGAACTTCTGAGCGGGAGTGCCGAGATGGATGGTTATCAAATACTCGGCACTGCCGGAGGTGATGGGAGTGAGATCTTGAACCTCGGTAGCTGGAGCTTCTGCAACGCGGCGGCGAGCAGCGCGAGACTTGGAGCGAGCGGCAGCCGCGGCCAACCGGTCTGCTGAGGTCGTGCCTGTTGGAGGACGGAGGGGGGAGTCGGCGTGGTCGCGGTGGACCAATTCTGCTCGAAAGATCTGAATCGCAACCGGGCAATATTGTCGCAACCAGTCAGTGAAGATCAGTTTTGCATTGAAGTGTGTCGATCAAACTTCACAAATTCGTAGCTGAGCAAAGTTCACAAAATGCACGAGAAATGGATGAGCGAGCTAGGCTGCCTAGACTAACAACGAAGATCAAATTTCTGACAGTTTTGCCTTGAATTGTGTCGATCAAACTTCACAAGTCGAAACTGAATTCGCGAAATTCACGTCAAACTGATGCCCGAGCTAGCCCTACGTTACATTTAGAACTGTCCAGCTGCGATCCCGGGGTCGAATTCTAGTCCAGGTTTCAAGGTGTAAGTTCATCAATAGAATTGCATCCCAATTAGTCATTCACCTTGCTAGTACTGTCCTGCTGCAAGCTCCTCTGAAATGCTGCTGAAAGTCTAGACGCACTTGCTGTCGAAGGGCTCCACATGAAGCCGAGCAACAGGCAACAAGTGAGCAATTGAAACATCCATCCGCGCGCCATTACGACAGAATCGATCTAATCGAATCTCGATCACGAAGGCCACAAAATCGACCAAGGAATCAACCAATCAATTCAATAGAGGTCGAATTCGAGTCCGTGCCAAATTGGTACACCTGTTCAGCGCTATCGATCTGCAGCAATTGTAGAGCTAGCTAGATGGCTCTTCCCTTACTGCCAGGATTAGATATCAGAACATCACCGATCGAGTTCAATCTGCTTGAATGAATTGGATAGTGCAAGTGAGGTTGGGGATCATTTATATATATTGCCCGATTGAGAGGAGGCAATTCGCAGTTCAACGCGGCTAACCACCTGTAGCATATATTTCCTCTTGAAACTAGGCCTCGTGAACTGGGTCTAGCTTGTTTGCAAACGCGGATGTCGCTTACTTTTGGATCTTAGGGAAGAGCGTGTTGCCTTAGAGGAATGAAGCATATCGTAAGCTCCTTCATGTCTCCGACATCGAATGGGCTCACAATGTCATACAAGAAAGGGGCGCGTGTTATAAAAGTTGGGAAGTGGGCAGAATTTCATGACATTGGAGCCGTACTGTGCTGATTAAAATTTTTTTTTCTCGACACGCACTAAAGAAAATTTGGGGCGTGAAGAGGGCCGCCAGACTCTTGACTAGTTGACCAGCGCCCCCAAAACTCCAAATAGAAAATGAAAAAATGAAAAAATATTAATTTTTTATTTGGACTGCTGATCCAGCTCTGGTGGCCCTGTAAAAGCCCTATTTCTTTTCTAATGTGCCTTGGAATGTATGCAGGTAAAGAAAAAATGAATTGCATTGTCCATAATTCTTTGTATACATGTTATTCCAGAGGAGGGTGGTTGCAAGACCGTTCAATTTTTGTAGTGTTTTGCCAAAACAACAATTTGTGCACTCAATACTAGGAGTACTATGAAAACAAAAAATGTCAGACATTGATCTAAAAAGTCAACGGTGAAAAGTACCGTATTGCATATTATGACTACTAATAAGTATTGAAATAATATTATTTAAAAAAAAGGTCAGTTTGTCATAGAAAATAGATACAATGAGATATAAATTAATAACAAATAGAAAATCATGAACAACAAAACCCTTAAAATTGGCAATTTGTGAGGACTTGATGATGATTGGATTTCACTAAAAAGATGAAGTCAAAACTATCTTCAATGTTTAGAAGCATGTGCGCAAAGGAGCCCTATTTGCACGAATATGGAGGCTATAAAATAATGTATTTTTAAATTCCCTTTGGTAGGGACATGTACTCCTACTATGGGAATAGACCACAAAAATTTCAGTTCTAGATCATTAATTTTGGATACTCGTCATACTGCCTAGTACTAAAAAACCCTATATCCCAAAGTATTACAAATTAGCAAAATTAACTTTCTAAAAATCAAATTAGCCATCTCCAATAAAAATTCCAAGCTCGTCAAGTTATATTTCCAAAAGTTCTAGTGGAAAACAACTTTGTCACTTTGAATGTGATGCAAAATAGGATCGGTCTTCCTTGCAATTACTTGGGATCATTTATTATTTATTAGAAATCCCATCATATAGATGTTGGTAAAATGTTTTGAGAGGGATTTGGTTATTTCATCCATTTTTCAACCAATTTCTAATGTTGAGGCAATCAATGCAAAAATGAAGTAAAAGTCTAGAAAAATTGTGTACCTTGTCAAAAATAATCCAAATAGATCTAAAGACCAATTATAGGTGCATTTTTCATTTCCACTTTTTGGCTTTTGAAGTGTCCTTATTGAGTTAAGATTTTTGTAGGTCTACTAGTTCAATATGCATATGGACTTTTAGAAGCATAACATTCTAAAATTGAGATAATGGGTATCCAAAACACAATTACTAAATGTTTGACAAATATATAGCTAGGTTCATAAAAAGAAGTTATTCCTTCTCTGAGTCATTATATATTAGGTCACTTTACCTCTTTCTCTTTTTGATTTTTAATTTTTCTTCAATTGGAGAGGAACCATGGAATAACTAGAATGCTATGAATTTTAGATTATTTTCAAAGATCTAGGTACTTCAAAGTATCAATTGTAGAGTAGGTTGCAAAATTAGTGGGACTTAAAAGATGTGTCCCAAAAATCCTAAGTTGAATCTGTAAAGATGATGAATAAAGTGTTGCAAGCCACCCAATGGTTTGTCCAAAGTCCAAATACCTTTTCATTCATCCATATTAATTCTTGAATTCTTGAAAGATTTTTTTTCTACAATGAATGTGATGTTATTGAAAAGAAAAAACTTATAAAGATATTGGCAAAAATGTAAATTCTTTGAATAAAGGATTCAAGCATTATTTATAGGGTCAATAGAATTCTCCTTTGTGTTTCCCTTTAAAAGGTTCATAGAGTTTCTTTTTGTGTGTTTTCATCTTCATGTCCTAAAAATATGTGTACATGAAAACAATTGAATTTGTTTTACTCTTGAAGTGTAATTGCACCACTATAAACTCAAAACTTTATTCAAATCAATCATTAAGGTTACACATCAAGACTGAGATATATAAGTTTAAAGATGTAATTCAATTGATGTCTTTTGTATATTGGCTCTCACCTTTAATCCGTAAAGGACCAAGTGTTTGTTCAACATACACAAGAAATCTTATATCATGTAAATTAAATATCTGAATCTTAAGCCCTAAACCTATTAAAAAAATAACCTATCCATGTGTTGTATAAAAATCCCACTTTAAGAGGAGTTAAAGTATATAGGCCTTGTCAAGCAAGGTTGGAAATTATTTTTCTAACTTCAAATATTATATTCTTTCAATCTCTATTGTCAAAGTTTCTAATTTTTTTCCACACATTTTGATAGTATTCTAGTACAAATTTGAATGATTGAATTTTGAAAAAAAATTCATTTTTTTCTCCTTGCCCTA
The DNA here is from genome assembly GCA_963920665.1 of Straminergon stramineum. Lineage (NCBI taxonomy): Eukaryota > Viridiplantae > Streptophyta > Bryopsida > Hypnales > Calliergonaceae > Straminergon > Straminergon stramineum. Next base: position 13,254,465 of record OY987271.1, on the reverse strand, counting down.
AAAAATGACAGTTTTCACAATTTCTGCCCCGAAATGTGCTCGAGTCCTTAGGGGTTAAGAAATGAATGCCATTAATAATTCAATGGAGTGAATCTTCCACCTTGACTTCCACTATTAACCCCTAAACGTCTAAATTCATCTCCAAAACTGACGATTTTAGAAAAATCATTAGAAAGTGCTATTTAGAAGCATATTTTGGAATTGAAATGCAAATGAAAGTTGCAGATTTTGATTTGTAGATTCCATTTGTATGGTTAGATTCACCAATGCTATCACCAATATTTTTTTATAAATTTTGAAAGAGAAATTCCAAAATTCCTTCAAAATTCAATTGCAAGTAAAATAGTATCATTTTTGGAGTAAAATTTGTTGGAATGGATTTGAAATGAGGTTCTCTTCACATAGTGCTTTTTTGAAATTTTTGTGTTCTTCCTATGTATGACCTCATTTTGGCTAATCCAGTTTTAAACTAAAGTCAATATTGTTTGACCACTTGACATACTTGCACATTAGTAATTTTAGAAAAATATGAACTCTAGTAATACCAAATGCAACCCTTAGATAGGACAAAAACTTGATAATATATCTTCACAAATTAGAATAACATTCATCCAAGTAGTTAGAAGGATGAAACTGGAGTTTCCATTTTTTCATTGTCCCAAAAGTGGACATCAACGCTTTTAGGGGTTAAACTAATTGCACCCCTACAAATTTAGAATATACATCAAAGCAAGCATTCATTTGGAGTTATAGAATAAGTGATATAAGGTGGGGGTGATTGCGAGAAAGACCAATACTATTTTGCGTCACACTTGGAATGATGGAGTTGTTATGTGCTATAACTTTTGAGGTATGAACCCAATTAACTTGAAATTTTTATTGGATATGTATAACTTGATAGTAATTATATCCCTTATTTCTCATGAATTTTCAAAAATCAATTTATAATTAAATTTTAATTTATCTAATTTGTCACACTTTGCGATTTAGGGTTTTTTAGTACAGGGGAGTACCCAAAATTAATGATATAGAGATGAAATTTCTATGGTCTACTTCCACATTAGTCAATCATGTGCCTACCAAAGATCACTTAAAAAAACATTATTTTATATTCTCTATGTTCATGCAAACAGGGCTCCCTTGAATGCATAGTTCTAAACACTAAAATGGTTTCAAGATCATTCTCTTTGTGAAATATCTTCACCATGAAGTCTTCCCAAATGTCAAATTTTTCATTTCTTTGAAAATTGTTTTTCCTATTTTTTATAAATTAAAATGTGAAAGTACCTATTTTCATGAGATTTTGCACTTTTCTAGTTCTCCTACTTAGAGAATTTTTCTATGCTTTTCCTTCCTAGGATACCTTCTTCTTAAAGGTGTATACATTAATTATATTTTTTCTATTTTTTAAAAATTGTTTTTGTAATTATATAGTACTCCTAAAAAAATAATGAGTATTGTGTGAAATGCTACAAAAACCGGACGGTCGTTCTTGCAATGACTCGTGGGTACATCCAGAATTCCACCCCATCTAATCCCACAATTATCACTCTGTGTACATCTCCAAAAGCAATATGTGCCTATGTTGAAAAAACGATTTTAGAACATCTACCAAAAAAAATTGTGAACCTTCATAACTTTTGCATATTGTATCTAAATGTTGCATTTTTTTGTGAATCCACCCTTACATGCATTCTTATTGTATCCAAATGTTGCATTCTTTTGGTTCCTCCACCCTTACTTGCTAGGGATACAAAACTTAAGTACATGTGTATCCTCCAAAAATTGAATTTGTCACGGAACCCTACCGTGTTGCTCATTACCCTTGCAATGCTATGCCACCCAATTTCAGAATTATTGTTGAGATCTCACCATTCCAACAACTCATTGGACAAGCAACAATAGGTGGCATCAACAATAACCTTGACTACATGAATTGTTGAGTGTGTTGGATTAATTGTGCGTAATGGTGGGGACTTGGCAAGTGAACTCCGCAAAGAGCTTGAACTAAGTCCGTCACGAGGCATTACATTTGTTGAGAAAGGATGTGGAATTGTGGATGCTCTAACAATGCTATGTGATAAACCGTGTTGGACCGAGGGTTTCTTGATCAAACCAAAGAAAGAGACTATGTCCCTCCGTGTTTCCAAAGGCACTACGAACGTGCTTCAATCACAATTCGGACACACTACAGTAAGTAGGTAGTTTCAAACTCGCATTCGATCGGTGGACACTGACAGAGTTGCTTCTAATCTAAGCCTAGTTCAGTAATGAAAATGATTGAAGTCCTAAATTGTCAAAACGTGCTTGCTCTCCACAATGAGGTCGGCAAAAAACCGTGTACTTCAGAAGTCAAACTGGATCGATAACGTATATCCAACGGCGGTCGGTCAACTCCAAGCATGACCAACCCATTCACCAACAATTTTATAAAAAACGAAATTCTGTTGGCAGGTACGCTAAGTTGATTATAGAATTCTGAATCTGAAGTGCTCCCACTGGTGAAAATGAATGTTTTAAAATCATAGAGCATTAGAGAACCACGAAATTTATGAAATAGGCATAGATTTCGCGACTGGCATCTGAAAGTAACGACACGTACGATGTTTCAGAGGTACGTTCACAATTTGGGGAGTTGTCTACTTAGGTAGTGTTTGAAAAACGGTAGCGAGCCTAAGTCACGCTGGAAACTAATTGAGCTTAAAAATTGCTTTTGATTTAACCTGAAACATTATCTTTTTTTGATGATAAGTTGGGTTATTACCATAAAATTTGCTAAAGTAGATCCCATCCAAGGTGCCTGAGATTGACCAAGACTATTTGCAGGTCAACTTCTAGACGCAAGTGAGATGAAATTTTACTTCTTCACTAATTAAAGTCCTCCTTATCACATTTGTATGCAATTGCTTGAGACTTTAGAGAAGGTTATCGGGAAAAAGCCTCCCATTGCATCAGTATTGTTGCAATACTGTTGCAATGGTTGAACAATCCAATATTGAAATTGGACTATTGCAATATTGCAAATAATATTGCAACAATACATTTTAGTACATTTTTAGTAGATTTGCTGAAAATGTACTACTATAGTACTATTGCAATAGTACATTTCAATACATTTTTAGTAGATTTGCTGAAAATGTACTACTACAATACTATTGCAATTCTATTGCAGTATTGCAACAGTCCAATTTCTATATTGGACTGTTCAACCATTGCAACAATATTGATGCAATGGGGGGGTAGTTTCTTGATGGTGATCTTGCAATCCATAGCAAGTTTTGAACAGAATACATCCGTCCCCTTGAGAATAGATGCTTGAGAACAGAGGATGTGATATTAGAGAAGGTGATATTAAAATGGTTAGTGTTGCGCAATATCCGGATCTTGGGATATCCAGAAGGTACCCCAACATTCGACGAATCCTGATAGTCATGAAGGGTGGTGTGGGAGATGAGAAGAGGGCCTTGAGAGATGTGAGATTTTTGCATTTGTGCATGCACGAGATGGCAGGTGCAAAGAGCACCAAAGCATTGTCAATGTTCAGAGTGCTACTATGAACGCGGAGACAATGCTTTGCTGGCGATCCGGACATGCTGCACGCCTTAGAGAAGCAGATCCGGGACGAATTCGACTCCAACAGGACTATTGGTGTTGGGGAGGAGTTGGAGAGTCTATTGAAGAAGGCCCAGGAAGCGATCGAATTCATGAAAGTTAATATCATATAGGCGAAATTGAATGAGCGAGGCACTTATGGTGTGTTACCTTGCTCCCCGTTTGGATTTAGGGTTAGGGTTAGGGTTTTCTGGTTGAGTCTACTAGATCTAATGCTTAGAAATCCTCATCTGCCACGACTTTTTTCATTGTAGACCATTTTGACAGTTTTATTCTATAAATTCTGTATTTTTGTATGCCATTCCTCGGGGCTTTGTTGGACATTGAGAAGTCACGTTTTAGATTTTGTTGGTGAGTGTTCAAGGTTTATAAGTTAGGTTGTGGATGTTCATTTTGAATTAGAGATGTCCACTTGTTTAGTCCACATGGTTGATTATTGGCCATGTAGGATGGTCTTTTTCTACTTATGGCATCTATAAAAAATTTGGGCAACATTTCCTTGAGTGTAAAAGTCAAAGTCTTCTCTGGGTCTCATAGTGTCCCTAATACCATTATTTAAACCCTAAATTATATGACATAGATTATGTGGTTAAGTCATCTTGTCACCTATGAATAGATGTAATTGACCCTCATTGTAGTTAAAATTTTTTGAGAAATAATATAAATGCAAATATCTTACAATTTACTTGCTCAAAGTTTCTAAAATTTCTTCTATATATTTTTACACAAATCTAGTGGAGTATGCAAAAGTTGAATATGCAAGAAATCAAATGTCTAGAAATTTTACTCTTTAAATCAGGAATAGTAGTTCTTTGAGTGTTTTTTGACAAAAAGATTGCCTTGAAATTTTATTAACCCCTAAAGTTCTATGACTATGTTTTCATTGAAAATGTTTCAAAACTGCCATTTTTAGTACAAGTGTCAAATTTTTGAATAAAAACTTTTTTTGAAACATGTAACTATACGATCTTGTATCATACTGACTTGAGAGCATGTGGTTAGAATTTCAAAAATTTCCGTGCATAGATTGCAAGATATAAGCATTGAAATTCATTGAAATCATTTTCTGGGCCTTGCAAAAAATAGGGCAGCTGCACTTCACAAGCTTACTTTTCTATGAAAAAATGTCCCAAATGGTGGTGCTTCTTTGGATTATTTTTCCTATACAAGTTGGTCACATGCTTGAAAAATTTTAGATCGTTTGGAATTGTACAACATATAGGAAAAAAATAGTAAGTAGATAGTAGAGAATGATTCAAAATACTAAATTGTTAAGAATTTAATTATGGAATTGAAAAATGCCAATCCCAATAGTTACAATGTTACAATAAACAATCTACATTGTATGATTTTATTTTTTTCTAAAAATATTGAAAATTGAGTAAGATAAAGGACTTAAAAGTTTATTTTAGAGTAGAGAATCCATAACTACCCACAAACAAAAAATCCTCATAACTTTTGACTCCTTAATCAAAATGGAATGATTCAAAGCTTTCCAAGTATATATAACTCTACAAAATCAATTTCAAATTTTAGTTTTTGAAAAAAGTGATTTTTTAAAATCTGCTCGGACTGCCTATTTACAAAAAAAAGCAACATATTAGGCCATAACTTTTGACTCATATTTCCAAATGTCATGAGATTTAGTGCATCTGAAAGATATTCCTCGTCCCCACCTTCTATCAAAATTTGGGTCACAAACATGGAAATCCCCAGCGACACGTACTTGCCCAAAATTGCTATACAACCAAAAAACGCATGTTGGTCCTTTAGGGGTTAATTAAGGTCTTTAAGAACATAGGGGTATTTCTTTTGAAAAGTGAATATAGGTTGAATATTTGTAATTTTCACATAAAAAAGTGTTCAATATTTGTAAGATTGCTTGGTAATTTTCTAACTATAACATTTAAACTTTAAATTTAAACTTCAACAATTATTATTATTCAACGTGACTATTGCCTGGCCACATCAACTAGCTATTGATGTTGAGTTCCCATAGTCCAAGAACTTGTAGGAACTCGCGATCTTCCAGACTATCTAAATCCCTTCTAATGGTGACATCCACTTGTTTTTATGTTAACAATAACATCAAATATAACATTAAGATGACAAACTTAACTCAGGGTGGGTCTTCAAGTCAAGCCTATCAAAACCATGTTTCTACTAGTGAAAGTTTCCTTTTGAGTGGAAATTCACTCAAAAAGCACCAAAACTAATAACCCAAGGGAATATATTACAACTTATTATCCCTTTTTAAAAGATGAAATTTATAAATGTCTATATAACCTTGGAATATTGTTACCTTTATGGATGAATGTACATACTTCTAGATGAATAAATCACTTTTCATCCAAATTTGTATGATTCATCCATGGTCATGGATGTAAAGAGCTTTACTCTGGGGCTTTTTGCATTGCCCAAGCAACATAAAAATTCCTTTCTATAAGTCGGCTAGTAAGTCCTTTGATGTTGTCTTTTGAGTGGATAGTAAGTCCTCAATCCTCGTTCAAAGTCTAACTTACTATATGTGAATTCAATGCAATCTGATGGAGAGTGCCTATCATTAGTTTATCACAACTCACAAGTTGTGCAATTGCTCAATAATTCAACTTACGTAGTTAGCTCTTAAAGTGACCATTTAAGAATTGATTGTCTTGTTGGGGAAGCTAAACTTCTTACCAAAAAGTTTTCAATAAATTTTTTGAGGAAGAAAAAGGGAATTGGCATCTAACCCAAGTCATTTCATATCTTTCGGACCTTTGTGGAATCTGTTACAAATTTTTGAAGTTGAAAGACGATGTTTAGGTAAAGCAACCACCTCTTGAAATGTACACTATTGATACATTGAAGAAAGCAAAATATACCTTTGTGTCCTGATCACTTTTCAAGCACAATTGCCTTATAGAGCAAACTCTTTTAAGTCATAATTGATTTCAAGCAAAGGCTATTATTGCACTACAAGGACTCCCTTTCCACTTTGGTTCACTGCTGACTAAAAAGTGGTAGGTAGTTCTTCACCAGGCTTCTTTGCCTCAAAAAACCTTAAGTTGTTGATCTTAGTAGGAATAAATCCCCTCCTTCAAATGCCCTAGGTTTAGTATACTTTGAAGGAGCACATCTTGGTGAGAAATGATAAACTTTTTGTACTTAGTGAAGGACAAGAGAGTTGAAAATGCTCATCTAAAATTTTACAAAATTTTGGTCATTTTGCCATTTGAGGTGGAGCTTGCAATGCACGGTGGTTAGTGAAATGAGAGCTTACTTAGTGTTTGTATGAAAATTAAGAATGGACACACTTGGCTTCTCCTTGATCTCCTTTGATTTGTCCTTTTTAGTTGGAAAAAAATTGCATTAGTTGGATGACTTTTCAATCAATGTCCAAACTAAACCCCAAAACATGAACCGTAAACTACACTACTCCACTCTGCTTTAAAAATTTTCACAAGCTAAAGCCTAACTCGGAACTTGATGAAACTATCATTGTTGGATTTACAATGTTGTCTATTTTCTCGAAGCGATTTTTTACTACAAAAATCAAAATTTGAAAACAAGTAGCTCAAAAAAGAGGGGTAGTGACTAGAAAATGGTCACTTGGGTCATTAGGGGTTAATAGGGGGAATTCACAATAAGAAAACCTCATTCCCCCAACTCATTGAAGAAAAATGCATGTAGAAGGAGGTGAATGGTTAGCCAAAAAACAATCCTACCCCCAACTCATTGAACAATCTTGTAGTAACTTGTCCTTATAGTAGAAATGAGTGAAGGCTCCCCGAGGTCCAACTTTGTAGATCCTTGAAGAGTCACTACAAATACTACAAGTCCTCAAGCATGCAACATCTCCTCTTGCCATCCACTAGTAGAAACATGGGTACACCTAGAGTAGAGAAATGACTCACAAGAAAATCCACATGCTAAATTTGACTTCTATTGGATATTCTCGAAGATATTTTCCTAGATATGTCTCTACTCTCTAGTAGTGATCAATCCAACCCAAAGTCAATGAGGTAGACCAACCTATTACCATCTTGATTCGCAATCTGAGTATATTAGGACCAACTCTAGACTGAGGGGTACATATTTTTCAAAAGTGTGCCCATGTTTCACGAATCAAACCCACGTGGAATTATAATTTTTCAATAAAAAATGTAATTTCTATGAATTTCTAAAGTAGTTTGCCCTGAAATTACAAAATTGCCACTAGAATAGTTATGGGTGATTGTAAGAAACACTTCATGTTTGTGGTTCAAAAACCTGATTTCTGGCTGCAGGACTGGCAGTACTACGGACTACTATTAATTTCGCACATCAGACTGTGCCTATGAATTTGAACGGTCAATTTCGGGCGCCTGCAAATCTTAATCGTTGATTTAGTACTATATAGTACTATGTAGTACTGTAGAAACCATTGGCAGTAGAAAATAGCAGAAAAGGGGTCTATGGACCTTTTTATTTTTAGTAATTCAAAAAAAATTCAAAAAATTCCCAAAAAAAAAAAGCCATTTTTGTAGACAAGTTTGCTCTCACATTGCACCAAAAATTTCTTCAAATTTTTTTTTTGCCCAAAAAATGTGCGTGAACAACAGTCACTTTGGCCTCATGTAGACACCTCATGCAAAGTTTTTTTGCAAAAAACTCTTTGTCTCTCATTGGAACACAAGTACAACTCTAGCTTCTCCAATTTGTGGCTTCCAATTTGCATTTTTGGATACAACTTTGGCTCAAAAACCCCCAAAATGGCCAAGGTAGACATCCAATTGGGTGTACTTTAAAAATAGTAAATTAATTTTTAAGAAACCCCAAAAAATAAAGAATGTGTGAAACTTTTATGTGTACCTTCATTCCAAATTTCAAGACAAATGGACTTACAATGCAAAAGTTATGACTAAAAAACCACAGGTCTAAGGGCAAGGGGACAAAAAATAGGACAAGTGTTTCTTGCAATCACCCTTATGACATAATAGTTATGATACTATTATGACATAACCCCAAAAATTTCATAACTTTTGACTACATAGTTAGAAGGTTAAGGCATGATATGTAATTTTCATTGATTTTTGGGCAACACAAAAATTTCTTAAAAAAACACGTTTCTAAGAAATAAAAATCTGGAATTGATTTTCTAGATTTATATGTACATGGAAAGCTTTTAATCATTCCATTTTGATTAATGAGATGAAAGTTATAAGGAGTTTTAGTTTGTGGGTAGTTTCGGATTCTCTATTCTAAAATAAACTTTGAAATCCTTTATTTAACTCAATTTTCAATATTTTTAGAAAAAAATAAAATCATAGGATGTAGATTGTTTACTACTCCCTCCGTCCCAAAAGGATCTTTTGGGTACACATTCCACAAATCCATTTTAAATTATTTGCTTATAGAGACAACACATTGAAATCTACTTGTATATTTGCTATAAAAGCTATCTATTAAAAGCAATGATCCAAAATCACCATGGCTACCTACTAAAAATATGAAGGTCAACTTCCAAGTTCCTTCTCAATAGTGGGTAGCCTCCCAGACTTGGACCAATGAAGATAAATCTCCACATCAAATTGGATAATTTTCATTTAACCCCTAAAGGACCAAATGGTGTTTTTTTGGCAACATGGCGATTTCAGGTAGCTCACTACAGATGGAATTTTTATTATTTTTCTTTGAAATTTTCACACAACATGTGCCCAAGGAATAGCTTTAAGACCCAAAAATTTTAATAACTTTTGAATACATGGTTAAAAAGTTATTGTATGATATGTTGTTTTCATTGCTCGGCGGGCAGCCCAGGCAGCAAAAAAAACTTCTTTAAAAATCACTTTTTTTTAAAATAAAAATTTGAAATTGATTTTTAAGATTTATATTTACATAAAAAGCTTTGAATCATTCCATTTTGATTTATGAGATGAAAGTTATGAAGAGTTTTAGTTATGGATAGTTTGTGGGTAGTAATGGAATCTCTACTCTAAAATAAACTTTGAAGACCTTTATTTCACTCAATTTGTAATATTTTTGGAAAAAAATAAAAACATGAGGTGTATATTGTTTATTACAAAAATTTAACCATTGGGATTGGCATTTTTCCATTCCATAAATAAATTATTAACAATTTAGTATTTTGAATCATTCTCTACTTCTTTCAACTTACTATTTTTTTCCTATATGTTGTACAATTCCAAATGATCTAAATTTTTTCAAGCATGTAGGCAACTTGACTTGAAGAATGAATCCAAAGAGTAACCACCATTTGGGTGTTTTTTTCATACAAATGTGGCCTTGTGAAGTGCAACTTCCCGTTTTTTCACAAGGCCCTCAAAAGGATTTTTGTCTATTCAAACACTAATATCTTACAATCTACATAGTGGAAATTTTCGAAATTGTTTCATCTTCTCAAATCAATGTACTACAAGATCTTAGAATTACATGTGTCTAAAATTTTTTTTCCTAAAATTCAGTACTTGTAATAGAAATGATAGTTTTGGAGCATTTTTGGAAAAAACATAGTCTAAAACATTTAGGGGTTAATCTACCCAAATTCATTTCTAGCTCTCAAATGGGCACTTCATAGATGTACATTTTTCTCTTGGAGCAATGGATGGGACACAAGATGTACAAACTTTTAATTTTATTCCAATTTAAAAAAGATTAGATTGGAGTCTCTTCACTCTCTTTATGTGTAATTCATCTTCGCTATGGAAGTTTTGATTTGTGACCATGAATAAATAGAGTTTTAAGGAATTTGATCAAATATTTCTACTATCAAAATTAATTTTTATGATTATAATGATAATATGTTGTGAACAAGGAACAAAACAAAACCACAAATCTTGAGGTAGAAAGCCAATGTACACAAGTACAAAGTGTCTCTATAAAAGGGATTTCAAGACCTCAAGACTTATATGAAGGAGAGAGAAGGTGTTTAATAAATCTCCTCTATCGTACGCGAAGTAGAGCATAAGTACCATTACAACACCAAGACATCTTAAAATGACTCAAAATATCATCCCACGGGATTCTAGATTGTTGTTGCAAGCTGAGATTATCTGGATTACTAACTTAAGCTCTCTCTTCACCTCTTTTCTCTCTTTTCCGGATCACTACCTTTCCCAAATCGAATCCCGATCCACTCCTTTCCGGAATCCGGATCCATCACTTCTCGCACACACTGGTTTTTGATGCCTCTATTTTACCTTCAGAGGGTCTACCTTTGATCTTGTAGAGGGGTAGGGACTCACCACTTGTATTCCTCACACTCTCTTCTCTCTCTAAACTACACAAAACACACTTAGACCAAATGTTGCACTAGATCAGACCAAGAAACACTCTCACAACTTCCTGGATGGCTAGTCTGGAAGGCAGGTCATTCAAAGCCATAACAAGTCCTATCCACTACAACGACACATCAACAGAAACCAGAACCAATGGGAGATTGTTAGTTGTTCACTAGATTGATCCTAGGGTTTGGCAGACCTTCCGGGGAGAATAGGATGGGGATTTTTCCGCTAGTGGTTACTTATCTCTACACGGAACCCTCCTTGGTATTTCGGACTTGCACCCATGCCACTCCTTGCCGGATTTCCGTTCCAGTGTTTTAAAGGCACCGCGCACAAGACCATATTCACAAGCCTAAACTACGTCACAAACATTCCCTCCCAAATCAGATCTAGTCACCTCAGATCCAGATTCCTCCTTTCCTCCTCCTATCTCTTACACTTCAACGCTCTCACAAGCAAACATAGAAAAGTTGGATATACAAGAGATCAATTCCTGAATGTCCACTTGGTGGCTCAGATTAAAGGAAGGATGACAAGATACCAACTATAAGCTCTAGGATGGAATGACAAGACAACAAACCTACCTCTCACTTAAAAACTCCAAAATCCAAAGCCAAATAGCCACCCGAAAATCTAGGTGACTAATCACAGACCTCCCAAGAAACCCAGAAAGTTAGATCCTACAAATTCGGAACTTGAGCCTACACCTGGAAACCCAGATCAGATTCAAAATTCAAATCCTAACTAATTGAAACCCTAACTACTTCGCCTTTCACGCTTTCTTTTGACTACTCCCGCCTTGACTTGATGGTGCCCAGATGGATGCCCTCGGAGTTGCCTTCACCAAAGTTATCCTCAACGTTGCTCGGGTCTGGATCTTCCGGATTTCCAGAGGCGAGTCTTCCTCTTCCATGTCCTCCTCCTCTTCTTCCTCCTCTCATCCGGTTTGGTACTCCTCTTCTTTAGATTTCTCAATTTGAGTGATCGCCCTCTGGTCTTCTTCTTCTCTTGGAGAGGTCTCAACCAGCATGATGGTGGTCCTCTCATGCTTTGGTTAAGGCTGTTGCATATGCTCAAAGCTTTCTGGATGAGTCTAGGCCAGATTCATCAGTCCTTCAATCCGGTCCGCCAAGTCACTCCAGATAAGCAACTTGGTGTCTGAAGGGTTTCCTTCTCAGGAAGACAGATCATCAAAATGGGTGGTGAGATGGTAACTTCCGGTGGCGCCAACTCTCGTGCTACGTTCGGCTACTTGGTTGGCTCCCGAACTGTCTTCACGCTCCCTCGGATGGTCTTCTCCAACTGTGTTGAGAAGGGCTCTATTGAATGCTAGAGAGTCTTCCTAGGAACTTCCGGTCTTGACGGAAGTGGGAGAGATGCCGTTCACTTTAGTGGAGTTTTCGTATCAAAGTGGATTTCCGGAAAGTGGGAAAAGTCCATGACACAGTCTGGATCAATTTGTCCTAAGAGCTGGCGCATCTCCTTTAGCACTGAATCCATCCTTGATGAGAAGTCGACTAGGATCCGGACTACCTTGGATCCAGTCAGATGTCCTTCCTCTATTAGTTGGTTCTGGACCAAGGGAGGCCTTGACGATGAGCTCCGCGGGTCTATCCACCAGATTAGATAGGTTCTTGACAAGCTGCAGAGCTTCCTTCTCCCTTCGCTTCGCTGTGGCTAACTTCCCTTTTGCCCAACTCAATTTGGATTGGAGGTTAGTCTTTTCTTTCTCCATATTCTCGATCTACTTCTCCTTCTGTCCCAACTCTTCGGAATTCATAAGTTTCTTCACTGCGTCGAGTATCTTCTCTGGTTCGACCTTCAACTCCTTGTTGATCCTCCTAAGAAGATCTACCAAATTCTCATGGTACTTTTGTGCCTGCAAGACCTAGTTGAGTCTGATCTTGAAGAATCCGAAAATGTCTTCCTCTGGCTTTTTCGGAACCTTCTCCGGAACAAGGAGGTTCCCTCATGAAGCCGGATCAGTAGATTTCCTTCGTCTTCGATCTATGAGCTGCTCTTCCCCTTCCGGCTCTTCTTCTTCTTCGAATGTCGGCTGCTTCACCTCCACTTTGTCCATGAGGCCATAATGTAGGATTGTGGATCCGGTGTTCTACTCTACTATCTCAGCATCACTCAAAAGTTCCGCATAGTGGTAGAGGTGGAATAAGTAAGGGCCGATTGGGTTGGTCTTAGGCTTTCCTACATTGGCGGCAAGCTTAGAGACCACTGCTCCAATGACTTTCCCCTAGTTGATTGGTCTACCCTCCATTGCACAAAAAATGGTGTTGGCTACCGTAATTGTAACCCGGGTAGGCTTTTCCAGATACAAGATTGAAATAAGGAACTCTAAGACTTGCTTTTGCCTCCCATCTAGACAATCACTAATGGCGTACCCTTCCTTAGAATGGGTTGCATTTCTAAACTTCCCTACTATGAACTTATCCATTCAAGAGGCTAAACTGGATCCCTTCCTGGGGAATCCGTATACCTTTGCCCAAACCTCATTTGTCTAGGTTCCAGGTCACCCCCTCACTATCAATTTATATTGATTCAAAGCTCCTACGATGAGTTCCTGAATCATCCGATCGTTCTTTACAGTCCATGGCCTAAAGAACAGGCCTTTACACCCTATTGTGCTCAGGTCATCTTCTAATTGTGACCGGTCGCTCAGCCTTTCCGAAATGGTTGGACAAACCATCCGTGTCATAACTAGTAGTTTACGGATATCTCCCTCTACCATTGTAAACCAGAACTAACTGAATTGCTAAAACAATCACTAACTCACCACTCTTTCACTCAACTATATGAGCGCAAAACTATTGTAGAAAAAAGAGGGAAGAGAAATGAGAGTGGCGGGGTTAAGTACCTGTCATCCTACCAACCGTTCTAGTAGTGGACCGTTTACTCGTAACGATTCCTTAGATTCCTAGACCGGAACTCTAAACCGTAGGTTGTCGCTATCTAGGTTTCTGGAATCCGGATCCATCCTCGATCTTTTAATGGATCACCTGGATCATTCTCTCTACCTTAATGCAATGTTTAGGCTAAGAGAATTCTAATTCTATTTGCCTATTGGAAATTTTGAAAGATTCCATACTATTATAGATCTATTTTATACTAACCCGGTAGATTCCAAGTTTCCATCTCATGACATCCTCCATTGTTCACCTAAGAGATTCTCACATAACCCTTGTTGACTGTTCATCTCCAATATTTGGAGAGCGTATAATAATATTTCTTTTATACTTTCAATCACTTTTTGACAATTCAATGCTTTCTGAAAAAGTTGCTTTGGTGATACATTTTTGAGAATGAAAATGCTTGAGAACTTTTCAACCACTTGTAGAAAGTAGTGAATAGTCATCTATATATTTTCCACTCAATGGTAATCTCATCTTGAACTTTAATGAACACTATTTTGAATACCACTCTACAAGTCTTTGAAAGTGCATTTTGGTCATAGAATCGTAAATGAAAAGCAATGAAAAAATTCTAAGAAAATTCTTAATGCTTAAATTTGAATATAAAGAGTTTTGAGATTTTATCATGAGAAAAAGGTTTTAATGAATTTTTAATTTCTATCACCATTTCTTTCTATGGATTGTTACTTGAAAAACACCCTAGGGAGGCACTAGCAAAAATCATAGAAACTACATGCGATAAAAAATAGGGTCTAATATATTCATTTTGAATAAATCTTGGAAAAAAAAATTAAAAAATACATGCAATATACATTGCTTTAAATTTTTTTTAAATCATTATAAATACTATAGCATTAGGTATAATACTAGAGAATTATGTAATTGATACATATAAAATATCATGTAAAGAAAGGAGTATATGGATTGAATTGTACACTCTATTAATTATTGACTTTCACTAATTCGGAGTGGATGAAAAGTGAGTATTTTCTATTGGGCTTAAATAGATGAATGATTGAGAGGGAAGGTGTCCAACAGTGGTACCTTACCGTATTCTAAGTGCAATTTCAATTTCTACATTTTGGGTTTCCAAAGAAGAATTCATGAGGGAAAGCCAATTTGTGCGTTTTTGAATTCAATTTGCCTCCCTTTCGCGCACTCTATTGTTTTTTGTTGAAGAAATTTTTAGAGTGTGGGGATTAGAGGCATTGGAGTTCTTATTGGTAGTTGTTGCTTAATCATTCCTGAAATTGGATGAGCGGAACTTGTTGAGGGTTCCGTCTTTCTAAGTTCTAACACATGGAGTTGTTTGTTGTCATCTTTTTGATCTAGTGGTTTGGTTTTAGAATTTGTTGCTATTAGGGTTGTGAGACCTCTAAGGCGATTTGTGTTTACATTTCAAATGGTCGTTTTGTATTTGCATTTTCTAGTTTAGGGTTTAAGGTTGTCTTCTTCAATACTTGCAAATGCTAGAGGTCTAGGGTTCTCTTTGTTGTCTTGAATCCCTACGAGTACTAGAGGTCTAGAATTGAGGATTCTTGTTGTTTTCTTGTTTGTCTATGAGTGCTAGAGGTCTAGCTTGACTAAGAGGTTGGATGTTGTTGCTTTTGAATTCAGTTGAATCCAAGGATTTCGGATTTGTTGTTCGAATTTTGAGGAATGGAATGCAAGGTAGATACTACTAACCACCATAAGGGTAAAGATCTATTTTCAGAAGTGTGAAGGGGATCTGGCAAAACTATTGAGCCCCATGGATACAAAAGAAGATATTTCGTTGTCGAATTTAAGGAAATGGTTCGAAGAATTCAATGTCTTCAAGCACCTCGGGTCATTTCAATTTTGGAATGTGGAGGAGTGCTACAAGATTGACATATACTTTGAAGTCCTAAATTCCATTAGAGATTGCATTCACTTCATTCTAGTAGAAGAAGATTTGGAATTTGAACATTGTCAGATAGAGAGAGGTTTGCCTCGGAAAATCATGGGGATCTTGGCAGCGAATGAAGAATGAAAGTAGACGTGTTTGTGTAAAATCTTGAATCTTATTCGTTGAATCTTCTAAATTGTCGTAGAATTACTTCACGTTGACCTATTCTGAAATGGGCTCTAAATGCGTGTAATGGTCAAAGTAGATGATAAGAAATCACAAGTCTCGGACAAGTAGAACGAGATGGTCAGACCACAAATGGAACCGTTCGGAAGATTGGCTTCTAAATTTCAAACTCCCGCCGACTAGCAATCGTGCCTCATTGTGAGAACATAGTAAATTTCAACTATGTGGTCCATTAACCCCACTTCGTTATTACGACACAAAATGATGTTAAGCAATGCTTTGATCCATGCTACCTACAACAACAAAGTTTATAAAGAAAGTGAAAGTCACAAGCCACAATATACAAGTCTTCAAAATATCTTCCAAACTCCAGCTCCTTGGTTGAACTCTGATTCAATGTCACTAAACTTCTATACATCCAAATGATATGAGTGATAGCTTTTTGGAAAGCTAAAACAATTTTTTACTCTTCCTCCAAATTCCAAATCAATCTAAAACTCTATCTAAATTTTTGGCCTTTAAAATTGAGGATAGTAAACTCTTCTTCACTTCAACACTCATAACTCATTCATACAAACTCTAAATAGAATTAATGATAGCTTTATGGAAAGTTAAAAAAATCTTCTTCACTCTCTCCAATTTTCATTGCAAACAAAAGATTTGTCTATCTTCTATTTTTGGTCAAAGTCTTAGACCTTCTATATAGAAGGTAATAGACCTTCCTCAATTTAAATTAGCACAACTTTTGAATGTCAACTTCAATTCAAGCAAGTGAAATCAATTTAGAAACACAACATCATAATATCCAACTCTTCTAATTTCAATCGAAAATTCATAAAATACAATACACTATAACTCCTCAAACATTCGGGCCTTACAAACACAACGAAAGAGACGATGAAAAGTATCCCCTTTTTCCTCTACCTTATCTTCTATTTTAACCACCTAAGTCGAGTGGACTTCAACCCATACTTTAACCATGTGGCTCCCCCATCATCCATTGATCATCTATTTTGACCATTAAACTCATTCTACATTCTTCACTAGAAGATAAATCACCCCAAAGTTACTAGAAAGCAAATTCTTTGTATATTTCCTTCCTACAGCTTCACACATATAATATAAAATTTGAAATTGCTTTTAAAAACGAAATAAAAGAATCGAAATTTAACATATGTCTATTAAAAGTAAAAAATAGAGTTTCAATGTGATTATCACTCCATCTTCAAGAACTTGAGGATGCGTTTGAGGTCATATTTATTATATTGAGACTTTTTGCAGTCTCATTTTTTATCCTCGACTCGAAGATAAATCGCTTTATTTCTTTACTATTATTTAAAAAAAATAGGGAACAACACCAACTTTTAGAATTTCATTATAGGATAATTATTTGAGCATTATTTATTTTTTATTTCAATTATTATTTTTTTAAATGAATTTTTCAATAACTAGCATTCTATATGAAAATTTGTGAAAAGTCTCAATATAATGAATATGGCCTTGTTTGATAGTAGTTGCTACATATATTACACGATTTGCCTTAATTTAAGGATTGAGTGGCCCTTCTAACCAATGTTGGTGGCCACGATATTCTTTCACAGGCCTAACTATACAAGAATATTGGTCAACATTAAGACCTTCAAAACACCCTTCGAATATCATTTCTCAACTCCCGGACTTAGTACATCCAACCTGCAATAAAATCATCAACACTCAAGCATCACACTAAAAGTTTTCTTACCATTGTTGCTCCAATTGAGATTGCTTTGGCGGTCGAGAAGGCCCAGCTTCTTCTTGTGGACGCTCATATGGTGGTGCAAGACTTAGAGGCAAAAGAGGTTGGTCCGGCAATTGTGACAAGGAAAATTCAAATTCAAATTCAAATTCAAATTCAAACTTTGGTTTAGGTTCTTCATCTTGAGACTCAAAAAAACCCCTCCAATTCAACATACTAAAATCCAAAGTCAAAAACAAAGAAAAACTATATTAACTTGATGAACCTTTTCAATGATCACTCTTTTTTATAGTTTGTTGTCGAGAAAAAAACATCATCTTGAAGTTACTTTAACTAACATCATCTTTTACACTACATTATTGTAATCAAAATCCATCCAAAAATATGTAAATATACATTTTTATATAATGCTCGCATTTACAATGCAACAATGCATGAGACGTTTACGATTGTGTAGCATTGAAAAATCTATAGTAACTACCAAAAATATTGGAGACAATGTGGATTTGGTGCTTGCTACGAGTGAATTTGAGTCTATAGAACTTCGAATTATGGATCTAGTCTCTATTGTAAAGGTTACTACATTAGAGGAGCACTCCTAGACAGATGGTGTAGCAATGAAGTCCATTCTTTCGCCGAAAGATGTCCTACAATGGTATAAAAAGGCGAAGGAAAAACTTCGTAGAGATCTCAAGGTGCAATCAATAGAAGATCACAATTGGTCCTTGTGCTCATGGGATCAAGCTGAAGCTGCCGTTGTCAAAGTGTACTATGGAGAATGCCGGAGTCTCATTAGTGGAAGCACCGACAAGAGCAACAAGAATATTATATCCAACATGTTTTCTAATTTCCGGAAGAGCCATTTGATCAGTATTTTCCATATTTGTAACTACTATCGATAGAGAGGATTGAAGTTTGAGAACCATCCCCAATGTAGTAGTACAAGAAATAATCTAGTTGAAGTGACTACTATTGACTACAAGCAAATGGTCAAAGAGGGCATTGGGATTCTTTCTATACTAAATGAATCCATTGATTCTCAAAAGCCCACATTTCAATTAATTGGTGATCCCAACAACCTTGTCATGAAGTCATTTTGGTTCATGGCTAAATGCCTCATTTGTCCAAAGGAAGTCTTCCAATCGTGTCTTCTAAAGCGCAATTTGGAAGCAAACCTCATGAATCACATACACGGAATTGTGCACAATAAAAACTTGGAGGATTTGCAACACCAAAAGGATGGGAGAACATTGTTCATCAAGAAGAAAAGGTGCCCTAGTTTAACTTCGACATCTAGTAATGAGTCTAGTCAAACTAGGTTACACAACTTCTTCAAGCATGATGAAGGTGAGATTTACACATACGACAAGACCTCCATTTGTGTACATACTTGTTGGGGTTTGAGAGGTTCACATTGTGTGTATCTTGAAAAGTCGTATGGGATTGATGCTTTGTTATTTGACCCTCATCCTAGCAGATTGTGGTATCCCGAGCCTCACTTAGGAGATTCGTTCACTCTAAAAGGTGATGTTCTTATGAAAGGGGCTTTTAGGTATAGGTTGTGTAGAAGGTTCTCTGCGTCTCCTGAACCATTTTTCAATTTCACATGCTCTATGTATGAAAGCATTCCTTCTGAATACGATTTTAGATTATGTGTTCTTTGTGAAGAGTATGCAATAGAAAAACGTGGTTCTAGAGGAACTAGTGTAGATCAGGGTTGTTCTATCGAACGTGTTTTGGGGTTTGGGTGTCGAGTTGTTCGTTTGATGTCGCATGTCGTATAAAACGTGTGTCGCATATTCAAGACAAATTTGACGAGTACGAAATTAGGGTTTAGGATTTTCGGGCAAGGCAGCCAAAATTTTTATCTTATATGGCAGGTTGTTAACAGTGATGTGGAAAGCTTTGACCACGTCACTATGGGCAACTGCGGGTGGGGCACATATGGGTAAGCTGGGGTGACCGTGGGTCCTAAAATGAGGGTGAGTACGAGTCTGAAATCCTGGGCGATTGCGGGTCCTAGAATGAAGGCGACTGTGGATCCAACCTAAGGTCACTGAGGGTGTAAAGGCGAATGCGAGTCTAAAGAAAAGGGCAATCTTGGCTTTATCCCATACACAAGGAATTTTTTTGGTTCCGTGGATGATAAGAACTTCTAATGTACGACATAAGTGCAATTGTCCATCTTTGAAAATTTGGGAGGCGAAAGGGAGATCTTACTTAGTCCTCATATTGGAAATGAGTATTTTTGTCGAGGGGAAAGGCAAGTACATCACATTACATAGTTCCATTGGAGATGATTTTCATACTCACTAGTCCATCCATAAAAGGTTAAGAGCAACCTTGTGTGCCATTGCAATTGCAAACATGGATATAACGACCATTTCAATCTTGCTTACGATTTAGGATCCTTCAGTTTCTATGTGCCATTGCATTTTCCCAAGCCTTAAATTAAGTACTTCACATTCTGTGGTCATTCACTCATTCATAGGAGCCTTTGAGTTCTACATTTTTTTATTACATATGGTTGGGAATTTCTAATTCAAATTTTCTACTCCTATTGAAGTGTAGAAGCCAATATCGCAATTGGATATAATAATTACACCAAAAATAGATACAAAAACAAGAAAAAAGTAAGGATAATTAGTATTACTGTAATTATGAGTTGTACACACTAATAGAGTAGTGACCCAATCTTATAAATGAACTTCTACTTCAATTGTACTTCCATGAACTTTGTTAAGATCTCCACTTCTACACTTGTAGAAGTCCACACTAAAGACAGTGAATAGAACTTTGTAATTCTAACACTATCATGTTTTCATATTAAAGCAGATACTACACAAAACTCATCTATAGACTATTTGCCTATGAACTTAAGCTAGAAAACTTCAACACACCAAAATTATGCAAAAGCATTACATTACCACTTCACTACCTCTAAATCTATATTTATAAAGTTACGGTGAAAATATGTAATTACTAGGCACCTCATCAGCATCAGGGTCAGAATCATCATCCCACTCCTCCACCCTTTCACTATCATCATGGTTGTCATTCTTGTTGTCCTCCCTTGGTTCTCATTCATTTTGCACTTCATGTTCTACCTCTGAGTTCATGTTCTGCACTTTAGTATCCATGATGCCATCGCCGCTAGTTTGCACCAATCTTTTAGTCAACTTCAATGCATCTGTTGTTCCATCAAGGTTGGATGCAGGGTGTCGTCCACCTCTACTGGATTGCTCGATGTTTCAAGTGGAATTGGCTTCATCCATGATGAATCTTTGGACAACATGGTTTTGTCATTTGGGATTTCTTTGCAACCTTTCTTCCCTCTTCCTCAATTGCTTTTTCTATCCTCTTGTGCCTTCACCCATGAGCAAGGATGATTCTCCAAGGCTAGAAATTGAAGAGGGTTGAGTGGGTTGTGGAGCAGAGGCATGGCCTTCATTATCAACTATCCTGAGAGGACTATTATGCAAGGGTGGCCTAGTCACACAGGTTGGTATAGACCTAGTCGCCCTAGCATTGTTTGCGTTTCCTCCTCTACTTAGAGGCATAGTACGATTGCGATTCATAATAGCTTGTAAGGGCAAGTCTAAATCATATTCTACATTTTATGTTCTTAAGGGGCTTCGTAATGGAGACAGTGGACTGCTTGTATGCACAACATCTTCAACGTGTGTTGGCGGTGTTGCCTCCTCTTGCCTTTCATTTATCTTAGCAACTTGAGCAGCACTTCGTAGGTTCATTATCCTTGTAGAACCTTGATCTACAACATTTGGAGATCTTGCTTCTTGAGCTCTTGTTGGCATCGGATTATTTACGCCTTCATTGGGGTTGTCAGGAGTACTTGTCTTCAATTCGTCGGCGATGAATTTATTGGAGGAGGTACATTCCTAGCCCTAGCAAAGAAGTAGGGTTGCAGGGGCCTTTGCGGTACACGTTGAACCTCCTCCTCCTCCGAGTAGTACCTATTATTCTCAACTATAAATGTATTTCCATAGTTGTGTCTCCGTAGAGGACTATCTTCTCTATGAATCAATCCTACCCACATATTTTCACGTAGGTGCTCTTCTACCAACTTAACATTCTCATTAGCTTGAGCGATTTTGACTAGGTTGCCATCCCCTGATGATCCTATAGCTAATGGCTCCTCATTCTCTTCCGAGGTATTTCCATCCACAAGGTACTTTTTGTAGAACATTGTAGGATTGCGTCCACGTTTCTCACGCTTAAGTTTACTGTTGGTGTAAATATACACCAATGCTTCTGCCTTGGATGTGGTTAGGCAATTTTGCACTTTATTGTGCACAAACGAATACATGCTCCAATTCCTTTCACATGATGATATTGAGCACGTTAAAGATAGAACTCTCATTGCAATTTTTGGGAGAACATTAGCACCCACAAGATTCCACCATTGATGAGGCATTAGTTTACACTATGTAATATCAGGAGCCTCTTCCAAAGGGTCAAAAGGGCATGTCTTCTCTTTGAACTGGGTGAGCTCCTACAATGCCTCCATGTATGATAATCCCAATGACTCGCTCTTTCTTCGAAGCACCTAATTTAAGGCTCTTTTGGCCACACTGTCCTTACAAAAGGTTCCTACTTTAATCAAGAAAGGATTTAAGAGTACCCCTGCATAGTGTAGGTCTATGAGCATCAATTTCCAAGTTCCAACGATCCTCGAAATGCTTCTCAAACTTCATCGCAGTTTCATCATTCGAAAAAAAAGGTTCATTTTTCAAGCTCCTCACGTACTCTTGAAGAGTCTTCATAACCAACCAAGCCTTAGGCATTGTTGGGGCTTTCCCATCAAACACTCAGAGAGCAATAAAGACGGGCTCTACCATGTGCAAAAAATTATCACACTCCACCCAAAAAGATTCCGAATGAATGTCCTCCCAAGCTATACGAGCTCGCATTTTCAATATATCTCCATTTTGGCGACGTTCCAAACTAGTCTCAAATTGCACATATGTCTCATCCATTATCACTCGAATCAACATTGACTTACACTCCACCACACGTGATATCATGAGGAAGTTCGCTGTAAAGCGTGTTTTAGAAGGCATTCACAATGCCTTGTCTAGGGAGTACTTTCGAAAGAGAGCCAATGTCGAATGGTACCTCTTGATGTACTTTACAATCTACGTACAACGTCATATTATTTTCTTCACCTTGCCATCTTTTGCCTAGTCTTCCAAAAGCAAGTCCAAAATGTGTGCTACGCATCCTTGGGTATACATGTGAGGATATTTCTCTTGTAATGCCTTCAAAGTCCCCATCATGACAGCAACATTGTTCGTATATAGTTGGACAATGTTTTTGGGGCCAACCTCTTCTATGTATTGTGCCATCATATTGGTTGTGTATGCAATGTCCTTCTTCTCCCCCATGGTGTCCACTGATCCAAGAAACACATCCCCCGCAGGACACACGAGCATTAAATTCAATAATGGACAGCTAGTAGTATCAAACCAGCCATCCGAACAAATAGTCACTCAGTAAACTTTGATAGAGTGCTTTGTCCGCTCAATGACCATTTTAGAAACACTTTCCTTCTTTGGCTCTATCATTCTTGTACGCAAAGCATTGTATGAGGGCGGTTGGTATTGTAGTCTTGATGTCGCTGTCTCTTTCACTACTTTCATAAAGGCAAGATGGCGCACAATATTGAACGTGATGCTAGCCTCATAAAAGAAGGAAGCCCATGTGGTATTCAACTTTGCTCTCGTGCTACTTTGTAATGCCTCATCCATGCTAGTTTGCCTAGAAATGGAAGGGTTATTCCTCCTCAAAATTATTTGAGGAGTGGAATCTATTGAATCTGTATTAGGAAGCACTGGTTCATTTGTAGCACTAGGCTCCTTTGACCTCTCCCTACCCCCGTCCAACATAGGCTCTACCACAGTCTCATCCACAACATCAAATTCTAGAACCTCCTCATGCATTTGTTCAAAGCTCATTTCCTTCGGAACAACCCCACTACAAGTCCTAAACTTTTGCAATCCTGCCCATGGGATTTTCTTACATCGCTCCGATGCGGTCCTGCTGCCAAATCCAAAGTGATAGAATGCCCTCTTTCGTACAAACACGGAGGTCCACCCACAAAAAAGGCATGTTCGTGTATTTCCTGCAAACTAACGATCAGTGTCTACAAGCAACCAAGGGTCCCACTCCTTTGTGGCTCTCCTTGTATCGTTAATGGTAGTCTTCCTCCCCTCACCCCGACTAGCCATATTATCCCTCGCCTATGAGTTCTTAAAACAATATTATCATATGAATTAGAGCCTTGATTTAGAAAAAAGAATGGCAAAGCCACTTGCTTTGAACAGTCTTTTAAACCACTCAAACCAAGTCGTTGCCCTCCAAAGAACCAAACATCCGCAAGAAGCCTCTTTCGAAGATTCAAGTCATGAGTTCATCCTCGAAGCAAGGTGAAAATTAAAGTCCGGTCCTTCATCTTTATACTATAGTCCTGCTAGCATTGCAAGTCACCCACTGAGAGCAAGAATGGGTGTAGGAAACGGGCGACCTCGTCACAGGTGCAATTGCCCCGTGGGCGACTATGGGTTGACGGTTCGTACTAGAAGTGCGCGTGTGGATGAAAGGGTGACTGTGGGTCTAGGGGGGGCAAATGCAGGTCTAGGGGGGGCGAGTGCAGGTAGAAGGGGGGCGGCTGCGGGTCTAGGGCGGGGCGACTTCGGGTAGAAGGGGTGTGTGACCATGGGTCTTAAGGGGCGACTTCGGGTACTTGAAGGGCGATTGCGCTTATGCTTAGGACCCAAGGCCATTTCTGTTAACGTGTTAGCGTTCCATTGTTGAATTTCTAAATGAAAGTCATCCTAGTTTAGATAGATATTTTCTTAAACCCTAAACCCTATCCGAGGGTTTGACTTGGTATTTATAGATACTTCAAAATTTTTTTTTAGGAATATGGTCATAAACTTGAAGAGTACAATTTTTTTTTTTAAACTACCACATGAAGGGAAACTCATTTCAAATACATTCCAACAAACTTAATAAAAAAATAAATAGAATTAGCTTGTACTCAAATTTGGAAAAAATTAAGAACTTTCTCTTTCAAATTAAAATGAAAAATGGGGGACAACATTGGTTGATCAAACCATATGCATGGAATCCACAACTCAAAATGTATAACTTCCATTTCTCTATCAATTCCAAAAGTATTCTTTTGAGTACCTTTTTATGATGTTTTTTTCCCAAATTATAAATCTCAAGAAGAGTCCATACATTCATGGGTTCAAGAGCATGGGGACGCTGTCGTTTACAATATGTTCAAACCATATGTTAAAATATAGAAAAATGCAACTATATGAACTTATGTTGAAACTCTCATGGATGATGCAACTTAAATTTATTGAGGGTTCTTTGTGTAGATTCAAAGTTACTAGAATTCTTTTTTTTTAAAACACTACACAAATTTTGCAAGAAATTAACATTCACATAACTTGAAATCATCAAAATTTGTCAAAAATTCAAATGTTTGGATCCAAATGCAATCACATTTTCATTCACAAAAAAAAAAGCACCGTTCTTGTATTTCAACAAAAATAAGGACAAAACCTTTTTCTTCATATATCTTGGAAGAAGTACATAGTCATAAAAGAAACAAAAGCCACCTAATTTATATTCCATCCATTTCCCCTTGTTCTTCCATTTTCTTCTTTTCTAGTTCTATTTGGGCTCTTGCCACTCTCTCTTCTCTCTTCAAAAGAGTTAGGTCATAGTTCCACATCTTATTTTGGATCCACCACTTCTTGAACAATGACATGAACCTGATGTGTGCCTTTGGCCACGACATCTTTTCTTCCAACATCTCTTCCAATCTTTTCACAGAAGCTAACTTCATCTTCAACTTCTCTATTTCTGTAGTGGATGACAAATCTTCAACATCCACAGACAATAAATCCGACTACAACGACCAGTCAATAGGATTTGCATCCTTCATCTCCTTCAAGCGGTTCAATGTCGATCTTGCCTTTTCCACACCTCCTTTTTCAATGGCAAGGTTGTTTTCTTCCATCCTACATTTTCCCATTATTGTTTGAAGCCGTTCATCCAGAAGAGGATTGACATTTGAATTGGATCCTCTATCTTCTCCCTTATTGAATTTGAAGTAAAATTGTTCCAGTTGTTCCATTTCTCTTTGTTGGGCTGCCAAATGAGTTTGTCTAGCTTGAATTAGTTCTTTGAAGGTGCCTACATCTTCAATCTGAATCTCTTGAGCACTCTGCTTCTCGATGATCTCACACTCCCTTTCTTTTTCTTCGAGATCCTTTAAAAGCATCTCCAACTCCACTAGTCCACTTCATAGGATTCTTTTGTTCATTGATTATTGTCTTCTCCAAGTACACCTTGATGTTCTTGTTCCATTTCAGGCAATACTTCCATGGAAGGCAATTTCATCAAGGTCAGAGGAATCTCTTCTTTGGCTTCACTCTCTCCATCCAACCTATTTTCATTAATTTCCTACAAGTGAGCTTACACATAATGGAACACTTTGTCATCTTCGGGATGACGGACCCCTATTGGTTCCACAGACATAAAAGGTTCTCCATACATTGCTATGGTCCATTGCATGTTGCCTTCTTCTAATACTACCAACGATAAGTTTTCTTCCATTGATGTATCTCCGATCCAGTCCTTGGGTTTAGGCAATGGCTCTTCATCGGAGTCCGATTCTCTAGTTGACGTTGACCAAACGTAATCCTCATCTGCCACTCCTATAATGTTTTTTTTGGGCCCTAGCCCATCCCAAGGATTATTTGAAGGACCCACTCTTGGAATGTCTTTCGTAGTTGGAAGGGTGACATTCTTGGATGTCTTGAAGGTCATTCAATCTACTGTTTTCCCCAATTGTAATTCTACATATACCATTTGGCATATGCCCATTGAGACTTCGCTCCGTGGAATTTTTCACTTTCCGTACAATGCTCAGTACACTTCAATACATCTATGGACAAATGCATCATCCTTGCAATAATAAAGATTTGCTTGGTTTTGCTTTACATGGTGAATGTGTCGATGGTAAGGGAATAGCTTGTCGATATGGCACCAATCCACAAATAACTTGCAAGTCATCAAGGTCCAATCAGAATTTACATGACGCCATCCCCGATATGCCTTAGTCGTTGAATTAAGAAGGGCATGTAGTTGCCTGCTATGGCGATTTCCTTTCTTCTTCATCATCTTGACGTGTCACTCTACTGTAAAGAGAACTAGACTTTTGTTGATAATATAACCAAAGAAATGAATTTGTAAACGTGGAAGCCACAACACCTGTTGGTGCCTAAACTTCCAACCGACGAACCGGCAGTCAAACGCTTCAAGATGGATGAAAGGTGCCGTGCGACGAAGAAAGTGGCGACTTGGGAATCTAGTATCCCCTTAAGTACCTGAAGTCGCCTAGGGCACGTGCGGGAAGAGGGTGTGTGCGGGTCTTGGGCGACTCCGGGTCTAGGTCCCACTGTCCAGAAATTGCCATTTAGGAAAAATTAGAGTTTTTAGAAGGAGACCTCAAGTATAGGGGGAGTGCAGGTATAGGAGGCGGTTGCATATAGGGTGACTATAGGTCATTTCTTGGGTGACCGTGGGTAATGAGGTGACCGTGGGTCTCAAATTCAGAAAGGTCTTCCAGTTCATGACGATGGGGGCGGCTGCGTATGGGGCGACCGCAGATTAGGAGGCCAGAAAACATAAGTTTGACTTTCCCCCCTTACAAATTGGAGGGAAGGTGTTCAAACTTTTCAAGTACCACTCCCCCCTTTTATGAGGAATAACTCCAAAAAATATTAAAACTAAGGCATTCAATACTAAGTAATCAAAAGTTAATTAAATAATAAAGAAAACAAATTGGTTTAGGAAGTGGAGATGTCGCGGCCCTAGTAACACCTTACAACTTCAACCAGACTTCAAGAGCCCTTCACAGCTTTTAGGGCTCACCATGCTCCAATACCAATATCACTTAGGTTTAACTAACTAACATTTCACATGCCATGTACTCACAACATTAGTTCCCATTTCCAACTCACATAGCTAAGTCCTGGTGCCTAGGACTTCTAGCACACACACCACTCGTGGCACTTGGCATGACATTTGGTGACATGGAATGGAACTTCCATGTTACTATGCTAAGACTCATGGTGGCACTAGTGACCACAGTCCTAACCGCCCTTGGTTGTCACCCTACTTCATACTAGGCCCGTTGTGCACTTGCTATTTTCACGCCAACACTAATCGGGACTCACAACTCGGGACACATGACCAAAGGCCTAGTAAGGAGTGGGACTCCAACCAACCAATGCCCTGGGACACACACACAAGTGTCCCAAGGAACCTTGAAGCCGGTGGTGAAGTTACATCACCACCCATGAGTCACCGGGACTCACCAAGGCTCCAAGAGGGAGTAAGGAGCGAGACCAACCCCTCCTATAGTACTCTCTGTAGTCTTCGGTAGCCCCCCCCCCCTTGTGGGTCAAAGGGACTTCCCAAACCCCCTTGGGTTTTGGAAGACCACCCATTTCCAATCGAAATCCCCAAGTTCCCACTCCGTTTGGACTCCCAAACTTCCAAACGGCATAACTTTGTTGTCAAGGCTTCAAATCTCACATACGAGACCATTTAGGATATCTACGCGATGATTACATGTCGATGGACTGCTTACTTGTTCCATTTAGACAAGTTCTCACAAAGTTATGGCCCTCCAAAGATTCGGGTTCATTAGGAGTAGCGTCACACTTTCACCATGGCCCTTCTCTTGGTCATAACTTTTGGCTCATGGCTTAGAACCTCGTAATGCTTGGCATTCTAGGTTCTCTGTCTTTGTAGCTTTCCAATGATATGCTACATGCCATGCTTAGTTGGATGATTCCTTAAAACCCCTTACACCTAGCTTTTGAGTGTCCTGGCGCCATCATGACACCCCCAACTTTGAATGGCCATAACTTCTAGCCTCATAGTCTAAATCACACGTTCTTTGGATGGTTAGAAGTTTCTTCTCAAGAGACTTCCAAGCATGTATGACATGCCACTATGCCCTTCTTAACCAAGGCGACATTGTGCCCTGTTTGCTCGAGAGACTCTCATTTCTCCCTTCTTAGCCTATTGCAAGGCTTGGGAAGTCACCTCCAAAGTTCCCCTTGCTCACTAAGGCACTTCAGGCACCCCAAGGAGATAGGGGTGTGACAGGAGATTTGGAAAAGCCCTTCTTCCTAACATTTCATTTCTCCTTCATCCATCCTTGTGGTCATGTCAAATTCAACGTAACCATTTCCTATTTTAATTTTTGGAGGGAGTACATTTAAACTAGACCTTCCCTTTTGGGGGAAACCATGTACAAAACAAATACTAACACCGTGGGATGCATGAAGAAGAAATCTTTTTATCTACATAAGAAATAGTTTACGAAATGGAGACTTGGGGAAGCCCTTCTCCTTATCATTTCATTTTCCATCCGCCAACATAGAAATTTCAATATAGTCCTCGCCATGATACATCAAGGGGATTTAAAACACATTTGAAGGGGTGAATGAATATTGAATTTATTAAAGATTAAAAAATTAGGAAATGACACTTTGAATGGTTTATATCTTACAAGTACAAGGTTTAGGAGTTCAAACTTTTTTACGACATATAATGAAAAGCAACTCACATGTATTTGTCATTTTATCCACCCTAAAAAATAGAAGTACATTACTTTTGGAAAACCCTCTTCAATTTGTCTAATTAGTCATACTAAAATTTCTGTATTTATAGACTCATTATGTAGTATTAACTAACTACCAACATTGAAGGACAGGTCAATTATAGTCTATGGAAGATGCAATTAAGTGTGACTTCATTAGAGTTGGAAATGGCTCACATCTTCTGCTACATTGGTTCCTGGCTTGACATAACTTTAAAATAGAGGCGACTCCTGGTGGGGGGCGAGTTTAGGTCTTGGGTGACCGTAGGTGGGGGCGTGGTCTTTTGGCTTAGTATTGTTGAGTCCAATTTCGTGGAATGGGGGGCGACTGCGGGTGGAGGGCGAGTTCAGGTCCTAGGCAACCGTCGGTGGGGGCTTGGTTTCCTGGCTTGGTGTTGTTGAGCCCAATTTGGTGGAATGGAGTGTGCGAGTGGGTGGGGGCGAGTTCAGGTCCTGAGTGACCGCGGATAGGGCTGAGTTCAAGTCTTAGTGTTGTTGATCCCAATTCGGTAGAATGGAGGCGTGACATGCCTCTTAGTGACACTTACCACCTCAAGTTCACCTTCTAGTACTTTCCAAACACTTCACCCTTTAGTGACACCAAGGGTCACGCTCTCCTAACATTGCACATGCCATGCATCCACAATGTTAGGTTCCAACTCAAGTCATGGGATTCCCCATTCCTCCATGACTCCCAACACTTTCAATCTAACTCTTAACTCCCACAAAACACCGGGCATGTCATTTGATGACATGGGATAGAACTTCCATTGATGTCTAAGCACTTGGTGGAGGAACTACTCCTCACCGGTGGTAACCACCCTTGAATGGGATTCAACTTCCCACTAGGCCCAACCAAACTTACTTTGGGACTCACTAATCAGAACCTACACCATAGCTTAGTGTAGAGCGGGATACCACCCAATCGGGATCAAGGAGTGTACAAGTACTCCTCAGTAACACACAAGTGGTGATGAGGCTCCACTACTAACCTCACCGCTCAGCGCCACTTTGGCTCACCATGGCACCATTCGGGAGTGAAGAGGGAAACCACCCCTCCTCATAGTACTCTCTGCGGGATTTGACAACACCCCCCCCCCACCCATACTAGAGGTCACTGGGAACCCCCAAGGTGCTCCCCATCTTGGAAGACCACCCAATTCCAAGTGGTATCTTGCAAATCGGACCTCCAAAGACTCCCGATCTTTCCATCAGGATAACTTTTAGCTCATAGCTCCAAATCTCAAATGTGAGCCTATTTTTGTGATCTATATTTTTTGTAGATCACTGTGGACTATCCACTTTCCCCAATGCAACAAATAATTGAGGAAGTTCTGGCCCTCCAAAGGTACGAGTCCCTCGGGAGGTGTAGTTCTCCGGGATTCCACCCTCTTTGGATGCCCATAACTTTTACCTCACAACTCATCACTTCATGAACCTTAGCATTGTAGAAAGCTTGCTTCCTTAGCTTTCCAATGATATGTGGTATGCCCTATTTGGCTCAAAGGAATCCTCCCAAACCTTGTTTCCCAAGTCCCTATGCCTTGGGACGCGGCCAGGACATTGCCAACTTTGAGGAGCTATAACTTTTGACTCTCAACTTGGATTCTCACATTCTTTAAACCCATGGATGCGTCTTCTCACAAGCTTTCCAAGCATGTGCAACACACCCCCTAATTCATCCGGATCAAAGTGCTACAACGCTCTGATCGCTTGGAACTCCTAGTCCCCCTCACCTCATCTCTTGCAAAGATTGGGGAGTCACCTCCAACGTCCCCCTTGCTCACTAAGGTGGCACGGGCACGCCTCTTGATGAGGGTCGTCACAGGGCGATTGCAAGTGGAGGGCGAGTTCTAGTCCTAGGCGACCACAGGTGGGGTGAGTTCAGGTCCTAGGCAATCGCGGGTGGAGGCATGGTCTTTTGACTTGGTTTTGTTGAGTTCAATTTGGTGGAATGGGGGGTGACTACGGGTGGGGGCGTGCCTTCCAATCTAAAGAAGTTTTAACAAGTATAACGAATTCTACTTTTAAAATCCAAGAATGAGTCACTTCATTAGGACCTTAGGATCTTCAAGGCATCTTTGGGTGATGCATGGAAGTTATTGGCTTCCTAGAAGTCATTGTTCTTGTGGAGGTCTCGAGTTTGATCCCCAATGAGATCAATTTGGTTTGGTTCTTGTAGCCAACCTACAAAAAACAAAAACAAACATTAAGCTAATTTCCTGTGGTATGTGGGAGGGAAGGTGATTTCATTCTCAAGGTTTAGGGGATGGTCCATGAGAGTTATAGGAAATCAATATTGAATTTCGTACGGAAATGTGTGTGGTGAAACCTTGCATCTCATACATTTCCATACAAAATTCAATACTGACCGTCTAAACCTTTATAGTACATCTCCAAAACTTTGGGAATTAAATGATGTTTCCTACTCACCTATTAGAGTGACCGAACTTGACGTTTTGTCTCTTTGGAGAGAGATTATTTTTTGTATACAAAAGTTTAAGTAAACCTTGGATAGCTTTTACAAGAACATATTGAATGTCCTCTATAGAATACTTAGCCAAAGAAATCGTACATTGTATAAGGATTTGTTTGTTATGCTTCTTCATCTTTTAACATTGGGGTGGCTAATTTTGAGTCCATAAATGATAGAAACTCTCTATACAAGATAGAAGAGCATCTCTTCATCCTATAAATTTTGTAGTATAAGAAGGGGTGGTCCTCCTTGGAAAGTTTACTTCCCAAGACCGTACCGCATCTATAATTTGTAACTTAACAATTTACAACATCTAAGAATGATGATTTCCAAGGTGTCCCACTTGTCCATTTAGAAATAACTTGTATCTTGTGGGTGACTAATTTTCAAGGATTGGTATGCGAAAAAAAGAAATGATAGAATTCAAACACCCTTGATGGTTTGAACAATGTCTTCATCAAAGATAACAATCTTTTGATTTGATGTGCATATGCTTAATTTGTTGTTCATTTCAATGTGCTCTGCAACAATCATGTTTGTTTGCATTTATGACCTTTTCCACCCAAAAAGGGTTTAGGGTTGTGTAAAAAAGTTGATTTCATGTTCAATGTAGAGCAAACTCGAAGAAATTAGAAGAAGACTTGGGACACTTCTAAAGTAACCTCTATAATATTATTATGCAATGGTAGAATGTAAGCATTTCAAGTTCTCCCTTTTTGTTTCAATAGAAGTCAATCATTTCATGTACTTTTGTATTTTTGATTCCTTTTTTCCCTTTTGGCCCATTCCTTTTTTTTCTTTGTGAACAATGTAGACATATTTTTGGAACCATAAAGAAACAACTCAAAATCTAATTCCACATTCTAGACCATATCATAGTGGTCTTATGATTTTATTTGAAAGCAAGTGAAATAGAAGTGGAAAGTTGTAATGCCAATGTTTCTCCCCCATATCCAGGTTTCTTTTTGCTATTATTTATGATGGTCCATCTTTTCTAGACCCGTGGTTGCCCACGACCAGCGGTCACCTCCACACCAACGGTCGCCCTCTACACTAGCGGTCGCCCCAAAACCTATAGTCGCCTAGATCTGCGAGCACCTCTGGAACCCGCAATCACCCCCCTCCTACAGTTGCCTCCATACCTACGGTCGCCCATTTTGCACGAGCCAAACCCGCACACGCCCCAGGGTGACCTCGGGTACTTAAGTGGTCGCCATTCTTGGTCTCGTGTATTGGCTTTCATCCACCTTGAAGTGGCTGAATGCGTGCTCGTGGGCCAAGGTGACTTCAAAAGGGGAAGTTTTTGCCCATTTCCCTTGCCAAGTTCAAGTCAAGAACGCCTCGTTTTTCAAAAGAGGACTATGTCTACTTCAAAGGAAGGAAGTAGTATGGGTCGGATATTGGCTTGGAACAAGGACCTTGACAATTCTGCAGCATTTGTTGTAGATATAACTACAAAGGAGGTAATTGGGGGTGCAGGACCATCCAAGACAAAGAAGTCCAAGACAGCACACGATAAGGACCCTACCTATCCTCCAATATGATATATGACCTATGCGCATGAGGCTTGTCTACAATGGTATGAGGAAAAAAGTGTACAATATTTAGAGAGGAAATACTTGAGAAATAAAGAGGCAGGCATCCAATCCTTGAAGGATGAGTCAGAGGACTTTATTACAAGGAAATGCAAAGAATCTTTGGACTATGTAGATGTGGATGAAGTGTATTTCAACCAATGGCAAACGTGAATTGGCAATTGCCTACAAACTGGTATATTCAACACCAAGAAGTTGATGCTTGAGTTGCGACCTATAGTGCCTGGATTTGGAGAAACAGATAGGGCCCAGGAGTTCCATGAGAAGATGGATTGGTAGCAAATTGCAGCAAAAAGATTGTCAAGGTTTGAAGCTAGGGGTATGGGGTGGTAGACGGATGCATTGAAGGCTGCATTTACAAGAGATAGTGGTTCATGTATCATGTGGCTCTACTCAGTGGCCAAGGCGGTCCTACTTACTGGATTTGATCGTCAAGGAGGATATGCAAAGGTGCGCAAGGTATGCATTGGAGGGATGTCCACAATCCCAGCACATGTACATTTTGCGGGAAAATTGTCAAAGCAAAGGAACAAACGCGATGTGAAGGTGGAGCGGTCAATGGAGGCTTTGGTATGCCCGTTGAATCATCCGGCCATTATTAAATTCCTAGCTGTCGATGACCAAACAATGGAAACATACACTTTGTGGTGGAATGGTGTTATGTCGCGCCCCTTAGTGACACTTACCACCTTAAGTCCACCTTCCAATGCTTTCCAAGCACTTAACACTTTAGTGGCACCAAGGGTCATGTTCTCTTAACATTACACATGCCATGCACATCCAGTATTAGTCTCCCATTCCAACTCTTTGTGCTAAGTTCCTGTCACCGGGACTATTAACATACACACACATACATCATGACACCAAGGCATGTTTCTTAATAACATGGGGCGGAACTTCCATCTTATTGTGTAAGGACCCATGGTGGTACTACTCACCATGGTCCTAACCGCCCTTGAGTGTCACCCCAACTCCATACTAAGCTCCTTGTGTATTTGCTACTTTCCACTTCGTCACTAACCAGGACTCACCATTCGGGACACCTCAACATAGCCTAGCAAGGAGTGGGACTCCACCCAACCAGTGCCACGGGACATCCACAAGTGTCCCATGGTGCCTTAGAGTGGTGGTGACCCCACACCACCAACCTTGAGTCACCGGGACTCACCAAGACTCCAAGAGGGAGTGAGGAGGGAGACCAACATCTCCTATAGTACTCTTTGTGGGATTCAACAGACCCCCCCCCCTTGTATGTCAAAGGGGACTCCCAAAACCAAAGTGGTTTTGAATGATCACCTCATTTCTCCTGATTCGCCCTAGTTTGGGACTCCCGAACTTCCACCCGGCATAACTTTGCGGTCCAGGATTCAAATCTCAAATGCGAGACCATTTTCGACATCTACTCGACGAGTAGATGCCGATGGACTACTCACTTGCCCCATTTGGACAAGTCCTCGCAAAATTATCGCCCTCCAAAGATTCGAGTCCACTGGGAGAGGCATTACGCCTTCACCATGGCGCTTCTCTTAGCCATAATTTAAGACTCCTACCTTAGAACCTCGTAATGCTTGTCAATCTAGCATCCTTGTGTTCTTAGCTTTCCAAGGATATGCTACATGACATACTTCATGGAGGGATTCCTCATGAACCCCTCCCTCCTAGCCCTTAAATGTCCCGGCGCCACCAGGACACCCCCACCTTTGAACGCCCATAACTTTTGACTCACAAGTCCAAATCACGCGTTCTTTAGACGGTTAGAAGCGTCTTCTCGAGACCTTTACATGAATGTATCACGTGCCCCCAAATTCGTCCGGATCAGAGCACTAACACGCTCTGATTGCTCAGGACTCCTAGTCCTTTTCACCTCATCTCTTACAAGGCTTGGGGAGTCACCCCCAATGTCCCCCTTGCTCACCAAGGTGGCATGGACACGCCTTGTAATGAGGGTTGTGACATGGTAATTTCAAAGAGTTGCTTCATTTGAATGAGAAGGTGGTGCCACATGTGGAATGGCATGAAATCAAGTTAGTCAAGCAACTTACAAGCCAACAACAAAAAGAAATTAGCCTCTTCCGAAGACACAAGGCAAAGTTGGCGTGGGCCCTGGTTTATGTGACAAGTCTCGTGCACAATGCAGGGGTGTTGTACAATGACTTGTCACCTGTGAACATATTGTTGCATTATCCCCCCTTTTGGGACGAAGAGATCAACATTGGGATTTGTGATTGGGGAATTGCAAGTCATATTCAAGAAAGAGCTCCCTCGCATTTTGGATAGGAAAAACAAGAAAAACTTGATGTTGAGAGGATGGGTTGTTGGTGGGCAGCTCCAAAGTTGTTCTATTTGTTTGGGCCAAAGGGTTCAGATACGAGTCTACATGTGATGAAAGCAACCTACAAATATTCGATGAAATCCGACTCTTATTCGATTGGAAAGTTGACCCAACACATGGTTGAATATGACAAGGACTTATTTAGAAATCATAAGTCATCAAGGTACTTTGCCATGAAGTTACATGAACTAGGTGATCCTGATGTTAATAGGAGACCAACATGTGCGCAAGTGGTGGACCTCCTCATGGTTAAACCATGGTTCATGAAAC
Organism: Straminergon stramineum; assembly: GCA_963920665.1. Classification (NCBI taxonomy): domain Eukaryota; kingdom Viridiplantae; phylum Streptophyta; class Bryopsida; order Hypnales; family Calliergonaceae; genus Straminergon; species Straminergon stramineum. The sequence goes on along the minus strand of OY987271.1, from coordinate 13,218,487 downwards.
CACCTGAATTCGTCTTTTGGGACTCCGTCCTCTCATAGGATTTGATGTAATAGTTTTCTAGCGGGAATAGTAACATTGGCCACCTTTTGTGCATCCCATTTTGGAAAAGCAATGCAAATGTATAAACTATTTTTAATGTGAAGTGCATGTTTGGACCCAAAATATTGAGTATTGTACATACGCATCACCTACTTGCATGAATTTGGGTTTGAATATGAATTCTTTGCATGGTTCATTGTAGCTTGAGTATCAAATGAATGGGATTGATATGATTCATAAGTAACATATAAATTAGCTATGGAGAACTCTAGTCCTTATTCAATCCATATGCCCAAATTAGATTGAGATAATTTGTTGACTATGTTTTCACCAAAAATATCCAAACACTATTGTTTATACTTCATAGTGTAAGAACTAATTTTCCCAAAAAAGGTTTAAGGACACCCTAAATTCTAGGATTTGGCAGTATACAGACTTCAGAAGATGGGTTTAAAATGTTAAGAATTAAATATTAGGAATTTTCACCATAAAGATTAGAAAATATTATCCTTGGACTTGATTGAAGTGATTGTTCTAGCCATGCCAAAAAGAATGCACCTGGACTTCAAATCATGACATATGTTTTAATTTATTTCGGAAACGGTGTTGCTTCTTTAGACTTATTCATCAAGATGAATCAGCTACATACCTATGAAAATATAGATAATTTGGAATTGTACAACATGTAGGAAAAAATAGTAGGTACTAAGAAGTACATAATGGCTTAAAAAAAAGAATTCTAAAAAATGTACTTGTAGAATTGGAAAATGTCAATCCCAATGGCTATTTTGTTGAGATACAAAATGGACATCCCATGATTTAATTATTTTCTAAGAAGATAGAAAATTTAGAAAATCTAGATTTGTTTGCAAACTATAAGTCCACATAACTTTGATTTTATGAATGAATATAGAATACTTAAGAGCTGTCTACAATAAATAGTGAAATTAGGTTGCCCACACTATATAAATACTTAATATTAGATTACAAGAATGCACTACTTTTGAATTAGGTGTTGTTGTAATTGGAACTCATAAACCTTCATGTGTACAAATGGAAATATATGTAGAAATTTTTGTTCACTTTGATGGCTTCTAAAGTACCTTTTGGGGGTAAGGCAATCTAATTGTTAAGGCAATCTAATTTCACTATTTAGTGAAGGTATGTGCTATCGTGGTCGAGGGTTTGGGACCCGCGATTACTCCAGACCCATAGTCGCCATCACCCGCAGTCGATGGCGGTGGTCCTGGACCCACGGTCACCTTCCCAACCCGCACGCACCCCCCTTGTAGACTTACACGCACCCCATCGAGAGCCGCACTTGCCCTAAGGCAATTGCGGGTACAAAATGAGACCCTAAACCTACAGTCTCCCATCTTTCCCTTCTATGCCTTGTCTTTTATCCACCTTGAAGTGGCTAATTGCAAGCTCGAGAGGGGAGGTGGGTGTTGTGAGGAGGATATTCTATCTCTCCTCATGTCACTTTCATCTATGTGTTCCATTGATTGTAAATCATGCCGAATTGTTTGAAACTTGATTGTGATTGTAAATGTTTATGTTTATGTATTTGTAAATGTGAATTACCACGAGATAATAGATTTAAGTTTGTACAACAAGGCTTTAGGCTTGTTGTATTTGGCATAGTATCCGAGTACAATTGATTGTATAGATTGAGCACTATGGAGAATGGGCCCCCATCATTGATGCCTGCCACAATCAAACGCCTTATACAACAAGAGATGAAGCTCATCTACGACAAGGGTTGGAAATGGTGCAGTAAAATTCACAAGAAGCGTGTGGCCATTTTGATCCATCCAAAGATTAAGGCATTTAAAGGTTGGAGAAATGAACTTGAGCCTTGGAGTTACAAAACGATTTGCAAATACGTGGATTGGTGCCACATCAGCAAGTTATTTCCCTTGTGTCGGCACAAAGAACATCTGAAGCAAAACAAAGTAAATCTTGCATACTCCAAGGACGAGGGCTTCATACTTAGATGTTGTGAGGTGTAAAAGCACTTGTATTTGGAGGACTCAACTTACCGAAATGACAATTTCTGTTTCTTTTTTGTGAGAATGGTATATGCTGAATATGTGCTGAAGAAGGAGGTGGATTGGTCAACATTGAAGGAGGTCCCTATTGCAATCATTCTAGAGACTCCAAAATTTTTACCACCAGATGAACCTGTGGATGTAAAGAAGATGTTATCCAAAGTGAAGCATGGGAAGTCATTTGTTCGCGATAAAAGCATGGTTTGGTCAGAGACTTCTAGCTCTGATCAACACACCTATGAATACGATGGATATTCTTTCCATAGCGATGACGAGGAGGTTGCCATACAAGAATCTAGGCCAACTATGGATGTGGGAGTCCACCAAAGTGGACAATCAGCCCAAGAGCCCATCATAGTACAAGACATGGATGAAGAAGGCATGGATGATGGGGTGGCTAGGAAAGTGGACCCGGTTTTGCAAGAGGGTAATGGGAGTGGCGGAGGAAGCGATTCATAACATGAAGAGGCAATGTTGCTTGCCAAAATAGAAAGTGCAAAATTAGCTTTGCGTGTGAAGAACAAGCAATTGAAAAATTTGAAGGAGCAAGAAGTGAATCCCACTTTCGTAGAGGTGTTGAAGCAACAGTTGAAGGCCATAACGAACGTTGTCGAAGAGAATGACAAGGGCTTCCATTCCTTAAAAAGAAATCGTGATTTTTATTTGAAGGAAATGAAGAGCGGGAAGGTGCATAAAATGGACCATTATTTGATATGGGAATCGAAACTCAAAACCCTTGTCCACAAACGTCAGCAAGTAGACAATGAAAGGTAAAGCCTAGAACTTAAAATAATGGAAAAGAAGAAAGAATATTACGAGGCCGCCATCCAGCACGTTCAAAAAGTAGAGCTTTTGGCTTCTTCCTTGGCATATGGTAGTGTTGTTGGAGAATTAGCAACGCTTGAGAAGTTGGTGAAGTTCCATGAGCAAAGATTACCATTGATGGTATTGGAGTTGAAAGCTTTGAGGGCGGGAAGTCGTTTTTATTCGGATTGGTTTAAGTGGAATAGAGCTAGCATAAGGAAGTTTGATGCAGAATTTCAGCAAATGGGTCCAGAGCCCATTTTGAAGGACTACCTCAACATAGAATAAAATACCTAGGAACACAATGAGGAAAAATACTTTCACCACAATTATTTTGTATGTTGCCTATCATGGTTTTATAAAGAAATGCAATGTTTTGAGATAAAACAATGTATATGGTGTCTTGAAGCAATGTGTGTACTAGAATAGTTAAATTGGTGTGGGCATACTAGTGGCATGCATGGAAGCGAGAAAATGCCAGGCCATTTTTAGATCTTACAACTTTTCTATATAGATGAATATGTCTTTCTCATGTTTTGGGAGAAGGTGATGGTATGATGAATGGAATGGGATTCTCGCACATAATTACAATCGAATAGGAACATGGGATTGATGGAAAGTTCTTGATTCTTGACCATAAAAGTCAACATAGTATTTTGTGAGAATGTCCTCGTGAAATCTACAATACAACTTGTATTTATGATTTTCATATGAATAGTGGAGAACTAAGAACCGATTGTGCCCAAAATACCATATTAATCGAGGAAATTTATTGGGCTTATTTGTCTCGGGTGATTTGCTTCATTGTTCCTCCTTGTATATAGAATTTTTTAGAATTCTAGCTTTAGCATAATTTGAAGAAAATTACAATGGATATTGAGGAATTAGGTAGCTTTTATATGTAAGTTGGCCTACTCATGTTTTTTATGAATTAAAATTTTAACCCCCAAGGACAAGTTGAACCATTTGAAGGTATGGTAATGTGAAGTCAACAAGTCAACATCCACAAAAAGGGGCATGTTGTACTTGAACGCCTTTTATTCCTTCTTTGGCCAAGTATCTTGAAAGCTTAGAGGAAAAGCTTCCTATAATTAGAACCTCATGATTTTAAAGAATATGAAAGGAAATATCCAATTGGACAATGATGCTCCACTCTAGTGAGTAGTGACCTAGTTTTCTTCTCAATGCAAGTGAAATTAATTTGGAAAGTTAAACTTTAGGAGCTTTGTTGATTTGATTCATACAATCTATTTTCGGAAGAATTGGAAAAGATCATTCTCGATATGATTTCAGAAATTGGTACTTTGGTAGAGAGGAAAAAAGGTAGTATTAAATAAAAATCAATGCCATATGGAATTGCCGTACATAGGTATGCTAGGAAGTCGTAGAAGTGGAATGAAAGAAGCAAATCCTAAACCACTCCATCGTACTTGCCAAAACAACTAGAAACATAGTGTAACTAAAACCTAACCCTTACTTCTCATCTATTATGATGGGAAGTAAGGCTAAATTGCATGATTCCTATGAATGTCTAGTCAATTACATTTGGGTTGTTGTGAGAGCCACTTCCTTCACCTTGTTTGTAGGTCAATGCTTCCCCAAACCCAAGCTTTCACTTTGCACGAGTTCTTGAAGCGGGCCCATCTGCCTTCAAAAGTGATTGCAACACGTTGGAGTCATGTAGAGCTTGGAGGGTCCTTGTTGTTTGCGGAGAATGTACTTCCAACAAGTAGTCAAGTGCTTGACTTTGGTAATATAGTCCATACATAGAGTCTAGGCAAGTCATACTAGTCAAATCTTCTAAGGAGGCACTATCATCTTGATTAGCCACCCTTTGTCTTTCTAAATTCCAACAGTGTCATTTCGGATGAGGACCCCACTTGAAGGTTGAGGAGGTCTTGTCCCAATATCCACCAAGGCATTGGAAGAAGAATGCCCTCCTCCCTTCGTTTTGTGGCCCCTTTCCCATGAGCCTCAGTGCAACTCTAGCAATTTCGTCTGGGTCTGTTTCCCAATTCAATTGCCAGCTAGCAGGTCCTTTTTCTTGATCATGTTGTTCTTCTCGCCAACTTCAAACCAAATCTCGGTCCCACAAGGTTGTGATAGCCGTAGTATCACGGGTGTGCTTCCAAGAAGGAGGCATGTAGGTCATCAAGTTGAACATGGTATACAAGTGATCGTGGAATGGTGTTGAACAAATCACACAACGTCGTCTAATCAAGCATTGCGTGATGAGACATTGGGGGTGGTATACATGTGCACAGGATCCTAGTGCCCAACCCCCTTCGGGGCCAAATTGTTCAAGACATATGGGGCATTTGGTATGGTCCAAAACAAAAGGTGCAAGCTTGGACTACAAGAGCATTCGTTTCTTCTTTTCTATAAGGCTAGACATTTGGTTTTGGTGGTCCCAACCATTTTTGCTCCAATCTATGACCTCCTATTTTGGCAATTCCACCATGCACATATTATTGGGAAACATGTCCTCCAACAATGCCCATAGCGTCAGTCCATTCTCTCATTTAGGAGCATTTGCAACAAAGTTTCTAGAAACTTTCTCTAGCTCCTTCACAACTTGTTGGGATCTATCCACGGAGAGAATGCAGGTGACCTTCCAATGGTAGTATGTAGCAGTCAACTCAGCCAACTTTCTTCGAAGCATCTTATTTTCTTCTTGAAGTCCATGGTCTTTTTCCAATTGAATAATTGATGGAACCAAAGGAAATGAAAGAAAGTCTTGGGTCTCATTGAAGTCAATTGTGTCATTGGTAGTATATCTTGTGACAATAGTAGAAAGTGTATTCCAAATGATGGAAGAGCGTCTAGTGCGCTTGGCAAGAATAGAACGCTGAAGGGTATGGTTGGTAAGGTCCTCTACAACCTTATTCACATTTTGGAGGTTCTGCTCAACAAAGGTGTCATCCATATCCAACAAAGTGAAAGTGTCATGGTCTTTCTCACGGAGGCGTTGCAGTTCTGTAGTTTGTTGAGAAATGAATGTACTTTTGTGTTTACACTCACATCGCAATTTCCTCATTTCATTCCGTAGTGAAGAAATTTCAACATCTTTGGTCTTGAGGAGGTCCAAAGCTTTTGCCAAAGTCATAATGTCGTCGCTTGAGCCCATTGTTGATGGAGAAATGGGAACATGGTTAGTTTCTTCCATAGTCGTGTCCTCATCGGGCCCAAAGTCAAAGACGTTGTTTGTGTGCTATGTTGGCAACGATGGGTTAGGAACTATAGTTGGAATCAATGCAGGTCCCACTCGTGTTGCTAAACGCCATACTCTAGATGGTTGCTTTGGTCATTGTCCCGTGGATGTCATGGGTCCCTCTACAATTTCATTTTGAACCTCACTAGGGCAAATAGATTGCTCCACGATTTGTATTACCCTATGGATGCGCATACCATCAGAGTCATCATCTTTTTCACACTCCTTAGTGTCAACCACAGTGGTAGGGGTTTATGTTTTGTATGTGCTTCAAATAGGACCAAGTCCCCCCTCGGGAAAGGCTAGAATTCCTCTTGGGATGAAACCACTCTCTGGACAAGTTACATACGTACTTCCCTTGATTATGCTCCAATCAACCTCTTTGTTTAGAGCGACCTCAGCATATGCTCCTCTAGCAAAGAAGAAGGGGACCTCATTCCTATCTACAAAGGCGGTTTTGTAGAGGACTTGACACAATTCAAAGCATCTTTGAAGGAACGTTGGATTCTCACAGTACTTCAATTGGCCTTATTGGTGTGCAGATTATAATGATGACACCATAAAAGAAAGAACTTGCCAATGTGGCACCACTCGATGTAGTCTTCATAGGTTTGTATTGTTCGAGGCTCTGGTTCTTCATTCCAATCCTTAAAAGCAAAGCGGGTTTTACTATTGAGCACGTGCAATTGCTTCCGATGAATAGTGCCCCTATGCTTGCTATGTTTGTCTTTGGTAACCTTCCGTAATGCCCTGGTGGTCTATATAGCAACAGAGATAAGCAATGCCTTGGCATTGTTAACTCTAGTGGCCATCAATGATTGTCGTGTGTAAGGCTCAAAAAACTCGTTTGGGAGTTTAGGTGGTCCACAACTAGTAAGGTAAGAAGGGTGGATGAATGTAATAAATAGTAAATACTCAAGGTTCACGCATGTAGCCACTAAAGGATACAAGACAAGAAGCCTCAATGAAAGGTGCCCAAAAGGTCTTGGGTGAGTGGATATGTAGGTGGGGCAAGCGCAGATGAGAGTTGGTCATAGGGCACATGCGGGTGGGCGACCACTGGTTGAACTCGTAGTCTCCATGGGTGCGCACGAATCTCGGGGAGCGACGACGAGTTTGGTAGGGCGCATTCGGGTTTGAAGAGGCGACTACGGGTCCAAGGGCGCGTATGGGTCTTTTGGGGCAACCACAGGTATTTGTAGGGCATTACTTCTCTTCAGGTTCCTACTTCATGTCTTTGCTTTGTAGCTTGCCACATACTCCCCACCCACGGTCGCCTACCAACCTGAATCTGAAGTCGCTCTACCCATGGTCACCTACACCTGAGGTTGCCCACACCTTCATGCACCCCTTTAGGATGCCATATGAAAGACACTTGTTTGCTACATGGCATCCAGGTGGCCTCACGGACAGGGTGAAATTTTTTTTAAAAGTCAAAGCTAAGTTTGACTCTATTAGACAGATGAGAGGGTCTACTTGATGTGTTGGATGTTGTGTTCATCATGTTGTCAAACTATCCGCCGAAACAACCCTGATTTTGGCCACTAAGATGCCATATCGGCCATGAAACACCCATGGGCCACCTCCTATCCTCGATAAGTCTATCCACATCATCTACGTGGACTTCTAATCCATTAAAAATACCAAAAAAAGGTAAAACAAGCTTTACCTTTTGTTTTTACAACTTTAAACAATCAAACTCAAATATTAAAACATATTCAAGTATAGAAATCAAAGAACTAAGTGTTTGTCAAATAGAGGTAAAAAAAAAAGTTCAAGTGGAATATAACCACACTAATTTCTTGAGAATCTAGAAAAAAAATACTCCAAATTATCAAACAATTATGTATTTTCACATAATGAACGCATTTACAATGCGACAAAGGACTAATAACCTCAATGCCTTGAACTAAAGGCCCCCCAAAGCAACATCACTAATCATATGGGGAATTGCTCTAGGATTAGTACAACGACGAGACAAAGAGAGTGACCAAAAAAATCTCTCAAGGATAAACACACCCAACCTCGAGCAACATAGTAAGTTAGCAAAGCTTCCAACCTCAAGTTTGGAAGAGTTAGTACCACGCTCAATCAAAAGAAAAAGCAAGGGACCCACAAAGACCTTGCAAGCTCCAAAAACAACAACAATGGCCAAAAGTGCCTCCAAAACACCGTTGCAAGGTTTGTGGCTAAAATGCCAAATTTCCAACATCAATTATACCTAACAGACCCAATTACACAAAAAAGGGGGTGGTGAGAGAAGAGAAGGGGTGCCCTTTTATACTCTTTCCTAAACACTCACCTCTCCTTGTCCATCTAAGTTAACCTTATCTTCTTGGATTTTCATCCAAAACTCGAGGTTTTCATCCTATGTTGGCCCACTAAGCTAACTTTTGGAGATTAACTCCAAATCACAAATGAATAGTGTCATTGGCTTCAAAAGGCCAATTTTAGTCTGAAACTAACCTCCTCTCCCTTCTCTATCTTCAAAATCGCAACGAAACCTAGCACCAACTTAATGCCAAAATCAGGAAAAATCCCAACTTTGCGGGCTTGACTTTTCTAGCCAAAGTAACTAGCCTAGGCTCCTAAGTAGATGTAGGAGAGTGAGAAATGACCTATCTTGGTCCCATTCTGCCTTCGTATACTCTTGCTTTGCCGATCAAACCCACTGTGGACTTAAAATTATGTTAATTATCGGGGAGTGCTGCAGGTTCGAGTACTTCTGACTATCAGAATGTCGTGAAACTCGTTGGGGCATCTTATTAACATAAAAGAAGCTATACTAATTTTTAGTGGTAATTTACCGCCACTTGGGGAATTTCCCATTGTAGGTTTGGGCAATGGACCATCTGGAAAGACATCTTTTGACTATAAGAAAATTTCGAAACTTTTTGTGGAACCTCCCATGGGATCCCATGACACATGTGTAGGCTCATATTTTTATTCTATACATTGGCCTAGGGGGGACAAATTCCACCTCATTGTTTAATTATCGGTGGCCGAAGAATCTTCCACATTGAGGGAAATCTTGGCAAACCGACTTCACCGTTGGTTCCTAGGCATGGTTTTAACCTCAAACCACCCTTCTTGAACATGAGATTCCTCCATGGTCCCATCTTGATATTTTCAATATCTACAAGCCAGAAATTGGGGTTCTGCTATTTCGTTGATGAAATGGGGAAACTAGAACCTATCTCTAGAAACTAATTCCATATTTTACTAGGGTTTCTTCAACCAATTCTAGCCTAGAGATGTCCTTTCTATGTGGATTTTTGAGCATAGTACGCCCATCACTCATAATTGACCAATTTACCACAATTAGTTGGGTTCTAATCTATTTACAAATCGTGGTTGGGTCATTCTCGCTATAGTATTCTAAAAATAGACCAAATACTATATTGGACGTGACATTCTTATTTTAATTCTACACTCTTTTGGGGGCTTTTTATATATAAAAGTGCATTTTAAAATGACAAAATACGGAAAAAAGAAAGAATAAGTCCATGGTGACGAATTAGGGGCTCACATATGGCGGCCATTTGTGGATAACCTAGACTTCTCTTGCTATCCTGGGTACACGATCAACTACAAGGTTAACTATGTATGGCGATCATCAATGGAATTCTGACCTATTGTGCATGGATTTGTTTTGCAATGAGCCCTTCATGCACTTGCATCATGTGACTTGACACCTATTTAGGGGATCTAAAGAAAGTAGGCCACTTGGCTCTAAAAGTAACAATGTTTTTAACCACCGTATCGACTAGATGTGACAAAGACAAGTGAACCTCTTGTCTTGTTGAAAGATGCTGTCTAATTATTAGCTTTTTAATTTTCTTGTTTTTCCTCCATCTGCCTCAATCAGAGTTGACTTGGATCTATAGATAAGAAAGATAAAAACCCATCCTTCCTCCTTCAGCAGAGTGAGTTTGGACTAAAAGAAGGAGAAAGAAAAGAAATGAAAAAGAAAGAGAGATGGTCTAAGACCTCAATGCTTGGAGTTCCAAAAAGGGTCTCTAGTTGGTTGTCAATGGCATTTTTTTGCCTTGTCACTAGCTTAAGGGATGTCGCCCTAGCGCCGGCCCAAAGTTCAAACGCACGTCATTAGCTTGATAACAGAGGGGTTGTTAACCGCAAACCACCAGGCCACCGGTTGGAGACGTTCGTCGTGTGATTGCGGTGGTCTAAATATGGTTGCCCCTCCTATGTTGGTTTTTGTCCTACCTTCGCTATTTCTAATTCTTTTTAATTTTTAAATAACTATTTACAAGGTTAGGGGATGCCCCCTACAACACTAATACACCCTCTTAGATCCCAAGGAAGATGCACAACTGTCCTACGACATTCAAAATGTATTGGGACTACTGCGCCTTTTCTAGAAGCCGTAGTTGGAGTCCTCGGAGCGTGAGTACATGACCGCCATACTCAGGGTTGACAAAAGTCAGCGTTCCAACCAAAATTACATCCAAAAATCGGGTGTCTAGCTGTGGTGGACGTTGCAACTCTAGTGGGTAAAAAGAACTTGTCTGCAAACTTACCATGGGTAAATGCGGTTGGGCCGATGGGCAATAGGGCGGACGGCTAGTGGCATATAGAAAATTGGTGGGAAACTTTAGAAAATGAGGTCTGCACTTGTGATTTTGGAACTACTATAATTGCAATTGTCATTGAAAAGGATGGAAAAAAAATACATACAACCTCAAAATGCTTTTCACTTTCAATATTATCAAACATATGACCATCATGACGTCAAAATTGTTGTATTATATAAGTATTTTGCAATATATCATGCTTGATGCAAAGAAAAAAGAACACAATCATTTTTTTTTACTTTTTCTTGTGTTTGCAACCACGAAAAATGAATCCTATTTTCAACATCAATAAGCAAATTACAAATGCAATGAAAGCATCAAACAATCAATTGCCAAAACTGCATTATATGCTCAATGTATCATGAGCACCTAGACACCTAAACCTACTAGAGTATAAATCTCTAAAGCTTGTAATCACTATCTCCTTTCACCTCAACTTCGCTACTATCACATCTAGTTCCCCGTCTGTCGTCTTCATCGCCGGATGTGTCTTTCATATCATGTGATGAAGATTGTACAATTTTCACTCCTTGTACTTGTGTACATGTCAATGATCTCATTGATCTACCTATCTTCTTTTCCCTTTTGGCTCTTAATATGCACTTACCAATGCCTTCTTGAAGGCTAGGGATTGTTTTCATTTTCTTCTTTGAAGAAAGTTGACATGTATCAAGTGGGGTTCTACCCACATTCGGTTTGTTGGTTGGAGAGGTAGCAAAGGGATGCATTTTTCTTTTTTTACAGGCTTTGATGGACTCCTCAGCCTTTGATATCCTTCTTTTCGGCGCTCCTTGAATCACTACCTACATTGCATTCAAAGATTGTGGTGTCTGGCCTAACAATTTCATGGAATGTCGTGGTGGATGGCCCTGATGTTTAACAAATATTGAAGCCAATGTCTCATCCTTGTCATCATTGGTACATGATAAAATGGTTCGACTTGGATTGCCTCTCAAACTCATCTCTTTGGAGGAGACAAATGTTGTTTTTCAAGCCGTGATTTCCTTGAACCATCCAATGTTGTGCCGCCGCTTCTGAATAGTGCACAAGGAGGAGCACTATGTAGTCATTCTACGAAATCTTTCCTAAGGTGCTTTTTGTCAAGATTGTTGCTGACAAAAATTGGGTTGTTCAACCCCATCGAACGTGCCTCAACATTGTCTCCCCCCTTTAGAGATTAGCAAGAAAATTAGTAAAAAAGGGGACACTAGTTCAGCCCTAGTCCAACACCTAGTCCCTAGCACTTTACCCCGGAGAACTAAAGAGGCAAAGGACGAGTTAGGTGTCAAGCTCTATCAGGGATTGCCTAGTCATTACGAGGGTCTGAGCTAGCCATCACGCTCCACCCAAGGGCTACCCAGTCATCAAGGAGTCCCAGCTAGCCATCAGACTCCACTGGAGGGCTCCCAATCATTAAGGGGTCTCGACTGGTTGGGCCTCGGGCTCCGCCAAGGGCTCCCAGTCATTACTAGGGGCTCAGCTAGGCCTCAGGCTCTGGACCAAGCCGTAGACGTCACGAAGAAGGAAGGGAAAGGAGGGGGGGTTACGTCTTCACCAAGGGCTGCCCAATCATTATAGGAAGAAGGGGGGTTATGGGCTTAAGCTAGGGCTAAGAGGAGGAGAGACTACCCACTACTTGAGAAGGGAAGAGGGGCTATCTAGGGCTAAGAGGAGAAAAGATTGTCTAGTATTCAAGGTGGGAGAGAAGGAAAGGCCAACAAAACACTTCTAACCGCACTAAACAAATTGTCAGGGTAGGGAAGCCAACTCCCCGTCTCTTGTAAACATCACCAAAGCAACGAGCAAGTAGCCAAGAGAATGAGGCAAAATGACAAGGGGGAGCCAACTTGAAGGAGGAGGGAAAAGGTAGGTAAAATAGGGCGAAATTCTCAAGACTTCCTTAGGCTTTTAGATTAGAATTAGGTGATTCCCATGAGATTAAGTGTAATGCATAAGTAGAAGACATAGAACGTAAGAAGTACCTCAACCTTGGGGGATGGTATAACATGTCTTTGAGATTGGCTTGGTAGGTAGGAACAAAGGGTACTTGGGCCACCTCAGAGAGTGGAAGGAAAGAAAAGAAGGGAGGAAGAAAGAAATAGGAGAAAAATCAAGAATTAAATATTTGTACCAATTTATTCTATAATTAGAATGGTGGTTTGTTGTCTCATGACATGAGAGTTCATGGCGGAGGAGGTAGAGCTTCCGGTGGGCACGATCAACGACTCAAGTTCCAAGGTAAGAGTTAGCCCTTTCCAACCCTTCCCTAGGTCTCTAATTGGAAGTTAGTAGCTTGGCCGAAGCCAACCCCTAGGACAGACCCTTAGAACTATAGGTTAAGTCATTTTCAGGGACATAAGCTTAAAAAAGAAAGCCGTGGCTTTCCAAAACCCTAAGGCATGCCCAAATCGGTTGAAATTTGAGAAAATTATTGCCAGATGAAGTTTAGGGTCAATTTAGATGAAGAGTGGCTAAACTCCAATTTTGATAGAGAATTAAATAGATTAGGAGGAGGCTCACAATTAGGGTCCAAGGCCAAAGAAAAGAGTCAATTCCAAATTATAGGTTATGAAGAATTAACAGATGAAGTTTGGATAAGGCTTGGATGAAAATTCAATAGAAATCACCGATCAGGGTCCAACTCCAAATCTAGGTATGAGAAATTCTTTTGAACCATCCCTCGAAATTTCGGATCTTTCTGAATTGGGGAACTAGGTGTAATCGATGGATGAAGTCTGAGGAACCGAGTAGCAATCAAACTTCATCCACCCATAGCTTTGGCTAGGAAGGTGAGATAGGGTCAAGTCTCATGTTTTTAGAAATGGCACAAGATGAAATAGAGGGTTCCTAGGATAGTTCTTCCCTGGCTTAGATTCCACCCAAATCATCCAACAAGCCCTACACCCGATCGGCCCAAAACATTGACAGTAGTTTAAGCAAATCTTGCAATTTGGGGTCACTTAGGCACTTGGTAAAAAGATTCATTTCTTGGAAGGCACAATGAACTACACTTAAACACCCAAATGTAGGAGTCACTTAGCCAAAACCTAGAACTTGGTTGTGTTCACGAATTACCAAGGGTGGGTAATTTGGTGCTCACAACCTACTACACCCTATATTTGTCAATATATTTGTTCAAGCTCGACATAACTACATAAGCTAAGCACACTAATACTTCTATCTCTTAAATGCTTCAAGACCCTAGTAAGGCACTTCAACTTTAGTTACTTCAATTTGTAAAGAAGTAACTGCAATTGGCATGGCCAAATCTGTCATCATACACAAAGATTATTAATGTTTGACCTCGGTAATTAACTCCAATGAGACCTTGGTACGACAAAGAGTTATTGTAGAGCAGAAGGTTTACACTCTATACAAAATATGATTTAAGAAAAATTTAGACAAAAAGATCTTCATTTCCACAAGTCATTATTCTTTTTGTCCCATCTCTACATAAACTGACTAACTTTGCACAAAAATCATGATGCATCAAGCAGCCAAGTGAGCCTCATCATCAAAGAATAGACAAACATTGTTTGTTTAGCATACTTGGATGTACTTCATCCGTTTCATACAACTGAACTCCGGCAGCAATAACTGAATACGTGAGTAACTGAAGCTTTTGGAAATGTTCATCATCCACTTGGTCTCAGAGAGTTTAAGCCGGCACTAAGTCAGCGCCATCTCTCATTTACAGTATTACTAAGCTCCAGGCATCACTCCCGATTCAGCCCAGGCTTCTAATTGTAAGAATTTTAGGGTTTTAGTCTTCGTTTTTAAAACCTCTTCCTGTGACTGATCTACTGTTATACTAGAGGCTGTGAACAATCCACCGAGGTGGTCCACCCCAGTTGCAGATTCGTCACATCGTACTCCACATAATGATTTGCCTGGGCGATGTTTCCAATTGTCATGGAACTAGTGTCGTCGCCAGTCGATCCCATGGCCAAGCATTCAACGAGAATCTCTCCATCGTCTGTGGCAGGGACGAACAAGTTCTCACTGGCGAGGGGAAACTCCACCACGTCCGTGCCATTGACTCCAGCAAATTGAAGGCTCATGCTCGGAAACGTCGGATGCTTCACTCCCGTCAGGTTGTAGCACAACGGAAAACCATACTCTGTGGCGTTCACTTCAGGGTAGTGTATCAACCCTTGCAAACTCTGCATTCAACAAAGCGAACATGGATCAGCGCCAGCAAACTCAACCGTGTAATAATCATATACAATTGGATATAAATTAACGTTGAGAATTGGATGAGGTATGCATGGTCAGTACATGACATTAAACGTAGCATTGGTTCCAAACCTTCGTTAGATTTGAAGGGCCCTGGCTTGGGAAGCTAGAATTGAGAATATTTTGAGTATTTATATATCATCCTTTGATGGCAAGAGTGTGGACGCTATTAACCAAGCCAGGAGCCTCCCACTTGACCTTAGGTATTCAAGAGTATATGCTTTGGAAAGGATGAGGTGACCACACTTCCTTGACGCACAATGACAATCGTTCTTCTTTTGAGCCTATATTCTTGGATGCTTTAACAGTATTTTTGGGACTCAAGTGTCACTGGTTTACATGCTTCACTGGTTTAGCATGTTACGTACCTCAACAACGGTCTTCAATATGGCTTCGTGCAAGTACAGCAATGTTGTCCCGGAGTCGAAAATCACGCCTCCATTCCCATTCGTGGTATTGTACTGAAACGCCGAACTCGGAATGTCCAACTCCGTGCCGCTTACGTTAATCCCCGTCATGCTTACCCAGTAAAACGTCTCATCATGCGTTTGAATTGGGGTGTACACCAGCGGCAAGAAATAGCTCGCCCCGGGGGACGTCTCCCCAAGCAACAAGGCCGACGTCAAAGTCGTTGCAGCAGTGTAAGGAACTAGACAATAGGAAAATACATTGTTCGCTGTGGATTGAGTGAGCTGACTCGGGAGGGAGTTCGGCCCTCGTCCGAATCCCACCAAGCCGTCCACCGATTCAAACGATACGGTGTCGTTGTTCATGCACCCGAACAGAAAACCTGGGGTTTCCCAGGCGACCCCAGAGATGGAGTTGCTGAGGGCAATGGTTTCGGTGGAAATGTCGCCTTGGATTGCGCTTCCGTCGACGTACGAGTACGAAACTTGGCAGCTTCGGGAACTGTCGACACAGGAAGCACTCCCGAACTGCAACATACATGATCATCACTCAGTTCAGTACGTGTATCACGTAATCTGGATGTTCAAGGAGATCGGAATAGATTTGAAGTGTAGCAGAGTTGGAATGGTGTGGAGTCACTAGTACAGAAGGCTGTGATTGCATTAGCCCTTCTAAGTTTTTTGCTATGACCGCAGAAACCTATCAACAATTTTCCAATGGTTTGGTACAGCATGGTACAATGCATTTTCAAGTGTTCGAGATTGCAATAGTTTTGGCAACCGTTTTGGCATAGACATGAATTGGTTCCTTACCCAAGACTTTTGCATCAAGTTTGCACTATTTGGAATAATTTGCAATACACCATGAGCTTAAGGCAAAGTATGGAACCGCTACTAAACCATTGCAAAAAGAATTGATGACTGGATGCAACCGCTCTAATTCCTCTCGAAGTGCGAATCACAGGACGTGCTAGCTAGAATCTGCAAGAAATTTCAAGGAGATTGAAATTTGAAGTGCAGCAGAGTAGGAATGGTATGGAGCGAGGACTCACCTGGTTGGGGTCGCACAGGGAGCTGTTGCAAGGCACGACGGCGTACGAGCTGGATGCAGAAGGGTCGAAGTAGGGATTGGGAGCAGGAAAACAGACATTCGGGGCTTTGCAAGGCAGGCATTGCACCCACACCAAGTCGCTTCCGGTGTCCGCGATCACCACGAACTTCTGAGCGGGAGTGCCGAGATGGATGGTTATCAAATACTCGGCACTGCCGGAGGTGATGGGAGTGAGATCTTGAACCTCGGTAGCTGGAGCTTCTGCAACGCGGCGGCGAGCAGCGCGAGACTTGGAGCGAGCGGCAGCCGCGGCCAACCGGTCTGCTGAGGTCGTGCCTGTTGGAGGACGGAGGGGGGAGTCGGCGTGGTCGCGGTGGACCAATTCTGCTCGAAAGATCTGAATCGCAACCGGGCAATATTGTCGCAACCAGTCAGTGAAGATCAGTTTTGCATTGAAGTGTGTCGATCAAACTTCACAAATTCGTAGCTGAGCAAAGTTCACAAAATGCACGAGAAATGGATGAGCGAGCTAGGCTGCCTAGACTAACAACGAAGATCAAATTTCTGACAGTTTTGCCTTGAATTGTGTCGATCAAACTTCACAAGTCGAAACTGAATTCGCGAAATTCACGTCAAACTGATGCCCGAGCTAGCCCTACGTTACATTTAGAACTGTCCAGCTGCGATCCCGGGGTCGAATTCTAGTCCAGGTTTCAAGGTGTAAGTTCATCAATAGAATTGCATCCCAATTAGTCATTCACCTTGCTAGTACTGTCCTGCTGCAAGCTCCTCTGAAATGCTGCTGAAAGTCTAGACGCACTTGCTGTCGAAGGGCTCCACATGAAGCCGAGCAACAGGCAACAAGTGAGCAATTGAAACATCCATCCGCGCGCCATTACGACAGAATCGATCTAATCGAATCTCGATCACGAAGGCCACAAAATCGACCAAGGAATCAACCAATCAATTCAATAGAGGTCGAATTCGAGTCCGTGCCAAATTGGTACACCTGTTCAGCGCTATCGATCTGCAGCAATTGTAGAGCTAGCTAGATGGCTCTTCCCTTACTGCCAGGATTAGATATCAGAACACCACCAATCGAGTTCAATCTGCTTGAATGAATTGAATTGTGCAAGTGAGGCTGGGGATCATTTATATATATTGCCCGATTGAGAGGAGGTAATCTGCAGTTCAACGCGGCTAACCACCTGTAGCGTATATTTCCTCTTGAAATTAGGCCTCGTAAACTGGGTCTAGCTTGTTTGCAAACGCGGATGTCGCTTACTTTTGGATCTTAGGGAAGAGCGTGTTGCCTTAGAGGAATGAAGCATATCGTAAGCTCCTTCATGTCTCCGACATCGAATGGACTCACAACGTCATACAAGAAAGGGGTGCGTCATAAAAGTTGGGAATGGGCAGAATTTCATGACATTGGAGCCGTACTGTGCTGATTAAAAAAAAAAAATTCTCGACTCGCACTAAAGAAAATTTGGGGCGTGAAGAGGGCCGCCAGACTCTTGACTAGTTGACCAGCGCCCCCAAAACTCCAAATAGAAAATGAAAAAATGAAAAAATATTAATTTTTTATTTGGACTGCTGGTCCAGCTCTGGTGGCCCTGTAAAAGCCCCATTTTTTTTCTAATGTGCCTTGGAATGTATACAGGTAAAGAAAAAATGAATTGCATTGTCCATAATTCTTTGTATACATGTTACTCCAAAGGAGGGTGATTGCAAGACAGACCGTTCAATTTCTGTAGCATTTTGTCAAAACAACAATTCCTGCACTCAGTATTAGGAGTACTACGAGTACTATGAAAATAAAAAATCTTGGATGTTGATCTAAAAAATCGACAGCCAAAAGTATTGTATTGTGTATTATGACTACTAGTAAGTATGGAAATAATAATATTTTAAAAAAAAGGTCGGTTTGTCACAAACAATGGATACAATGAGATATAAATTAATAATAAATAGAAAATCATGAACAAAAAAACCCCTTAAAATTGGCAATTTGTGAGGACTTGATGATGATTGGATTTCACCAAAAAGATGAAGTCAAAACTATCTTCAATGTTTAGAAGCATGTGCACAAGGGAGCCCTATTTACATGAATATGGAGGCTATAAAATAATGTATTTTTAGATTTCCTTTGGTAGGCACATCATGTATTCCTACTATGGGAATAGACCACAAAAATTTCAGCTCTAGATTATTAATGTTAGATACTCCCTAGTACTAAAAACCACTACACCCCAAAGTGTGACAAATTAGCAAAATTAACTTTTAAATAAGAAAATATTTCTAAAAATTTCTAAAAAAATAAGGTATTTGATTACAATCAAGTTAGCCATCTCTAATAAAAACTTCAAACTCATCAGGCTTTACTTCCAAAAGTTCTAGTGGAAAACAACTTTGTCACTTGGGATGTGATGCAAAATAGGACCGGTCTTTCTTGCAATCACCCACAATCATTTATCATTTATTAGAAATTCCATCATGCAAATGTTGGTAAAATATTTTGAGAGAGATTTGGTTATTTCATCCATTTTTCAACCGATTTTTAGTGTTGAGGTAGTCAATGTGAAAATGAAGTAAAAGTCTAGAAAAATTGTGTACTTTGTCAAAAATAATCCAAACAAATGTAAGGACGAATTATAGGTGCATTCTTCATTTCTACACTAATTTTTGGCTTTTGAAGTGTCCTTACTAAATTAAGATTTTTCTAGGTCTACTAGTTCAATATGCATATGGGTCATTGCAAGAAACACCGGTCCTATTTTTTGTTATTTGCTATAACTTTTGAAGCACAAGTCCAATGAACATGAAATTTCTATAGAACATGTCTAACTTGATGTTAATCAAATTCCTTATTTTTTAGAAATTAAAAAAAATCATTTTGTATTTAAAAATTATTTTTCTTAATTTGTCACAAAGTGCAATTTAGGGGTTTTCACTTCGTTAGGAGTCCCCAAATTTTATGATCCAGAGTTGAAACTTTCATAGTCTATTTGTATACTAGTAAATCATGTATCTACAAAAGGAAATTTGAAAATATATTATTTTATGTCCTCCACATGAGTGCAAACAACACTCCCATTGCGCACAATTTTTGAACATTGAAGATGGTTCTAATATCATTAGGTTATTGAAATCTCATCTTCATCAACTCTTCCCAAATGGAAAATTTTTAATTTTAAAAAATAAATTATTTTCCTATTTATTACAAATTAAAATGTAAAAGTGCCAATTTTCATGAGAATTGGCACTTTTCTAGTTCTCCTACCTAGAAAATTTTTCTATGGTTTTCCTTCCTAGGGTACCTTCTTTTTAAAGGTTTATACATAAAAATTATTTTTCCTATTTTTTAAAAATTATTTTTTTAATTAAATAGTACTCTCGAAAATAACATGAGTATTGTGGAAAACACTACGCGAAACAAACGGTGTTTCTTGCAACAACCCATATGAATGTTTGAAAGCATAACATTCTAAAATTGAGATAATGGATATTCAAAATACAATTACTAAATGTCTGACAAATATATAGCTAGGTTCACAAAATGAAGTTATCCCTTCTCTGAGTCATTACATATTAGGTCACTTTACCTCTTTCACTTCTTGATTATGAGGTTTTCTTCGATTAGAGAGGAACCATGGAATAACCAGAATGCTATGAATTCTAGATTATTTTCAAAGTTCTAGGCACTTTAACCCCTCACCGCCCAAGAGGACCAAAAGTGTCCTCAGGTCAAATTCAAAGTGCTGTAACTTTTGCATCTGATGTCCAAATTCAATAAAACTTGTTGGAAATTTTGCGCTCTCTCTTCTAGTTTTTTTGGTAAATTTTTCGGATCAATCCAAGATTTGCTGAATTTTTGGAAGCCAATCGAAGTTCACAAGTTCAATTTGAATTCACCAAACAGTATTTGATGGCTGCAACTTCAGGGGCCTATATCTCCTTCATCCAAGGTTTTTTTTCAATAAAATTTGTTGGGTTATGCTCCCCTTGAAGTCTAGTTATTGTGGTAGAATTTTCTTGTCAATCCACATTGTTTTGAATGTCTGGGATCAATTCGAAGTTCAAAATCCCGACATTTTTAGATTAAAGTGAACTTTGGCTACTTGTTTCTTCTTCATAAAATGTTCATTTCCAATAACGTTTTTTGGAAAAGTTGCACATACTAGTCTAGTTTGTGTGTATAAAATTTCATAGGGATCCAAGAAGCTATGAGTGACTGAGAAGCATTTTAGTAGGAGGTTCAGTTTTTGATGTATTTTTTGCAACTTTTCTTGCTATTTTTTGACATTTCAAAGTCATTTTGCAAACACAATGAGTCAATTGAATGATATTTTTTTTCATCAATGTGTTCTTATGCTGATTTTGAATCACTTTCTAGTTTAAAATTTCTTCATTTGAGTAGATTTAGAAACCGAATTTCACCTCCAAATGTATTTTTAGGAAAAATTCATCATCCTTTTTCAACACTAAAACATTATAATCTTGCAATCTATGCTGTCAAATGACACCAAATTTTGTGCATGTAATCTACAAGTGCACTACAATATTGTATAGTTGAGATCTCTATAACTTAGTGAAAATTATATCTATAACACTTCAAAAGAAATGTTGTTTTTTGACCTGTTCAGGCCTTGGGCGGTGAAGGGTTAACCCCTAAAGGACCAACATGTGTTTTTTGGCTACGTAGCAATTTTGGGCAGGTACATGTGGCTAGAGATTTCTATATTTTTGGCCCAAATTTTAATAGAAGGTGGGGACAAGGAATACCTTTCATATGCACTAAATTTTATGACATTTGGAAATATGAATCAAAAGTTATGCCTAATATGTTACTTTTTTTCATAAATGGGCAGTCTGGGCAGATTTTTAAAAATCAATTTTTTCAAAAACTGAAATTTGAAATTGATTTCCTAGAGTTATATATACATGGAAAGCTTTGAATCATTCCATTTTGGTCAAGGAGTCAAAAGTTATGAGGATTTTTTGTTTGTAGGCAGTTATGGATTCTCTACTCTAAAATAAACTTTAAAGTCATGTATCTTACACAATTTTCAATATTTTTGGAAAAACATAATACCATAGGGTGTAGATTGATTATCACAACATTTCAACCATTGGGATTTGCATTTTTCAATTCCATAATTAAATTCTTAACAATTTAGTATTTTGAATCATTCTCTACTACTATCTACTTACTATTTTTTTCCTATATGTTGTACAATTCCAAATGATCTGAAATTTTTCAAGCATGTAGCCAACTTGTCTAGGAAAAAGAATCCAAAGAAGCACCACCATTTTGGACATTTTTTCGTAGAAAAGTGAGCTTGTGAAGTGCAGCTGCCCAGTTTTTTGCAGGGCCCAAAAAATGATTTTCGTGAATTTAAATGCTTATATCTTGCAATCCACACAGTGGAAAGTTTTGAAATTTTTACCACATGCTCTCAAGTCAGCACACTACAAGATCCTATAATGACATGTGTCAAGAAAATCTTTTTTCAAAAATTTGGTACTTGTACTAAAACTGGCAATTTTAGAACATTTTCAGTGAAAACATAGTCAGGAAACTTTAGAGGTTAAAATATCAATTGCATAGCATGTTGCAAAATTAGTGGGACTTAAAAAATGTGTCCCAAAAATCCTAAGTTGAATTTGTAAAGTGTTGCAAGCCACCAATGGTTTGTCCAAAGTCCAAACACCTTCTCATTCATCCATATTAATTATTGAATTATTGAAAGAATTTTTTTTCTACAACAAATGTGATGTTATTGAGAAGGAAAAACTTATAAAGATATTGGCAAAAATGTAAATTCTTTGAATAAAGGATTCAAGCATTATTTATAGGGTCAACATAATTCTCCTTTGTGTTTCCCTTTAAAAGGTTCATAGAGTTTCTTTTTGTGTGTTTTCATCTTCATGTCCTAAAAGTACGTGTACATGAAAACAATTGAATTTGTTTTACTCTTGAAGTATAATTGCACCACTATAAACTCAAAACTTTATTCAAATCAATCATTAAAGTTACACATCAAGGTTGAGATATAAAAGTTTTAAAATGTAATTCAATTGATGTCTTTTGTGTATTGGCTCTCACCTTTAATTCCCAAAGGACCAAGTGTTAGTTCAACATATGAAAAAAATCTTATATCATGTAAATTATATATCTGAATCTTAAACCCTAAACCCATAAAAAAAAATAACCTATCCATGTGTTGTATAAAAATCTCACTTTAAGAGGAGTTAAAGTATATTGGCCTTGTCAAGCAAGGTCAAAAATTATTTTTCTAACTTCAAATGTTATAATCTTTCAATCTCTATTGTCAAAGTTTCTAATTTTTTTCCACAATTCCGATAGTATTCTAGTACAAATTTGAATGATTGAATTTTGAAAAAAAAAATTCATTTTTTTCTCCTTGTCCTAAAAAATGATAGTTTTTCACAATTTCTACCCCAAAATGTGCTCAAGCCCTTAGGGGTTAAGAAATGAATGCCAAGAATAATTTAATGGAGTGAATCTTCCACCTTGACTTCCACTATTAAACCAATTGCACCCCTACAAATTTAAAATATACATCAAAGCAAGCATTCATTTGGAGTTATGGAATAAGTGATGTAAGGTGGGTACATCCAAAATTCCACCTTGTCTAATCCCACCATCATCACTCTATGTACATCTATAAAAGCAATATGTCCCTATGTTGAAAAAAACGATTTTAGAACATCTACCAAAAAAAAATTACGACCCTTCATAACTTTTACATATTGTATCCAAATGTTGCATTCTTTTGGATCCTCCACCCTTACTTGCTAGAGTTAAAAATCTTAAGTACATGTGTATCCTCCAAAAATTGAATTTGTCACTGAACCCTACCGTGTTGCTCATTACCCTTGTTGTACCACCCAATTTCAGATTCATTGTTGAGATCTCACCATTCCAACAACTCATTGGACAAGCAATAATAGTGGCATCAATAATAACCTTGATTGCATGAATTGTTGAGTGTGTTGGATTGATTGTGCGTAATGGTGGGGACTTGGCATTCCAAGTGAACTCAACAAAGAACTTGAACTGAGTCCGTCACAAGGTATTACATTTGTTGAGAAAGGGTGTGAATGCTCTAACAATGCTAATTATGTGATAAACATAGGGAGATCAGGAGGGCATTACCCCAGGGGTAATAATTTCTACATGTAACTATACCCCCCTTTGAGTTTCTAAGAACAGAAAGTCAAGAGGGGGTACAGTTACATGTGGAAATTATACCATGGGGTAACGCCCTCCCGATCTCCCTGTGAAACCGTGTTGGACCGAGGGTTGCTCGATCCGAGACTAGGTCCCTCCGTGTTTCCAAAGGCACTACGAACGTGCTTCAATCACAAAATTCGGACACACTACAGTAAGTAGGTAGTTTCAAACTCGCATTCGATCGGTGGAAACTGACAGAGCTGCTTCTAATCTAAGCCCAGTTCAGTAATGAAAACGATTGAAGTCCTAAACTATCAAAACGTGCCTGCTCTCCAAAATGAGGTCGGCAGAAAACCGTGTTCCTCAGAAGTCATGCTGGATAATTAAGCTTCTATCCAACAGCGGTCAATAAACTCCAAGCATGACCAACCCATTCACCAACAATTTTATAAAAAACGAAATTCAGTTGGCAGGCAGGCCAAGTTAATTATGGAATTCGGATTCCGAAGTGCTTCCCACTGATGAAAATGAATGTTTTGAAATCACAGAACATTGAAGAACCACGAAATTTATGAAACAGGCACAGATTTCGACTGGCATCTGAAAGTAACGACACATACGAATGATGCGGTTTCAGAGGTAAGTTCACAATTTGGGGAGTTGTCTACTTAGGCGGCGTTTGAAAAACGGCAGCCAGCCTAAGTCACGCTGGAAGCTAATTGAGCTTAAAAATTGCTTTTGATTTAACTTGAAACATTATCTTTTTTTGAAGATATGTTGGGTTATTACCATAAAATTTGCTAAAGTAGATTTCATCCGAGGTGCCTGAGATTGACTGAGACTGTTTGCAGGTCAACTTCTGCACACAAGTGAGACGAAATTTTGCTTCTTCACTAACAAAGTCCTCCTTATCACATTTGTATGCAACTGCTTGAGACTTCACAGAAGGTGATCTTGCAGTCCAGAGCAAGTTTTGAACAGAATACATCCGTCCCCTTGAGAAAGACGCTCGAGAACAGAGGATGTGATATTAGAGAAGGTGATATTTAAATGGTCAGTGCTACGCGATACCCGGATCCTGGGATATCCGGAAGGTACCCCAACATTCGACAGATCCTAACAGTCATGAAGGGTGGCGTGGGAGATTAGAAGAGGCCTTGAGAGATGTGAGATTTTTGCTTTCAGGGGTGCGATTTGCATTTGTGCGTGCACGAGATGGCAGGTGCAAGAAGCGCCGAAGCTTTGTCGGTGTTCAGAGCGCTACTGCGAACTCGGAGGCAATGCTTCGCCGGCGACCCGGACATGCTGCACGCCTCAGCGAAGCAGATCCGGGACGAATTCGACTCCAACAGGACCGTCGGTGCCGGGGAGGAGTTGGAGAGTCTGTTGAAGAAGGCCCAGGAAGCGATCGAATTCATGAAAGTTAATATCGTGCAGGCGAAACTGAATGAGCGAGGCAACTATGGTGCGTTACCTTGCTCCCCGTCTGGATTTAGGGTTAGGGTTTGCTGGTTGAGTCTACTGGATCTGATGCTTGGAAATCCTCGACTGCCGTGACTTTTTTCGTTGTAGGCCATCTCGACAGTTTTATTCTGTAAATTCTGCATTTTTGTGTGCCATTCCTCGGGGCTTTGTTGGACATTGAGAAGTCGCGTCTTAGATTTTGTTGGTGAGTGTGCAAGATTCGTAAGTTAGGTCGTGGACGTTCATTTTGTCGACAAAATTCGCGAATCGACTATGCGTGCTTAAAATCTGCAATTTTGATCACCATGAACAAGGCATCCTTAAGCGCTGAGCGTAGCTACTTTAATAATTATGGTCAGAAACTTTAATTTTCTTGGTAACAAATCTTAGAAGATTCCGGCGCACCTGATGAACCATTTGCAAAAGTTGTAAGGGTTTAAGGTCTGATTGGTAGATTTAATCCAAACAAGTTCTGGATATCAATATGTACTCATTTCATAAGATTTAGGGGTGTTGAATATGTACTCATATTATGAGATTTGATACGTTGCTTTCAGGTGGGTGTGGCGTTAGGTAGGTGTCGCATGTAAGTAGTTGTTGCATTTAGGTAGGTGTCGCATTTAAGTAGTTGTTGCATTGAGGTAGGTGTTACATGCAGGTAGGTGTCGCAATTGGATACCTTCGTCTGTTTGTTGTAAATAGTGCCCGGGCTGAAAATCTCTAGGTTTTGAATGTTGCAGAAGTCAAGCTAAAACCGGAGCACCAGGGCGCTTCGTTAGAGGAAGTAATTCCTTGAAGATGCATTTAGCATCACGGAAATTCATTTAATTCGACAGTGGATTCGCAGAAGACGAAGAAGATGGCGTGATCATTAGCATCTGCAGGAGCCAGTTATGTATTGATCGATATCCACGAACATTCGTCCCCTTAGTTTGCAAGAGTATTTTGCATCGTAGTTAGATGAGGTAGTAGTTTGACGGGAAATTTCCAAATCAGAACGGTATAATCTTTCTCTGCAGTTGAGGTGCTTCCACCCTAGTCATTTTTTCAATATACACGGATTGCATGGTCAATGAACTCATTATTTTGAAGGAGAGCAAGTGAATACCAGCGTGAAAGAAAAGGTTCCTAATTGAAATTGTGTGGGTGCCCAATCGACCCGTATCCTGAACTCAACATCAAGTTCTCACGCTCCCTACGACCTAGAAATTCTACGGTAGGAAACAAGGACCTCACAAAATCCCCAGTGCCCTCACCCCAGTAGGAAACAGCATCATTCCCACCACCATCGTCGTGAGCGGCACGGTGACATTATCATCCAGCTTGGTCGACACCGGCAGCGACTCCACCACTGTCGCGGCCATCGCTACCACCGCCACCCTCACTAACGTCGCGCGCGCGTCCAGTTGATAAAATCCCATCCACTGGAAATAGCACAAGCACCCATACGACACCACCATTCCAAACAAGAACATGGCCACGCTCCCCGCCCAGCTCTTCCCCTCATTCCATGGCAACTTGTTGGCTCCAAACCTCCTTCCCACAATGTCCGCAATCCCGTCGCCGCCACACATCATGGACAGAGCCATCATCCCCACGGGGGAGTCTCGCCAGAAGAGAATGGTGCTGAAGATTAGGACCACGACGTAGTACAAAGGGCCGCGAAGAAGCTCCCGGGGGTCACCTTCTCGGGAGACTGACTTTACCAGGCCTTCGTCACGGAGGAGGCCAAATCCGTAGACGAGAAGACGGATACCGTTGCAGAGGGGGACGACGGCGGCCATGTACTGAGCCCATGGGAAAGCGCTGTAGAGAGGCCAGCAGAGGACGAAGAGAAGGCCGGAAGTAATGTGGACGAGCTTGCGGCTCAGCTTCTGGCCAAGGAGATGCTGCTTTGTGAGGAAGTCGAAGAGGCGGACCCAGGCCCAGGCGCCGGCGAGGACAAGGACAGTGACGCCGAGGTCCTGGTGAAGGGGAGGCAAGGTGCGCCAAGATAGCCCAACTTCGCCGCTGCTGTCAACTGCCACGTACGCTTGTTGATTATGCGCATTCTTCGAATCGCTGTCGACGAGACTCTGGAGGCGTCTGTTCTGGAAGTCGAACTTCAGCGAAGGAGTTCGAAACAGCTGAGGTTGTTGCTCAGAAGTTGCGCGCAGACGACGGTGGGCCGGGCGAGGGCGTGGCAAACGATGCAGCAACGAGCGGGACAGGGGTTTCAAGAAGCATCCACCGCGGAATGCTAAAGAAGAAGATGATGACGACGAAGATGACGAAGATGAATCGAGTGGACTGATTCGAGGCAGAGACTGTGTCGCGCAAGATGCAGCCCCGTGTGGAGCTCTTAAGTACTTGAAAGCCATGGCGCAATCAATTGTAGACCCACAACAGAGTTAAAGTAATCAGATGCTCTCAAATTGGCAAAGCTAGCATAATCTCCATAGCTTAAGTCCCCACAACAAAATGGGTCGCGTCACGACACTGGCCGATCAAAAAGATTGAAACCCAAAATTTCCACGAATTTGAACATTCAAACAAAGAAAAAGCAACTACCTTACAACCTGGAGAATCCCCAAATCGTCCTCGATTCCACCACAACTAGGGGTTTTCTCAATGAGCCTCTTCGAAATCGCAATGCGCTTTCTTCGATAAAATTGGCCCCAATGGACTTTAAAACCTAAATCTAAAAGTGACCCCGATGGAGTTCTTCGAACCTGAACTCTAAACTAGCCAGTGCGACACAAACCTCTTCATCTAGTGCGCTCTCGCAACCTCTCTATAGCTGTGGCCACTCCAGAACCCACAACCAGGGCTCCATCATCATGAATGCAACTTAGCTTCCTACCACCAATGTTCACAACAATACCTTCGAAAGGAACAAGTCCCACCATGCGAGCTCCAGACTGACACCTGCCTGAGTTCACTACCAATCACCGAAATTTTGCATTGCTATGCCTTAACTGAACTTATCCCTCCAGATAACGGATCCCGTGCATTCCGTGTGGGGATTCGGTGGCCTTGTTTTCCGTGCTTGCCAAGGTTGGTGATTTGGCGGGGAGCTTCCGCGGTGGTCGCCGCAGTTGTGGATTTGGCAGTTTGTTTTCTGATTGGGAACGTCGCTGGCCTGAGGGCTATCTACGACAGATGGGGAGGACGATGGGCAATTGAGCACTGACACTCACTGGCAGTAACGCACAGTGACAACCCCAACGGACTTATTATTGAATGTCAAGCAGTCATTGCGACTTCAAGAGCTTGAAAACGAGAGCAAGTTATGCAAAATAATTTCATTCCGAAGGGAAGTCATCTCTGCCAACTGCACGACATATTTGGAGTGCAAGTGGTCAAATTTTGCTTTGCTAAGCGTGATTTGCCAAAGCCTCTATAAATTTGGAATTTTGGTTTGCTTTGGAAGTGGCTATACAATGTCTAAATTTGAATTTATGACTACTTAAAGTAATTTTGGGTGTGCTTCAAACAATAGTAATTTGAAGTTCTATTTGTGTACCAATCAAAAATTAGAAATACATTTGGAGGGACAATATACAAGTTGGACTAGGAATGTTGCTATATGTCTTTGATGAAATCAATTTGTAGAGGAAAAGGTTAGATATGTACAATATTTTATTGACAGAAAACATCCTTTGCAAACTCTAAAGAACTGCAAGATCAAATCCTGAAAATCGAAAATTCATTGTGCTCATCCCTAATTGGATTTGGCATGTTCTTGTTTCACTAAACGAACTTGCATCAAAGTGGTTAATTCATGGCTATAACCTCAAAATTCACAACAAATTTATCTTAGTTGAGAAGTGCTTGGGAGTAAGCCAATCGAACTCTAGGTGATAAGGGATTAAATAGAAATTATTGGTTCTAACTTGAAAGCCAAATAGGAATCCCCATTGCACTTTAGCAATATAATTATTTTGTCATTATATAAAGAAGTTATGAAATTTCAAAGTATTGTCTAAAAGTATACACTAGGCTTTTTGAGATTTTCACGTTTTGATTGTGTACATTTTTGTATCATTGATATCTAAGTTTTCATGTCACATATTGGTCCAAATGTAGATGTCACAATTTGGGTAGTGAAGAATGCATTGAATTTATCCCAATAGGCTCTTCATTCATGAAGATCTGAGGGCCATCACTATTATTATGTCTACCACTTATTGATGTGACACTTTCTATTGTTACAAAACACTACCTTGAGTTTGTTGACAAGTGTTACCCCAAATTGTCAAATATTTGCATAATTTTCAAATATATTTAACCCTAAAAAAATGTAGAAGATTAGAAGTGTTTGATAAATTACTTTTCTAGAAAGTGCAAAAATGAAGAATGCACCAATATATTTTTTAGATCTAATAATTTTTGGTTGACTACATTGGACATAGGGTCATGTCCTTGGAGGGTTAAAAAACTCTTTGACTGTATGTTGGTAGATTCTTGTTCTTTGTAACATAGAAAAAACAAGGTTTGTAGTAATCCCTAGGTATCATTCAAAAGAAATGTATCTCTCAAAGGCTTAGAGTATCTTCAGTCTTGGGCTCGTTCTAGAGTACTCCAATGATACATGTAGAGCCTGTTCATAGAGACATTTTCTTAACATGGCAAACCGTGGTCTCAATGCGTCAACCCTTTCACGTTACTTCAAACCCTAAAGCTCCGGACATCCTACTTGTGGATACTTTTCACATTGCTAGGCCAAGGTCACATACAAAGATGGATGTTAGGCTAGAGGAACTCCAAATTTGATGATCGTCGCTATGATTCCCTTTGACCACAATTACTGGT
This sequence comes from Straminergon stramineum, assembly GCA_963920665.1. Taxonomy (NCBI): domain Eukaryota; kingdom Viridiplantae; phylum Streptophyta; class Bryopsida; order Hypnales; family Calliergonaceae; genus Straminergon; species Straminergon stramineum. Next base: position 13,188,634 of record OY987271.1, on the reverse strand, counting down.
TTGCTTTCCATGCTCTACATAAAAGCAAAAGCTATTATGGAAGAGCTAAATAGTGAATTTCATTAAAGTGGCAGTATTACAGTAAAATGGTGCAACATTCCATTAAAATGGCACACAATATGTTAGAAATTACACGACATTCCATTAAAATGGCATGGAACATGTCAGAAGTGGCAGAAGAATACCGCCATTTTAATGAAATTCACCATCTAATTAAAATCTAATGTGCCTTCAGTGAAAATGATGAGCCTGATAGAGGTCCCAGGTCTGTCACATTGGACTGATTGGAGCACGTCTTTTTGGTTTCTGACTCTCCTTGCAATCACTCCATCGATTGCGGATTCTCTCAATCATCCCAGAACTTCATGAGACCGGCGATTGAAAGACCGTCATTCAGTTGAATGATCGATTTGGAGTTTCTGAGTCACTCTAACTTTCAACTTTGCAGTGTGATGCAACTTAACTTTGGGGAAAAACAGGGGGCGTGATTAATTTTGATTGCGATTGAATTTGAAACTAGAAAAATAATTAATTACCTTTGAAAAGTAGCTAGACCGAGATGTCCCACCGATCAACTTGTCTCAAAAGTGAAGTGATTGGATGGACTGTTTAGTTACGGCACCAAAAACGATACAATTGATTAGTACCACTCGTCGATGGAAATTGGCATCGCAGTGAGCGAGGGTTCCACTCGAAATCCCTTCCGCCACTTGCGTGTTTGAATTGATGCATTCCCTGCAGGTGTCTGTGCAGCAAAAGATTTTCAATTCGATGCATGTGACATCGATTTCGGCTGCACGGTGCAGCTCAGACTAGCTAGGAAATTTGACTACTCGAGAGGCTACTGTACTGTAGGCTTACATAACCTTCCCTGAGTTTTGTGGTGGTTGCAACTCATTGAATTTGCGCTTTCTAAGTTATTAGACAGTGACTTCTTTCTTGATAGTGTGGAAGACATTATATATCTCAATCATGTTGCAGGTGGAAGGGTCTCATTGGAAATCTGTGAAGCCGTTGATAGAGCTTTGGCTGGTATACAGTACGTACCTGTCTATAAGGTCTACTCAGCATTAATTTCATGCCAAATAATCAATGAAAGTTGGAAAAAGTAGTTAGTAGGTGCTTTGGGGATTAATAAAAAAAAAAAATTCAAAATTCTAGTGCCTTGTATGTGGCCACTTTGTCCATCTCTAGTCTACATAATTATCTTTAACAAGTCAATTAAGGGTAATTGCAAGAAACACCGTGCATTTTCTATAGCATTTTTCATAGTACTCCTGGGTTTTTCAGGAATACTTTATAATTAGAAAAAAAAATGGAAAAAAATGGAAAAATATTTTTAATGTATATACCTTTAAGAAGAAGGTTCACTATGAAAGGAAAAGCATAGAAAAATTCTCTAGGTAGGAGAACTAGAAAAGTGCAAAATCTCATGAAAATTGGCACTTTCACATTTTAATTTGTAAAAAATAGGAAAATAATTTTTTTTTAAACTAAAAATTGGCCATTTGGGAAGAGTTGATGAAGATGAGATTTCACCAAAAGAATGCTATTAGATCCATCCTTCAATGTTCAAAAATTGTGTGCAATGGGAGTGTTGTTTGCACTCATGTGGAGGACATAAAATAATAGATTTTTAAATTTTCTTTGGTAGATACATGCTAACATGCTTTCCTACTATACAAATAGACCATGAAAGTTTCCACTCTAGGTCATAAAATTTCATTGGTGACTCCTAACATAGTAAGAAATCCTAAACTACACTTTGTGACAAATTAACAAAAATGGTTTTTAAATACAAAATGATATTTTTTTTATTTTAAAAAAACAAGTAATCTAATTACCATCAAGTTAGACATGTTCAATAGAAATTTCATGTTCATTGGACTTGTGCTTCAAAAATTATAGCGGATAACAAAAGCTTCACCCTCATTGTGATAGAGAATAGGACTAGTGTTTCTTGCAATGACCCTTAACCCCTCAAAGCCCCAAGGGACTAAAAGTGTCCTCACATGGTCTAAAAGTCCAATTCAAAGTGCTGTAACTTTTGCATTCAATGTTGGAAATTGAATTGATTTTGTTAATAAATCTACGCTCTTTCTTCTAGTTTGTATGGTGAAATTTTCAAATCAATTCAAGGTGTATTGGTTTTTTGAAAGCCATTTAAATTTCACAGGGGCCATTTGAGTTCACCAAACTGCAATACGATGGTTGCAACTTAGGGGGCTTGTATCTCCTTCATCCAATGTTTGCTTTCAATCAAATTTGTTGAGTTTTGTTCCCATGGAAGTCTATTTATTGTGGTAAAATTTTCATATCAATCCAAATTCTTTGGAATGTTTGGAAGCAATTCGAAGTTCAAAATCTAGACATTTTTCAATTATGGTGAACTCTAGTGGCTTGTTTCTTCTTCATACAATATCCATTTTTGATAATGTTTTGGAAGAAAGTTGCGCATACTAGTGTAGTTTTTGTGGTTAAATTTCATATCAATCCAATAAGTTATGAATGACTAAGAAGTATTTTAGTTGAAAGAGATTCAATTTTGGATGTATTTTTTGCAACTCTTTTTGTTATTTTTGACATTTGGGTCATTGCAAGAAACACTTCACATTTTGGGCTCAAAAACACGATTTCTGGCCATAGGACTATCAATACTACGGACTACTATCAATTATGTGCGTTAGCGTTCACTTGTGAATCTCAATTGTTGATTTAGTACTATGTAGTACTATAGACTATTACAACATACTATTGAAGCCACTAGGAGCAAAAAAATAACAGAAAGGGGTATATGGACCTTTTCATTTTTAGTAATTTAAAAAAAAAATTAAATTAAATCATAAAAGAATCCATTTTTCTAGAGAAGATTGCGCTTGCATTGCACCAAAAAATTCATTTAGGAAATTTTTTCCTTCTTGTAGACTTCGCACAAAGGAAGATCACTTTGGCCCCATGTAGGCAATTGACATGTTACTATTTTGATAAAAACTCATCATCAATCCTTGTAATGTTAGTAGACCACCAACATGTTCAATTTGTGACTTCAAATTCACATTTTGGGGTCAAAAATAGGACTTACCCACCCACCCCCACCCCAATAACCAAGGTAGACACCCAATCGGGGGGAGGTTAAAAATAGAAAAGTAATTTGAAAAAATTTGAAAAAATTACACAATGTCTAAAACTATCACATGTACATTCATTCTAAATTTCACGCCAAACAAACAAATGATACAAAAGTTATGAGCAAAAAAACACTTGTTCGAGGGCAAGGGGACAAAAAATAGGACAAATGTTTCTTGCAATCACCCATTTCAAAGCCATTTTGCAAACACAATAAGTCCATTGCATGGTATTTTCTTTCACCAATGTGTTTGTATGCTAGTTTTGAAGCACTTTCTAGTTTAAAGTTTTTTCATTTAAGTAGGTTTAGAAATCAAACTTAACCTCCAAATGTGTTTCTAGGAAAAAAAAATTTACATAATACAAAATACAATTTTCATTTTTCATCTTGCTTAATTAACATTCAATTCTTATTATGCAATCCCAATCAAGCATACTAAATTTCAGTTTCAAAAAAAGAAAACTCCATTTTTGGTGAATTACTTCATTAAACACTCCTAGTTGTACATGATGATTGATTGAAAATCATTGGTGATGATGTTTTAAAATCCAATTGCATAGATATGTAGCCAAAACATCTATACACACATCTTTCCTTCAACAAGCATCTCCAAAAAAGTTTCAAAATTGTTTCCACAAAGATTTCAATGTTAGGGTGACATACCCAAATTTTGCAAAATAGATATAATCTTTTTATTGTAATTAGATTTTGGCAAAGTAATTGTCCCATGCAACTTGATGAAACCTTTTTTTGAGTGTTGTGATGTTGAAAGGAGATCTACTTTTGTTTTAGTTAATATTTGTAAATACAAAATAATGAATTTCTGGTTGATGCTCTATATGTTTGTGTTTTGAGCACTACAAGAGAAAGGGGTGTTTTAAGTATAGTCCTAGTAGTATGGTCTTTTAAGTAATGACCTTTAAGTAAGGTTTTAAGTAAAAATTTACTAAAAAGATAGTCTTTTTAGTAAATTTTTACTTAAAACCTTACTTAAAGGTCATTACTTAAAAGACCATACTACTAGGACTATACTTAAAACACCCCTTTCTCTTGTAGTGCAAGTTACGATCCAAATCCAACTCTTGAGAAGTTGCAAAGTTGCAATTTCTGGTTCACCTCAGTCTGGCCTTGAAATCATCTTGTAATGGAAATATTTTTGCATTATTTACAAAAGCAACAGAATTATGCTAAATTGATTGAGCTCAATCATCATCTTCTACAAATTTTAGATTAGGCTACCAATGGTTTATTTTTTTTATTTGAAATTGAAATGAAACTACATGAAAGCCTGGTGATTCATAGGCTGAAAAAGCACTCAAATTCGATGAAATTTTGGTGACAAGAAAACAAAATTTTAGCCAAATTTTAACATTTCTAAAGACAGATTTTTGCCTTCCAATGATATTTCATCAATTTAAAAAGGCTCGTTGTCATTGTAGTGATGTCTTAACCTCTAAAGGACCAAGGCCTAATTCAACCAAAAAAACCCTCAAAACTGCCATTTTAATAGCAAAGAGAAAATAAATTTGAAAATTTTATGTTTTACACATCTAACCATAGGATCTTACACCTAGCTAGTATTAGAATGTGGAAAAAATTTCAGAAGTTTTGACCGCACATAGTGCAAGATATCTGCATTTAAAGTGAAGAAAACCAATTTTTCAGCACATTGCAAGACTAGGTTATTTGACCTTGAACCTTCTTAACTTTCATTTTTTGCACTACAGAGCCTTGAGCTTTAAATCTTCATGGTGGAGAATTGAGTTGAGAGTCTATGAAAAAAAAGAAAATACCAAAAAAAATTAATTTTTATTCTTTAAAACATTGTTAAGTAGAAGTAGGTATAAGATAGAGGAAATATCTAAAATTATTAGTATCTCTAAGATGGAATTAAAATGCACTAATTCTGATAGTGAGATTGTTCTAGAAATCAAATCAAACCATGTGAACCTTTTTTTTTTAAATTGTAAAAATTGCATTCAGAAATGAATCATACAAGTTATTTTTTCAAGAAGATGCTCTAATTGCCTAAAAAACAAGATTGTCCATAACTTTCTCATAGCAAATCCAAATGGAATAAATCAAAGCTTTCGCTATAGAAAAAAATATAATCTACAAGGAAAAAAAATTTATAAAATTTTAAATTCAAATTTTTGAAACTTTTTTTTGCTATCCCCTCTCCCCTGTTTTGAGCTTATTTGGGCATAACTTTTGTTCCTAGGCACCAAATGAAAAAAAATAATATTCCCATGAAGCTAATCAATTTTTCTATCTTTATAAGAATTTTTTTTTAATCAAGACAAAAATTGAGACTGTAGGTACTACCCGAAATCCTATTTGTCCTCCCAAGGAACAATGGTCTTTTAGGGGTTAACCTGTAAGGGTACACCTAAGCTTACAAAGTCTTTTCTAGAATTGGCAATTTGAGAAAAATCATACTAAAGTGCTATTCGGAAGAATATTTTGGAATATACACATAAAATTTGTAGATTGTGAATTTTAGATTCCCTCCATATGGTTAGATTCACCAATGCTATCACTAATATTTTTTATAAATTTTGAAAAAAAATTCAAAATTCCTTTAAAAATTGATTTAAAGGAAAATATTATCATTTTTTGAGTAAAATATATTGCAATGTATTTCAAATGAGTTTTTTTTTGACATAGTGTTTTTTTGAAATTTTTGTGTTCTTCAAATCTATGACCTCATTTTTGCAAATCCAATTTTGAACTAGAGTTCATGCAATTTTGGCTTGGTCAACTATTCTTGACATACTTGCACATTTGTAATTTTAGAAAAATATGTACACTAATAATACCAAATCCAACCATTAGATATGACAAAAACTTGATAAAGTATCTTCACAAATGAGGATGACTTTCATCCAAGTAGTAATGAGGATGAAACTTGAGTTTCAATTTGTTCATTGTCAAGAAAGTGGACATTAGAGTGCTAAGGGGTTAACAAGAGAATTCCTTTGTTGTAGATCTACTTCCCAAACACAAAGTTTGGAGTTTTCTTGTTTTTTTGGTAAATATCTTAAACCCTAAACCTTGTAATGAAGTTTATATATACTTAAATTCATGCCCTTGCAATGGTGTATGAGTCAATGTCAAATCACCATCTTCAACATTTGCCTATTAACCCCTAAAAGACCGAACATCATTTTTTCTCAACATAGCAATTTTGGACAACTTACTACAAATGAAAATATTCACTATATTTTTTAATATTTTTTTGGATTTGGGGACAAAGGGTACTTTTGCTACTCCACCAAATTTTCTTACAATTGTATATGCCTACAAGGAATTATGGAGGAAAATGTCATTTTTGATACATGGGGCGTTATGGGTAGGATTATTTACATTGGAGTAAAATGTTCATCACTTTGCTTGGAGGAGCAAGGACAAGGCCTAAGGTGGATTTTTAGCCTAGGTTGAAAATGGATTGCTTTTGATATTTTTTGGAGACCTATAAATTATGGAAAAAGTAAAAGGAGGGGGAGGTACGGAGATAATTACTCCATGAAATACAATTTTAGAAAATTCAAGATTAAATTCAAAGAAATAAAAAATTTTGACAACTTTCTCACAAAGCTTTAGGGTAGACTTATTTTTTGTTTCAAGAGATGAGAAGACAAATTATTTATACATGAAGGGTGGTGGAAGGTAAAACCCATGTGGAATGTGTAAATTAGGATTTGTAGGAACTCAACTACTCATAGTTAAGTCAAAAGTAGGATTTGTGTTCAAAGCCCAGTTCAAAGTAGAATTTAGGCATCATTTAGGCATTGTAGAATAACTTTTTTCAAAAAACTTTGAATTAAGTTAATGTGGAAAATCAAGCTAACTTTCATTTTCAAAATCCAATTTGAGATTTAGAGCCTCTAATCAAAATTTGTGAATAAAGTTCAAAGAGGGGTTTGAAGGGACATTTTATTTACATTTTCAAACATCCTCTTTGAATTTTTTCCATAATTTTTATTGTAGCTTGTATGAAATCTCAAATGGATTTTGATATATGAAAGTTCTGTTGATTTTCCACATTAAATTAATTCTAAGGTTTTTGAAAAACGTTACTCTACTATGCCAAAATGATGTCTTAGAATTTATTTTGAACACAATTCATGCTTTTGCCTTCACTATGAGCAATTGAGCTCCTATTAATCCTATTTTACATAACTCACCCAAGCTGCTTTACTTCTACCATCTTATTTGTTTTAAATAGCTTGTCTTCTCACTTCTAAACAAAAAAAATTAAATGGCTTTTGAAGCAATGTGAGGTAGTTGTTGAATTTTTTGTTTTCAATGAATTTGATCTTGAATATTCTAAAATTATATTTCATAGAATCAATGATGCTAGTTTGTGAGCATGAAAAAGCAAGCATGTCGCCTAGAGCACATATAAAAGTAGATATCCTACAACCATTGAAGGTGCTTATAACCCCAAACACCTATAATATAGATGTCTATAACATAGTTACACTATAATTGTGTGATTGCAAGAAACACTTCACGTTTTTTGATCAAAATCACAATTTTTGGTTGTAGTACGAGCAGTACTATGAAGACCTATCAATTTTGTGCATCAATAGTGCACTTGTAAATTTGGACCGTTGATTTTAGCGCCTCTAAATCTGAACCATTGATTTAGTACTATAGAGTACTATAGAGTACTACGGAGTACTACAAAAGCCACTAGCAACAAAAAATAGCAAAAAAGGGTCTGTTGACTTTTTCATTTCTAGTAATTCAAAAAAAATTCAAAAAATTTCCATAAAAAAGCCATTTTGCTAGAGAAGATTGCACTCCCATTGCACCAAAAAATTCATGTAGGAAAATTTTTCCCTCTTTGTAGCCTTTGCACAAAGGAAGGTCACTTTGACCCCATGTGCACAACCAACATGTTGCTATTTTCACAAAAACTCTTTGTGAGTCTTTGAAAAGTTAGTACACCTCCAATATATCCAATTTGTGGCTTCCAATTTGCATTTTTGGATTGCCAATAGTACTACCCCCCCCAAATGGCCAAAATAGACATCCAATCGGGGTCAAGTTAAAAATAGTAAAACAATTTTGAAAATTTTGAAAAAATTAGAGAATGTTTGAAACTCCTACATCTACCTTCCTTACAAATTTCACGCCAAATGGACTAAGGATGACAAATTTATGAGCACAAAATCACTTGTCCAAGGGCAAGAAAATAAGAAATAGGACAAATGTTTCTTGCAATCACCCAATTATAAAAGGCTTCTATAATATAGGCACCTATAACATAGGTGTATAGTCTTCTAGGCTCATGAGCTCACACTCTTAGGCTCACATAATAGCTCCCTTCTTGTAAAATAGGGAAACATTTTCATGCACAAGGGAAAATGGGTGTTTAGAGGACATGACAAGTGGTAAATTCATCCAATGTTAGTGAATCATGATGAGTCACACATAACAAAGCTTGAAGTGGCCTCCTTCCACCCAATTTGCCCAAGTGCCCTTGAGTTTAGCTCGGGTGTTTCAAGCCATAGATTGATCAAGCTTGCTAAAGCCACAATTTTTGGGTGATTTTTTTTCTTTCTTCTAGGACTAGTTGAAACCGAAAACTTCACTGCTAACATTTTGAAGAGATTACTACCATACATTCAGGTCTAATTCGGCACATTGGTGCCGAAATAATTTAATTTTAGAATTTTGACAATTCAATAGGTGGATAGGTATTTTTTGCTATTTGGCACGTTCATCTAATTTTGGATTGATTCCTTCTATTCATGTGTAAGTGTGTTCCTTTTTCTAATTTTTCTCAGGAATAATTTTTTCAGATTTTTCAAAACAGTTATAAATAATTTATTTATTTTCGACATTTTCCAAATTTTACCGATTTATTTACGAAATTGACCTACGCGTATGGTATACATGCAAGCCAAAAATATTTGGAAAAATGGCTTTGAATGAGAGTTTTCTTGAACCTAGTTCCCAACTAGAATTTTTGGAAACATGTTCTCCAATTTGAAATGTTATAAATTTTTTTGAACATGTATCCAACTTTGTCACAAAAAATAAAAACAGTTCAAGGAAGAAAGTGAAATTAACTTGTACAATAGCCTCCCTAAATTAGAGTTGCTCGGAATTTGGAAGCTCCTAATAACATTTTTTTAACTGCAAACACTAAAATCTTGCAATTTGTGATGTCAAGAACTCCCATTTTTTTACTATGAATGAAGTAGTCTACCACTAGATCTTATGATAAGATGCAACAAGATTTCATTCATCATTTTTTGGGGGGAACATTTGTCATCAAAACAACACATTTTCCGTGTTCTTTTGTGGAACAATAAAAAATCTTTAGAAGTCATCACCCTTTGATCGAGGACGACACTTCCACAACTAGTTTAGGTAGGCATATCCATTATTGACTACTTTCAAATTGTCTCTCCTATCTACATCTATCCAACATTTTAGTCCACAAATGTTGGACATATATAAGTAGAAGATGCAATTGGAAATGGGGTCAATAATGGGAATGCATATCCTAGTTACTACACTCGGGATCACTATTGATTTGCTTTCACAATGAATTGGTGGAAAGAAAAGGTGAATACAATAACCTTTAACCCATGTGCTTCAAAGCGGATGTTTTTTGGATGTTGAAAAAATAGGATTTGTGAAATACCAAGTTCATCAAATATCATAATCTCAAAATCCTCATTGTAGATTCTCTTATAAATTGCAGATTTGTATTCATAAATAAGTTGGCTTCAAATCTCAAATATGAAAACTTTAGTAACCGAGTAGTTTTCAAATTATTCTGCATTTTCTAGATCCAACAAAAAAAAGCTCCTCACTTCTGTTGTTTTCTTTGTGACACTCAAGGGTTAATTATGTTCCAAAGAATCTTGTAATTTTGGTTGTTAACAAGCTTAGAACAATGTTTGACATACCTTAGACAATTAGTTTGAAGGGAACACACTTGAATTGCAATGTACAACTTACTTCTCTCTCCCCAAGTCCACATGACTAAAGGCACACTTATATGCTGGCCCAGTGGGCAAGCTTTGTACTAATTCAAGCAATAAGCCGAAACAAGATGAAACAAACCGAAATATACTCAACCGATTGTCTTGCTAGGGTGGGCAAGCGAGAAAGGAGGAGTTGAAGTTTCACCGATATCAGTGGACAACTCCATTGGTGGAGACTAGTCACTCTTGACAGAATCTACTACGTGTCGATTTCTTCTTGTATTCCTCTCCACCCACTTAGTCCACATGAAACTGCAATTGCAATATTTGCCTGTAGCACTCCCTATGAAACTTCCCCACCCACCAATACATGTAAAGAGGCCCTAAGGTGTGGGGTTTTGAACCAGCAATCTCTTTATTCTTTGTGAGGATTGGAGTTCTTTCTACAACTTACTTTGCACTCTTTGTAAGCTGGCCTAATCGATATCATAAACCTTGGGTACCAACTATCCTATAATAGCAACTTTTAGAATTGTACAATTATCCTTATCGCTTTCAAAACTATTATAAGTTGGAAAAAGGATCCACTTCTGCCCTTGTTTTCATTGAAAACTACTATCCACAACCCGCGCACATAGAAGAGTTGAAATTCGAAGTCAAAACATTGCCTAATGCAGTTGAATTGATCGAATTTCATGTCGATCCCATGCATTAATTAGAGGTCCTACCAAAAATTGAGTTTGAATGAATTTTTTAGAACCACAAACAATGTGTAAAATTTGTGGTGACTCAAGGACCATTAAGCTCATTCTTGATCTTACCTAGTTGAGATTTCCAACTCAAGATTTGTGGAAAACGCAACTCACTTATGCTAGCATACACACATTCAAGATGAATTCTCTGAACTCCACCCAAATTCTCAACTGAATTGTCTGTGCAAAGAAGGCCACTCATTGCAAAATGTTCAATACTGGGACATTGAAACGAGGGCACAAAAATTGAAACATTTATCAATTGAACTTTGACCTCTTATAATTTCTATATACAATAGTCAACTGCCATTTAATCAACTGCCATAAAGCATCTATCAAGGATAATTCCATAGTACTGGCTAAACCATATGGGCCTCCACCGATTGCTAACTTACCGATGATATCTCTGATTGCCAGAATATGCACGCATCCCCGGCGCCCATATCCACATGTAAGTCTTAAGTCTTGACAGATTCAATGAGATCTAAGCCTTCAAGACTGAGAAAAGAAATTTGAGAAAAGCCAGCAGCTTCCAGGAGACGCTTCCACTCTGTCGTTGTTCTTTCTCTTCCTTTTCCTGTGAGACTCAGCATTGAGATGTCTGAATTCAACGCTGCACCAGTTTTCGCAGCTGAGTTTTGGGAGGGTTCAATCACTTGCTCTCGGATGAGTACTTTGCCGTTCTGTGGAAGTGCTTTGTGACAGTTCTTCAAGATTTGGAGGCCCTCTTCGTCTCCCCAGTCGTGAAGCACTTGCTGTTGTTCAAGAAGGATTTACATGAATCAGAATGACCAGTAAAATTATCTATGTACACCGAAAACCATTCAAACAAGCATCTGCTTCATTCAAATTCTGTCGGCCATTGTACAAGGAATCCAATGCAAGTTAATATGTATGTTCTGGACATGCATTGTACAAAGAAGTGACGAATTTTTCAAATGCAAACTACAACTGTATCCAGAAGTAACCTTACGCAAACATTCCAATCTAGCGAGCAGACTGTACATTCTATGCATATTTGGTGCAGGAATTTTTTAGTAGGGCTGTAATAGGAGTGCAAATTATCTTCAACAAGTAGACCCTGAGAAGAAAATGCTGGTTGCAATGCAGTCCAGCAAAGTACATATTCTGTATGATGAAGAAGCAAAAAGAAAAGAAATCTGCTCTTTACGTCCAATAGTTGAAATTGAGTGAGGAATTGCTCACCTGCAGGAGAATGGCGTCCCCTGATGGAATAAATTCTAAGAAACTCCCGGGGACATGCTCAACACCTATAAGATCCGTTCCTATTAGTCATCATCATGTGACTGCGTAGCCAGATTCTAAAGAAGATCTATTGTAAGTAGCCAGAAACTGTAGTGTCGCTACCGAAATAACAAGAGTGTTATGCAAAAATTGCCAAAACTGAAAGCCGAAACCAAATTCTCAGACCCATCCCGACGACAAATGGAAAATGGGAAAAAAAAAAAAGACTCCTCACGGACTTCCGTGAGAAGTCCTAAGCTTCGAATCAGATCACAAATTTAGGGAACCCTAACTTTTGAAGTCCAATCAAAATTCCTTTCAGTACTACAGCGTTGTAGAATATCCTGCAAACTTGACTCATTATCAATCACTTCAGTACACAGGTGACACAATCAAACTAAGTCATAGTGAAGAAGTTGGGACCCTATTTCAGAAAAGAAGAAGCGGGATCCGACTAAACAGATTTGAGAGGAAAACTCGCTCACCAGGAATTGAGGGAGCAGTAGCAATAACGTGAGGCAAGTCGAAGTTTCGTCCTCGGATGTGAGGATGCTCAGCCACGATCATGGTCAAGGCGCCACCCACACCGCCACCAACGTCAACCAAGCAATGCACATTCTTGAACCCCTCGTAACCCCTCGCAATCACACTATTCAGCAGATTGGACCGACTCCGCATACCCGCGTTGAACGCTTCGTTGAAATCTGGATTCAAGCTCCCGTAGGTCCATATTTCACTGCCGTTCGCAAGCACAAACCCATTCGCATCCTCCTCCACAGCCTCCCGGAGGTGGAGCAATGGCGCCAGCATGTCCTACCGTTGCATCATCCTGGCGTACGGGGTTAAGTCGAATTCAGAGTTTGTGACGAAGTACTTGGACACTTCTGTGAGGCCATACCTGCAGTTCTTGCTTGTCACATGTCAAAAACCAAGTCTCCAATGAAAGGAATCAACAATTCGTACCCGTCAAGAAACTGGATCTCTCAAACCCTCTTTACATGCAATAAATGTCCCTACAATGCCATTCCCAGAGTTTCCCGCACACTTGCCTTTCACAATTGTCACACATTCAGACATAGTCAGTTGCGACTTCGATCAGGGGGTAAGATTAATACAACAGTCCAACCTTGAATGTAATGTCGAAAAAACAGTCGATTCTTGGAAAGAACGCATGATCACAAGATATATACGCAAATTATTAGTGGTTAGGCATGGCAATTGGGAAGACTCACTACCTGGTGGGCTCGGAGTCTGATGCAGAGAAGATCCCCTTGTGGGCGAGAAGGCGAAGAATGCGTCCCAGTTTTTGATCAGCGTCATGAGACTTACGAGGAAGCTGGTCTGCGATCTGTTGCGACGTGAGTGACTCCCCTGGCCCTGCTGCAGCCAGAATGTCAGGGATCTTGAGGTCAAGAGCCGCTTTGAACGATTTGGGGTAAGCGTCAATGTAGTTGAGCTCCTGCACAGCGTAGAACGCTTCCATTGTCAAGAATTCGGGACTCGAGACTTGTGCAAGCGATTTGACCTACGTGGTTTGAAGATTCTCCAAAGTGAGCACGTCCACTACGTACTTTGAGTCGAAATTCCTGTGGTTCAGAATATATCGTGCCTGTTTTGGGTTGGAATTCGAAACAAGAAACAGAGCCTAGAGGCTGATTGAAATTGTGACCCCCCTGTTCTCAATTGCCGACGATCGATGGTTGCTCACTACAGTAATGAGTTGTGAAGTTTGGAGGAGTTTGAAGAATTAAGAGGAATGGCCCGTCATGATGATAAGCACGAAATTGTCTCGCATGTGGGGACTGGGGAGGTGACCCGCAGTGGGCAGGTCCAGCAGAGAGGAAATGATGAATTGCAACATATGTCAGCAGCAGGCTTCTCGCTCACTGAATGAGAGGAAACGAATGAAGCACCCATTATATTACTGACCAGCGACGGCCCATCGGCAATCAATACGGTGTCTCAAATTCAAGAGAGGTGGGGGACCAACCCTTTTTATTTGGCACCACATGGCCATATTGCACTATTTCAAAACAAATATGGCTACTTTTCGCCAGAAAAAAGTAGCCTTTTTTTGCCTGAAATTTTTCTTTTCTATTAAAATGTAGAATGAATTTGCCAAATTTGGATGAAAAAGTGCATGGATATGATTGAAAAGTACTTTTTGGTCCAAAAGATGGATGAATGTAGAAATACAATAATTCATCAAATTTTAAGTGATCGCCATCTTGGAACTTTCTTGAAAAGTTAAAAAAAAAGGGCTAGTGGGGACTAGAGACTAGGGCTTCTTTTTTTTCATTTTTTAAGTAGTGCCAAAGTGGCGATATAAAATGTTATAGTGGTGCTCCAAATTTCAACATTCATTCACATATTGGATAGAAAATATCACATTAGCACATATCGTATGCCCATAATTTTATTTACATCCTCAATATGGTGATTTCATCCAAGTTTGTTTTTCTAATTCGAAATTTTCTGGCAAAAACTTCTTGGAATTTTACCTTTTTATAGCCAAATAATTTTTTTCTAGTGCAATTTGGTACCATAAAGCCAAAAAAAAAGTCTTGGTGGGGACTCATTTCCGTTTTTCAAAAAATGACACATGTCCCTCATCTTGTATGCCATGGCATGTCTAAGTACCAAAGTGCCATGACACATGTCCTTCACCTTGAGTGACTCTAAGTGAGCGGTTTTGGAAGACTTTAGACATTGGACATGCATCCAGACCAATTGTTGGCTTTCAAAATTCTTAGTAATTTCAAATCATGTCCAAAATTGTTTATTTGATCGGTTACGGATGCCTTCACCATAGTTACACATTCTTCACTATTGTACCATTCTTTAGAGAATGGTCACATGGGGTTTGGGGTTGGCTTAGCTTTAGCTCTCCACAACAAAATACTCTATTTTTGTGAAATCTTCCCCATGTCCATTATTTTCTTCCCAAGATGAATAATGGGCATGAAGAACATTTTGAGAGTGAATTTTTTTATCTCATGCTTTGTAGTTTCACCACTCTAAGGGAAGAACACCCAGTGGCTTCCTGTACCCAATGACGTGCCTTTCTAGGTTAGGAATTCATTCTAGAATATAATTTTAGTTGGATTGTAGACATCTTATTGTTTTAGGTCAAAAAAATAAGCTACATTTACAGCCTGAAATGATTATGCTTTATAAAATCAAACACCATTGGATACAAGGACGCCATTGGGTGCTCTTACCTTACTTCTAATTTCCCTACTTCTGATAATTTCACCACGGTTGTCAATTTCACTATCATCATTGCTGGAGTTTTTGATGGTACGAGTTGTGTGCATGATTGGTTCCTAAAAACCTCCACACTTATCCCCCATACAATCCTCTATGTATATAGATTCTTTAGTTTTTGATTCTCTATGTTCCTCATCCCAAAAGGGAAGTCACACCTTCATTCCTTATAGCTTGCCATTGGCTCCTATTTTCCTACACCTGTAGCTCATTCTTCAAATAAGATCACTACAAGAAAAAGGGGTGTTTTAAGTGAGTTTTTAAATACAGTCTTAGACACAAGATTTGAAGTAATGACCTTTAAGGAGATTTTTAGTAAAAATTTACTAGAAATAGGTGTGTTTCTAGTAAATTTATATTGAAAATCACCTTAAAGGTCATTACTTAAAATCTTATGTCTAGGACTATACTTTAAAACTCACTTAAAACACTCCTTTCTCTTACAATTGATTGCTAAGGTGAAGAAGGTGCGACCACCCCTATTATCACAACTAGCCATCTAAAACACCAACAAAAACTTCAACTCAATAAGTTCAAACTATCTAATCCCAACCAAGGACCCAAACCTATGCAACTAGGACTAGAACATATTTTCAATTGAAGCTTGGAATGTATTTTTTTCTCCTTTTCAAGGTTGGGACTAATAAGGTTATGACACATGTCTCAAAGTATTGAGCAAGAAAGTAGGAAGTAGTTAGTAGGAAAGTAGTTCTTGAATGATTGGAAGTGGAAGAGTCTAGACATTAACTATGAGTTTAAAGCACTTTGGGCTCCCAAAATTCCTAGTAATTTCTATTTTGGGAATAAAATTATGAAAAATTGGAGTCGCCTTATTTCCTATTTGTCTACATGTAAAAAAAATTGCATTGCAATTGCCTCGTATTGTTCATGGTCTATCCTAGAATTGCTTAAGTGGTTGGGTATACGTGGTCCAACCATAAGGTGGAAGTGCCTATTATACTCAATTACATTATTCCATGTAAGGCAATGGGGAATCAACACATGAAACTAATTTTAGCATATTGGCAATTGAAAATTAGGAATTTTGGAAAAAAATGGAAGCTTTTGAATGTGTAGAATTCATAGTATACTAAACCATTTTTTGCATCAATGTGCACATTTTGAACTATTTGCATTTACATATTTTCAATATCACATTATGGTTTAAGTTGGCTTTAGGCACTTTCACCTCATACCCATTATGGATTAGATAGTAATGTGAAAGGAGAGACTCATTGTGAAAAATAACATGCATGTTGAGTTATGGGAGTGGTGAGGGATGTTATTTATTATAAGGGAGGATGACCATTGATATCCCTTTGGTTGTTGTACATGTTTAGATTGATTGGGTTAAGATTTTTTTGGGAGCTATAGAAGAACAAATCAGAGAACTTTTCACATTTACTTTGGTCAACTCTTTCTTTTAGCAAAAACACACACAATATAGGTGGTCAAACCAAAAATACATAGCTTCCAATTGTCGTCCCTAGAGGGGACTATTCTAATCCATTTGGATTCTAATGTGTGTTTTTAACTCCCCCCTACATAGGTAGAATGGTAATTCAAAAGCTTCCCTCAAGATTATGTAATAATAATGAACCTTTTGCTATGTGTAAAATCCACAAGGGGATATTCAATGAAATTGTCAATTGATAACTATTCAACCCAATTCCAACCCTTTCAACTCCTTTTCCAAGTACATTGGAATTGTCATAGTGCCAATCCTTCATTACATTCAAGAAAACTCGACCCTCTAAGAGGTTGTTTGGAAACCCTTGATAAATGTCTTGTTGGTTCCAATACTTATCCGGTATTCTATTTAGAATGTTAGATCCAATGTGGCAACCCATGTGCCAAATGGACAAAATGCCAAAGCAATAGAAGATCTAACCACAATATTATATATGGAGAATTGGAGGTACCAGAAGTTTGAGGTTAGTATTGAAAACTTCTAGTATTTTAATTCCAATATTTTTTTGCTACCAATAATAGTTTGTTCCTTGAAGTTCCTCTCATGATGCTTGCCTTTGTTATTATTTCATCCTTACTACTAAATTGCATTGTTCAAGCTTGGATGGATGAAACTTAGGGTGGACTATGGAGGGAACACTATAAACGACACATAGTATGGGTGGTACTTTGGTACCAAAAGTTGGTCTCCCCATTGGTTGGGAGTATCTTGACCTACTATTTTA
Organism: Straminergon stramineum; assembly: GCA_963920665.1. Taxonomy (NCBI): domain Eukaryota; kingdom Viridiplantae; phylum Streptophyta; class Bryopsida; order Hypnales; family Calliergonaceae; genus Straminergon; species Straminergon stramineum. The sequence continues at coordinate 13,171,098 of OY987271.1, read as the reverse complement.
TAGTATCTCTACTATAATTTTAGAGTTGTTACTATTGTTATGGAATCTCTCATCTTGTTTTAGAGTTCTCAACCAAGATTTAGCATCTATTTTGGTCTCCAATGCAACTACTATTTTGCAATATCTAAGCACTTGTTTTGGATTATCTCAACTACTACTTTATAGTACCAATATCTTAGCCTCTATTTTGGTCTCTTAATTTTTGGAAATCTCAACCATTGTTTTAGAATCTCTCAACCACTACTAGAGGTTTCAACCATTTTGGAGTCTCTTAGCCTTATTGGTGTGCATATGAAGGATGGCTACACTAGATCATCTAAGTTTGGGAGTGGTAGAGGTCCCAAACTTCCATATAAGTCTAGCAAGGTTGGTGGGACATATATATCTTGAAGGAAGAAGGTGCCATTTTCCAATATGAAGCTAAGTGATAAGATCTTCCATTTTGAATGGCTTCTCTAATTTCAACATGGAGAACATAAATGACATTGAAAATCGACTGTAGATGCACTCAATTGTCAAAGTGAGAAAGATACAAGTAGTTGCAATGTTGTGGCTACCTCAAGCCCTCTGTTGTCTTTCATTCCAATCACTACTAGAAAACTATGATCAAAACAATAGAAAATAAAAAATTTTATGTTGTTTTGGGCATTGGTAGTCATGATTTGACAAATTAAGGCCATATTTGTTAAAATGAGACATATTAATGAATAGTCATCATATTATCCTTGACCCTACATTTAGATGATAAGAAGTGTCCAATATTGAGAAAATTTAGAAAATGAAGACTTTAATATATTTATACATTTATAAACCTTTGATTCTTTAAAGGTTGATTTCTTCATAAATCTTTGATTCATTAAATATGAGGTCTCCAATAGTAGGGTTCAAGTCTCAAAATGTGCATTTTGTCTCAATTTAATGAATATGGCTAGAATTGATTAGAATTTTGTAAAGACATTGAATGATTTCTATTATTTTAGGCACTTCAAATTTTTTTGGACCAAGTCAACAAAAAACCATTAGATTTTATAAGTAACAATTTATTGTTTGTATGCATATATGTGAATTCTACCATGGTATGTTGGATGGAGAGTGTGGTTTCTAAGAGTAAGGTCTTAGGATCAAATCCTGGTATGAACACTTCTTGCAACACCTCTATTGATGAGGCAGTTGATCTTGTTGGCATGGCAGTTTTTGACCTAGGGACATGGAATTTTTATTTTTATTTTTAAAATTTTCAATGTTCAAATCAATAGTTCCAGAACAAAAGATTTTACTATAATTTTGACCAAGACAACACGATTGAAACAAGTAAAATGAACAACAAATTTTGGTTATATTTATGTTGTTTTGGTCATAGGATTTCTAGTAGCAAATCAACAATGAATGTGTCGGTGATTAACCTTAATTGCCTCTAACTCCATCTTTGGTGCTCTTGAAGTGTCACTTGTATACGTCATTGAGAAGTGAAATATTAGTATATCCCCTTGGTATGTTATACCAACTATGTCACCAATATGCCTTAAAATATTATATGTTTACATTTACTAGTGTCAACAAAGGTCTAACAAATAAACTTAAGTACACCTCTAAACAAGAATCATTTCACTAACACCACTCATAATACTACTTGAACATACTTTGGGTTGGTATTCAAAAACAAATACCTTATTGATCATGAATATTGACAAAAGAACAACCAGAGATATTTTGACCAGTATTGATATATTAAGCTTGATATATATATGTAAAAACATCAAAATGTTTAACTCTAAATTGACAAGACCTATCTTTGAGATACTTTGCTAATAATAATTTGATTTTAGAACCAATTGGTGCATTCCTAATTTCTATGATAATCTTGAAAGTCATCCATTGGCTACTTTTTGACCTTTGCATCCTTCTAGGGGAAACACCCATATGCATTGGAAAAAGAATGGATCTTTAAGTAGGCCACCTGATCTAGACTAGTAGCGCAAATAAAAAAAATCCAAAAAATTTAATATTAAAAAAAATCTAATGTGACACTTCAGATTGCAATTTCATATTTATCAAAATACTTTTTTTTCAAAAAATATATTATTTTTTATGTGCACTTTTTGCACTATTGGTCCAAATTTGGCATCTGTTTTGAGGCCCCATTTTTTTTTCTAATGGCTTATTTTACTATATTATATTTTCCGTCATATATTTGCTTCAAAGATAAAAAAAATACAAAACTTGCACAATTTTGATTTTGTTCTATTTATGTTATACAATATTGATGAGGAAGATTGGGATAGTGTAAATATTATTAGTGAAATGTAAAGCAACAAATTAGACTAGAGCTTAAGACCTAAGGTAACTACACCTAATTGAATCCAAATATACAATTGAGCATTGTTCCTATCATCCATTTCTCTAATTTTTTGTTGGATCTTGTTGGAAGTCAAAAAAGTATTCTAAGTTCTCTTCTTATGCATTTTTTGGATGTTGTATGAATACGACCTAAAGGACCAAGTGGTCATTGAACTACAAGATGAGAATTAGGTAGGGACCTATAATGTCACTTTTTAATGAAGTTTTTTGAAATATTGAAATAAGGTGTGGACATGTACACCTTAAGCAAGAATACAATTTCTTTCTCAATTAAGTACCCAAATCAAAAGTTATGTTGTCCAAAAATGTCTAAATAATTTGGGTAGTTTTGGTAGTAGTTTAGTAATCTTTTGCTAAACTACACATCTACCTATGAAATATGGCACACTTGTAGCTCATATAATATACGGATGCAACAATAAAAAAATCCATGCATACTACAAAAATCTCATTCTTGGAAGAGTTGAAGTCTATTGACTTTATTGGACAAGGTTGGAAAAAACCTTTAACTTCGGACACTCAATAATCTTTCAATCCATGCAATCAAAATTCTGAAAGTTTTTACCACACATTCCCATAGTAGTTTAGTACAAATTTGTGTGGTTGAGCTTCAAAAAAACACTTTTTCTTTTTCTTTTTCTTTTTCTTTTTCTTCTCCTTGACCTAAAAAGTGGCAGTTTTTGACAATTTTAACCAAAAATGTGCTCTAGTCCTTTAGGGGATAAAGTATGAAATTTTAAAGTGCTGAAAATAGGTCTACCCAAAAGTGACCCTGGGCTTTCATGAGTAGAGTAATCATTTTAGGCAAGAATCTGTATGGGTTGGTTTTAGAAAGGGTTCCCAATTAGGAGAAGTTACCTTACATAGTGGAATCAAGATGGAGTTCACAAGTTTCATGAAGAGAAAATCTTTGTAAGTGTATTATTGACTAGATACGAAGTACCAGTAATTGAAGTCTTGGTGTCATTCATACTATCTCCCGAGATTTTTATGTGCGATCCAGGATGAACAGACTCTTAAGTTATGCCAATCTCTAAAAAGATTGGAGTTATTTCTCTCTCTACCAGTAACCCATCATTTACAAGTAACTTCTCTACCATGACGCATGTATCTTGGAGCAGCCTTCTGCTGTCTCAAAACCAGGTTAGTGAACTTCGGAGAGAGGCGGTTCACTCCACACAAACCCCGCAAGGCCTCGGAAGATGTGGGCACGCATCTTCAAGTGCCACACTGAGAACGCACTCTGATGCGTTCGAATGACAAAACTCGCAATCTCACAGGATGCATAGAATCAGAAACTCCAAAAGGTGTCAATATGCTGCAGCAGCCAACGGATTGATTTGTACACTAAATGCTAACTGCCACAGGTCACTAAATCCTACTCTGAGGGCACTGAATGACTTGCCCACGAGCCTGCAAGAGAGACAACAAGGCAAATTAGCTTGGCAGTCATAGTCAACAGGTAGCACTACCTCCTCAGATGTTATATTTTTTAAGAAACGATAGAGACCACATGCGATACTCTAATGAGAACAAATAATATAATTAATAGATAATACTTGAGTAATTATGGTACGTTTATCCAGATGTAGCCAAAAAAATGAGATATGAGATAGGGACACCCATAGCTGCCACTTCAACGGTGACCATTGTTCCTAATCTTAGACTATTTAGAATAAAAATAAGCATACTAGATATTAGAGAATAAAAGAGGATTCTAACACACTGAAGAATCCATTGTTTGGATAATGTATGCAAAAGATATGAAGGTTCAAAATTTTATTGCTAGATGACCTAAAACCAGCACTTAAAACAGATTTTTAGAGTCTTCATGTCTAAATTGTCTAAGATTTCAGGCTGACAATTTTGAGTCAGTAATTTTGGGTCGATTAAAGGTGTCCCTACCTTAAACAGCATTCCAGCACGGGCAGCAGCAAAACGGTACATCATCATGCATAGTCACATACAGCCACCCCTAAAGATATGAGGACAGTCATCGTACCTTCTAAAGCTATGCCGATGTCTGAGGAAAAGAAACAGTGAGAGTGCTACAAGAGCACCCAAACGTAGTGCTCTTCCTTCCAGATTTACTGCAGAAAGAGAATGACATGCTGAGGTAGCAGCACCCAGTCGCGCTAAGGCCAGTTCCAGCAATGTCTTCAACGAAAAAAATCCTTCAGACACCTTAAGTCTCTTCAACAGGGCTAACGACTTGGACCCTATTGATGATTCATCGGAACCTGGACAAGTATCTGCTTTCCATCCTAGCTCCTTGCTTTCTCTTGTTTCCTTATACTTCACTGAACTTTTAAACTCAAAAGACACTTGCGTGAGGCTTGGGTTGTCGACACTAGCAGTTGTGGTGGACTGGGTATCTCGATTGGAGACTGGCTCAGCAGTCTTGACTTGCTCCATCTGCACCTGGATTTTCTTCAAGATAACCTTCATACCAAGCATAAATATTGAAGGCATCAGCGTATTCACTGTCTTTGAATTGAATCAAGAAGAGCACCACGTCATGTGCATTTCAACATGCGACCTCAGAAGGCATAGCAGAGAACTACCTGTAAACCGAAAAAACTAACTAAATGAACATAGAAATTAAGCAAGTAGACCTACCAGTCGTGTCTCCTCCGTTAAATTTGCACGTTCCACCCACTTCATAGCAAACTCGGTTTCCCGAAGCCCTTTTACAAGCACCTTAATTACGAAGAGTTCAACAAGTTCAGCGTACTTCTCTTCCGGTAAAAACGTACTCTGAACTGCCAGAAACTCTTCAAGCGCAGCCCGTGCAGCAGGAAATGCACCATCTGATATTTGCAAACAGGCCCTACAGAACCAAAAAAAGGCTCACTAGTGAATCTTTGCCTTTTCATTCATTGACCCGTAAAGAGACCAAATGGCTAACAGTGGTCGCTTCCATATCTACAGGAGTTGAAAAATGTCATTGAGGAACCCCCAACGAACGTAACAAAATTTACAATGGAAATAAGAAATCATAGCCTGCGCTTTAGTTGTTCCGTTTTTATTTCGAAACATGTCTTGGAGGTTCCTACAATCAACTAATAGCTTCCAAAGAATATTTTCTATTTTTAATTGAGCATGCAATCTTGGGGTTAATTTGCAAAAAATTCCCACACAATGCAGGATAAATTTGGCTTCAGTTGACATATAAGAATCACAAAAGTATTGAGAGTAACGTAAGCTATGTCAAAATAAGAAAGAAAGAAAAGTGGATCCCAAAGGATGCGTAGCATGAATCCAAAGAAATGGAAATGAGGCGTACCCTGTTTCCAGAAGAACTAGTGGCCATTCGGCAACTCCTACATTGAGCTTTCCCAGCATCTCAAAGAACTCGCCAACTCTGCCACAGTTAACATCGTTAGATCATCCTCAAATTTCCAAGCACGCTTAGATTACCCTCTGACGAAGCACAAAGACACATTAAGTGCAAAAGTAGACCAGAAAATTAGGGTATCAAAAAGAATTTCGATAGAACCAAAAACATAAAATTGCTAAATGCATAGAACAATCGCAGTGTTTCTTCCTTGCGCTCACCTGCCTATTGCTCGATAACTCTGAAGTAACACCATGCCCGCACACTCCAACATCTCTTCATTCTCTGATTTCCCAACTTCGACTAACTCTTGAACGTCATCTTCTTTCTCGTCTCTGTCGTCCACACCTCCACTGCTGGTTGAGTGCATGAGACTAGACAGAGTTTGCAGCACGGTTGTGGCTGTTGAAGCTGCATCCTCATTCATGGCGCTCACCAGGTACCTGCTCGCGTGATTCACCCTAACTCAAAATCTTTCTAAAATCTAGGGTTTGAACGCCCTAACCCTGCCAGTTGGAACTCACAACAAAAAATCCTGCTCCGCTATGCCACGAGTGATACGATTCAGCACCTCTGTTACATTCCCAGCAGAACATTTCACGCTAAACACGAGTAAACAAATGTTTCTGCTGAAATGACGACAATATTCGACCAATTCCTACCTCTCGGTCAATTCGATATCGTTCCAAAGCAAGTCATCGAAGCCCTAACCCTGTCCGTTCAAACTCAAAACAAAAATTTCCGCTCGAATATTTCATGAACACTAAAATTCATCACTTCTGCTACCTTTCCAGCACAAAATTTTACGCTCAAACTGAAAAACAATCTTTTCTGCTAAAAAACTCGATATCATTCAACGAACTCCTACCTCTCGGCCAAATCAATTTCGTTCCAAAGCAAGTCATCGGAGCCGTTGACGTCGGTTTCCGTGGGCGATAATTTCAACGCAGAAGAGAAGGACGAATTCCACGACATGTCGCCTTCCTTGTCGTCCTCCGGATTCTCCCCCTCGACGTCTCTCTTGCCATCGCTATCGATCGTTTCATGACTTTCGTCGCATCTGACCTCCTCCACAATCTCCACCGCCATGCCTACACCTGATGAGCTATCGAATCCCACCTCGCCCGATTCAAGCCTCGTCAAATGAACTCAAATGCGTCATAACTCGAACCCTAAAGAAAGAAATTGAAATTTTGCTGAAGGTTGCTGAAGTTTTAGTGAAGGCAGAGTGTGACTGTAACGATGGGGATTTGGAAATCGGGAATGGGAGCAAATTGGGGAAGAAGTAATTGCGGAATTGTGATGAGAAGGCGTGCTGATGGATTGTGGAGGCAGGACGCTAAATCCTATAATCCGGGCCCCGCGATGATGTGGCCTGACAAGCCGATGACGTGGACAATGGGACCCGGCCAGGCTCGTGGTTGGTTGGGCGCGGCTGAAGGACCGCGACCCCAACGAAACTGCAGGACCATGACCTTGATAGAACTGATGGTGCATTAGAGTATTATTGTTCTACACGTCCTACGTAGAACGCGACACTTCAACTATTCTAGGGGTTTACGGTGGCGGTTTTAGTGTTTAGGGTGGCAGATTAGGATTTTGATGTTTTTTTTAATATGAGCAAAAGAATTCCTATCAATTCTAATTTATATATCCCATATGGATTGTTTTATGTCCTATCACCCCTTATGTATATAAAGAGCTTGTCTTTTCAATTCAAAATACATATTATGAATGGCTTTTGAAGCAATGTGAGGTAGAAGTTGAATTCAATAAATGGTGTGAACAAAATTACGTAAGTGACATAAATTTCCTTTTGGAATACAATTTCTTGCTTTTGGGTAGGCAAGGTTCACAATATTGTTTTCTAACTAAAAACATTTTTTTCAAGTTCTAATAAAACAATATTTTGTCAGGCAATTCAAACATCATCTTTTGAAGTTCTTATAGAATGTATAAGTAGTAAGGTCCCCCAAGTGAAATTTCTGATAATCAGTCTAAAACAACAGAAATGTTTAATCTGTACAAGACCTATAGAACAATAAAATCCTACTACATTGACGTTTGAAAGAGAAGGGCTCATAAGTGCTCCAAAAGGAAATTTATGCTACTTACATAATTTTGTTCACACTGCTTATTGAATTCAACTTCTACCTCACTTTGCTTCAAAAGCCATTCATTATTTGTATTTAGAATTGAGAAGACAAGCTCTTTATATACATAAAGGGTGATTGGACATAAAATAATTTGTAAGTTAGAATTGGTAGGAATTCTTTAGCTCATATTAAAAAAACCCATCAAAATCCTAATCTGCCACCCTAAACACTAAAATCGCCACCATTAATCCTAGAATAGTTGAAGTATCGTGTTCTACGTAGGATGTGTAGAACGATAAAACTCTAATGCACCATCATTTCTATCAAGGTCATGGTCCTGCAATTTCGTTGGGGGCGCGATCCTTCAGCCGTGCCCAACCACCCACGAGCCTGGCCGGGTCCCATTGTCCACGTCATCCGCTTGTCAGGCCACATCATCGCGGGGCCCGGATTGTAGGATTTAGCGTCCTGCATTGTGGAGTCCTTGCTTGGAACTTCTTCGGAGGGTTTGGCCGGGCAGCTCCGGGCAGCTGACCGCGAATTTCTCGGGGGCAGGCTCCTCCTCCGAAAGCTCCGCAATCCACCACCCGTCACTCCCGAGCTGGCGTCTTATCAGAAAAAGCCTAGTTCGAGTTTCATTTCCTCGCAAGGAGATCATCTCCTCGCAGTGAGACACTTGAATTGTCCACCTCTCGTTCCGTCAGATTTGAACTCACACGGTTGCAGCTGAGAATTCGCTTTTTTTCAAGGTCGTTTTCGAGGTATTTGCAAATGTAAGACGGTGGATTCATCCTGGAATTCGTGCGTTAGTGGTGATCAAGTGCAACGGGAGCGTATTTGTTAATTTTCGACGAATAGAGGTGCGTGCTTGTTTCTACGGAGCAGCTACAGCAGCAGCTGCGTTTTTTTATATTTTTGAGCTAGTTTGGGAATTGGTGTTTAGGTTTCAGTATGTCTTGCTGGGAATGGGAATTCCCCTTTCTCGATGTGAGTGCGCTGATTCTCAATCGTGAGAAACAGGTGAGGATGCTTACTTAAATTACTTAAACCGCTGGTCGTGGTAACGCAGTTTGGTTGAAATTTTCAGTTTCAAGAACCTTCTAGTTGTGCTTTTAGAAATTTTGGTCTGTTTTTAAGGGTGTACATCTGTGCTGCGCCGTTTAGATTTGGTTTATTTGGAAGGATTGCGGCATTGCTGTACTTGAAGAAGAAACGGGGAAATGTTTACTAACCGGAGGGTGACCTAGTATTTGACACTCCCATGCCGAAATAATTAATATTTGACACTTTGGGAATTTGACCTAGGAAGTTGAAATATGATTTAGAATTTTCAAGTTGCTCTTGTCCAGTAAATGTCAGTCAAATCTTATTTATTGTGTGAAATGGCCATTCATTTGGAGCCTCCAGGTTGGTAGTTGAATTTCAGAAGAATTGTTTATGACCGTTTAAACATTTCAGCAACTTCGTTTTGACATTATTAGAAATAATCCGTATCGTTTGCCGCATCATTCTACGATATAGTAATGCGTTCTTGAACAGGCTTATGGAATTTTCACGATTGCTGCATTCCAGAATGAGGCAAGCTTAAGATCTGTCTTTTTCATTTTGGTTGGCAGTGTTGATCAGAGAATGCTCTCAATTCATCTGCACTTTCTGTCTCACATTCACAGGGGTTTGTGAATTGGAGAAAATAAGGGGGCATGGCGGAAGGCCTCCACTCTCCTCGGGGGATTACATCTTCTCTCGCCGTGTGCCGCAATGGCCCTGCAGTGCCATCCACTGCCACACTGCAGGTTCGTTTCTACTGCTTGGTTTCTGGGATTTAGGGCTTTGCTGATTGGATTGAGACGAAGTTGGAATCCCGAGAATAAGATGCAATTTTCAAGATTTGACCTCTCTGTATATCTTTCTGCAAAAACTCGTTTCCGCCATGAAAAGTTAGGGGATACTCTCTCCGTCACTTTAACCTATATGTAGAAGTGTGTTTTCTTTGAGAGATCAATCAATAGAACTCACTAATCATATCACTTTGGGTACGAGAGCAGTTCTTTCTCACTTCATGTAGGATGATTACTTATGCAATCATTCAAAGTAGATCACTACTGAAGGGATTGTAGACAACTCCGTTTCCGTTCGAAGATCAGTGACCATATTTATTTAGCCATATCATTCTTACTCCCAACTTGTTAATGGATGACCAACCAAGTGTATGAAAAGATTATTTGTTGGTGGTGGTCGGGATCAGGGCCAGAATGATATTAGTATCCTCTACCTTAGAGGAATTGGGCATTATGGTGTTCCTGAGATTAATTTCTGCTTTTGGCAGGTAGTATCGCTGAGGAGGGGTGCCTGTAGAGCCATCAAGGGGAGCGTGGAAAGTTTGACGATTTTCTCGAGGAAAGGTCATTCAGGGCAATGCTGTGTAGCATCTGCAAGTTTGGAAGGGCCAAACGAATTGTCGAGGGGAGCTTCACTATTCTGCGGGTGGGTTCGGAGGCAGACAATCACGGCGCTCAGGTGGGGAGGCCAGGTGTGGTGTCTGCCGTCGGCGCCCGTCAACTTCGATGCAGTGGAATTCGCAGAGCTATCGGTGAGAACTTTCAACCCTGTGAGATTATGTGAAAACTCACATGTCAAGCCTTGTTCTGCTCTGCTGTTTTGACTTCAGTTGTCGAATGAAGCTAGAGGGTTTTATTTGCAGCACTTTAAGCATTTGAACATAGGGATGATTGTGCTTTCATTGGGAGATCGGTAGAGAGATGTGGAGAGATCACTTTGGGTTCAAGAGACAAATCTGTTATGAGCAAATTTTTATCCCTGTGTAAGAATATCCTATGCAATTTCAAAGTGGGAGGTTGTAGACCACTATAAGTGACAGTGGACAACCCTATTTACATTCAAGGATCAGATATTTATATTATCCTTGAATGGCCGTAGATATTTATCCAAGTCGTGCTTGCGTCACTTGCTATTAATTCAGTCAAGTGTTTGAATAGATGAATTGTTGTTGGCAACATGGGTTAATATACAAGATGGCATCAGGTCCGTTACGATGTTAGTATCCTGTACCTGATGTCTATTTTTTTGCAGGCATTGCAGTCTCATTGGCAAGCTGCAATGAAGAGGCGCGGCTTAGTTTTCATCCTTAGTTCTTTGCTTGTAACTGGAGCCCTAGCGAGCTTTGCCCTTCAGCCCTCGTGTACGTTCTTCCATTATTTCATTTCGTCAAATTTGATTGGGTAATGGATATTGCCTTTTTCTTCCAGTGTTACGTCAAGAAATCCTGTGACTAGCCGCAAGCAAAGGAATCACTTTTTGGCATTTCTTTTGAATTGAACCTTATGGCATGTTCACTTCTAGAACCAGCTTCAAAGAACCTGTGGTTGATAAGGTGACTCTATGCTTGCTTCCAGTGTCATTGACGGAAGAGAATCTTCTCTTTCTTGAGGCATGGCGGACTGTTGATCGTGCTTATGTGGACAAATCATTCAATGGTCAGAGCTGGTTTAGATACCGTGAAAATGCTCTAAAAAAAGAGCCGATGACGACACGAGAGGACACTTGTACGGTCTTCTTTCTCCTTTTCTATTAAATCAAAGCTTGTTCTTTTAAGTTCTCATGTCCTTAATCGCAGATTTTGAGCTATTCGTTACATAGACAGTCATATTTCTCTAGTAGCATGCAGAAGGGATCTTGGACCCAAGCCGTGTTTGGATAGTGCCATCTCTGCTGCACTAGACCTAAATTCATGTAGGGAGTCTATTTTCACCACGGATGTTTATTGCTGCCGTGCTCTACGTCTTGCCTGTTTCATCTTTCATGTTCCAGCAGGGATGTCTGCTGACTCAGCTTTAATCAGGATTGGCTCTGTGCGTACCGTGGTTGCTCAGACGCAGCCATTCGAAAGATGCTGGCAACTCTGGACGACCCTTTTACTCGATTTCTGGAACCCGAGAAATTCAAAAGCTTGCAGGTGAGTTCGGGTTTCTAGGATTTTATTCGAAATACTGGATTTTCGCTCCCGCTTAAAGGAGAACCTTCACAGCAATCTTATGTTAGATTTCCCTTTTGAGCTGAAGGTCGTTATTTATTCTTACCTGGTCATGCAGTCAGGTACAAACGGTGCTGTGACTGGGGTTGGATTGGAAGTTGGTTTCAACACAAGTGACTCGAGTACCTCAAACGAAGATTTGGTGGTAGTATCTCCTGTTTCGGGTGGCCCTGCGGCGCGTGCAGGAGTGGTTCCAGGAGATTTAATTATGGCCATCGATGGCATCCCGACACACGGCATGGGTCTCTACGACGCAGCAAGGCGTCTGCAGTAAGTTATTCATTTCCGGAACCTTTCCACCAATGCCCAGACAATTACAGTTGACAAAGAATGAATTCTCCAGGAAGCAACACAGTGCTTACTTTAAATAACGCAGTGAAAAATATTTTTTACAATGTACCCTTATCATTGCTTATTCTCATTGGCAATATGATACTTAGCTTTTTGGCTTCTGCTACAGGGGTCCAGTACAATCTGAAGTTCAATTAACATTACTGAAGAGAGAATCTACAATTCCGAAGACAATCACTGTCACGTAAGCTCTCTACCTTTATCAACATAAACGATTCTACATTCAATTGGTGACTTCTAATCAGTATCTGAAAAGTTTGACAATCAATTTCCCTACATTGTTTTGGCAGGAGAGAGAAAATCACGCTGAATCCTGTCACATGGCGATTGTGTGAGGTTCCAAAAATAGATGGATCAGCCCCACTTAAGCTGGGCTACATTCGACTCTCTACTTTCAATCAGAATTCCTCCAGTATGTCTTCTATGAAGCTTCTTCTTCCTTTGGAATGTTGATTACTCATATGGTGCAGGCATGATGTTTCTTCGCATAGGAAACCTTTCTTCGAGTTCGTACTGGGTGGCATCTAGAACATAGTTTCGGTATCCATCTTCTCTGACGATTAAATTCATGTTCCGGTTGCTGAGAAAGTAGCTGTTTTCGCTTTTTAGATTGAGATATGAATGCAGTTTTCCTTACATTTCTGCAGTGTTGAGTTCTAACTAATATTTGTTTTTTACGACGCAGATGCTGTGAAGAAAGCTATTGAAACTTTGCAAGAAAGTGGTGCGGCGGCATTCATACTCGACATCCGTAATAACAGGTTTTTACTTCATAACTTGACTGCACAGTTTTTATGTTTGCAAGTGTTTGGAACATTTAAATCCGTTACAAGCAAAGTGGTGCTGCAGTGACTCTATTCATGGTAGACTATGTACGCTTCTTTTGTGTCCCTCAAAGTTTACTGGGCATTATGACTTCTTTTGACGCGAAAGTCATGTTCTGTCGCAGTGGTGGCTTGTTTCCTTCTGGAGTCGAGATAGCGAAGATGTGGTAAGTTATAAGAAATTACCATTGATCTTCAATCTTTTTCATGAATTAGATTGTTTTAGTTTATAACTACAATCTCTTGCAATTATTGCAGAGAAATAGTATTTGCTCAATAGTTTCTCTGGATATTCTTCTTCCGAACATCAACAAGGTTTTAGCAGGATGATTCTAAGATTGTACTCGGATTTTCACCAGGCTGGACAAAGGCGTCATTGTGTACATTGCCGACAGCATGGGCGTTCGAGATATTTATGACACTGACGGAGACTCGGCTATTTCTACCAAAGAACCTCTAGCTGTATTGGTAAGCTCGATCGAGAATCTCTCTTCTCTGCAAACGCCATTGATGATAGGAGTTTTTTAAGTCAAACAACATGGTTGACCTCATGTACGTTAGGACTCTGCCCTCTGTTGAATGCCAGACCTGTCAGAAGCAGGTTCTAGTAAGTCTTCTGTCATGCTTTTTTGAAGAGATTGGTGGATATTTGAATAGGTGAACAAGGGTACAGCGAGTGCAAGTGAAATTCTCGCAGGAGCTCTCAAGGACAATAAGCGGGCTGTAATTCTAGGGGAACCGACATTTGGCAAGGGGTAAGCAAATGACTGTCGCTATCGAATCGAGTTTGCCATAGAATATGAAGCGTGTGAGTCTCGTGTTTCAAATCGCTTGCGTTTTACCATAGTGTTAGTCGTGCAAGTCTTCAGTTTGCATGCCATTTTTTTAATCTAATTCATGATCTCTCGTGAGCAGGAGGATACAATCTGTGTTCCAGTTATCTGATGGTTCAGGCATGGCTGTCACTATTGCTCGCTACGAAACTCCAGGTCATATCAACATCGACAAGGTACACCAGCTCTCCACTCCCCATTAACTGCACCATTTGAATTTTGTTCATAACACTGGATGTCTGCACTGCCTCCACTGTTTATAAGTCAGTTGTAAATCAAGATTTCTGTCTTTATGACTGCATAAAGGTTCTTCACTATTCATGAGCTCGGTAGGTGACAATTTACAGGGATGCCTACGTTCTATGGAGTAGCATGTTGATGTTGATTACTTGTGTGAACGTAGGTGGGTATCACACCTGATCGCCCCCTTCCTGCCGCATTGCCCATGGACGAGGAGGCGTTCTGCCGTTGCCTTGAAGATCCTTCCTCAGACTGCAATTTCTCTTTCACCTCTTTGTTTAGTGGATAGTTTGTGTTAGCAGAATGCCCCAGTTCCTGATCATCTTTCTTGTTGAAGCTCGCACCCAGTATTGACATGCGCAGCGAAGCGTGCGGGATAATGTCGTGCCCCCATATGTTCATGATTCGTTTGCATTCGCGGCGAAGTTTGAGCGATGAGCCAAATGCTCAGTTGTAATCTTATTCTTGAGTTTGAGCGCCCCAGCGCCCCAAATATGGCCTCCCCAAAATGAAAGGTTGCCATGTTTGACTATTATAATCTTTTGAACGGTATGGTGAAATCATTTGTCCTTTTCCCCACAGCTCTAGACATGTCTCCACTACCAATCTATATGGTCAATTTATGTGGATCTTGTTTTGGGTGACAATTTGATTAGAATGAGTTGAGAAGGGTCTCGATTTTGGTAAACATGCTCTGGGCGCTCAGGGATGTCCTAATGGATATCTAACAATTGACTCCCCCAAGTTCCCTCTTATGTGTGGTCTACTCGTTTCACACTAAAAATGGGAGGCAACCCATTCCTAATCACCGCCCCCTTTTGGCAATATAGATTGTTCTCTTTCCACGTAGGAGGAGATGGTAGTGATTAATTACAACACAATTCCCCATGCAGTTGTGGCACATTGTGATTGTTTTACAACACTCTCAATCTTTGGTGGATTTTGCAACCAGCCTTTGTGGGAACATGAAGGTCTACATAACCAGAGTGGGAGGAATGGAATCTTCCACTCAAAAATTCATAGCAATTATGTTTTGAGAAATAAAAATCTGGAAAATTATGGAAACCTTCTTAACTCTATTTTTGCAAATTGGAAAATTTTCCCACCCAAGAAACTCGCCCTCCACATATATGTAACCACTTAAGTAGTTGAAAAAGGTTGCCTCCCATAAAGCTGCATTTCAAATGGTTTTTTGTTTTCATGTCTGCAGCTCTAAACCATCACTTTGAGCTCCGAAATGGATTAATCTCGCCTCATTGATTGAATGTAAGAAAGACATCTTGAAGCTCTAATACATGTCTCCCATTCCTGAGCAATGTATGTAATAGTCAATCTGGTTACTCTAACCTGTCTCTTCTACTATCTCCAAAGTTTCATGGAAACCATTTTTTTGCTGAATCTAAAGAGTTTGAACTACTAGAATCTTTCCTCATCCCGACTTTGATATGTCTTGCAATTCAACTCTAGGAAATTCTCAACAAGAGATTTGTTAGTAGTAGTTTTTTGTACAATTGTGGTTTAAATTCTATCACTTTTGGTTCATTAGAGGTTGCGTTTCGATCCCCTTTGCATGGATCAAATTGCTATATAATGGTATTCGTAGATGCTTTTGCTTCAGGGTTTGCGAACTAGCTCCAATTTTTGTCGCTCAAGTTGTGGAGGGTTCATTTTTTGTGCAATATTGAATTTAATTTGGGACAAGTATATTTGGAACCCCCATATTTATTTTGGGAGAGAGAGAGAGTAATATTTTCTATATTCAAACTTAGAAGGAATTTTGAAATTTTCCTTTAAAAATTTATAAAAAATATTCGTTACATTATTAGTGAATTTATCAGTACAGATGAAATCTACGACCCATAGACTACAACTTATATTTGTATACCAATTCCAAAATATGCTTCCAAATAGCACTTTTTAATGTTTTTTCTCAAATTATCTACTCTAGAGATGATTCTAGATGTTTAGAGGTTAACCCTTGAGTGCCTAACACATATTTACCAAAATCTAGACCCCTATGAATTCATTCCAATCAAACTATCATCCAAAATAAGATCTACAAAAATTGACCACATTGATTGCTAGTAGAGACAAGCCTGGAGCATGTAGGGGAAAAGACAAATGATTTCACTATATCATTGAAAAGATTATAATAGTCAAATAGGGCTACCTTTCATTTTGGAGAGGTTGGATTTGAGGAGTTGGGGGCACTCAAGGGTTAAGGTCTCATTGCCTTAGCGAGATCCAATTTTACTTTGTTCTGTACTATTGATTTCAAAACTACATATGAATTTGCTTAGAGATAGGTTGAGTGTGGAATAGGAACTAAAAGGTTGGAATTAGGCTACAAAATGACAATTTTAAGAATTCCATGATTGGAGCTATGAGATTTGCATGAAGCAAAGGATTCACTAATTTTCCTATAATCTTGAGGCATGCTTTGGGGAAGTTATTACAAAAATGTAGAAATTGAGGGATCCACATTAGCTTACCAAAGGACAAAAATATTCCCCTTTATAGAAAGCTATTGTATTCGTTGGTTAAGGTCAAACATTTCTTGCCAAATATAATAATATATTCCAAAAAATGAAGTTCAATAGATGCCAGAAATATAAATATTTTGCAACTATTTTTTGTTTCTATACAAAATTAAATTTGAAAAGACAATTCCCAGCTCCACCAATTAGTATTCATTTATCAAATTTTTTTGTTGACCTTCACCATAGAGTATAGAATTTTTTTTACTTTAAGCACCTATCATGTATATATTTCTTTCAAGTTGACCAAAGCACATGAGAAGTATTCTTTGGTTTACTGTGCACTTTCTTTTGCAATAAATTTTTTGTGAATTTGATAACTCCAAATAATTATGTGCAAATCCAAAGGGACTACAATGGACTAAAGTAGAAGCTTCTAAATTAGAATACTTTCGTTGGTCCTACAAGTTTAGTGATCTAAACTCATTTTTTTCCTACCCAAATGTTAGCAACTCCAAGAGAAAATGAACCTAATTGATTATGTCATTTTTAGACACTTGTGCAATATCCTAAGAATTTTCAAAGCTCAAAGCATAGGATATCTATAAAAGACACTAAACTGAGTATTTATCCACCAAACATAATTACACAATTGCCAAGTAGTTTACAAAAAATGGAAAGTGCATGTGTTCAAATCAATTTTTCCTTCCTTGAAAAGAACTATGCAAGTCACACAAAAAAATACTTGATTGTTTGCAACTACAATTTAGTTTGTACTAGACTACTAGTATGCCATGTGTCATTGCCACAAGAAAATAAAATAAAAATAAAAATAATTTTCTAATTTTTTTATCCATAAGAACTTCAAAATTCAATAATTGTCACACTCTAAGTCCAAACACCACCAAACAAAGCCATTAGAGAAAGTTTGGACTCTCTGGAGGGCTACTAGGGTTTGACAAACTAGTCTATTTCTGGAGCCTATTGAAGCTACTCGGGAGAGGGAATTTTCTGACAAAACAAAGATTCACCTTGTGTGAATATCGGGAGTTCCAAAAGTATATTTCAGTTTTTTATTCCACAATTGTCAAAGGGAGGTGCTTTGGGGGTGCTTTCAAATATCAAAACAACACTTGTCACCACCATAACTAATAGTACTTCACAGTGAATGCTTTGACATTTGGAAGTGACAAAGTGCAGAAATAGGGGAAAAATTCTTCAAGCAAAATAAATGTAATATAGTGAGGATCCCTATCGGCACTTCCTGGTAGCCCTTTCGAGAGTCCAAACTTTCTCTAATGCCCATACACCATTCCTTGTAGTACAAAGAACATGATTAAGGGATGTATGACCCAAGATATCTCTCTATACAAAAGAAACCAAGCCTAACTTAAGGTGACTACTAGCAAATGTGGCCTACGCCGTTGAGAGTTAGAATAAAAGTAAAAATATTTTCTTAATTTTTTAATTCATAAAAAATTCAAAATTCAAATTTTTTCACAATGTAGGTCTAAACGCCATCAAACAAAGCTTGTACATTCTAATGGTACTAAGAACGCGACCTCAAAACGCATGGTCCAAGAGATCTCACTATAACAAAGAAAATAAAATAAACCAACAACCTAACTTAAGATATAGACTAGCTCTTTGCAAGTAAGGGTGCATGGACTTTGTTTCGTTGTGTTTGGACCTATGGTGTGAAAGTTATGGAACTCCAAATTTTTTATGAATTTAAAAATTAGAAAATGACTTTTACTTTTATTTTGGTTGTGGCACTAGCACATGGCACACTAGTCAATACCTTAAAATGGGGTGTTTGTTTTCTTTTATGTGTTTGTTTTGTTTGCTATAGTAAAATCTCCAGAATCGTGCATTCTTTGGTTGTGCTTTTTGTACTGTTGGAAAGCTCTCTACAAGGAACTCAAGGATGTACACGCTTGGTTTCATCAAATTTCAACCTATGGTATAAAAGTTATGAATTTTTAGTTATTTTTTAATTAGAAATTTTAAAAAATACTTTTATTTTTAATTAAGGAAATTAAAGAGGACTTAGCCATCACTTTTGACATCCCAATGGTTGTGGCAACAACACAAAAGACACTAATGGCAATGAACTCTCTATAACTAGTAGTACACATAATCATTACAATTATTCAGGTAATTTTTCTATTGACTAGTGTGCCTTGTGTTGTTGCCATAGCCAAAATAAAAGTAAAAGTATTTTTCTAATTTTTTAATTTATAAAGAAAATTGAGATTCAATATCTTTTATGCATGAAGAAATGCAAGGGCTTTATTTCCTAGCTTTTAGACATGTGATGGGAAAGTTATGATTTTTCCAAAATAAAAGATAATTTAATTCAATTTTCTATGAAAGTTATTTTCAATTAGATGCTATCAACCTGCCGGACCAAGGCTTTTTTTTGGAGTGAATTTTCGCCAGAAAGCAATGAAATTTTTTTTAGACGGAATATTGGGCGAAATATCTTGCTTTTCAGTGGATGAAATTGTTTATTTGCTACCACATCTTGGGACAATATCACTCCATTTGGATGAATGTATGTAAATTTAGATGAATAAATGAAACTTCATCCATATATTTCAAGTTTCATCCATTTTCATGGATGAAAATAGCTTCAGCCTTCCAGTGATTATCGCTTTTGGCACTGCCTACAATAAATGGAAAAAAAATCCCTGTGCCGGACCTGCAGAAAAACGGCTAAAGTGAGAGTCAATCAAAGTCGCCCCACGAGGCTCACCGCTCACGCAGTTGTCTCCCGACACTGCCGAAGTGTCTAAATTAGCCTTTCTGAGTTCTGACTCACCTTCAGAGGCAGCTCACATTCTCTGTCCAAGGCTTCGGAACTGCCAATTGGCAACTGCTGCATCTCGGCTCGGTGGTGTAGTCACTGGAGTGCAACCATAGGGAATTTAGGATCGATAGGGACGTCACAGTAACGGTTACTTCAGAATCTTACTCAGCCTTCAGGCTCTGTTGTTTGCTTCGATTCCAAATCCAAACTACAATGCAAGGGCACGATGCTGAATCCCAAGCTAGAATTATATATTCTCAATCTAGTGCATTCCATGTAGAAACTTCAACTCGGGTTGCTCAAATCGCCTGCCGAGCGCTCGACTCCCGAGTTCCTGACAATGGTGGAGGTGCGACCCAAGGATTTGGAGGCGTTCTACGTTTCTCTGGAGCTCATGCAAATACATATATTTACGCTTATCCCAATTCGTTCAAAGCGGCTTGGACCTCAAGATTCCTGACACTCTGGCTGCAGCAGGTCCGGGGGAGTCTCTCTCACGGCAACAGATCGCAGACCAGCTTCCTCGCAAGTCTCACGATGCTGCTCAGAAACTGGGACGCGTTCTTCGCCTTCTCGCCCACAAGGGAATCTTCTCTGCATCAGACTCCGAGCCCATCAGGTACTGTAGTGATTCTTCTCAATCTTCTAAACTCTAGCTAATACTTTGCATATTTCGTGATCATGCGTTCTTTTCAAGAATCAACTGATTTGGCTACATTACATTCAAGGTTACATTCAAGGTTAGCAAATGCAGGAAACACTGGAATGACATTTTAGAGATGGTGACTATAAAGAGGTTTGAGAGTACCAGTTCCTTGACATGTTCAGATTCTTGATTGGGGAGTTTTTGACATGTGACAAGCAAGAACTGCAAGTACGGTCTCACAGAAGTCTCCAAGCTCTTCGTCACAAACTCAGAATTCGACTTAAGCCCGTTCGCCATGTTCATGGAACGGCCGGAAATGTATGTGCCGGCCATTCAACCATCTCCGGGAAGCTGTGGAGGAGGATGCGAATGGGTTCGTGCTTGCGAACGGCAGTGACATATGGAGCTACGGAAGCTTGAAACCGAATTTCAACGAAGCGTTCAACGCGGGCATGTGGTGTGCCTCCAAGTTGATAAATAGTGTGATTGCGAGGTGTTACGGAGGGTTCAAGAATGTGCATTGCTTGGTTGACGTTGGTGGCGGTGTGGGTGGCGCGTTGACAGTAATCGTGGCTGAGCATCCTCACATCCGAGGACGAAACTTCGACTTGCCTCAAGTTATTGCTACTGCTCCCACAATTCTGTTGGCATATAGCGCATTAGGGTTTCGTCACTACTGGATGCCTGTCATCCACTGACTAGCTTATCATCATAATTTTAGGTCATAGCCTGTATATAACCCAGAGCCTAATTACTGGTTAGCTCTCTCTAATCTTACCGATTAAGTGTTGTTGCTAGATCGCAACCTCTTTCCAACATGGTATCAGAGCAGGTTGCATAGAGTCGTCAAGTAGTTCCAAGAACACTCGATTGATAGTTGTTTTTTCCTTCTTTTTTTTTCTTCTATCAAAAACACTGTAGACACAGTCGTTTCAGATCACTGCCGCACAGCTGGCGGCGCCGCTACGGGATAGAACCACAGAGTCTCTCGTCTTGAAACCACATCTCAGAAACATAGCAATGGACCCTAGCGTCAGAGACGTACCTGAGTCCATGAAGTTAGTAGGGCCCTCTAATTACATCATCTGGAGTTATAAGGTTAAAATGATCCTGATGCAGGAAGGTCTTTGGCGATTCATCGAACCAACCACGTCACACAGTCAGGCCTTCATCAACGTGGCAACTTCATCGACTGGAGATGAAGCAATTTCGCTGGAGCAGACATCGGCGTTGGAGCAGACAACAACGGCGCTGGAGTCACCAACAGCAATCACCAGGGCCAACATCGATACAGGACGCGACCATGAACTCCGATTCCGCACTGGACGCATCATCATTTCCCTGGTGAGAGATTCAATCATTCTCAGTGTTATTCATCTCACTGATCCGCAAGCTATCTGGCAACGCCTCAGAAATCTGTGTGACGTGAGGAGTTCGTCTAGACGCCTATCCCTGAAGGAACGTTTTTATTCCCTTAAACTAGCGGAAGGGAAAGCCATAGGAGAGCATCTTCAAGAGATCAACTTGCTAGTGACACAACTAGCAAACCTAGGGATATCCATATCGGATGAGGATCTCGTGGACCTCACACTCAACAGTTTACCCAAGAGCTGGTCAACCTTTAAACAGATCCAGAAAGGCAGAGATCACATACCCTCATTCCCGGAACTTGAAGGTCTACTTCTCCAAGAAGAACTTAGTCGCAACTTGGACAAACAACGAGAAGACTCCGAAGAAGTCAACTTCATCAGGCACAACAGGGGACCGACCCCAGGGAACTACATCGGCAGTCAGCACCCAGCTCGAGGTCGCCCCAGTCGCGGCAGACACTACCCGTCCAACGATCGAACTCAGCAACCCACAACCCAACGGTCAAGCACGCAGACACACAGTCACTCTGTCTATTGTCACAAATGTGGCAAGCAGGGTCACTACGCCCGAGATTGTGATCGGATTACTCTCGAGGAGCGCATCAAAGCCATGCAGTTACAGCTAACCAACATGCAGCGTCATCGACCTTCATCATCTCAAATCCACCTAGCTGAAGTTGATGAAGACGAAGATCCCACCTTCGACCCAGACTACGACCCTACCTCTCCACACATCCAAGATTGCATCGACGCTTTTCAAGATGATGACACGACACCGAACGAAGTTATAAATGCCTGCGTTATCACTCCTACAACTGAGGACGATTGGTTTCTGGACTCTGGGGCCTCTTCCCATGTCACAGGCAATCCGAGGCTTCTCAGCCACATTGCCTCCTCTAGCATCCCGCATATTAAGACGGCGGGTGGCCAAATCATGCCAGTAGTTGGCCAGGGCACTGTAACCACCACCGATACCTCTGGAACAATAAAGAGCATTCACAACGTTCTCTACGTCCCTGGTGTCAAAACCAACTTGTTTTCTGTTGGAAAATTAACAGACATCGGTTATCGTGTTCTCTTCGAATCAACACAATGTCTCATCTACGACAAACATCGTCCCAGCGACATACTTCTGCAAGGGGTCAGAGACTCTCGAAACAACTTGTATCGAGTCACCAACTTCTCCAGTCCATCTGGGCTCGTCGCTCAAACTACAACACCACAGTCAACTGCAGCAACATCTTCGACCCGGATCACTCAACATATTTCTGCCCAAGAACAAGCTGTCGACCCAGCTCTCAGTCCAGCCGCAACCCCGCTCAACATTGTGTCACTTGCACCCAGTACCAACACAGCAGGCAATCCAACCACGCCCCCCTGTCAGCGATCCTCAAGACCATCAAACAGCGAGATACACTTATGGCATCAACGCATTGGCCATATCAACTACCAAAGTTTGTACCACATGACCAATCGCGACCTTGTGGCTGGAGTCCCGCCCCTTCCCCTCATCAAACATGTCTGCTCTTCCTGCATGCTCGGCAAGCTTCCTCGAGACCGAGCTCCCAAGAAACGCACTACTTTCACGACTCACAAGCTCCAATTGATACACACAGACCTCTGCGGACCTTTACCCATAACCTCTCGGAGCGGCAACAAATATATCCTTACCTTTATTGACGACTTCTCCCGCAAAACATGGCTTTACTTTCTCTCTGACAAGGCACAAACCTTAGATTGCTTTAAACAATTCCGGGCACTAGTCGAAACTCCAACTCTACGTATCGGCACTCTCAGAAGCGATAGAGGCGGTGAATACCTGTCTACGTCCTTTAACTCCTACTGTAGCACCCATGGTATTACCCGTCAGTTAACCGCTGGCTATGCTCCACATCAGAATGGAATTGCAGAACGCAAAAACCGGACCCTCCTAGAAGGCATTCGTAGTGTAGTTACTGGCACAAAAATTCCCAAAGCTCTCTGGGAGGAGATCGCCCGGACTGTCAACTATATCCAAAACCGCTGCCCCACCAAAGCCCTCAAACTTCAAACACCAGAAGAGGTATTCACAGGCATCAAACCTCACCTAGGCCATCTCCGCGTCATCGGCTGTACCGCTTATTGTCACATTCCTGATGTCAAACGGCAAAAGTTTGACCCCAAAGCCCTACCTACTTTACTCCTTGGTTACGATGAAAACAGTAAGGCCTACCGTTGCTATCACCCCCCAACTAGAAAAATCATTATCAGCCGAGACGTCAAATTCGATGAGCAATGCTTTGATCCATCCCTACCCGAGGTCACGGAGCCCTTGCCTAACTAGTACTTCCTTGACAAATCCCCACTCCCGACCCTACCCTCATCTGTCTCCACTCCCCTCTCTCCAGAACCAAACCCCGAGTCTGATTCACCCTCATTTCCTCTCCCTGCACCACTCGACCCAAACAGTTTTGAGCCTGCTCCTGTCGACTCTACAGCTTCTGCTGACTCCACAGTACCTATCTCACCACTTACCACGCCCCCTGCCCCAACCTTGCTCCCTCCTCCACTCACGACTCCAGCTCCTCGACGCTCCCAGCGCCCACGTCGACAGAACATTCGCCTCGACGGCTACGACCTCTGCCTGTCAACAGAAGATTTCAACATTTGTACAATTTCCGCTCATCCAGCAACCACCCCAAACCCCGACCCCGACCAACACACCGTCACCTTCACGCAAGCCAAACATGACCCAGGATGGCGTCAAGCAATGCAAACCGAAATGAACTCAATCTAGAAGAATCAAACCTGGGATTTAGAACCCTTACCTACCGGACATCATGCCATCACTTGCAAGTGGGTCTTCAAGCTCAAGCCCGGACTCCCTGGTCAGCCTCCAATCAAAAAGGCCCGCCTCGTGGCCCGCGGTTTCGAACAACGACACGGCATCGACTTCAACGAAACCTTCGCCCCAGTCATCAAATGGGCAACTCTCCGAACAGCCATCGCACTTGCCGCAGCCAAACGCTGGAATATTCACCACATGGACGTGCGCACCGCTTTTCTGCATGGGCTTCTCAAAGAACGAGTATACATGAGTCAACCTCCAGGATTTCGAGCACACGGCAAGGAACACATGGTTTGTAAACTCAACAAATCTCTCTATGGTCTTAAACAAAGCCCTCGCACATGGTACGATCGCATCAACGCCGCACTTCGTCGAATTGGCCTCCATCGCAGTAAATCCGACGGCAATATGTACTACATGCATCACGAAGGTGACACACTAATCCTTATGCTCTACGTGGATGATTTGTTCATCACTGGCAGCTCCGACAGCCTCATCACCTGGCTCAAGCGGTTCCTGCATACAGAATTCGAGATGACAGATCTCGGCCCAATCAAACGATACCTGGGAATCTCCTTCGAACAAGTCATCCTCGGAATCTTCTTGCATCAACGAGACTACACGCAGTCAATCCTCAAGGAATTCGGCATGGCAGACTGCCGATCTGCGCCAACACCTCTTCCTGACGGCCATATTCTCGTGACCGACATGCACACACCTCTCATCGACACCACTCACTACTGTCGGCTAATCGGCAAGCTTATTTTTCTCACGATCACTCGTCCAGATATAGCCTACGTTGTCAATCGACTGAGTAGTTACATGGCTGCCCCACAGCAAGCCCATCTTGACGCAGCGAAGCATACCCTCCGCTACCTACAGGGCACCCTCGACTTTGGAATTCTCTATCGCGCCGGCTCCACCATCGCCATTACTGGCTTCACAGATGCAGACTGGGGCTCATGCCCAGAAACACGGAGATCTATGGGAGCCTACGTATTTACCCTCGCAGGCGGCCCAATCACCTGGCAAAGCAAAAGACAGCTCACCGTCTCACGTTCCTCAACTGAGTCTGAATACCGTGCTCTTAGTGACGGCACTCAAGAGGCAGTTTGGCTATACCGCCTACTCAACGAACTCCAATCTCCCACCAACCCTACAAAACCAAACCAATCTGCTGCACCCTCCTCTGCGCTGCAGACACAAGCCAGTATTACCATTCATTGTGACAATCAAGGAGCCATCAAATTATCCCACAATCCCGTCTTCCACGCCCGATCCAAGCACATCGAAATCCATTACCACTTCATCCGGGAGCGAATTTTAGAAGGCGAAATCCAGCTTCAATATATTCATACAAATTCTCAACCTGCAGATGCCCTTACAAAATCACTCGGCCGCGTGAAATTTCACCAGCACCGGAGCTCTCTAGGCCTACAGAGTCTTCAAACCCTGCAACAAACCCAACTCCTGCTATCTCCTACCTCTACACTAGACTGTAACGCTCCTAACGTCACCCCGTCTGGAACAGGTATGCCTCAGCGTCCTCCAGCGATCCAAAACTCTTGTGCTCGGCACCCTTGTACCCCAGTACCTCCTTTGCGCAATCCGCCCACGAAAAGTACAACCCCGGGTTTCTCCCTCTTCTCACCGCATACCACTTCTGTCTCGGAGCAGCGTCCTTCCCAGCCCGTTCCTTCCGCACTGGTTCGTCCCGGCAGCCTCCTGCACAGGTTCTCCCCGACCTCTCCTCACCCCACGACACCCCCTCTCTCTCTCCTCTCGCACCACCACCTGCTACCTCCGGCTGCTCCTCCACAACTGCATCAACAACGTCAAAACACCACTTCGACAATCGCATCCACAGCGCGCACCACATCCACAATAACAATCCTGCCAACCTACTCAGGGACACACCGCCAACGACCTCTCTCATCGCCCGCATTCGTTGCTCCTCCTTCCGCGCCATCGACACAATCAAATTCTAAACAATTTGGCCTCTCACGACACCTACCTGACTGTACAAATTACAATAGGATTCTTTCAATCTCTCGATTGCGGGGGGGTGTTGGCATATAGCGCATTAGGGTTTCGTCACTACTGGATGCCTGTCATCCACTGACTAGCTTATCATCATAATTTTAGGTCATAGCCTGTATATAACCCAGAGCCTAATTACTGGTTAGCTCTCTCTAATCTTACCGATTAAGTGTTGTTGCTAGATCGCAACCTCTTTCCAACAAATTCCTGGTGAGTGAGCCCGTGAGGGAGTTTTCCTCTCACACTTCTTTATCGGGTCCCCACAAAAGTTGACTCGCTTGGGCTTATTTCGACTGTGTACTATTTGTAGATCTAATTCCCGAACATTTCCATTGCGACGTAGTTTGAATGTGTGACTTGAATCTGCAGTTTGGCAAGTGTGCAGGATGGTCATACTAATGTAAACCGGGAAACGGATTAAGTTAGATACCGGTCCGAAGTCTGCCGGAGTCTGCCGGAAGTCCCCTAATCGCGGGAGAGACCCCTCATCGCGGGCTCTTCCTCATCTGAATCGCGCGGCCCCCCATACTAGGACTGTGCCCGATACTGGAATGTAAGCACAAGGTTCATTTTGTATACACTTATACTTTGCACATTCAAAATTCGTCGCTTATTCATACAATGCATGTCCAAATCACACATGTTAACTTGCATTGGATTTCTTGTACAATGGCCGACAGAATTTGAATGAAGTTTAAGAATGGGAGAACTTGAATATTGGATGTAAGAATTGTAGATGTCAAACCTCAATTGATTGCTTTTCCAAACTTGTGTCCTTATTTCAATGTTCTAATATTGAACATTTTGCAATGATTATCTATTTACTATCTTAGAGCGTTGCCTAAATTAATTCTTTATTTTAAGGATGAAGAATTTGTGGTTGTGAAATGACCATGATTTTTATTGATCATATAAGAGGATTTTTAATTTGATTGCAAAAAATCTTTAAACCCTTATATTAAGTGAAGAACATTGCATATGTTAATTCAAGAAAATAAATTATTTGGACAAATTGTAATCTTTATTCATACTATTGTGTTAAAAGAACATAAGGCCAAATTTGGGCTTCTTTACTCTTAAAATATTAACTTATTTTGATGGTTGCTTTATCAACTGTGAACATATGTTTTGCTTGTTTTGACATTTGATTCAAGGTTTTAGTAAAAGCTTGAGCTATTTGTCTACCTCATATAAAGGTAGGATTTTTCCTCATGCCATGCTTGAATGTCATTCAAATTACAATTGTAGTCTTCAACAAACTAAAACAATCATTTTCATACACATTATATAAGGTGAGAGACCCTATTTGTGTCATGTAGCTTATATACCAATAGAGTGCATTTGAAAATTTGAAATGTATTCTATCCATAAATAGTGACAAAAAAATATGGCTTCAAAATTGTGATGCATGTAGGATTTCCTACATAGACACATAGAATTGCATTTCCCTTTATATAAAATCCTTTGGATTGCTCTATTATGATTTCTTAACACTCCATCACTACTTTAGAAATTAGACATTCCTAATGCTATGAAAGATAATTTCAAATCCTATTATGCATTAGAAGAAATTTAGACCCTGCACAAGGTTGTTTGAGTGGCATAAGAATGTGCAATTACATAAAAAAATTTAAATTTTAAAAATAACAAAATAATAATTTTTGGGGGTCCATGAGATCACTTGGTGTGCCATGCAAGACTAGGGACTATAAAAAAAATTCTTACAAAAAAACCAAAAAACTCTTTTTTTCCCCTAGATTTGCACATGTGCCAAAAGTCAAAAAGCTCTCCTCAGGGGGCCAGATTTTCTCTAATGGAATCCAATTTATAGATATTCAAATCTAATTTATTATCACAAGTCCATATTTTACATACGGCAATCTACGTAATGAACGATGAGATTATGGATGAATGTGTCTGTTCATCAATACCATGATGAACTTCGTCGACTGGATGATGTTCCTTCAGTCCTCCGGCTCATCGTTGCCCGAACCCATCGAGATTCTAGGGTTTGGTAAAGCTATTTGTTGTGATTTTCGATTTGTGACCTTGATCGCGAGGAAGGAGGGTTCTCACCGTTCTATCGAGGCGCTTGTTTTGGGATTTCTCGTTCTTCTACCGCGGTGTCCACACTGGTGAGTATTCGGTTTCAGTTCCGTGTTTGTTCAAGGAATATCGAGGGAATTTTGGTGGGAGTGGGCTTGATCCTTTTCGCCTTCATTTTGAGGTTCGTCCGTAGCCACTTGGAGCATCATCTCCTTAACTCTGTATCAAATTTAAAGGTGTATACATCAGGCGGATTTTCGTTGCCGTTCGGGTCATGTTCAAGTTCGGAATATGTTGGCACAAGCATTTAGTGTTCTTTATCTTCTTCAATTTATTCACATCTGACGTAATCTGACCTCATGGCGAGGACGTTTGGTGCTTTAGCTGATCGATTAAGTCAGGAATGGCGCATTTGAAAGATTGCATTATATGGATACCGAAGTTCTGAAGTATACAAAGTTTTACTGGAAGATATCCTAAATCTGATTTTAGATAACAGCTACATATTGGTTAAGGGGATGTATACGAGCCTACCTTCCGATCTTTGGACAAGTCTCTAGCATATGAACGATTGACAGTGTTTGGTTTATTGTTGTGGTTGGGTGACGAGGGATGTGGAATTGATGTGCTGAGTTTGCTTTGCATGAGAAGCAGTGAAGCTATGGCGAACGAGGGTTTTAAATTGAGTAAAGGAAGCAGCAACCCTGTCAGTACAGGGGCTTTCTTCAAGTCCCGAGATGATTACCGCAAGCATCCAATACTTAACGGTAATCTGAGGAGGGCCACTCCTGGCCTAGGCATCGCTTTGGGACTCTTTGGTGTTTACCTCATTGTGGATGGCATCTCCTCAAAATTCTCCGCTCCCAAGGACCACCATTGAGTTGATTCGTTTTCAACAGTATGCAGCTGTGTATTAAGTGAGGCTGTCAGTTAGGAATTTTCTTACTGTCTTTAAAATAAGGATGAAACACGTTTCGGTTTGTACCTCATGAGTTCATGTTCTCATGCTACACTCCTTCTGAGACGTCTGAAATTTTGTGGGTCCAAATTATTTCTTTCTGGAAGTTGGACATGTCGCAGGGAATGGTTTTGACAAATGTCCATGTAGTGAGTCAATTTTTGTAATCTGAATGCTGTCATTTATCTTGAAGCAGTTGGTTTCTTATGAATGCCAGATTTGTGCGAATCTTTGGAGAGCCAAAGAAAGTTAGCTCTCTGTTTCAGTAGCTCTGTCAGATTTAAGCAGCCCAGTTTCAATAGTTGCATACCCTAATGGATTATTGATTATGATCTTGAGTATCAGTGAGCTTCGTGAAACCAGTAGCTACTTTGCTGTGACTTTTCTACAATTTTCTGATCCCCTATTTTTTTATGTGCTTTTCTAATGAAGTTTCTAGTTGCTTTCTAGCTGTATTCGTCCTTGACGCCATCTTAGGGTTTTGCTATTCGAAATACATCATCGCAATGTGTTGAAATTGAGCTAGTAACTTCGCACTTTCGCATTCCGTCACACGACTTGTGTTGATTGTTCTGTACAAGCTTCAGCTTAAAAGCAGGCAAGGAATCCACATTAGGCCTACTCTGATTGCAGGGTCACAAGCTCTCGAAAATGTGCCATCTCTTGCCAGGTAGTAGTGTGGTTGAATTGAAGATTTCGTGTTCATGTGTACGGTAATTGAAAGTTGTGAAGTTCCATTTTAACTTTTCTACAGGAGAGACTACTTTGAATAGAAATGTCCATTGATGCCGCTGTACCGCAGGGAACAATGAAGATACAAACTGGCTCTTGTACCATTCAAAGAGTTTTGTGTAATGTAGAATATAAGTAACATTTTTTATCATGTAATTGGCATTACAATCTTATGCAATCTTAGTAAAGCATACCAAATTTCAATTTTAAAATATCAAAACTACATGGTGGTCAATTTTATTGGTTAACCCCTAAATGCCCAAGGCACCCAAATGTGGGGTTTGGAAAACTTTGAAGTTAAGTAAAACCCAACCAAATTGCTATTATTAGTAGTTTATATTTTTGGAGAACTATTTTTGAAGTCTAGTTCTAGGATCAAAAAGTTGATCTTAAAAATAAAGGATTATGAGTTTTCTGTTGAAGATTTTGTGCAAGGATACCTAGTGCAATCTTGACTTCCTTTAGTGTCAAGGGCTCTTGGAAATGAGCCTCAAATACACTAGATCTTGGAGGCAAAGTCACATTAGATATTCATTTAAAAAAATAGTAGAATAGATTTTGAAAAACCATAAATTGATTGGGGTTGTACATGCTAGGCCCTATAACCTCATATTTTTTAGTGACCAACTTTTTAGAGTTGATATGCAAAAAGTGAATTGAAAATTTTTCATAGATTTTACACCTTCATGATCAAACATTATAATCTTTCAATCTATAAGTGATATTGTTATGTTTTCTTTTCCTATGTCATCTCTAACATGTGCAGTTTGAATTTGTATGGTTACAATTCAAAAGAAATTGGTACAACTTATGAAAATGTTGACTTCTTGTTCAATTTAGAGCAAATTTCAAGAAGCTCCAAATAAGCCTTGGGCATTTAGGGGTTAAAGGTTTCACATGGTAATTGATTGAAAACAATTTGTGATGAATTTATAGAATTCAATTGCATAGATATGGTGGAAACATCTACTTGTATATGCACATTTGTTCTTCCCAACAAAATCTCAATAAGTTTCAAAAATTACTCTATAGAGAGCATCACTATCTTTTCACTCCATTGATTTATTTTATTTCCATACTTGGTGGTTAGGGTTGGCATTCTTTGCCAAATAATTAATTGATAATGGCAAATGTGATTTGGTAGATGCTTAAAAATAGTAAGATTTATCTTCTTCCTTAAAAATAAAGTTTTTTTTTTATCAACCCTAACTATTGGGTATGGTAGTAGGTGCAATACTCATTTTCTAAAGTCACTCTATTTGGAAAATAATTAAATTAGAGTAGATTGAAATATGAATGTATTGTACCAATTTCACAAGAATAAAATTTTGAAATAACACTAATGTTGTCGATGCACCTTCACTAACAGGATAAATTGTCTAGTTGTTCCATTATAAAATACTACTATAACTACTACTACTAATCATAATAATAATATAATAACATTACATCAAGTGAGGCCTTTACTACTACAAGGAATGGAGAACAAGTTTTCAATCCATGTAAGCCTAAAAAATTCAGAAGACCAATGAATGTAACTTTATACTTGATTTTGGGTAGACTAGTGTAACCTCAATTTTTGACAAGATTTCTTGAATTTTTTTAATATAGAAAGTCACATGAGCTTTATGAAAACATAATTTTTTAAATTTCAATTGGTGTCCGTAGCTAGAGTTATGCTATAATAAATTCAAAATGGGGGAGACTGGACACCCAAAAATATCCACAAAAACTAGAAATAAAAAATTTTCATTTATTTTCTCATAGATTATATTTTCGTATATTTGGAGAGTTTTGATTCATTCTATTTGGATTAGTGATGTGAAAATTATGGAGCTTCTTGTTTTACTGGCAATCACAAAAAGTTCTTGAGAAAGTAATGTACTAGATTTGTTTCATAACTCAATTTCACAATTTGAAAAATAATTTTAAAATTTCAAGTATGCTTTTTAGAACAATCTCACCATTGGAATTGGTGTGTTTCAATTCCATCTTAGAGCTGTTAACATTTTAGTTTTTTCTTCAATCTCATACTCACATATACATGACAATTTTTTAAAGAATGAAAATCACGTGTTTTTAAAAAAATTCTAGAATTTCAATTGAAATCTTCAACATTTAAAATGTTTCAATTAAAATTTTGAGTGCAAAAAATTTACATTCAAAAGATTGAAAGTCAAATAATCTAGTCTAGGAACATTAAACACAACTATCTTGCATTCTATATAGAGAAAGTTTCTAAAATTTCTTCCCTACATTCTTATGCTAGTTTAGTGCAAGATCTTATAGTAAAATATGCAAAAAGAAGCAAGTTGTAAAGTTTTTTGCTCTTTGCAATATAAATGGCAGTTTTGTCAATGTTTTTTGATGAAAAAGGGTCTCAAGACTTTAGGGGTTCAGAAAAACTTGCATATGAGCGACCCTAGTTTAAAAAGTATACTAAAATTGCAGATTGAACACTTTGTGGCTCCCTAATACTTTATTATTTTCACTTCTTCCATTTTATGCAAAGTTGGTAAAAAACTCTCAAAGCTCATGGCTTTGTTTTGGAAAGGCTAGCACATAGAGGTAGTATACAATGAGAAGGAATTGTCTTGAATTAGAAAAAACTTTCATATTGAATTGAAAATCATAATTGAATTTTCAAGTTTCTAAGAGTGAGATTTGCCTTTGCCAAATCTCCTAATGCTTTCAGTTTTGTGTGAGTACTAGAATGAAACCACATTTTAGGAGTAACTCTGCCATGTTGTCATAGTAAAAGAAACCAAAAAAATTCAAGTCCCATATTAAAATTTGTACTTCAAAAGTCCTAATAAAGTTGCATCCTCCATTTTTCATGAGCCTCCTTCCAAAAATTTGTTGGCCACTAATTTCGATTCCCCTTATGCAACTATTGCACACTTCTATCAAGAATTCTAAAAATTTCCTTTATCATTTCTATAAGTTTGGGGTAATTCTATATACCAATGAGTGTTCACTCTTAGAGCAAACTTCCATTGACATAGGATTAGACTAACCTTACATACCAAGACCCCTCAAAATTGAAATTCTACATAGAAGTGTGCAACAAATGCAAGAGGAGAGTAAGAACTAAGGTAGGAAATCAATACCGTATATGGTTGAAATAAGCAATTTAGTGTACAAAATTGGGGGAATTCCTTGAAAAATTGAGCTTAATGTGTACGAAAATAAGGATGAAGAAGAATGCAATTTTTTCTTAAGAATTAATATTTTATTAAATGTAAACGGAGACTCTTCATTTGGCCCCCATCCTTGTATCATAGCTTCACTTGAAATGGCTACCTTTCAAACTTGTTCCTAATCAAGTATGAGCAAATCAAATCTTTTCCAAATCAATAATAGAGGGAGCTATTGTCCATTTTAGGCCCCCCTACTCTACCATGAGAGGGGGGGTACCATTACTAGTATTCCTATTGTATTAGGAGAGAAAATTTTCAAGGTAGGCTAGTGAAAAGCAAGCTAAAAGGCACATTTCCAAATTTTGAAGAATCTATTTTTATCATTGGATGTAAACCTTTTGGTTGCTTTTAGGTTAGCAACAAAGCAAAACTACTCCTAAAATGTCGCTTCTTCCTACTCACAAACGAGTGAAAGCATCATGAAACTCAGCTAAGACAATTTCCATTTTGGTACTCTCAAAAATAATTTTCCAATTCTCGCATTGCCAAAGAGGATTAATTGACCCCTTTATTGCCCCAACCAAGGATGAATGTAAAAATTGCCCACTATTTTATGCCATGCACATTTTGTCAATTTCTACACTTCTCCTAGACAGTTGATTGAAGACCTCCGATTGCAAATATGAACTCAAAATTTGCAACTTTTATCATCAATGACAAATAAAAAACTTCAGTGTTTTTCTCCAGGAGTAATGAAGGGTTCAATCCTCCCTGGCCATTCTGACACAGCATGGAAGTCTGCACTCACGAGGCCTGGGATGGAGAGAAAACGTGGATGAGAATGAGGCATCACAGCCACAGTAGTTCCATCCATTCCCGACCCCCAACGCAACGCAACGAAACGCAACGCAACGCTAAGCATACCACCGCAAATCACGGACCAACTTTCAAATTGGCAGACTTCGAATTTCCCATGAAATCCTCCAAATAGCAAGATGCCCAGACAAGTCCACACCCACCCGCCATCGCCGCTTCCAAACAAAGCAACTTGGTGTCCAGCTTCCCGCGACACACAGACTTCCCAATCCAACACCACTGATGAGTTCCTGAGTCTTTCCCTTCTTCCCCGCTAACTTAGCACCGCTCTCACTAACTTAAGGTACGTTCCCACTTGGCGTTACAAAGGTATTAAGTCAGCTGTAAATCATCAGGCGTTCCCACGTGATTGCTCCACTATCTACCGAACCTACTTGGCAGTCGAGGTGGCATCGACCTGAGAGCGCTCCTACGACCACTTAACACCTCTGTGTCGTTGGCCTACTACTGTGACAGCAGTTCGTAATAACACCTTAAAAATCTTCAGAAAATGAAGATTTCATGCGCTAACAGACGCTCTTACGTATATGCCGGGTCAAGGGCCCATTACATAAGACCATTGGCAACCCAAAGTCGAAATTAGCGGGGACCCAAGTAGAAAAAATCAAAGAGGTCCACGGCATTTCGGCTCTCACCTCTTAATCATTTATAAGGCTCTATTGAAGTGGGAGTGGGAGAATTTGTAGGTAATCTATTTATACAAGTGGGGTGATGGGAAGTAAAACAATCCATGTGGAATATGTAAATTAGGATTAGTAGATGCTCAACCACTCGTACCTAATTAAGTCAAATGCAGAAATTGTATTCAATGTAGAACTTCAAACCTCGTTTAGGCATAGTAGAATTATTTTTTCCAAGAAACTTTGAACTAAGAAAAGTTGGGAAATCAAGTTAACTTTCATCTCCAAAAATCCGTTTGAAATTCCGATCCTCCAATAAAAAGTTAGAGACTAAATTCAAAGAGGGGTTAGAAGAAACATTTTCTTTGGCTTTGTGCAACAAGAAGTGAAATACTTTTCATTATTTCATCCACAAAGTGCACTTCTTCAAAATCTTTAATCCTAGAAAGAGAAGACTTGTGAACAAGGTACTTTGTCAAAAATGATCTAATATGCAATGAATACTACAATAGTGTAGCGTGAATAACAACATTGAAGAGAAACAAGTTCTCATTGTCATGTGCGTAGCCTAACTTCCCCTTGAACTAGCCTAGTAGATTGACTAAAGTAAGTAGATCCACTATTGAGATTGGAGTTCAATTAAAAGCTCTATTCTTAAATCAAATTCAATTTTATTGTATTCTAATGTAGTTTTTATTGCATTGAGTTTACAGATGGGACTCAAAGTTGTAGAGTTGGATTAGATAGTCACCATTTCATGAATTCAATGAGTACACTACACATGGCTAAAGGCTCATTCTTTGTTTCATTCTACCAAGGGTGCTTTTGGATTTCCATTGGAACCATGTAAGGAAGTAAGAGACACATTAGAATCCCCAAAGACAAGAATAGTCCCTCCCTCCAACCCACAATGGGAAGCTATATGTTTTTACTTTGACCACCCTATAACGTATCATTTTTTTTTCAAAAAATGAGTTGATTGAAATGCATGTGAAATTAATCCTAATTTTTCGTTCTCATGCATACAAAAATTGCGAATCAAATAACTATATCTATGTACAATGACCAAACAATCCACAATGGACTTCTTGCTTCAATTTGAATAATTTTTTTCAAAAACTGTATTCTCTCTTTCACTATACTAATAATTGTATTCATTGTCACCACGACAAATAGATTTTAAAATGATATAAACTTCTCCTTTTGACAAATACTTCTACCAACTATGCTTATAGGAATTTTTTTTCTTTGAATTGTATTGATATCTACATTCTTGATAAAAATATTCATCTTCTGTAGAAAATTACAGCCTTTAGTAAATAGCTAGGTATGGATGACACTAAATACTTTTTTAGTGTAGCATGGTCCCACTATGGAAATGAAAAAAATGGTTCAAATATATTACAAAATCAATTCGCAGTAAGCTTACAATAAGTTAATAGATCCAACACATTTTTTGGGTGTCCCAAATGTCTGTGTTTTTCCTCATCGTTGAATGCAACTATAACCTAGATACCCTATATGCACCACTAACCCAAGACCATCATCACTTAGTGTACATCTTCAAAATCAATATGTACCTACATTGAAGAACAATTTTATAACCTCTATCCAAAAATGATTTGACCCATCATGACTTTTGCATATAATATTCAAATGTTACATTCCCTAGTGTGTTGGAAGCTCCTTTCACTTCCCAAGAAAAAAATACGAAAATTTGACTCTTCTAATAATAATAGTAATTAGGTCGAGTAGCAAAAAGTGGCGGTCAAGGAGATACCTACTTTAATCCTTAAAATGTTTGAGGTACTGAATTCTCTTGTCAACAAAACTTTGAAGTTAAATATAAACTAACTAAGTTCCTATTTTTAGTATTTTTTATTTTGAAATTATTTTGGAAATTTAGTTTTAGCATCAAAAATCAAATTATGAAAATGAATCATTATGAATTTTCTATTCAAGATTTTGTGCAAGGGTGTCCATTGCAAATCTTGATTTTCTAGTATCAAGGGCTCTCAAAGACACTAGATCTTACAAAATAAATCACATGAAAAAATCATTTAAGAAAAATAAAATAAATTTTTTTAAGAAGCTGTAAATTCATTGGGGTTATGCATGTTCCACCCTTTAACCCCCATATTTTTTTAGTGACCAATTTTTTTAATTTGACATGTAAAAAGAGGATTAAAAGACTTCAAATTGGTTTCATAGTTTGAACACCCTCATGATCAAACATTGCAATTTTTCAATTCATAAGTGATATTGTTAACTTTTCTTCTCCCATTTGAAACTTAACATGTTAGATTTGAATTTGTATGGTTCCAATTTAAAAAATTGATAGAACTTATGAAAATGTTGGCTTTTAGTTCAATTTAGAGCAAGTTTCAAGAAGCTCAAAAAAGACCTTGGGCATTGAGGGGTTAATATGCAATGAAACTTTAGGGGTTTGTCCCAACCCCTTTTTGAACTTTGTCCCAAACTTTTGATTGGAGGCTTAGAATCTCGAATGGATTTTTGGAGATGAAAGTTATTTTGATTTACCAACTTTTCTTAGTTCTAAGTTTCTTGAAAAAAGTTATTCTACTATGCCTACATGAGGTTTGAAGTTCTACATTGCACACAATTCCTGCGTTTTGACAATGAGTGGTCAAGTTCTCATCTTCAAATTGTCCCATACCCTTTGGAGATTCATGATGGACAATGAATTTCATTATAAAAACAATCTCTCTACCCCTTGTAAAGAGCACATGTATTGACAATGAATTGTAGTGAAATCTTTCCTACTATTTGAATACCCACTACCATTCCTTGTCCATAGATTTGGGATGGTGACATGTTTATTTTTTAATTGATTCAAAGTTTGATATTCAGACTATTTGTGACCATCGGATCAAAATCGGTAATTGGCTGTGTTGGAGTGCGTGAGGTCCTTCACGATTAGTACCAAGCATGTGGGAACTGCGCCTCAGTAAGAAACAATCACCAGATTCCGAACCTGAACTGCCAGGAAAAAAAATGATTTTCTTTTAATGACGAAGTTTTATCTTTAAGCTCACGGTGTTTGCAAACGCCAAGTGGGAACGGCCCTTTAGCGACCAAGTTATTAGCCACCTCATCAGTCCAAAGAAACCAAAGGCTTCAGTTCCTCTTAGCTAAGCAAGGGTTATTAGTCGTCGTCGTCTCCAGTCTCCACCTTTGTCATCAATGCGCGCCAGCCTCAGTGTTCGCCGCCACAGAAGTGCACCGTCTGCCCTGCCAGATCCGCGCCTCCCGCTTCCCAACCGCCCACATTGCGCTCTGGTTTGCTTGCCTTGGGATCTCGACTACACTACGCGCTCTGCTGCTCCTTCACGTCCCTTTGATCGATCAGCTCACGCTGCTGGAACTGCAAGCAGATGGTGTCTTTGTGCGCGTCCTAGCTAGGTTGGGAGAAACAGTGCTTAGGATTGCGCCCCAGTTTTTCCTCCCTCGGAAACTGGAAGCTGAGCCAGCGTCGGGCGTTTCAGTGCCTGTGAAGGTGTGAAGGTCGCATTTTGGTGTGGGTTTGAAACTGAAGGTGTGAGAGGTCGCGTTTTGGAGTTGGATGTGGAGCTGAAGTTGTGAAGGTCGCATTTTGGGGTGTTTGTGGAGTCGAAGGTGTCAAAGTGGCATTTTGCTGTGAGTTTGAAGCTGAAGCTGTGAAGGCCACACTTAGGTGTTGGATGTGAAGCTGAAGTTGTGAAGGTCGCATTTCGGTGTTGGGTGTGTGAAGCTGAAGATGTGAAGGTCTCATTTTGGGGTTGGGTATGAATCTAAAGGTTTGAAGGTGGCATTTTGGGTTGAGTGTGTATTTGTGAGGTCTGGAAACAGGGATGCTCTTATTTGGAGTCCTCTGAGACTGAGTTTTGATCTGTTTCTGGACTGATTAATCCCCTTGAGTGAAGTTTGACACTTCGGTGGTCCTCTGGCCGCCGTCACGGTGGTGGCGTGCGAGTGAGCAGCGGTTTGCGAACACTATTGGTAGAGGGTTGCGAAAAATTTGAATGTGGTGCACGAGCAGGGTGATCTGCCAGGGGATTCTTTTGTCTGGAGGATTTCCTGAGAGAGTGCAACTGGTCTGGTGCTGGAATGGTGGTCGACGCTGCTGTGTTAAGTGAGACCAACACGCCGCCAAGGATTTGCATTTACAGACTTGGTTTTTGAGCTGAGCCGGAGCTTTTGTATTGTGAAGCGCTGAAATCTATGGCGCGCTTTCTATTCTTGGGCGTGTGCCTTTTAGGTCTTCTTGCTTCGGCGCTTGGAGGTAAAGCTCTTACTCCACCGTCGTCATGTCCAAATCTGGTTACCGATACCTTCACGTCCATTGTTGGTGGATTTGGAAAACTTGAATTTCCGTGTTCTTCTTGTCACTCACTTCCGTCATAATGATCGAATCCTACCTCGAGGTTTGTACATTTTCGGTGGACTTCGAAAAGTGTTTTTTCGCCCGTTTCCGTTACAATGTTTGAGTCCTAGGTTTCATTTTTGATGTGGGTTTCTGGTGTGCGGAGATTCACCCTAACGCCAGCGTATCTGCATCCACAATGTGTGAACCCCTGGAGGTTTGGGCAGTGATGTGAGATTTCAATTTCGTTGTGAGTGTACATGGCGAGTAAT
This sequence comes from Straminergon stramineum, assembly GCA_963920665.1. Taxonomy (NCBI): domain Eukaryota; kingdom Viridiplantae; phylum Streptophyta; class Bryopsida; order Hypnales; family Calliergonaceae; genus Straminergon; species Straminergon stramineum. The sequence goes on along the minus strand of OY987271.1, from coordinate 13,131,829 downwards.
TCCCGTGCTTTCACAGATCTATACCAAGTCAAAAGAAAATTCAGAGTCTATGGTGTCATTTTTGATGTGTAGGGAGATTCTCCCTAACGTAGTGGCAGCCGCATTCACGACGTGTGAATCCTGGAGTCTTTGCGAAGTGATAAGGAACTTCAATTTCTTTCTGAATGTGGATATACTCGTTGCGAGTAACCCCAATACTTTCACATATCGATACCAAGGAAATAACAATGTCAGAGTCTTGGTTGTCATTTTTGATGTGGCTTTTTGGTCTGCCGATATTCACCCTAACGTCAGTGGTAGATACATTCACAATCAGTGAATCCCTGTAGGCCCTGGAAACTGGGATTCCAATTCAGTTGCAAATGTGAATATGGCAAGTACTTAACTCCCATGCTTTCACAGATCAATACCAAGTCAACATCGATTGCGGGGGCTACCACAACTTCACCAACAACATCAACCAAACATGGTTAGCTGACAATTTCTTCTCGGGTGGCTCCGCCGCGAACGTCACCACCCCCCAGAACTTCCCTCGCGAACAAGAACGCAGCCTGCGCTTCTTCCCCATTGCGCAAGGCAAGAAGAACTGCTACGAGATCGGAGTGCCTGTGGGCCGCTACATGATTCAGATGTTCTTCGCCTACAACAACTACGACAACCTCAGCCATTCCCCTAGCTTCGACGTCTCCGTGGAAGGGACGGTCGTGTTCAGCTGGCGGTACCCCTGGCAGGACGACGTCGATAACTTCGGCGCATACTCGGATCTCATCGCATTTATTCACGACGGATCGGCTACCATTTGCTTCTACAGTATTGGCACTGATGCACCGGTTATTGGATCGCTGGAGCTGCTGCAAGTTGATGACATGATGTATCAGGCGAATTCCACGGGACAGAATGTTATAGTGGCGGATTATGGGAGGATCACTGCAGGTGGGGATTTCTGATTGTGTTCTCCATTTTCAATTCTGGCTCATAGAATTAGGTTGCGGCTGCGACTTCTGGCGAATTTTGCATCCTTTTCTGTTTTTTCCTTTAGGCTTGTTGCTAGACCCCGAATGTCTTAGTAGCAGGCTATGATCGAGTCACTGCTGGTGGGGATTCCATTTGGGGGGTATTTTCAGCGAAAATTTGCTTGGGACTACGCCTTCTGGCTGTATTTTCATCATTTTCTGTTGCTTTCCTCCTTCGATTCCCAGTAGCTTTGTAGCTAGACCCAAAACTTGTTTAAATCTGGCAATAATGAGAACCCTTGCTGCAGGTAATGCGCCGTTCGGTCCCGGGTTTGATAACGTGACGGACCTCGGAGGTCGCTCCTGGGAAATGGACGAGGTTTACACCAACAACTTGAAGACGTTTTTAACAACGAATGCGAGTATAACCGGATCCGATACCGCTCCCAATTTCTGGCCTGAGAGACTGTACCAGTCGTGTCGGTACACAATGCAGCCCGGGATGCCTGTGATCTACAATTATCTTGTGGATGCCAAACTTGACTACCAAGTGTGGTTCCACTTGGCGGAGATTGATCCGAACGTGACAGCCGCAGGGCAACGCGTGCTCAGCGTGTCCGTGAATGATGTGGTGGTCCTCAGTGGGCTGGACCTGTTCCAGCGAGTGGGACACAACACGGCGTTCGACTTCTTGTACACCGTGCGAAACTTGACAGGCGGGAACCTGGTGATCTCGTTTAATGCGGAAACTGGAAGTCCCTTGGTCTGTGGACTTGAAGTTCTGGCGATCTTGCAGGCGGATATTGCTACTAATGTTACTGAAGGTTAGTTTTGCATCTTTCTTCTTTCTCGTAAATTCGTCACACTCTTTGCCTTCCAATCTGGTAACGAAACCCATTCCTGAGGCTTTCAGATCTTTCGAATTTGTTTCTCTTAGTAGGGTGGAATTTTTTTATGTGAGTGGTGCACTAGATTACGTAACATCTGGATATTGTATGAGTAAGGTCTGATTTTGGAAGCCTTGTTCATACGGTGGGTGGAGCTGTGGGTAGGCTTTGATTCTTCAAATGTTATACAATCGCTAGATTCTAAACACAGAATTGTTTGTAACACTTCCTTTTCTTATGAGCTGTTTATGTTCTACTTATGGCATATAGTTTACCACGAGAAATGGCTCAATACCTTAGTAGCGAAGTGCGAGTCCAATGAATGTTCGTTTTATAGGAACGTCATAGTGAATAGAGTTGATTATTTTACTGTCTGACGTTTGATGATTATATGATACAGCTGCGGCTATGCACGCCTTGAAAAATGCATTGAACGTACCGGAACGGATGGGCTGGAACGGAGATCCTTGTGCACCCACGGAGTGGGATGCATGGGATGGGATTACTTGCAACTTGGCAGTTGATGGTTCTGCTCTCGTGGTTACTCACATGTGAGTTTTTTTTATTGCTGGCCTGGCCTTCTCGACAATAATTTCTCTATAGCTTGAGATGGACTTCTAATAGTGCTAATACTAAAAGAAAATCATTTGCAAACATACGGTTTTTTCTGTTTTTTGTACTAATTGTTTGGGTGTAATTTGTTTCGCAGGGATATTTCCGAGCAAGGGCTGATAGGCACACTCCCACCCCAGATTACTGAGCTCTCCCACTTGATTTCACTGTAAGTATTGCACTGTTTATCTGCCTTTTCTCTTCGACCTCTCTTGTGTTAGGGTTCATGAGACTTGCATATGTCGTAATTTTATGGCTTCAAGCAAAAGGCTGAACTCCAAAGTGCCGATGCTTTTAGGAGAAGGTCTACTTTGGAGGCTAATGGTTGATTATATTAGCTTCTAAACATGTTTCTGTGGTTCAAAAAATATAGGTTGTGATTACTTCTTTCTACTGGTGCATTTTGTTGCCGTTCTTGAGGTTCCATAAATGATATATTGTGACTCGTATAAAAATGGAAGCGGACACTTTTGGCCATTTGGACTCTCAAGGGTTAACCCTTTGTGCTTAATATTGGGTCAAGAAGAGGGCTAGTTCTATGTTACTTGGATAGTGGTGTTTAAGTGGTATATTATATTTCACTTCTATGCTGCAAGAAGAGTTTCGGTTAATTCTAAGCATATTGCCTGTCGGTTTTCCAATGCAGAAATGCGAGCAGTAACCAGATTTCTGGTACCCTCCCTGATACATTGGGAGCGAGCAACTTGGTTTCTTTGTAAGTGCTAGCTACTCCCATATAAACGTTAGTTATCGCTCATATCATATTAGTACCTGCCTTCACAGGCTTGCATCTACATTAAGTGAGGTTTTTTGCTTCTATTTCTGAAGCTAAAATTACGGTTTTTTACAGAGACTTATCTTTCAACGCTCTTGAAGGTCCAATCCCTCTCAGCCTGGGCTCTCCTGGAATGAATCATTTGTAAGTACCCTCACCCTCAACGGAATTGCAACTTTTCTCAACAGTTTAGACATTTCAGTGGACAACTACTCTTTTCATTTACAGTGACTGTTTGTAGTCATATGCTGCATTAATTTTTTTTGTGTGTGTGTGAATTGTAGCAGTTTCTAACGTAAGCTCTGCCGATTTTAATGGGGGTTGTTTTCTTACTATTGTTAGGAACTTAGTATATGAATTACCATGAGTCTAAATTCTGATGTTCAATTTTGGTTTTCTAATTGTGCAGACGGCTAGACGACAACCACTTGTCAGGTCCAGTGCCAGAGTCCGTGTACGCAATCGGGGTCCACGGTGGCTACATCAACTTGGCAGGAAACCAAGGTCTCTGCGGAGTGCCGTCCCTGCCCGATTGCCCGTATAAATGGAAAAAGGGAGGCATGTCTCCTGCAGCCAAAGCCGTGTTAGTGATAGGAGTGCTCATCCTTGTGGTCATACTCGCATATGCAGCTTTTTACTACATCCGACGAAGAAATGCTCAGGAGGACTACAATTTCAACCTGCCCCATCAGCTCGTTGGTATGTCCCTGGACAATGTCATCAGGCGTCCGTATGAGCATCTATGATATCATTAGTCTCTTGATAATCTCATTCTTAGGCATATCTTTGACGAGATGTCACAATTTTGACCATTCCGGAATTAATCAATTATTTTTTACTTCTAATATTCAGATTCGCAGTTTTCATTCATTGTGTACTGCTTTGCACTTAATTTGGGGCTTGAGTTTTTAAGCTCATTCTGTCTGTTGTGTGTTCGTGTTAGGCCACTGTTTCCATGCTTCTCTGTCTGTCTATCTATCTGTCTGTCTGTGTCTGTATGTCTCCTCTTCGATAAAGCCCCGATCTATAAGTGTGTAGCTGCTTGAATTGAATTGGTGTAATGGTTATGCTTTTCTACCACCATGGGAGTTATGCAGCAGACAACAAATTGCACTTGCTGATTCATTGTCAGTTTATTCACTACTCTAGGTTGACTGGATATTGCTAAAATAGAAGTTCATGTAGGCAATTTGGTTATGTGGATGCTCCCCTGCGTTTTGTTTTCTAGTTTTGTATTTTGTAAACTTTATATTTCCTGTGTACTTGGCTTCCAACGTAGTGTAAGAAATGATACATATCATCAATAGCGTAGGGTGTTTGTGTACTGATGTGAATTTGTCGTGTTGGATCAGAGAGGACGAAGTGGTATCAACAACACAAGATGACCAAGCAGGCGGATCCTGAAGGAGTGTCCATGATCCAGCAGAGCATTCCCAGCAGATTTGGATTCTCTTCCAACATAGCTGCGAAAGAATAAACTCCAGCGGATTATTTTTATTATTTGGCAACGGGTGATTATGCAGCTGGACACACTATGAACTTGTGGTATTTATCCAGGGTTTAGTAGTTAGGTGCTGTTGGGCAGCCTTTTCGTAGGGTGAAGAGATGCTACAAAAGTTGTCTTGCTTTGGCAGGTGTCCTCCCCTTTCTCTTAGTTCAGCTCCTCGTCTTTTTGTGGCTTGCAAGGATTGTGCGTCCACTTTTATTTTTCTAAAGTCGATTACTACTTTAGAACGTCACCCGCAGTGTGAGACCAGTCTTCGTCCCTTGGATTCTGCTCTTGAGCCTGTTTTTTACCATCTGGTAGAATAACCTTTTCTGCTTGCAGTAATTCTCCTCTAGCCAGGCGTAATTGTATATTACTCTTTTATCGTGTTGACATGGTAGCGTAGTCCTCGTAGCAGATGTTAGATAGAAGTGACCCGCAGGCTGGCCGTTGGCTTAGCCTTGTTTGTTCATTTCTGCAGGATATTCAATGCAACTCTTTCCTGTTTCTGTTTGCCCCTCAGAACAGTTTGAAGTCATTGCCTTTATTGATATTCACCACAGAAGCCAAGCCTCAACCTAAAAGAACGTGTAAGTCACTGATTTCAAAATAGTGTTCACAATGTTGGAAATCAACTCTTCAAGGGTGCTTATAAAATATAATCAAATTCACTAGTTCTGCCTCCTACCTGATTCCTTTTTTCCTGTTCACGAACCCTTTCAGTGAAGTTTTAAGCAACCGAGAGTAATCTTCCTCACAGAATCCATCGTCACTCTCACACTCCCCACTGCTGCCCGAACCAGACTCTACTCTCACACTCTCACCTACGGCTTCCGAATCCACATTGCCACTCCCAGACGCCGAGTTTCCTTCACCTGCTTGTTGCGAGTTGCACGTTACAACTCCTTCCGTAGTACAACCTCCCGAACAATCTGCACTGGAGTCCTCCGAAAACGACAAATCTTCCAAGTTGCTGTTCTCCCAAAGCTGCAACAACGACGCAGAAATCTCAGGTCTCCTCCTTGGACTGCTACATCCTCGTCCTCCCAAAGTCCTTCGTGACTTCACAGCAGCTTGCACATGATTCCTTACTGGAGAACACGTCTGCTCTACATGCTCTTCATCAGAATTGTAGAGCCTGGATCGTCGAGATTCCTCACTCTTGGTTGCTGCACCTGCTTGGCGTTTTACTACGTGGGGAGACACTGATGCCACGGGCTTTACTTTGAGATGTGGTGCTGGCAGTGGCAAAGGATGTGGAGGATGTGGAGGATGTGTGGGATGCCTGGGATGTGTGGAGCTGTGGTGGGTGTGAGGGCGTGTGTGTGGATGGACCGAGTGTTGTTGGAAAGCTCTTTTTTCTTGGGAAGTCCATTCCTGGTCGATGAATTCGGAGAGGCTGTCGACGACGTGAAGCTCCTCGTCGATGGCGTCGTTAGCGAGCTGGTCTGCGCGGAGGTTGTCCTCGCGGGAGATGCGCTCGAAGAAGAGAGCGCGGAAGTCTTTGGAGAGGGTGAGCACTTTGCGCTGGTAGTCGACTAAGCGGTCGTCTTGCACGCTGCAGTGGCCCACGACCTGCACAGCCGAAAAAGCACCACGCTGCTGAGATACACCTGTTTTCAACTGTCCCTTCTAATGCTTTTACCATACTTGAGCGAATGAACTTCTGTGGGTTGTCAGCATGTGGTAGTATGACTTCTAATTGCATAAAAAATACAACCTCCCACTACAAATATCCATACGGGAAGAGAATTCCATGTGACTTTCTCTCAGGCTGTTTTGTCTTCTTCGCATCTTCTATTGCCACTATCCGGCATACTTGAGCTCATGCATTTTCATAGACTTATCAGCGAGGAGTAGTATGACTTAAATTTGCATAAGAAATACAATCTCCCGCTTTCAAGAGAAGGCAACTCAATGTGACTTTCTCCCAGCCTAGCTGTTTCCTTCACGTCTTCTGTTGACCACCCCCTGTTTGCACCTGCAACTCGGCTCTTCCAAATGCTCTCACCATACTTGAACTCGTGCGAGTCCAATGGATGACTTTCAAGGAAACTATACAAACCAAGAATGCACCTATTCATCTCGGAAATTTGATATTTATTGGGGTTGACTACCATGGACACTCAAGGTTGAAAGTGTCTAATGAGTGACTCTCAAGAAAGTTGTAGATATTAAGAATGTACCTTTTCATCAACAAATTTGATAACTTGTTTGACTACCTTGGATAATGAAGACTATAAGTGTTTGATGAATGACTTCCAAGAAAATTATAAAAAACAAGAATGTATCTATTCATGTGGAAATTTGATCATTTTTTACTGAGTACCTTTTTTATAGACTAGCATGCACTTCCGAAGGTCAAAAGCAAAACTAACAACAAAGGAGGTTGTAAGATATCAAGGACAACAAAGGTTACAAGCAAAGTAGACTTACTTGGTTGTGGATGAGTCGGGAGTCACCCTTCACAAGTAGAAACTCTACTCCTAGGGAGAGAGCTTTCTTCAATCCAGCAATGAGCGCTTTGTACTTGGCCACCCCAGAGGAGACGCCTAGATCCACTAGCTTCTTGAGTTCTACCACAGTGTGGCTGTGGCTATTCTTGAGCACAGCGCCAATGCCGGCAAGGGTGTTAGGGTTCTCACTGTCGCGAGTGGCTCCATCAAAGAATAAGATCCATGGAGATTGTGGTTGAGGTTGGGCCACCATCCTATTCCGCTCGAAAAAACGCATGTCATGCATCAAGTCTCTTAGAACACCCACTTCCAATGTCGCATAGAAGCTAAGCTTTACTACTGTGTCTTTTGCATTTTATAATTTCATTTTTTACCTTTGCAATTGTACAACATATTTCTTTAGGCATTAAAGGTGAGCATGCTTTTCTATTATAAATGTTGAGATGTACTCAAATTTCTCTAGAATATGACCTCTAAATCCTACTCTATTGTAGTGAAAAATCTCTACATTTTAGTAGTCTCTTATGCATTTTACATTACATATTTTGCTCCTACACTTACATAACATACTTCTTTTAGACATTGAAACTTTGTTGTGTCCTTTGTATTCTTTACCTATTGAAGCATTCCACCCTTTTCTATTACAACTATTGAAATATATTTGGATATCTTCAAAGTATATTATCTAAAGCCCATTCCACCACAATATGAAATCTAATATGCTTTTCTACAATCTCTTCTTGCATTTCATAATATTATTGACCCTCCATTTATACTGCATCTTTCAAACATTGAAGAATTTCACCTTTTCCATAGGATTTGTATGCAATTTTGTAGCTACTAAAACATTTCACCTATTTTATTACAATTGTTGAGATATACACATTGAATCTCTTGAAATATGACCTTTTCTAAAATGACATTTTAGAGTATTATACACACTTGTCACAATATCATTGATTCAAGAATTTTTGTTAGTTATATTATGGGACTCCATGGAAAGTTGGATTTAAACATACATAAGCACTTGTATGCAACCATATGTCAAAATATTTTTACCTCGTGTTCTTTCTCCTACATCCTTCAATCTATCTTTTTTGTAGCTTTGAGTGATAGGCATTACAGACAACCAAGATTCATGGCATCATGTTTGATTCTACTAAACTGTTGTAATATCACCTTGGACTATTAAGTGTTCTTCACATAATTCATGTTAATATCTTTCTTGCCAAACAATTTTTTTCAAGATCTACTCAAATTGTTTCAATTCTTGAATGCCTTGTATAGAAAGGTGAATTGATACAACTAGAGAGACAAGAAGTGAAAAAGCCAAAGTTGTAAGTTTTGGAGATTAGAAAAAAACTTTTCAATTGATGTGTAATAAAGAAATGGAAGAAAGGGAGAAGGACAACAAGAGGCATGACGACTAGAGACCAAACGCTTTTATCAAAATGCAATTGGGTTCACTTGGGTGACATTTCAACAATTAGTTCAAACTCATTGACTACACTCATACTATTACAATTTTTTGTTGTATGTTATAATTGCATGGATTTGTCCTATTAGTAAGTGTAACAAGCACTATATATGTTATCAATGGTTACATGTGATACTAATATTTATAAACAATTATTCCTATGGATTATTGTATATTGAAATATTTTAAATTAGTGCAAATTGAAACATTCACAATATCCCATGTGCCTCAAATAAATTTATAATGTCAAGTTTTGAATTATATTTAAATTTGAGAGTTATATTGAATATCATAAAAAGTTATGTTAAAACAGGTGTTAAAAGGATAATAAAGAATTTATCAAGTGTGAAAAAGGCTCAAGACTAATTTCTATGATGTCACACTAAATGAAAACTTTTAGAGCTTATCCCAAGCAATGTTTGTTTTTAGGCAATTAAATGCCTAATTGCCTCAAAAAAAAATAGGCAGCTTCAAGCCTATAGAAAAAAAGGGGGGTAAATGTATTAAAAAAATGCCTCACTATCATCATGGCCCTACACATCGTTGCTGCAATGTTTCCAAAACCTCATTTTATCCATCATGTAGAACCAACACATACAAATATTGCATACGAAAGTTACATATTCAAAATTGCATACTCATAATTGGCTTCATTCAATTCAAATCCCCAAAATGGAGCTAGGAAATGTAGAACCTTCTTAAAAGAAAGGCCACATAACCATTTGTCTCAACACCAAAAAAATCCCACTAATCCCAAGTGATCTTTGTGCACCTTACTACAAAATATTGTATGATGTCTTCAATTTTTTATTATACCAATCCATGTGATTTTTTATTTGCATAAGTGAAATTCAAATCAATGCTTAGAGTAAAAGAAAATCCACTTCAATGAAATATGATGACTTATAAGATCCTTTAAAATCTTTGACGTTTAGAATACAAAAAAATAAAAGTTAATTATAAATTAGTTCCTTGTGCCTTTAATTTTCTTTAAGTCATACAATTGTGATACATTACATACATTTTGGTGCCTAGGTTGTGACATATAGATTGAGGTCTAGTATAAAAGTCATCCCAATAACTAGCCTTAAATTTTACTTAAACATCCTTAATTTCTAAAGGACCAAAAAATGGACTTTAGGATTTTGGGTAGGATTTTGGGTAGGTCTTGTTCACTTCACGATGTAGATTTTTTGCACAAATTTTTTTAAATGGATGCTAATCATGAATTCATGATAATCCATGTGTGAAACTTTGTTTCAATTCATTCCGATAAATATTGCAAAATTTAGAAGTTTTTTTATTTCAATGTCAAAAAGGAAAAAAAAAGTATATTAAAAAGAATTCAATAATATTTTTGGAATATATAGATTGGTACCCTACTCAAGAACATTGAACCATCAAATCCAAATAATGAAGTGAAAGTTACGAGGAGTTTTATTTTGCAGGCAATGAAGGTAGAAAAAATTATAAAGTGATCTTTTGCACTCAATTTTGAAAAATTTTAAATAAAAAAAAAATACCAATTGCTTACTAGAACATTCTCATCATTGGGATTAACAATTGTCCATATTTCTTGTAAAAGTTATTAGCAGTTTAGTTTTTTCTCTCATTCAATACCATCTTCTACTTTATAATTTTTTTACGGTGAATATAAAAGTCCTTTTCAATAAATTATTTCCATACATTATGAAACTATTTTACAACATATTGACTAATATGCACAAGATATAGGACAATACATGTTTTTTCCTTGAATGTCGAAAGAAAAAACTTCACCTTTTTGAAGGGCTAGAAAAGCCTACATCTTGAAGTTTAGGCACATTGACCTTGTAATTAGTGGAGATATTCACTCTAAAATTTGGAGACAATGCAATTGAAAGTTATAGCCAAAGGATCCTTTGGTTGGATTTGTTAAAAAGTAAATATTGATGAAGATTTTGGCCTTGCTTTGGATATGAGTATTTTGAAGCAACTTTGGGCCTCAGAACACAAAATAGCTTTAAGGGGTAACGTGACCTCCTTTAAAATGACATTTAAATAGATACTCATCTTCAATTTCTAGATTATTAAACAAACTTGACAAATTACTTAATGTCATTGGTTTTAGCACATTTGTCATACATTCAATCTATTTCACAATCATTTTTTTTGTACTTGATTTAGCCATATTAAAGAAAATAGGTATACAATCACACTTTTTCAATTTAAAAGATTGGTTAATCATGTGACAACATGGTAGTCTAAAAGTTTCCAATGAATGACTTTCTCGAGATCTATGTAGAAATGAAAAATACACATGTTGGTTCAAAAGTCAAATTATTTTTTAATGACTACCTTAGTCATTGGCTAGCATCCTTTCAAGGTTAATTACATCCTAGCATATTTCAAAATTATTTGCTCTATCATTGATTGTAGTCCACTTGTATGATAAATTTAGACTATTTGGCTAGTAATATTGTTGTTTCAAAAAATAGTTGGATTAGAGCATTTGCACAATATAGGAAAACTTCATGATGACCAAAAATATTCACATTTATTAACCCACCCCATGTCCTATATGGAAATAAATACATGGATACATGGGTACAAACCTATCAAATATGGACATTATCCCATATCATTTGAAATTCCCACTCTAAAATTGTAGTGAGTAGGCTCAGAAAAATGGCAAGAAGATAAGTTCTCTCGTATAACTTGGGTGATAGGGCTACTAGATAGGGCTTTTTGAGTGGATTACCCAAGTTTGGCTGGCTTGCCATATATCAAGCCAAGCCCCTTTCCAATGAAAGAGTGGAGACATTCTTAGCCCTTGTGTTGACCTCAAGACTAGATAACTAAGGTCTAGCATTTTGGGTAGCAATGATTATGGATATACATACCTTCATCTAAAATTTGTATGTTGAAAAGTTGTATGCTCAATTTTGCTAATATTTGAGCCTTTTTTGAGGCAGAATTGTCCATCTATCTCAAATTGCCAATTTTGTCAACCACAATCAATTAGGCTTGCCAATTGAATGACCGTATCCCGTATCCCCTATAGTGGAATCAAACATACAATACTTTCACGCCTGAGAAGTTGCAAGGTAGTACTAGCTTGCTCACCCCATGGACTCGCCAACGACCTTACCATACAATGAAATCAATTCTACCTGATAGCTTCTCTAAGGTAAAGGCACCCATTACCAACCAACACACCATTGGCAATCAATAGGGTGTTTAAAATTTAAGAGAGGTTGGGACTCATTTCCATTTTTCAAAAAATTACACATGTCCCTCATCTTGCGTTCCATGGCATACCTGGGTACTAAAGTGCCATGACACATGTCCCTCATCCTCCTTGCCATGGCATGTTTGGATACTAAAGTGCCAATGACACATGTCCCTCATCTTGCATGCCAAATTTAGCATGAAGTAGTCTCTAAAGTGAGCAATTTTGGAAGACTCTCGACATTGAACATGGGTCCAAACCAACTTTTGGCTTTCAAAATTCATAGTAATTTCAGTTCAAGCAATAAAATTATCACTGTTTTTGCAATCCCGGTTATTTCTATCTTTGCACATACGAAAATATTTACTTTGCCTTATTCTACTCCAGCTCATATCCCGAATTGCTTAAGTGATCGGTTCTGGGTGCCTTCCCCTTACTACAGAAAGTCCTGCAACAAGGTAGACTGATGCAGGCTAGGCTGCAATAGGCAAACCTGATCCGATCCTGTCATCACAAAAATATCCGATCGCTTCGCTGCGGACATGCCGGCGCAGAGAACGTGTCTATCATCCCACGCGCATCCCCTGCCGACCTCCCACACCTCTGCAATCCCACTATAATACAAAGTGCAAAGCCTTCCAGAGTTCCAATCCCCAATTCTCACACTCCCCATTTCATTTCCTCACTTGGCCCATTTCATTTCCCTCTGTTTTCAATCGTTAGAGCTTCCATTCGTGGAAACATTTGCTAGCTATGGGTGGCCACAGCTCCGATTCCGACTCTGATAAGGAGAAGAAGCACGACAAGCACGACAAGCATGACAAGCATGACAAGCACGACAAGCACGACAAGCACGACAAGCACGACAAGCACGACAAGCACGACAAGCACGGCAAGCACAAGGAGGAGAAGCACCACGAGTCTTCAGGACACCATGGCAGCGGATCGCTGGGCGAGCACGTGCCTGCGGCTCTGGCGGGGATCATGCCCGGACACGAGAAGTATGGAGGCAAGCTGAAGAAGGAAGATGTAAGTGCTAGACTCTGTTCTCTGAAATCTCTGTGTCGGCGTAGATTGAGGGTTTTGTTGTGAGTTTCTTGTGGAGTCTTCGTACGTGCATTGTTTGTGGTTTTGAATCGGGTGATTAAGAAGGGTTACGGTGGTACTGGGGTCTTTGGAATTGGATGTGGGTTTGGAGTGAATCAGCAGAGTTTTCATTGTTCGTCGAGTGGATTGATTAGACCCGATGATCGCTATTGTGTACATGAGGGGTTTCCGATCTTGCGATTCTCGCTTTGTGATTTTCAGGTTTGCTATCGGTACGAGAGAAATTCTTTCTTTTTAGTATTGACATGCTGTTTTGGAATTGGCTTATTCTGCTGGACAACTCCGGCATCCTTTTTCTTAACCAATGTTGAGGGTTTCAGTGCGTCGTGAATTAGAGTCATGTGTGAGTTCACAGGTGGAAGTGTGAAATTGTTAAGTTGTACTCTCGTTCCTTCACAAATTGCACACTCTGTAACTGCACATCATCAGAATCTGTCCATGTTGTGTATGTATGTGATTGGGGAATTTCCACGTGTGAATACAATGTGTTTACAATGGATCATGTTGCTGGGTTTCAGGTGCATGACTTGAAGCACAGGACTGACATCTCCGACGAAGAAAGAGAGCACCGTCGCAAGGTCCTCATGGCTGAAGTGGCAGCTGGTGTTGTTGGTGCTGGCGTGCTTAGTTACGCTGGGTACCAAGCATACCAGCACTTCAACAAGGACGACGAAGGCAAGCCTGTGGAGCATCCCAAGGTGAAGTGAATCTGAGCATGTCAAGTATATCGTGTGAATGGAACAGGTTTACTGGAAAACTCCTTTTGTAGTTTTGTAAACAGAGGTTGTCTGTAGGTTGTGCAGCCAGAGAAAAGTTGGCTAGAATACAGTTTGAAGTGGTCGATTCTTGGAGAATTCCTTTTTGTACAGCTCTGAACAGACATTGGCAAGTATGACTATATCTAATCTTTGTATCAATTTGTTTGTGGGTTCTTTGCTGAATTATTGTTGGAATGTGAAATTTCTGTAAGATGGGTTTATGAAATGTGATTTTGGAGGAAAGCAACTTTCATTGAATTTGGAATCCAGATTCTGTCACTTCAGTCCAGGATTGCCACAAAATTGCAGCCCGCTAAGAAAATCTTCAAACATCATTAATGTTGTAGCCCCTCTCTCTAAAGCAACACCACCAGCTCTAATGTAATATTCTCCTCTGTGCCCCAAGGCTGTATTTTGAATTGTGAAAACCTTGAATGGAAATAAAGAACTTAAAACACTTGCCAAATCTCGTCAATCCATGCGTGAAAACCTCAGCAGAGTATTGGAGTTTCTTCTCACTATTGGGAATCTATCCTGCTGTCTGAGCTTGGAAATAACTGTTTAAAGTCCAACATACCTTCCCAGAAATAACCTTGAACCCTCTTAGCATTGAACATTATCCTTATATACTCATTTCAAACAGTAGAGTACTTACTCTTGCAAACCATGACATTCAGTAAGTGAAGGCACACATTACCAACCATCGCCCCATCGGCAAGCAATAGGGTGTTTGAAATTTAGGAGAGGTTGGGACTCATTTCTGTTTTTCAAAAAATGACACATGTCCCTCATTCTATGTGCCAAAGTTAGCAGGGAGTAAGCTTAGTCTCTAAAGTGAGAAGTTTTGAAAGACTCTAGATATTGAACATATGTCTAAACCAACTTTTGGCTTTTAAAATTCATAGTAACTTTAGTTCAAGTAATAAAATTACCAATTTTTTTCAATCCTCGTCATTTCTATCTTTGTACTTAGGAAAATATTTGCTTTACCTTATACTACTCTAGATCATGTCCAAAATTGCTTATATGACCAATTATGGGTACCTTCTTATTAGCTTTCACTGCCATTCCTTTAGCCTTTCCTTCATGCATCCTTCTCATCACATTGAACCTCCACTTGTCCACTTAGCTACTAATGAAGTATTGTTGGGTGTGAAATATTCCACACCATCCATTGTAGAGCCAAGGTAGTGAGTGATAGTGCCTTGGATAGTGCATGCTATTGAATGTTATGATTGACCCTATTGTTCCATCCAAAGAAACTTTCATAATAGAGAATACAAATGGCAGTTTATGTCATGCAAAACTAGTAGTGTCTTCTTAAAAAATCTCAATCAAGCATACCAAATTTCAATTTTTAAAAAATAACTCTACTTTGGGTGAATTGTTTTAGAAATATTTCACAAATTTTCATGATAATTGATTGAAAACAATTGGTGATGAATGTTCAAGGTTCAAATTGTGAAGACATGTTGAAAATATCAATACACGCATCTATCATTTCAGAAAAATCTTAAAAAACATCCACAATTTCATAGAAATTTCATTTTTTGAGTGTTCACAATTTAATAAAATAGATATTTTGTATTGCAATTAGATTTTGCAATTTGACCCATACAACCCCCCCCCCTCCACTAGTCTTGTATGATAGAGAATTATAGTATAATTAGTTAGCTAATATTTAGTTCACATTGACATTGATTTTGGGACAAATGGGCTTTCATTGGCCCTCTCATGCGTATTAGTTACAACTTCTTGTGTGGAAGTTGTTTGATTAATCCTCAAACAATGTTGAGGTCAATTTGTGTTTGATAGTTGACTTTAGGACCCAATAGAAGGGAAAAAGAAAATGGTAATTTTTCATCCAAGTTCTTTGAAAGTGGCTTGAATGTATTTGCAATGAATGGTGTAAGGAATTCTCTCATAAGGTAGAACCCTCTTTTCTTGAATTCTCTTATTTCCAAGCCCTACTATTTGACCCAAAATTACTCTATTCATGATCCAATTGTAATGAAGTCCACTCACCTTTTGAGATATTAATCAACTCTCATTCATTAAAATCCTACTTTTTGAAGAATGATTTTAGTAAGTGTCTAGGGATACTAATAGGTATTTACTATATACCCTATTACTTCAAGTACAATACTCTTAGAAAATTCAAAAAAATGAATTTTAAAATAATTTTTTTCTAATAAAATTTCCTCCAAAAGACTAATAAAAGACAAATTAATCAATTATAACTCTTGATAATAGAAGAAGGCAAATTTTTGAGAGAATTGGGAATAGATTTAGTTACCTTGGTATTAAAATTCACCTTGTCTACAATCCAAAGAACATTCTAGAACTGCTTATAGCTTCTTTCATAGCTAGCCTTAGAATTACAACTTCCTAGTATTTTCTTCAAAGCAATGACCAACTTTTTATTCACCATTAGACTCAAATAGATTACTTGTCTATTTAATCTCCAATTCAACATGGAAGAAATATATATATATTTCTCTAAAAATACTACAGAAGACCCAAATTAGTGTAGAGAAAGAGAGTGCAATGAGAAATTGATGTTCAAGCTTTAACCCTTCAAAGTCAGAAGGCCTTTTTCCATCAAAATCCACTCAAAGCTAACATTTCCATATTGAATTGAGGCAAGAGAACAAATAACTGAATTTTTTGGGTTATTGAACCATAGGATCTTACTCTAAACTTGTATAAGAACATGTGGTAAACTTTTCTTGAAGTTTGACTACATAGATCAAAAGATAGTATTTAGTTTTTGAAGTGAAGAGAACCCAACATTATCACACAAGATTAGAAGACTTTGAATCCTCTTAAATTTCATTATTTGCACTAAAAATTTTGAATTAAAAAGTAATTATGTTGAAAAATTCAGTTGAGAGTCTTGAAAAAAAATCAACAAAAAAAATTGATTTTCATCTTTTAAAAAATTGTTAAGTAGAAGTAGATTAGGGATGGGAAGAAAAAATAAATTGTTAATAGTTCTAAGATGGAATTAAAAAAAGCAAATCCCTTCAATGAGATTGTTCTAGCAAGAAAACTAAACCTTGTGGACCTTTTTTTTCTAAAAAATTGTGGAAATTGAGTTCAAAATTGAAATCTATGTGTTAATTTTTTCAAAGAAAATTAGAAATGCTCTATTTTCTTGTAAAAAAAAATGTTCTATGAATTTCTTGTCACTAATCCTAATGACATTAATTAAATATTTAAAAATAGAAAAATTCTATTCCATAAAAGAATAAAATTATTTTAAAAAATTCAAATTTTAATGATTTTTTGTATTGCTTAGGCTTGACTCATTTTTTATTTGGTGGCATAACTTTTGTTTTGAGACAAATATGAAAATAAATTTATATTCCTAGGAAACTAAACTATTTTGAAATCTTGAAAAAAATTCAATAAATCATGCCAAAATATTGAGATCATAGTCATTATACAAGCCTACTTGAATTCCCACTTGTCCCTTGAGGGGACTTTGGGACTTTAGGACTAGGAAGATCAATGTGCTCACCCTTTTTGCTTTGGAACATACGCATTGTTTTGGCATAACTCTACTACTTTTGTCATTGTTTCACCACAAAAAAACAATTCCAATGCTTGTAGTGAGGTATGAACTAAAAAGAAATTAGAGTACAAAATTGTAATTTATATTGAATTTTTCTTCAAGAGGTTAATGTTTTCATGATGAAAATCATAATACAAACTGAATTATTGTATGATTGATTTTATATTTAGAAAATCAAAGAGATTGTGGATATTGACTAAGAGTCTCAAAATATAAATTGCAATGAATATTTAATTTTATAAATACTTTAAAATATCATTTTGGAGTAGAAACTCATTTGATAAGCGTGATATGTAAATTCAGATAAATTGTTCTAAAAAAACCCATTATGATGATTAAAATTATGGTGGTTTTATGCATACAAAATTTTATGAAAATTGCATAGCAAAGTCTAAGAAAATAATATTTAGTGCTTCTATTGATACTTTAAGAGCTCAAAAAAAATTCAAGTGAATTAGAATTTTCTTGCACCTTCAAATGCATCTTTGTACCTTGGGATGACCATTATACAACAAGAGGACAAATGTTTTCAATACCCTTTAGGAATTAAGGAAGTACTTTGATTTGAAGGAGTTTAGAATGTCGTGAAAACACTTTAAATATTTGTCAAATCCTCTATTATCACATTTTTATGCAACTTCTTATAGCATAGTAGTGTGAAGTAGGCAACATACATAAATGAATTTTTATTTGAGTAAATTCAGATTTGGTGAGAGAATAGAGAAAGGACAATCTAATATTAGAGAATGTGAAATTAAAGTGGTCTCCAAGTACTAGAAGTGATTTGGTAGAATATACTAATGAATTCATAGCATATTTTCCATTAAGGAAGACAAATTTTTAGGCAATTGACTAAGGCCATCAATACACTCAAACCTCTTTAAACCCTAAACGCCCTAGGGGACCAAAAGTGTCCTCACATAGTTTCAAGTCTAATTCAAAGTATTGCATTCAATGTCTGAATTCAATAAAACTTGTTGGAAAATTTGCGCTCTCTTTTCTAATTTCTGTGGTAAAAGTTTTAGATCAATCCAAGATGAAATGATTTTTTAGAAGCCAATCAAAGTTCACAGGTTCTATATGAGTACACCAAACTACATTTGATGGCCGCAACTTCAGGGGCTTGTATCTCCTTCATCTAATGTTTGTTTTCAATAAAAATTTGTTGGGTTTTGCTCCCCTTGAAGTCTAGTTGTTGTAGTAGAATTTTCATGTCAATCCAAGATGTTTTGAATGTTTGGGAGCAATTCGAAGTTCAAAATCCTAACATTTTTGGATTACAGTGAGCTTCGGCAGGTTGTTTCTTCTTCATATAGTGTCCGTTCCCAATAATTTTTTGGAGAAAGTTGTGCATACTAGTCTAGTTTGTGTATCTAAAATTTCATTTCAATCCAAAACGTTATGAAGAACTGAGAAGCATTTTAGTAGAAGGAGGTTCAGGTTTTGATGTGATTTTTGCAACTTTTCTTGCTATTTTGTGACATTTCAAAGCCATTTTGGAGACACAATGAGTTAATTGAATGATATTTTTTTCTCTAGTGTGTTTGTACAATGGTTTTAAATCACTTTCTAGTTTAAAATTTTTTTCATTTGAGTAGGTTTAGAAATCAAATTTCACCTCCAAATGTGTTATTAGGAAAATTTCAACATCCCTTTTCAACACTAAAACATTATAACCTTGCAATGTACGTGGCCAAATGACTCCAAATTTGATTCATGTCATCTACAACATGTACAATACAAGATTGTATAGTTGAGATTTCTATACCTAAGTGGCATTTTGATCTATAACACTTCAAAAGCAATGATGTCTTTATAACCCCAAAAACCCTTGGGCTTCTAGGGGTTAATTCGACCCTCTCTTCGATGACACTTTGGAACATTGTGCACACTTACCACACTATCACTCCCTATAGAACACTTGTCTCACATTCAAACTATTTGACTTATACGTACTATGACTATCTTCCAAGCAATTGAAATAAGGAGGGAAGAGTGTACTTCAATAGTAGTCATAATTTTCAGCTTTGCAATTCTATCAAATTATCAATTGCATAAGCAATTTTTTTAATATCTCATCTCAAAGTAAGGGAGAGGGACCTAATACATAGGTAAATTGCAATTAAGATTAGATGAAGTCAAAAATGACATTAATTTTATTGTATGCAAAAATTATGAGAGCTCAAAACTTGATTTGTACATTTTTCAAATTCAGACCCCAATTTCAATGACCTTCTATTGAATATTCTATAATGAGTATCTATTTCTTATTCATATTAATTAGAACATGTATGCTTTTGAGCACACACTTGGAAGTAGGTGATCCTACTTTATGATTTGTTGTATAGATTTCAAATTGATTTTCCAACAAAAGTGCCTCATCTCCGTTCTCCGGGAGCACAAGTCTTCATAGTCACCCCTAATATGATCTACTAGCATTAATTGCAATTGGAAACTCTTGAATTGAACACAACACTTATGTCCACATCTTTTATAAGGTAACTACACCTACAATCATACAAATAAGCAATTCAATATGGTTACTAATATTATTTTGCATTTTTTTGGTGAGGTCTAAGGTCTTGTTTGCAGTCAAAAGGGGATTCTTGTTTCTCTTAGA
This sequence comes from Straminergon stramineum, assembly GCA_963920665.1. NCBI lineage: Eukaryota > Viridiplantae > Streptophyta > Bryopsida > Hypnales > Calliergonaceae > Straminergon > Straminergon stramineum. The sequence continues at coordinate 13,111,910 of OY987271.1, read as the reverse complement.
ATAAATTTTTTTTTGATACCATATGAATAAATATAAATTTCTAAAGTACCCAAAAAATGTGTTTCTAAAATTGTCCATAGACTCTCATGAATAGTGGGAGTATGTTTTAGACAAGAATCTAGAGTGGTCAATTTTAGAAAGCCGTCAAAATTGGATTTAGTTATCTTAGTGCTTTTGACCACCACATTCAATAATAATGGTTGACAAAGGGACTATTAAGTTTTCAATCACTTAGACTAAATTTCTTTACAAAAAGCATTTTTTCAAAATTATGGGCTTTAGAAATCTAGTCAAATCAATAAAACTAATATCTTTACCCAAGGTCAAATTCTCCTGATTTTGTATTTCTCCATCCAACTTGGCAATAAATAATATTAATAATTATTTTCCTTAGCTTATGTCTACCAATTCATTTTCAGTTAAATATACAATTATATTACTAGAATTTGTAGGGCTAAACAATGTTTGTGAAGCCACGTTTCCTCTCCTAAACTATGTTTCGATAAAAAAAACATTGTTCATAAGCAATGTCTCACAAACATTGAAAGCCTTTAAGCAACATTTAATTTTTGAACATTGCTTACAGACAATCAAGAATCAAACATTGCTTTGAGGCTCTCAATGTTGTTTTCACATTTGTTCCAAAGTGAAGACATTGTCCCATAATCTTAGTCAAGATAGAGGAGGAAAAAAGGTATAATATAGATTGTAAGAAGCTCTAGACTTTAATTCACTAAGTCCAATAGTTTATGAGTATTGCACTTTGAATAGCTTCGAACATCATATTGACGTACATAATATTATTTAGTATATTGTATGTTAAATATAACATGGTATTATATAAAATACAATAATTTATATATAATATTCTATAACACAATAATTTTTTTTTAAATAAATTATTTTCATCATAATTAATATATTCTACTATTACTTGTTGTGTAAACAATACTCAAATTATAGAACTTAACTACATTGAGATCGTATTCCATTCTTAAGTAGTGAGTCTATTTCATCCACCATAGCTTTTTGCTACTACTCTCTATAGTCCTTATTGATATTTTGGTCTCTTTGGCAATAGCTACGCATGATGTACACTAAATAGTGAAATTAGGTTGCCTTAACAATTAGGTTGTCTTACCCTCAAGAAAATTACTTTACAAACCATCAAAGTCAATAAATATTACTATAAATATTTCCATTTGTACATATGGAGATTTCAGAGTTCCAATTACAACAATATCTATTTCAAAAAGTAGTGCATTTTTGTACAATACTAATAGATATTTATATTGTGTCAAATGTCAAGAAATTAGGTTGCCTTACCCCAAGAAAGTTACTTTACAAGCCATCAAAGTCAACGAAAACTTCTAAAAATATTTCCATTTGTACACATGGAGGTTCATGAGTCCCAAATACAACGATATGAAATTCAAAAGTAGTTCATTCTCATACAGTAACTATAAATATTTATTTGGTGTCAAATGTCGAGAAATTAGTGAGGGGCAACCTAATTTCACTATTCAGTGTAGATAATGATGATTTATTACTATTCACGTGTACTAGATTGGTCGGTGATTTCATATAGCTCATTCATTGACCTTGTTCATAAAGTTGGATTTAACTTGTCATAATTAGAGGATGGTGATGGGATTGTATAGTGGCTCTTACTACTTCGACAACTCCCACTGCTCCCACCACTTTTGTTCATCTGAATATTGCTCCCATCACTATCAAGACTCCCATTGCTCCCATTATGTGCACCTATAGATCACTAGAGAGAAACTCAAGTTTTTTGTGATGCATTTTAGGTGATATCTACTATGATCCAATTATTTTTATATTCACAATGACATCAAAGATGACATCAGGATGTTACATTTGATGTCATTGTGAACATAAAAACACTAGGATCATCATGGATGTCACCTAAAATGTGTCACAAAAAAAAGTGAGTTTCTTCCAGTGGATGTTTCTTGTACATTTTCAACTCGTTGATCTACATTGAGGTGACAAAGTAGAGGTATTAACCCCTAAAGTTCCATGACTATTTTTTCACCAAAAGTGCTCCAAAACTGTCATTTTTAGTACAAGTGCCAAATTTTTGAAAAAACACTTTTTTTGACACATGTAACCATAGAATCTTGTAGTATGATGACTTGAGAACATGCGATAAATATTTCAGAAATTTTCATGTCATGGATTGCAAGATATAAGCATTCAAATTCATTCAAATTAGTTTTTTTGGCCCTTATGAAAAACAGGGTAGTTGCACTTCACAAGCTCACTTTTTTTATGAAAAAATGTCCAAAATGGTGGCGCATCTTTGGATTATTTTTCCCAAACAAGCTGGACACATCCTTGAAAAATTTCAAATCATTTGGAGTTGTACAACATATTGGAAAAAAATAGTAATTAGATAGTAGTAGAGAATGATTCAAAATACTAAATTGTTAAGAGTTTAATTATGGAATTGAAAAATCCCAATCCCAATGGTTGAAATATTATAATAAACAATCTACATCCCATGATTTTATTTTATTTCCAAAAATATGGAAAAATGAGTAAGATAAAGGACTTTAAAGTTTATTTTAGAGTAGAGAATCCGTAACTACCCGCAAACAAAAAATCCTCATAACTTTTGACACATTGATCAAAATGGAATGATTCAAATCTTCTTACATACTTATAACTCTAGAAGACCAATTTCAAATTTTTGTTCATGAAAAAAGTGATTTTTTCTAAATTGTCCAAACTACTCATTTACGAAAGTAAGTAACATATTAGGCCTTAACTTTTGACTCATATTTCCAAATGTCATGAAATTTAGTGCATATGAAAGATATCCCTCATCCCCTCCTATTCAAATTTGGGACAAAAATATGAAAATCTCTAGTCAAACGTACTTGCCCAAAATTGCTATGAAGCCAAAAAATACATGTTGGTCATTTAGGGGTTAAGTTCAACATGTGGTGTAATAATTGTTTCACAAGTATGTGGAAGAGTTATAGCAACTTCAATTGCTTGTTTACAACCATTCACAGATATCTTGAATTGTGGATAGTTCTCTTCATAAAAAATAACATCACGGTTGACTATGATTTTCTTGGTTTTCAAACACCAAAGACAATAGGTCTTTGCAATAGTACAGTAACCCATGAAAATATCCTCTCTTACTTTGCTATCAAGATTTTGCTATCTCTGCTTGGGAATATGGTTGTAATATAAGCTTCCAAATTCTTTGAAGTAATTGAGACCCAGTTTTTCCCCATGCCACAATTGAAATGATGTGCATCCATGAATTATTTTGTTAGATACATAATTAAGGATGTAAATAGCTATGTTAATAGCTTCTCCCCCAAACTCTAGGGGCATACTTTGATGATGTAGCATAGATTGAGGATTCTCCACAATCATTTGATTGCCACACTTTACTACCCCGTTCTATTCTAGACAATAATCACAATATGGTGCTATTTGATCATATTGAATGCCTTTGTTGGACAAATAGTCTTGAAGTTCCTTGGACAAATACTCGCTTCTGTTGTCTATTAATATTTTTGACATCTTGATTCCTGTCTCACTCTACACTAACTAATACAAACCTTTAAATGATGTTAGAATGTCGGTACTTGACCAAATGCATCTGAAGATTTGTTAGTGTTTGCTCTGTTGTAGAAGCACCGAGAGGAGCACTATCCCATGCAAGCATAAGTGGATCATTCGACTAAGGAAGACCACATCTAATCTTAGTGATCAACAATTTTTTAGTTATTGTCTCTCCAAGATCATTCAGTTGTTTGTACAACTTTTGTAATGTACTAATGCACAATGCTATGGAGTCTCTCTCACCTAATTTACAATTAAAATATCTCTCTCTTGTAAAGCTATAGTGTACTCACTTGAATGCTTGTCATGATACGCTTGAAGTTGTGTCCACATTTCAAACAAAGTTTGACAATTTATGACTTCTTGTTTGTAATAAGAATCTATCAATCCTAGAATGGCTACAGTAGTTTGTTTATCTCATGTTCCCATTGTCCTTTCTCTATATTGTTCATACTATTGAACTTCTTCGTTGTTTCGTTCACAATAGAGAATAAGTCATGAGAATCAAAAATGAATGACACATGCATCTTCCATAACTCGAAATTTGTACCATTATACTTTTCGACTGCATGGACTTCTTTCATCTTAGACAAGGCAACTATATTCTCTACCATATTTCAATAAACTTTAATTGAACTGTTGTATTCCTTTTTGACTATGCACTAGCTTCCTTAGAATATTGAATTCTCTCTATGTCTTATTCTCTTGACTAACTTTACCATCTCTATGAATAGAAGAAGACTCTCCTTGCAATATAGTATAACTAACACAAAACCATAACACAACTAACGTAATAATTGTGGGCCCATAACTTCTTATACATATGGGACCAAACAAGTGCTCATACTCCTAGTAAAGTCATATTTTATTGCAAAACTATACTACGCACTACATCTTGAAAGACAAGACAAAATAATAACTATATAGCTTGGAAGGCGGAAAGTTATACTCTTGAGGAGGGATGACATCCATTACAAGAAATCAAGAATCATCCAAAATAAAAATGTCATCCACTATGAAGTTGTCACCAAGTGATTGGCTAATTGCTTCTTTGTTCTTGATAGTGTATTATTAATCATACTAATAGCCTTGACCTCCTTCATTATCACGTGAGGCAACAACCTATTGTTGGTAGGCATCCTTGGGGGACTCACTTGCAAACAGTGATGTAGTTCATGATATATATTATTTCAATGGCATATATATATTCCATTGTTGTAGTGGTGTTAGTTTAAATTGCAATTCTAGACATGATCTGCAATAATGCAAGGCAAAGTATATATTTTTAGAGGTGCAACAATAGAAATGGTGGGATAGCAAAAAAGATTAGTAATTTTATCACTTGAATTGAAATTACCTACAAATTTTGAAAGGCAAGAAGTGATTTGGACCCATAGCCAATGTCTAGACTCTTCCAATTTCAATCATTCAAGAACTACTTTCCTGCTCATTACTTCCTACTTTCTTGCTCACTACTTTGGGACATGTGTCATTAACTTATTAGTCCAAATCTTCAAAAGGAGAAAAGAACACACTCCAAGCTTCAATTGGAAATTTGTTCCATCCTGGGTTGGAAATAACTGCACCCTATAGGTTGGATATGGGGCACTAGTCAAGAATGGGTATCTTCACCTTATACCTTAACCCCTAAAGTTCTACGACTATGTTTTCACTGAAAATGCTTCAAAACTGCCAATTTTAGTACAAGTGCCAAATTTTTGAAAAAAACCTTTTTTTGACACATTTCACGGTAGGATCATGTAGTATGATGACTTGAGAGGATGTGGTAAAAATTTCAGAAATTTTCACCACATGGATTGCAAGATATATGCATTTAAATTCACTGAAATCATTTTTTGGGCCCTGCAAAAAACAGGGCAGCTGCACTTCACAAGCTCACTTCTCTATGAAAAAATGTCCAAAATGCTGGCGCGTCTTTGGATTCTTTTTCCTAGAAATGTTGGCCACATGCTTGAAAAATTTCAGATCATTTGGAATTGTACAACATATAGGAAAAAAATAGTAAGTAGATAGTAGTAGAGAATGATGCAAAATACTAAATTGTTAAGAATTTAATTATGAAATTGAAAAATGCCAATCCCAATGGTTGCAATGTTATAATAAACAATCGACATCGTATGATTTTATTTTTTTCCATAAATATTGAAAATTGATTAAGATAAAGGACTTTGAAGTTTATTTTAGAGTAGAGAATCCATAACTGCCTGCAAACAAAAAATCCTCATAACTTTTGACTCCTTGATCAAAATGGAATGATTCAAAGCTTTTCAAGTATATATAACTCTAGGAAACCAATTTCGAATTTCAATTTTTGAAAAAAGGGATTTTCTTAATTTGCTCGGACTGCCCATTTACGAAAAAAAGCAACATATTAGGCCATAACTTTTGACTCATATTTCCAAATGTCATGAGGTTTAGTGCATCTAAAAGATATTTCTTGTCCCCAACTTCTATTAAAATTTGGATCAAAAATATGGAAATCTCCAGCTACATGTACCTGCCCAAAATTGCTATACAACCAAAAAATGTAGGTTGGTCCTTTAGGGGTTAATATATAAGGTTGTTTGTTTTGTTTTGTTTATTATAGTGAGATCTCTTGGACTATGTGTCTCGTAGTTGCATTCTTAGTACAATTAGAATTGAAAGCCCTCAATGAGGAGTGGACTTTGTTGTTGACATTCCAACTCACGATAAAGAAGATATTGAATTTCAAAGTTTCTATGAATTAAAAAAATTAGAAAATTACTTTTACTTTACTTTTATTATATTCGGTGGCAACGGCACAGGGCACAATAGTACACAACTGCATATCAAAGAAGTCTCTACAGTGAAAGAACTAACTTAACTGAAGTTAGTCCAAGAGCTCTTCTACAACTGGGGTTTCTCAATGATCGATTTCGATCGTATTTCTATCTCATGGACGTTGTTGAAATCCCTAATAGGTGAGCTAAACCTGCATTATCAGCGAGGAAGACGACCAAGAACACAGAATTTCAGTTCTCATCGAAGACATACGCTTCGGAACAGCATGAATTGCCTGCGAATTAATTGTTCCGAGCACAGATGTGTCCATGTTTAGTTGATAACGGCCTCAAACTTCCTCAAATGCGGTCAATTACATTAGTCTTTTTTTGAAATGTCTGCACTGGCCGTGATACAATTGGTGATGGTATTGGAAAAATTCCCTGCCGTGTATAGAAATTTCATGAATTCCAAGCAATAGGAACGTTGAAACAGAGCGCCGCAGTTTGAAGGCACTCAGGACCGGTGGAGGCGGTGTCGGAACTTTGAAGCGCCTTCGTTTTTTGGAGCTTTCCTAAACGCGCGCAAGCTTTGGGGAACAGAGCGCATTCCTAGATATGAGATCCGACCTCTACATATGTGCTGGAGTTAGTTACCGGTATTTCAACGCAAACGGTGGGAAACACGTGTATGAGCCAAATTACGGAGGAGCTGGCTTTGAGAAACCTCTTGCAACTTCAGTTTGCGGTTGTTCGCAATTGTTGTAGGTTGCTTGATTTTGTCGAAGACGATCCAACGCAGCAACCATGGGCGACCAAGACCCGGTCATCCTGGCCAGCTATGGCAGTCACCGGGGAGGCGTGAACGCGCTCCATTTCCGGCCGCACATGAAGCATGTGGTCTCCGGAGGTGCCGATTCGGTTGTCTTGCTGTGGAGCTTACATTGTCGACCTAACCTTCGACATCCTGTTGTCCGGCCTTACCGCTTCCTCGGGCATCAGGTCATCATTCTTCCGTAATCGATAGTTTTTGCTAATCAGGTCATGTTTTGTGAGAAAAGGGATGTCGATCTGCGTGTAGGAAGTGTACTGAGCGGTGAGCACGATTCTCGTCTGTGCATTTCATGAACATTGCTTCTCGAAGCATCTCTCATCATACAGAGAGAAAGATCTTGGTTATCGTGGCCGGTTACGGAAAAACGGAACATTCTCGTTCTCCGGGTTGTAGTTCAGTAACTATATGAGCATATTTAGCCTTTTGTCAATCTTTTAAAATGTACTTAAGTACAGCATAAGAACATGTATGTGAAACACTTAATCGGAAAAACGCATTGCAAGACAATCAACTACGCAATCGAATAATTGTTAGTGAGAATATTCCGTTTTCCAGTGACGCAAATTGAATGGTCATGGCTCCAGGTTTCCTATGTGTAGGCGAAGTGTGTTTCCGTAGTTTGATTTGGCTTTTTCATTGGATCTCCATGTGCTCAGTGCATGCAGCTCCTTGGTTCAGTATCTTCCAGCTCGATTGGTAATTTGTAGCGCTGCTGTGATTCATGTTTGAGGCTTTCATTTATATAGATGAACGTGACAGCTTGTGTGAATTAAGCTGGTATTAACAAGCCTTACTTCGAATTGAGCGAAATTAGGTCTGGCGCTGGATAGGGTTCGGGATTCATGATAATGACCGATATGTTAAGAAAAACAGCATGCTTACAATATTGTTACTTTCAAGAGTTTTTAGGTTCACCATTGTCTCGATCTTGAGGGTCTTCAGACGCGCTGCAATCTCAATTTTCAGTTTCGGGACGAGAATCTCTTGGCCTGCAAAGTAGGATTATCGTTTACCGAACTACTCTTTTCGGTTATAATCGTCTATGACTTTAGAAAAGGACCAAAATTTGCTCAGCCTCGAGGAATGTTAAATCTTATATTCATTGGCTCCTGACCGACTCAATTGCATCATCACAACTGTGAAGATTGAAGTGAGAAAGTGAGTGGATTCGTATGGACACTGTTTGTTGCTACTTGAAAACTGAGTCCTGGTCCTTGACATGAAATAAGCCACATTATGGAGTAAGCTGCAGAGCCTCTCGGAGATATGTAGCTGCACTAAAAAGGGACACTAAAAAGGGACAGAGCCTCTCGTTGAGTAGCTTTTTGTTGAAACTAAGTGAAGAATCATCTTTGAACTGCAGCGTCTGATTTTTCTATTCATAATCATTCATTATTGATGTCTTGGAGGCGTGGTAGAATGTACTTGAACAATGAATATGCAAGATTGAATCAACATTATTTTCTTACGAATTTGTTACTTGGCCTTGGTGGTTGTCAGGGACCTGTCTACTCGGTGGCCGTTTCGCCCTTGGACAATGTTGTGGCATCAGGATCCAAAGACAAGACCGTGCGCCTCTGGCTCCCTACTGTGTGTGTGCATTGCCTCTACTTTCACATGCTGAGTAGATTGCTTATTTGAAGAGGAGTTAGTCACATACTAAGATCGTTGTGCGCAGTCTATGGAAAGCGAAGTGGACTGAGACCTGGTGGACTAGGTAACTCAAATCTGGAGCCCAGTTGTGGAAAATAATTCATGCTAAGCCAAAGGATGTACTTCTTTCACTCTAAGAAGACTCCAGATTTGAGTAACCTAGCATGATCTGAATGACCTTACGATCTTGGGTGATCCTAGAAACCTAAAAATGCATAAGTTGGGAAACTAGATATCATAATAGAAATTGGAAGAGGAGGGGATGGTTTTGGCATATTACCCAGCCCCTCTTCTTGAATAGCTTCCTCAGTCTGCATTGTAGATAATAAAGCCTCTTTGAGATTGTGCTACAATGAACCAAATGGATGTGTTTATAACTATGTTGCAATTTAATATTCCTTTATCATAGCGTCCAAGCTAAAGCATAGGTGCACTATCTCTACATGAACAACAAGTTGCACACTTACTTTTGTTACACTAAAAATCCTTTTTTTTCAGAGAAGCCAAATCGAGTGTTATCAAGGCACATGGAGGGGCAGTTCGTACTGTCGCATTCAGCTATGATGGCCAATGTCTGCTTACTGGATCAGATGATAAAACTATTAAGGTGCTTCTGAACTTCTCGTTATTGCTAATTCTGATGTCTTCTCCTGCTGGTTAAATGTTCTTGTAAGTACTCGCTGGTACTAACTAATGATCTTCGTCAAATTCAGTAATGAAGTCAGTTTCTCTACTGCATTCCGGGCAGGTATGGTTAGTGCACGGACAAAAATTCTTGGCGACATTGGCTGGCCACATAAATTGGGTGCGGTCTGCAGAGTTTCATCCTGATGGCCGGTCAGCTTTCCTTTTGACTCTTTTCTTTTTCCTTGCAATACTGTTAGTGCTTCTTGTGTGGTTGTAGGAGCTAAAATTGCACATATTTTATCAAGCAGAAGAATATGAACTCTAGGGTTCGTGTTCAAACTGCTGATGAAGCTTCTTGAAGTTGGACTGCAGGACGATTGTCTCTGGTAGTGATGATAGGACTGTTCGACTATGGGATTTGGAGCGGCATGAGTGTTTGCAGCAACTCAGTGATGGCATGGGGTAGGTCGAACTCTTCTACAATTTTGTCCGCTATGTATTTCTTTCGTATACCATAGGTTTCTTTTAGAAACCGAGCGGTTCACTTCACGAGTTGCTCCACCAGTTGACGGGAACTTGAACTGGATTTTCAGTGCAATTATACTGTTTGCAGATCGCTTAGACATCATAAAAAGAGAATTTTCCCCATGATTCATGGAGAGGTCTCTTTATGGTTATTCATATGGAGGCCTCAGTGTGTATCATGGGGAGGTCTGTGAAATGATCACCGTGACCATAGGGATTCCTCCCTATGAATGATGGGAAAGGCTCTCTTGTTGATTTTGTCAATAAGTTCTGCAAATAATGTACTTTCATTGAAAACACATCTGTTGACATTTGGGTTCTTCGGTGGCCATCTTTTCTGAGTAAAGCACGCGGCTTGCAGGATGATTAACTCTGTTCGTTTTCATCCCAATGGCTCCCTCCTTGGGACGGGTGGTTCCGACAATTATGTTCAGGTGTTCTAACATCCCTACTCTCTCTTTCTTCAACCTCATCATCTATATCATCATGCACATTTTACTCGAATCCACTCCGCACTTTATTAAGGCAGATGATATTCATCTACTAGATCTTCATTCCAATCCCTGTGCTGCTTGGTTACATTGCAAGTGTGTTGGCTGCTCTATCTTGTCAGAACTAAATGTCCTCCCTACGCAATTCACAATTTACTTCCTACTTAGACTGCTGGCACATTTATATGTAAGAAATGTCTCTTAGTCTGGGTACATGGACTGAAAGCCTGCCGCCTAAAGAGCTGTGAGAGGCATCCAGTGGCGTACTCGTGATGTGTTGAAAATGTTAATGGTGTCAGATATGGGACATCCGAAGCAAAATGCTCGTTCAGCATTATGCTGCAAGCGCAGGGGTTGTAAACTCTGTCTGCTTCCATCCTTCTGGCAACTTTCTCCTTTCCACTTGCGAAGATTCAACAATTCGTGTAAGTGCCATTGCTTTTGACAATTATTTTGGACAAGACGAATGTGGTAAGTGTTCTTTGATTTTTTCATCGTTGTATATTCAGTCTACAAAGTCGTGAACAATTACCACTGCTGCGCAGGTCTGGGACTTACGTGAGGGTCAAGTACTCTACAGCCTTCAAGGGCATGAGGGCCCTACTTTGTGTGCGGAGTTTTCACCAACAGGCGAGTACTTTGCTTCTGGAAGTGCGGATGAACATGTACGTGCTGTTCTCTACCCAAAATGATGAACGGCATTTGTGAAATTGCAATGTCTAGTGGCCGATTACAGTATGGAGCTACAAATTATGAATAGATGAATATCATCAAGCGAAAACAGTTGATGTGAATCGCCTGTGTTGTTCTCGCTATGTATTGACGTCGTTTAATACACTTTCGGATCAGGTGATGCTATGGCGAACCAATTTTGACGACTCAATATGTCTGCCACAAGGTACACACCCAGATCGCTTTAATATCTCTTCCTCTAATATCATCACTTTCAAAATCTTCTTTTTTATCCTCTAAAGAAGACCTAAGAAACAGACGTCCCAAGTGAAATCTCACACTGTATATGCCACAAGACTCTTACTTCCCAACTCGTGCATCCCAACTACTTAACGTCAGGATTACATTTAACAGTATTGTTTTTTACAATGTTACATAACTTCTTTTAGTCATGCGCATTAATTCTAGGTGTCAAGATAGCGACATTAAAGAGGGTTATTTTTTATTAAGAGATCGAATTAGCTTAATTAACTCTTCAGTTTTATGTAGTTTCAAGAGCCCCCTTCAACTTGCACTTATTTTCGAGTGAGGTAGTTAAGTGTCTGATAATCATTCGCTTTCTGAAAACCAAGAAATGATTGTGTGATGAGTTTGGTGAGGTCGATCTATTACTCTGATATCAAATGTGAATCTGATAGGTATCGAGTGGTTGTGTTAACTTTGTAATGCATTTGCAGCCTAAGTGTAATTTCTAGTAACGACAACATTCATGTATATGTAAATGTCATCAACTTAATTTACAATCATGATGAATTGTGTTTTGTTTGAAAAGGTTTGCTTAGTCCAATCCACGAGGAGGACCGCCGCATGGCGAATTGCATGGCGTGCCAATGTGCTTGTAAGACCTCCAAAGACTTGGCAGACAAGAGTCTGGGTGGTGATTCACGCACTAACAGTCCTGATTTGAAAGTAAAGCAACACTTGGAACACCAGGTGAGCATTGTTTATAAATGACATAAAAGACCTGTCTAGTGTTATCCATATAACCCATTTCGCAGAGGTATTCTAGGGAACATAGCTACAATTACAATTGGCACGGCTTACATTAGAACTGTCTTGAGCTAAATGGAATTATAATTGACCGGGATTACTATAGCTAGGTTTCTAGAATATCTCGTGGTTTTCTACCAGTGATTGTTTCACATTTTCTAACATAAGTACCTACGCGTTAACGATAGTAGGAAAGACGCAATATCCGCTTCATTATCTTTAGAATTAATTAAGCTCACTCAAATTTGCATCACTTTACAGGCGCCGAAGGTAATGGACCCTGATGTGAGCCTGTACTCAGGTCCATGCTCTCAAAAAAGTCCACCTCGGCAAAGTAACCCACCCAAACACCATCGGCCGCAGACCCCTCAAAGATCCCCCAAGACCGGCTTTTTTCAGGCCGCGTTTGAAACCAGGAAGAAGAAGGAGAATTGGTCTCAACAAGGATCTGTTGCTCATTCACCCACCCAAAAGAATGGTCGCAACAAAAGCCCTGAAGATTCGAAGGCGATTCTTGAAAAATTTGGAAATACCTTGCAGGTACTCTAATTTCAGTACATCTAATTTCCGGCATCAGTGAACATGTTTTGTTGCTCTACAATTTCGGTACATAACGATTGATTAATTTGAATTCCAATTGCACTATAACCGAATGTCAAATCCTATTTTCGAGGTTATTGTGTCCCCTTCTCCTTGATCTGTCAGAAGAGGGATACAACTCAGAGTTCTTCTCCTTCTCTTCATTTTGAGCCCTCAGATCGTATATGGATGTTCTTGATTTAGAAGTACTTGACAATATCTTTGAAAACTTTCCCAAGCCCACGTCTCTGCTTCATTGGCCTGGTGAAACTTCGGCAAATTAAAATATACATGTGGCACAGTAATCTATACTCACTGCTATTTACAAATTGTGCAGCACATTGTCGGCCAGCTGGAAGTCCTTACGCGAACGGTTTCCTTATTTGATGAGCGCCTCTCACATACAGAAAACAAGGTCAGTCATATTCCCCTCTGGCTCCTATTTTGGTCACTAAACTGAAAAATAGAATTTGCACTTGATGTCATACTCTGTTGTTTACGATTTATTTGTAATTCATGCAGATGTTAAACATCGAGAATCACAAGAAGAAACAAAGACCAAGAGCTGTAGAAGCTTGATTGTCACCAGTCACCACTGATGCCAGAATTACGATTGAACTGATATGTATAGTAGCAGTCCATTTATTGTTCTAATTGCTTTTTTTTTAAATGAAGAAACATAAGAAAAGGCAATTTTCGCCCTTGGTTGATTGCAATTGCAGGTCTCCCCAACTCCTCCACAATGGTAGTCCAGGAAGAGCTGTGCCTCAATGCATTTGGAGGAGATCCAGTTGGCTCTGGGTTCACCCCTAACCGCAATTCACCCTCAGTCTGATTTTGCCACATCAGTCGGTTTGAACAAATAGTAAGATCCTTGTGTCCACATTACAGATCTCAATAGTATAGTGTGATACTTGCGAATAAGACGTGATCTTTTAACGGTACTTCAAAATCTCCACGAGAATTAATTTTAGGGATTTGTGATTGCTTTTGCCAAGTGACTAGCTAGTACCAATGCTAATGCTCTTAAGCGCTTAACCCTGAAATGCATGAGAGGATGTTTTGAGTTCTTTGGGTGATTACGGGGACTCAAGCATGGAAAAAAACATTTTTTTCATCCAAAAGTGTTTTGGAGGAGTTGAACTCATTTATAATGAATGGTGTTGAATTTCCCTTTCTGTGATATATTTTGACTTTCCTACATAAGAAGATGGTTACTCCATGGATCACTACATAGTGTATTTTTGCAATTTTTGTCCCTTTCTCTTTATTTGAATTTCAAGTGTAGTTTTTGCTCCAATTTGAAATAATTTCAAAAAATTCCTAAAATTCAGTATTTCGTTGCAATTTGAAATTTGGGGCCTAACACCATGGAGTATTGATTTTCTAAATTTAGAATGACACTCTAAATTGATTTGCACCATGATGTTTGTGAATTTTTGTGTTAGTTCTTTTTCATTTGTAGAATATAGATTTTATAATTTTTCTTTATAAATGTCCTGTACTTCAGAAGATAACTCCTTTAGATCAAAAAACAAACCATCAAAACCAACTTGCTTAAATGTGATAAATAAGAATATTAAAACATCAGAATTTGAAGAACTAGAATTAAATAGGATTCATGAATCTAAAGAAACCAATTCCTCCAAAAATTACACTTATTTAGTATAGAATCAAGTTTTGAAAGAATTTTCAATTAGTAGTTTCAATTCCTAGTTCCAAATAAGAAGCTTGGAATACAAATGATTTGAGAATGCCAAGAATGTGGGGGCACGTCGGCCATAAACTCCGCAGCCACTTCTTTGCCCATCTTCCAATTGAGACAACCAAAACTAAGACTATGGGAGATCTGGAATAGCATCATTTCCGAGAACTCCACTAGCAAGACACACTTGGCAAATGGAATTGCGGTTGTAGCCAACATTCTAGCTCGAGTTTTCTGAAAGCATTGCCAGAATGGTGAATTTCATTAAAACTAGTGTGCCCTGTGCCATTGCCACAGTCGAAATAAAATAAAAGTAAAAGTATTTTTCTAATTTTTTGGTTCAGAAAAACTTTGAAATCCAATAACCTTCACACCGTAGGTCAAAACGCCATGAAACAAAGCCCGTGCACCCCTCCTAGTTGAGAGCTTTCCGATGGTACCAAGCACGCGGCCGGGGATGCACGGTCCAGGAGATCTCAACGTAACAAACAAAGCAAAACAAACAACCTGTCTTAATGTATGGATGGTGGTATTATTCCGCCATTTCTGACATATTCCATTTTAATGGAATGTCGTGCAATTTTTAACATATTCTGCACCATTTTACCTTAATACCGCCATTTTAATGAAATTCACTATCAGACTGGCGGAAGAAACTAGACTATAACCTGCTTTAGCTACCGGAGTGATACATTTTGCAATTCGTTCCAAAGTCCTATTCAACCATTAAGTCTCCATCAATCTTCAAACCTCTGCACCAGAGTTCATCAAGCGATCTCCGGGTCAGGAAGAGAGAAACCGTGCCAACTCCGACTCCAGTTGCCCTTCGTGAGAGGACAAATGCTCCAAGCCCGCAGTCTCTCCGCGACCAGGAGAGAAGAAAGACCTCCGAAGTCAACGATGGAATTGAAGAAATCTTTCCAAGTCTAGAAGCTAATCAGCCACACCAAGTAAGCCACCCCCTTCACGACCACCATCTTGACCTCATCTACGTACCCCGATGCAGCTTCAATTTAATGCGAAATCTTACGAACCAACAAAACGCGCGTGCGATGATCGAGCAGAAAGTTAACCGTCGAGGGCTTACAACCGTGTTACTTAGCTTTGGTCCTCCAAACCCCAACGACCCTTCTCGATCTCTACTGAGCAATCAAAATACCTTACCCACGTACTCCCGAATTACACAACGCAGTCACCGACCTTCAATTGTCTTTACCAAGAAGGTCACTACTCACTAGCCCCCATGAAATTCCAAGCAACAAGCCATCACATGCTTCCAACTTGCATATATGTCACTGCATGTGAACCACGTGAACTTCTTGCAACAGGTCGTGTGCAGTATGTACAACGTGCTTCCTCCAGCCAGTGGAACATAAGTTAAGGTAGGGAGGGATACAGCGACTACTCGATCTCACTATGCGAAAAAAAACATCAGCCACATCGAAGGGAAACGACTTAGTGAATACTGAAGCAGAAGGGAACTGGTCATGCGATGCGGGCACCGAAAGTCAATGGCACACGACTCGTGTAGTAAAACAAAGAATATCTGAAGTATTGATCAAGGAATTTTATTAAAGACCTCAGCCCAGAAGGCATGCCATGAGGCAACAATATTCCTGAACTGAATACTAAATCCCGTCACAAAGATGCTCCACGGTAAGGAATGAATCTGTCCAACCTGGTGCCATCTCACAAGGAATCTGAGTTCTACAATTCAAACTCCCACAAAACTACAGAAGTGGAACATATGCAATTCAAATAATGAACTGCGTCAACGCCTGCATGTGAGTCCCCCAAGGACGCCCGCCGGCAACGCGCTGCTGCCGCATATGGCGTTGAAGGAAGGCATGGCGGAGCCCTGAGGGATAGCCTGCGCCGTGTACTGCGACACCCGGCAATCCGTCGCCAGCAACGAAGAACTGAAGAAGCGATCCGCGCCGCCCATGATGGGCATGGCCACCCCGCGCTTCACGCGATTCTCGAACCCCGGCTGGTACGTCTGACCCAGCACGCCGTTCACTGACGAAGAAAGGTTATAGAAGCGGAACTGCATGTCGAGGTGCGCGAAGCAGTCGTCGCCGCCAATGCCGTACCGGTGCACGCGGTTCTCCTCCTTGCCGATGGGCACCACCGTCAGGGCCACGCCCATCTTCTCTCGGATCACCAGGTCCACGGCGTTGGTGGCGCCAATGCGGGTCAGCATCAAGGCGCCGTCAGGAGACGTCCACGACGTCGCGCCCAGCGCGAATGGGACGCCGTTGTGTGTGAGCTGCAGCTGGTCAACTGCGTCGTCCCAATGGGCGACCTTGTTGGCGGCGATGGTGAGTGCGTGGTGTCCGGACACGAAGCCCAGCGCCTGCACCCACGTGAAGTCTCTTTGACGTCCCTCGGGTCTTTTTCCGATGAAGTGCGCGTTGATGTGCAGGTCGCTGTCGGAGACGAGGCAGAAGTCCTCGTCCTTGTGGCCGTGGAAGTAGAACATCACGCCGTCGCCGCCCACGATCTTGGGGTCGCCGCACACGCCGCCCTTCTTCTTGCAGTCGGCTGCAGACGCAAGGACATCAAGCGATTGTTAATTTCCAATTTGCCTCGTCATGTAGCTTAGGAATAAAACACTCAATAGAATCGAACTTGATCCCCACACCCTACAAATTCATCAACCCAGCTAGTGCACATTTGAGTTCCGCTTCCATACATGCACAAATAGGAGAAAAGCAAAGACAGACTCAATCATCTCCTCGAATCATGATAATTTTCCACGCAAGTGTCCGGATGCTGAGTAGCATTGACCTCACGCTGATCCAAGCTAGCTAGGGCTGTCTATGTGATTGAATTCAGGGCAAACCAACTGAATTCTATATATGAACGATAGGATCAGAATCATCAACTTCATTTTACAAAGAAATCACGTACGTTTTCCCGGAGAATTGTTGGAAGCACGTTGGACGCCCGAAGTCGCTGCGACCTCGCTGACGCTAAGCATAACAGACACGGACACCAGAAGCACCATCATCGCGGGCTTCATCTTCGAGGACACCATGGTGGGCTCGCTAGCTCTCGATCACAGACTGAACCACTGCACGTACCAGCACGCTCGATCGGGGCCCTCACAATATTCCTGTGGATCACGAGATACAGTGGAGTACCTGCAGCTAGTGCAGATCGAGTGAGACCTGGGAGAGCTGGGTTAGCCGGATGCCTGATTGAGAGCTGATCTTATCGGTGATTTATACTCGCTGGAAGTGGTCGAGATCTTCTGAGTTGATGAGTAGTGTATGCGGATCGCTGCAACTGGGCAATGATCGAGCTAGCGGAGGACTATAGCAATCACAATGTCATGCCGTGAGGGCAAGTGACTCGTCCACCGAGGCCTACAAGGAATACAGTAGCCTTACCCTCATGGCACGTATGTGCATGTGGGAAAATGAATTAGCCATATGGTCAATTTCATTAAAAGGCAATATTCCATGTGCCATTTTTCATACACATAATCTAAACTGTAATAGGGACATCTAGGATAGATGTAGATCTCACATATCTAGGACCCTTGAAGATTTCAAAAATCTACAATTGATAGAGATTTTAGATAGTGCGGTCTACATCATCTATGATTTATCTAAATTTCAAACATCTAGGATAAGTTTAGATTTTTAACATTTGGGAGTTGGGACAAGTTTTAGATTTTCAAATTGCATGGTCTCAACTTGAAAAATGCCAAAGCAACAAAATGGCGTGCCATTTCAATGGAATAGCACCATTTTAATGAAATTGACTATCAAAATGGTAAAGTAGGTTAAAGTAGGAATCTATACAAGTTTTTCCATGAAGGAATCAATATATTCAAAAAACTACTTGTAACAAGCTTTACCTTCATGAAATTGATTTTCAATTTTCAATTTCCACAATTACAAAAGAAATTTGAAAAGGTAAAATGGTTTATAATGTGGTATCTAAAATTAAATTCACTACCAAATAAACAAACTAAAATCTCTATGTACATACACTAACTCGTTTCTTTCCAAGTGACGAATTGCTTGCAAATTTACACAAGAGCAACTTCAGACAAATGCAAAGGCAATTGATTGATTAACCTATTGGGCAATCTCTTTTTGTGACTTCTTTATCAACCAAAATTCAAAACCTCAAACTCACAGATTCAAGTGCGAGAGGGTTTCTAGTTTCTACATAAATCGAATCAGATTTTAAAAAAAGATTGATAATGTTCTAGCAATGATTGCCTAATATAAACTTCCTATTGCAATAAGCAAGAAAGGAGCAAAAATACTAAAACAAAAAGTTTAACCATTTTCCTATGAAATCTCCCAAACTAAATGCAAGATAAACTCACCGTGGTAAGAAAAAGACACTCTATACGTTGTTGAATAGTGCCACTTATCTTTAATCCTAATGTTGCAATAGCTTGGAAAAATTCTCAAATTATGTTAGTAAATATATCAATATCAAAAAATTATAGCGTACATTTTAAAAAAAGATGGTCACAACCTTTGAAGTGGTAACATTCAAAAGAAAATTAATTGAGGTCCTTGTATATTAGAATAGACTATACCTTGAGATTCTCATCAATGCTATTTTTCAATAGCAAAATGTATTCTCTTTTGTGCCTCCAAATCATCCATTGCATAAGCATTATTGTACTCTACCCCAATTCGTCTTGGACATGGAACCTTTATAAATTTACATATTATTGATTCTACCAGACGAATACAAGTGTAATTGTAAGGGAACATTTGATTGTTCAATACAACATTCATATCAATGACTACATCCATGAGGCTAATGCACACTATGCTGAACCAAAAGTAGGGCATATTTAGTCCATTTTCGAAGTGAATGTTGTACATTGATTGCCTAAAGGGTGTCAAGTGTGGGAAATTGGATCCCAAGGTTTGAATATTAGGGCAATTGCTCACCGTCAATTTTGGTTGATCATACATGTAGGGTATGGAACTCTAGTTGTTCGTGTGGTTCGTTTGAATTTTGTTGTGTTCTAACATCTCAGCATATGGAGTGGGTGTTTTGCATTCTGAGGTTCTCGAATGCTTGTGTTTGATTTTTAACTCTTGTACTGGTAGACGTTGTAGCAATTCCAAGATGATGGCAAACCAATGTAGAAGAGTGAAGGTGAAGTTAGAGGGGTCTCCTTTGGGTCATGCAAAGTAAGGGTATAATGCTCCAATTTTTCCAAAGGTGCCTGATTTCTTTCCCCATAGCAACTACAAGTCTTATACCCAAAAGGAGTTTCATGAGAAGTATGGCTTGAATTGTGGCGATATTAATCTGAAGCACTTAAAACAACTAGAAGATTACATGGAGGTGGATCTCTACAAGTATCTTGGACCTATTATAAACAAGAATGGACACCACTATATGTTTCTAAAGAATGAAGAGACAATGAAGAAGCTTGAGCTTCTATGGATGCAGATTCACCAAAAGCATTACATGCTATCGTCTAGTTTAATTAGCCTAGGCATGGCTAGAGGGTTCTACTACCAGGAGAAGTTGAATTGCACTTTGAATTGGGCCGCTCACAGGGAATGGACAAACACTAAACAATTGAGGCGGTGGTAGATTAGAAAGAATTGGTACCTAATAGAGGATAGGGATAAGGTGATAGGCTAGCTCATTTGTTTTCCAAAATATGATGTTGCTTCAAAATCAAAACTTTAGACAAATTATGAGGCTTTTAATATTTTCAAGACTAATTGTTGGAACTAAAAGTACACAACATAATCATTTAAACCAAGTCAACAAAAATTTGATAAAGAATACAAAATATAATAGATAATTATAGGTTGAGGAAGTTCAACCTTTTGATCAATATAGTATCTTCCATAATTGATTTGGTAGAGAGAAATTGTTTCTATTTGATTGAGATTCATCCCTTTGACAAATAGAAGGTTATCTAAAAGAAGTTTAGAATATCAAAGGTTTATAAATGTATTAATATGTTACTATCTCCATTTTCTCCATTTTCTCCATTTTTTCAATATTGGATACTTATTATCATTTAAATGTAGGGTCAAGGATAATATGAGATTGCAAATTGTCTCATTTTAATGAATGTGGCCTTTAGTTTGAAATTATGGACTTATTGGATCTAAATTTCTTCTAGATAACTTTCTATTTGTTAAGAGGGAGAATTTCAATCAAATAGAAACAATTTCCCTCTATCAAATCAAGTAAAAGAGATATTATAATATTATATTCATCAAGAGGTTGAATTTTTTCATCCTATAATTATCCAAATGTTATATTTTTTATTATTTTTTATCAAATTTTTATTGACTTGGTTCAATGATTATTTTGTATATAGATGTGGATAAAAAAGTCCATCCTTGACTTTGACCTTTCCCATAAAGTTAATTCACCACTAAATTTAAAACTCATGAAATATTTTGATTCTCTAAAAGCTGAGAAAGGAGGAAGAAATGTATTAAAGTTTGAGATGTAAACAATTGTTTTACCATCCTTTTAACCCTTGCCAAGCACAATTTTGCACCTATAATTCTCAAGGAATGTGGCATGCTCATCAACATCGAGCAACATTTTTTTTTATTCTAGATTGCTCTATAGAACTTGAAAGTACCTCACATCAAGCTAGTGTCTTGTAGATTGAAAATGAATGAGTAAAAAATTGGTAGTTGATTGATGGTGGACTTAAATCAACTTCCTTAGCCTTCTAATTCTAATTTTCTTTTATTATTTTGAATTTTTGTACCTTTACTTCTATTTATTTTATAATTTATACACCTCAAAATTTAATACCTTTTGTCTCTCTTTCATAGCTTTTAGAATATGCATGTAGTTACTAGTTAGTTACATAATTTGGTGAAATATTGACGATATGGGGAAGTGTCTAATGAAAAATGAATCTTCTTGTCTTTGATTCTACTCTTAATTCCAATAATTGATTTTGAAATTATTGAAATTTTGATGATAAATTTGTTTGGCTAAAGTTTTGATTCAAAATCGATATTATTATTTGGAAAACAAACTATCCTATACTTTATTGGGTATTAGTTTGTTCTATTCATTAGCCACAAATTAGCCTAATTCAACTACTATATATTCAATACCATTCAAGAAGTTATGTAACCCCACTTAAAACTTTGAATTTTTTTTGTAGGTTGGAAATTGGAGTCAATATGGAAATTTTGAATATGCTATAGTATATGGGATACACTTCTCACTTTTCTTAGTTTAGATAAAAAATGGTGCAATTTGATCATTTACTATTTATTTGAAAATTACACTTTCCAAAAATTATTTAACAAAGAATTGACACATTTATTACATACAAATAATGCACAAAATATTTAGTTGAAGAATGGAAATCCTCTTTACATTAATGTGCCAATGAAATCATAATGAAATCATAAATTGGGGAGTTTTATTAATATAATATTAGACATACAAATTTCTAAGAACTTACCTTCAAACTAAATAAATTCTAGAACTGACATACAAAAATAAATAAATAAAAATGAAAAATCATCAAATAATTATCTATAATAAAATTAATAATATAAAATAATTGTATTTATAAAAAAGTCAAATTTTTAAATTTGGTAAGTATAACATTGTCAAACAATTTTATGAGCATTGCAAGAAACTCTTGCCTCTTTGTGTCTAATGAGATTTTACCATGAGCAATTGGAAAAAATAATGATATTCATGTGAAAAATTATTAAAATATTATAAAATATTATATTCCTAACCACCCAAATTTTGAATTCTTTTCTCCAAAAGTTATACAAATATAAGATAGATTAATAAAAAGTACACATAATTAAATACTTTTGTGTTAACATTGTATGTTTAAAGAATAGTAAAATTATTCAAAAAACAAAACAAAACAAAAATTGTTTATGTTTTTTTACTTGAAGGGACTCTTGCTTAATTAGCCAATTATATTTCAATTGTATTTTCAAAATCCTATAGAAGTACTCTTTTATCTTTTGAGTACAAATACAAGATGTAAATTTTATTATTTAAAATAAATTTCATCAATTTTCAAAATCTTCATAGAAGTTAAACTTCAAATTGTCTAAAAGTTTTTCTACATTTGCTCTTCATCCAAAAAATTGCAAAAGTTAGCATCTAGTCGATCAAGGATTTTTTATTGATAAAGTGTTTTTTGATAATATGAAAAGCTTAGTTTTGAGAAGTATAGAATAGTCCTACATATGTAACTTCATTAGGGGTAGTCATGGCTTTTTCATTGCGCTCCCATTCTTCACAAAATTGGAACGTGGTGATTTAGGGTTGGCTTGCAACAAGCTCTTAGTGGTGGAATATACTTTTGTTGCGAAGTTTTCTTGATGTTCGTTATTCTACTCACAAGCACAAGAATAGGCGTGTGGAAGAGTTCGCAAGCTAAGAATATTCTATGACCTGCATCACCTGCTTTCGATGACTTGATACCTGTGATACTTGTGTACTTTTAGTCGGAGGTGAACTCGTTCCTAGTAGAAGTCCTCCACACAATGCAAAAGGGGTGTCATGGCTTCTTCACCCGGAAGTGCTACACATTGGCTCCTGTTTTCTCTTATTATTGTTGCATTCTTCAGAGAACTTTGAGTTGATGAAGAAGCTATGACTACCCCTATTATGAATCTCACATCTCTTAAAGATAAAATGCCAAAGTTCCATAATAAAAAATATCTGTCCTAAGGCATAGGGCAATAAAGAGGGCAAATGATTATTGCAATTCCTAGTTAATACTGGAATTCATGTGTCTCCCGTGAAGATAGAAACCCTTGTAGAAACTCTATTGTAATAATAGGGTGTTTGTGTGATGGCATCAATAATTTTTTTTTACAAAATTTAGAGTGATGATGAGGAATATTGAATCACCTAGTGAAATTTGAGAGACTTAACAAAAGAAGTTGTGAATGATAGAATATCATGGATTAGGTAACTTGAAGTAGAGTCTTATAATGAGAAATTATATCAATGCCTAAACATGGGATTGGCAAAGAATGTTATCTTTATAATATGACTTTACTTTCAAAATACTAGAAATAATTTTTCATATATGCTTGATCTTGTTCAATCAAAAGTCTAAAAAGGACATTGTGGCACTACAAAAGGACAAGATTATAATAATACATCCATGCTCTAAATATCCGATTGATGATTATCCTAGTGAATGCTCACTTTTCACCTCTACATTTTAAATGGTCTCCATTGATTGGTTATATGGAAAATGATTCTAATTGTTAGCATTTGAAATAAATTATAAATTATACAAACCATTGCATAGAGAAAAATACAAATACTGAAAAAAATTTAATTAGATCTAAGGTAAACCAACCTATGAAAGGCAAGTTGCACAATGCAAACACTTAGAAAATGACCCATTACGGTCTTACGTCAATCCATGACATAATTTTTCCAATTAATGAGATTTGAGCTAATTAGGTTGAGTTAGTGGCCACATTCAATGCCTTAGGTGATGGTAAAGGAATTATTAGTGATTGCCATAGGAACTTCCACCTTTTCAATTTAAATTCATTACAAAAAGTAACCTTTTTATTCTTTCATGTCATAGTCATGTTTGGAAATATTGTGACTACTTTAGGTGGTAAAATGACCATTATGGTATACTTTTGGTTGGTTTTGGGTAGTCCAGAGAGTGTTTTGGGCTAATTGGGTAGTACACTTCAAAAATTCATAAAAAATTTATACTTTGTCAAAAAGATAAAATTACAATTTCTCTTTTTGTTTATCAATTTTGTCTTTATGTGGAAAATAATTAGAAAATTTTAATCATGTCAACAAGACAAACAAGTTATTCTACCTATGATAGGTTGGTTTATTTTACAATAAGACAAATTTATTCATGATTTTGGAATCAAAGAACTGATATCACCTTCAAGTGTTCCATTAGATGTTTTTTAGGCTTCGATGAGTCTGCAAGTTCCCAAACAATGGAGAACATGGAAACTCTGCTAGATCAGATATCTGACGCGGTTGAGAGATTGACACATTAGATAATATTATTTAATAAAAAAATTTAATTGATAATTTAAATTATATTTTTAATTTTAAATCAGTTTTTAAAATTTTAAAATTTCTATTATTATTTAATATATTATGAATAGTAGTGGTTAGCTTAGAACTTGGCCAACACCCCTTAAATGGTCTTCTTGAGGCCTAAAAAACATCTATTGTGAAGGACAATAGAGCTAGCTCATGGTAACCACTTCATTGCCAAGAATGCCAACTATACTAATAATGAAATTTAGTATAACCAAATAAATTGATATGAAAATGCTATGGATTTTTATTTTTGATGAAGTTTTTTTTATTAAAAGTACAAATATCTATACTATTCAAAGGGGATCTTTGAAAACATATATAGTAAAAATATTCATGAATAATAAAACTTATACCATTTATAAATCAATTAGTGTGGTTTACACTAAATTTCATGAGAAGTATATTGACATTGAATTCTACCTTTTGCGCAATGTATGCAATTTTCAAAAAGAAATTCTCCTGGGTCTACAAAAAGAATTCTCCTTGGTCCATCTTCATCTCATATTTATTTTATGTATAAAACTTCTATTTATAGTAAAAAATATAGAAAAAATCAGATTGTACTTGAAAATTTGGTTCAATATGAAAATTAATGGAAAATCGCTGGTAATACTTAAAAAATATCTTGAATGTTGCTTACACTCATCTCACTCATACTTCAGTTTGGCTCTTTTATTGAATGAAATCCTAATCAAATTGACAACAAATGTAGTGTTTGTCAATGCAAAGATTCTATGCTTTTGTGGAGAGCCAATAAAGTTTCCTAATCTATCTTCAATGAAGCCAATATAGTAGTTTGCTCTAATTCCGACCCTCTTCTTCATACCGTCCCTAACCAAGGTGTGAAATGGACATTAAGAGGTTGTAAAATGGATATGTGTTAAGCATTGAATGTTTTGTCAATGATATGAGAGTGGTTTAACATTTGTCAAATGTTCCTTTATACTTTGGTAGTAGATGGAATAAGAGACAAGGTTGGTCCATTTTTGAAATGTTTACTTGTATTCAAAAAACTTTTTCCCCTACAACTTTGTATGCTAATATTTTCCAATCTGTATAGTCAAACTTGATAAAATTTTTACCACATGATCTCATACAAGTATAGTACAAGATCTTATGGTTAGATTATTTTTCTTGAATGAACATAGTAGAAATGATGATTTTAAGTGATTTTTGTCAAAAAATAGGCCTTGTCCCTTCAAGATTTAAATTTAGTAAAGGTCACATTTTGGAACCCTATCTATTACTCTCTACATGTTGCAATGTTTGTTTTTGGTGAAGCCATATCTTTTTTCAGACTATGCATGTGTGGGTTTTCTAAGGCCTACAATCAAGAAATAGGTAACTATAGCAGAATTCTTTAGAAATTCATCAGTAATTCAAAAATGCTCCGAAAAATATGAAACTACTAGGTTTAGATTCCACATCAATTTCTCTTCAAGTGAAAAATAAGGAAAAATAATTTCGTGCATCTCAGAACCATCAAACAGGCCGACCAGACCTTAAACAGTCGCTTTAAGAGCAAACTACTTTAGGTCTGGAGTTTTGCAATTGCAAATACTGTTAAATCACTGAGGTAGTCATGATCTAGGTTTGACTTTTTGTTGTCAAAAGTACTGAACACAAACATCTATAGATTTCTCACAACTTGAATTCTCCCCTATAACAATGGTTAGAAGACTCTACCATTTCAACTTTGACCTCTTATAACTTTTATGTATAATAATCAAATTAATATCATTCTTGGATTTCACCTAACTTAATCCCTAAAGTTCTTTGACTATGTTTTCACCAAAAACGCTCCAAAACTCCTATTTCTAGCACAAGTACCAAATTTAAGAAGGAAAAAATTGGACACATTTAACCATAGGATCTTGTAGTAAGTTGGTTTGAAAAGATGTGGAAAAAATTTCAGAAATTTCCACCGTGTAGA
Source organism: Straminergon stramineum (assembly GCA_963920665.1). Classification (NCBI taxonomy): domain Eukaryota; kingdom Viridiplantae; phylum Streptophyta; class Bryopsida; order Hypnales; family Calliergonaceae; genus Straminergon; species Straminergon stramineum. The sequence goes on along the minus strand of OY987271.1, from coordinate 13,085,404 downwards.
TTGCAAGATATTAGCATTTGAATTGACAAAAACTATTTTTTTGGCCTTGCAAAAAAATGGGTAGCAACACTTCAAAAGGTCATATTTGTATGAAAAAATGTCCAAAATGGTGGTGTATCTTTAGATTCATTCTTCAAGCCAAGTTGGCTCTATGCATGAAAATTTTCGAATCATTTGGAATTGTACAACATATAGGAAAAAAATAGTAAGTTGAAAGAAGTAGAGAATGATTCAAAATTCAAAATTGTCAAGAATTTAATTATGGAATTGAAAAATGCCAATCCCAATGTTATAATAAACAATCTACATCCTATGATTTTATTTTTTTTCCGAAAATATTAAAAATTGAGTTAAATAAAGGACTTCAAAGTTTATTTTAGAGTAGAGATTCCATTACTACCTGCAAACTAAAATTCCTCATAACTTTCATCTCCTTGATCAAAATGGCATGATTCAAAGCTTTTCCCATTCATGTAGATCTTCAAAACCAATTTCAAATTTTTTTTTTGAAAAAAGTAATTTTTTCTGATCTGCCCGAGTTGAGAAACAAACAACATTTTGCATCATCACTTTTCACTTGTATACTCAAATGAAATGAAATTTAGCACTCATGGAAGATATTCCCTGTCCACACCTTGTAAAAAAATTTCAGCCTAAATAAGTCAAATCTCCACTCACCTATACCTACCCAAAAAAGTTATGTTGCCAAAAACACAAGGCCAGTCCTTTAGGGGTCAATTGCAATCATTTTGTCTTTACGTTTTTAAAAAATGAGAACTTTATTGACACTCAATAATGCATTTCATAGAAATTTGTTCAATTGAACCTTGAAAGGACAAGACCTATCACCAAAGTACTTTGCCAAAAATGTTTTGCCTTGTGGACCAATATGTGCATTCTTCATTTCTACAATGATTTGAAAAGTCCTTGGAAGGATGCAACCCCCATGACCATAGTAGTGACCAAAATACTATGACTTTATTGAACCAATAGGTGTATTCTTTGTTTCTATAGTTAACCCTATATTGTTGTTGTAGACACTCAATGTCTGATGGATGACAAAGAATCCTTCTATGTAATACAAGATATCTTGATATTCATCCTTGGAATTTTGTGTGAAAAAGGAAGGTCTTGCACAATAATTTGACCTCCAATGAATGCTCTTACGTTTTTTTACACAAATAATTCACATTGTACCAAAAAGGATAATTTCCAAGCAGCTCAGCATTTCACGTTTAAGGTTGAAGTCATTCATCAGTCAGGGTAACCCCTCATCGCCCAAAGTCCAAACATGTGTAAAAGCATCTTTGCTTTTCAAGTGCTATAAGTCTAAATTTCAGTGAAGTATGAAAATCTCAACCGTACAATCTTGTAGTTTGCATGTTGTAGATGGTGTGTAACAAATTTGGGGTCATTTGACCATATAGATTGAAATATTATAATGTTTTAGTCTTGAAAAAAGATGCTGAAATTTTCTTAAAAACACATTTGGAGGTGAAATTCGATTTCTAAACCTACTCAACTGAAAAAACTTTTAACTAAAAAGTGATTCAAAACCAAAAGTAAAACACTTTGGTGAAAATAAATATCATTCAATTGACTCATTGCGTCTGCAAAATTGTTTTGAAATGTCAAAAAACAGTGAAAAAAGTAGTAAAAAATCACATCTATGGCTGAACCTCCCTCTACTAAAATGCTTCTCAGTCACTCATTACCTCTTTTATTGTTATGAAATTTTAACCACACAAACTAGACTAGTATGTAAAACTTTTCCAACAAAAATGATTGAAAACGGACCACGTATGAAGAACTTATAAGCCGTGGAAATTCACTGTAATGCAAAAATGTCTGCATTTTGAACTTCGAATTGCTCCCACATTCAAAACAACTTGGATTGACATGAAAATTTTACCACAATAACTAGACCTTAACAGGAAAAAAAACCAACAAACTTTATTGAAAAAAAACATTTAATGAAAAAGTTACAAGCCCCCGAAGTTGCAGCCATTAGAATGCAATGTGGTGAGCTCAAATTAAACCTGTGAACTTCGAAGGTCTCTCAAAAACTCAGTACATCTTGGATTGATCTGAAAATTTTACCAGTGAAGCTAGTCTAATATGCGCAAATTTTCCAACAAGTTTGATTGAATTAGGACATAAAATGCAGAAGTAACAGCACTTTGAATTTGACTGCCAGATAATGTGAGGACACTTTTCGTCCCCTTGGGTGATGGGGGGTTAAGATGCAAGAGAGCGAATTGGGCTGGGACCGTAATGGGTCTGCCTACCTTTCCATTGCGAGCTACGCCCATTGTCCTTCAATGAGCGGTCTGATGAGATGCTTGTGGTGCTTGGCCCCGCCCACCAAATGTTGCATGAGCTTGTCAGGAGCATCTGCTATCAGGAGATTGTGATTGTGGAAACTGGTATCATTTCCCAACTCGACATCCACATTGTCGTGTGCAGAAAGCAAGAGGAATTACACGCCTTCGTAGTTGAGCAGGTTGGGAGAATCGGCGGGCAGGAACCGCCTGGACCCAATTCGGCCTTGCAAATGGGCTGGAAAAAAAGCTCTCCGCTTGCTGCCCACCCCATGGCTGGATGCTGGCGCTGGCTGCTTTGGATTCTTTATCTGTCCACTAGTGGACAAATTCGGACTGAGTAGTAGGATGTGCAAGATTGTTGCCGATAACCGTGAAGGTAGAGGATACTTTAACCCTAGTACTAAATTGCTAGACTCAAATAACCTGGCAACATGCACCTACCCAAAACGCACTCGACAACTAAAGGTCACTACAACGTTTAGGAAGGAAGTAGAGGTTGTAGCACGTCATCAATTGCTATGCAGCATAACCATGATTTGGCTGTTAATGTCAATGGTCACTAAACTTTGTTGTCTACTATTCCTTCAATAGTGTTCTACAATCTCCCACTCCCACTGATTGCATAAGAAATCATCAGACTAGTAATGATACAATTTGATCTCATCCGATATTAAGGTTTGGCTCTTGTACCCAATGTGATCTCTCTAGTAAACTCTATGTCACAGATCTCCCAGTAAAGTTCATTCCTTCATCTGGGAGGAATTGCAGCTGAAAGTAACGGACGGAAATAATACCCTTCAGCGTAGTTGGTAGCAGCAAGAAATACCTATATCAAGGTTTGAATAAGAATTATTGTAGCTTTTCTGGAAGGAAATGGAGTTCATACCTGGATGACGAAGGAAGCCTAGGGCTCGATGTTGAGTTCGTCCTGTGGATCGTGCTTTTTATGCGGCCCTGGAGTCTCCAATTTGTAGACGAGGTGGGTGCTTGTTCTTACCGCTGTGTGATGTCGGACAAGGCTATATACACCTTCACCAAGAGGTCTTGCGATTGGGTTGGACTGCTCACCTTGGACTTTATCCACTTCAGTATTCTCTGCACAACACGGTCACCATCAATATCTAAGTACGGAGTATTAAATAGTGACGATAAGAATTTTTCTCAGACCTACGCAAGGATCGAAGGCCAATAAATATTTGAAAACACTCTACACTTCTCAAACCAACATTTTCTATAGCAGAGTGGAATATACACTGTTGCAATTATTAAGTAGAAACACTCACCATCGTTGAGGACTTTCTTGATGTCAGCAGGGTTAGTGGTGACAAGTTCTACGAACCCCCAGAACGGACTGGTGTGCCTGGGCAATGGAAGGTGTTTTTTTCCATCACCAAGTACCGAAATAAAGCTTTCTTTCCAATTTCCACTCTCTGCAGCATTGCAGCCCATCTGCGGCAGTAAATTTGACAAGCCGTGGTGTAGGCTATGATTTCAAACTCAAAGTTGGGTGAAAAAAGAGCTTTAATTCTTTTGCACATCACCATCCAGTATATATCTTACCTCAGTTCCATGACCACTTGCAGCAACAGTTTTGTAAGGCAAGAATTTCTTGTGTCCGTGCTCATCTATTACTTTTAGTCCACCATGGACCGTCTTTTCGACTAAATTCTCTATCACCACGGAATGAAACTCCAAATCTTCATCGATTTCCATTGATGCTGCCTTCACCCCGGGATTCGGAGACCCGCGAGACTCTTCTTCTTTCTCCCTGAATTTCCCTTCTTTTCCTGCATTTTACATGCTTAGGAAGTTGGATGCAACCTCACTAAGCACCTGAGTCCATGATTGTACGAAAATAAACCCCAGATGCTATATTTAACTCCTGTAAATATAATGAGATGAATGTGGACGGCATTATCGATATTGCACTCCTTTGATGAAGTGTGTCTCCAGAAAAACCAGTTGACTTGTTAGGTGTGGAAGAAGCTTCAAGCTCTCGAGCAATAAATGTACTGATATCGTGGGTTTTGTTGAATGCACTTATTATTCTTGAATCAGTTGTTAGGGATGTATACACTTACTTGAGTCAGAGCTTTGCTTTTCCACGACCTTCTTCTCGGCCTCCTCAGGTCGGAGTACAATGTAGAGACGTTGCACATCTTCCTTAGTTGGATCCCGGGTTATCAACTCCTGCTTTGGGCTTGTAGAAGAAATATATATCTCCGTTTTCCTGTAGATCAGGTATCTCCAGTTAAGTAAGAAAACATATACGTACATTGATCACGATACCATTTTGTGTCAACAGCAACCAACTGGAGACAGCCACAATACTTAAAAGGTATTACAGGGTTTCTTCAAGACTATAAGAAAACTAAATAAATCATGTAAAGCTCCAAGGAGATTGTTTTCAAAATTGGATAAGAACTTCATATGGATTGGAAATTTCAGAAAATTTCAACCTACAAAATCGAAACAAAACTCTCATTGTGGCCATCCAAAACTTACTCACCAGAGAAACATCAAGAGACGTGCGTCCTTGACACAATGTACAAAACTTGTCCAAGCCGACCATACTAATCAATACCAAAAATTCACAATTCCATGATCATCACCCATGGCGCTGATAGAAATAGCTTCTTCATGGGACCTTGTTGGAGGGTTACCATAAGACAATGGAGCCCGTCTGCAATTACCAAAAGTTTGAAAATTCCATACAGCAAAGACCTATTTTGACAAAACCTAGAGAATATTTCTTCCACACATGATGACTGCATTCTCGAATACAAACGAAATCAACAAAGCAAGACTTCTGTGAGCATCATCAGAAAGTTTGTTCACCTGAACCTCGTAAGCTGTAGAATCTCGGATATCCACCGGCACACTTATTTTTGGCGCACTGCTCACCATTGTTCTTGTTAAGTGCTCTCAAAATCTAAACCTTCAATTATAGTTTTCTTTCCGAAGCTTTTTCTTCAGTTTCCGCACTACAAAGGAATCCATATGAGTCCAAACATTGGAACCATTGGGTGTCACGAGCCACAAGGTAACTAACCACATAAGTGTTTCCCTTGAAGTTCCCTACCATGTTCTAAAGTTTAGGATTGTATGTTCACCATACGGTAACTTATTGTGTGTGAACATGCTTGCTAGGAAGGCAATACGGTTCTTGCAAAAGACTGCACATACCAAGAAGTTATGAATAGGCCAATGCCCGCGTAGGACAGAAAAATGTGCTGATGAAGAGGGCGGAGCCCAACAAGGATGCATATTTTTTAGCGCAATTCCTGATGACAAGGGGTATTACGCGGCATAAGCCGCTTGCCAGAGAATGCAGGAAATTTGGATGAACATAAAACTTTCCGGATAAAGAATCCATAATGCCCGATTATACAGGTGGACCTGCGTGATGTGCTTTCCCAATTTGAAGAAGTACCCTTGTTTCTTCATTGCAATGTCATCTTCCAAGTCTCTGTTCGGAAACCTGTCGATTAATTACCGTGTTGGTTGGCAGAGAGATCCAAATTACGACTTTCACGAGCTGTAAGACGACATTCAGCACTGACAAAAGCTGACACCTTACTAAGGAATGAAATTGGAAATCGCTTGCAAGTCTTTTAAGAAACCGACAAGTCATGTACAAATGGTGATTGTGTGTGTATCATCTACAGTTAGTAACCTAATTAGGAGGTAAATGAGGACCATAACTTGTGTGCTCATTTGGACACAAAGTTCTTGACAGTTTGATACATTGTTGTAAGTTCAATGTGCTCCATCCATGATTTGAATCTATTGAGTTCGTAAAACCTATACAAAGGCCTAAGTTTTTGAGTTCTTCACGGAAGCGCTTTTCATGATAGATTTCGTGGTCTGAAAGTGCAATCTACGCACCAATGGCTTTGGTGCGCGTGTCATACGGTCGAACCCCCTCACACAAACATAACCTGTGTCACCCACGTACACAACATAGAGAATATGACTATCATGGTGTTAAGAGCTTCGGAAGATTGTAAGACAAGTATTAAATATTAAAAATGAAACATTGAACATTAATTAATTTTAGTATTCTTGTTGATTGCTTAATAGCTCAGAGACAAGACTTTCACTTGGACTTACCTCGCCAGAAGCATGCTTGAATCTCTTCTGTAGTCATACCTGTCCATGAGAGAGAAACTTGAGACTAACTTGAAAGAGTCATTGTTGACAGAATACCAGTGAGCTATCATTGTAGTACAAAATGATTCTAAGGATATTAAATTATGACGAAACCTGAAAAGCTAAAAGCACTGACCTCTTAATATGCTCGTTACCGATGTGCCGAAGTACACAAATCGGCGACGAAGATTCCACAACAATATCCTTGGAACTAGAATTGGCTGTAAACTGCTCTCGTGGTCAGCAAAAACCTGCCGATTTTGGAATTTTGTTATATTTCTTTCTTTGAAAACAAGTACACATTCATTCTTTGGAAGTCGTTTTCTGAAAACGCTCTTACCACAGCTAAAAATGTTCTTACCCCAAGATGTCGTAATTAAATCACATGCAAACCACAGATAGAGAGGAGTGTAGACAAGCAAAACAAAGTAACAAACATTGGTTTAATTGAGACTAGTTATACCTCATTGACTTGAAAATAGGTCCCATTGAGAGGAAAATTGCCCTTCATAGCAGTCCTGCAAGGTACCTGTCATCCCCAAATTGACCACAACCTTAAGTAGGAAATCCAACTTTCCCATTCATGAGTAAAAGTTGATTTTCATCTGTAATAATTTCAAACATTTCATATAATGATCCTTCGAGGTCAAAGAAATTAAGTTCATTAACTAGATTCTTTAGAGTATGGTGGTTCATATATACACACCAGAAGAGTAGCTTTAATGATTTCTTCGTCGTTGGAAAGGTTGAAACCGGTCTCCTCGTTGTTGTCGTTTATGTTTGGTATGGATTCAGGCACCTCACCTTTAATCATGAAGACACCAAAAGGGATATTCTACCATTCAAAATAAATCTCGACAGTAAGCATGCACAGAGAAAGAGCATTGCGGATAAATCAAAGCAAGCAATAAACTCGTGAGTACTAAGTTTAAGGGATTGACATACCTGGACTCCAAATGGCGAGCAGATAAAAACATGGGTCATCAGCTTCTCTAACATCCATCTGTTTTCATAGCCATTGCTGATGTCTGAGCTCAAATCTTGAAATTTAAATGTTTTCATGAATTTCAGGGTACAGTTTTCAATTTACAGTACATGTGATGAAAGCTTAAAGCATATAGGACCTAGAACTCTAAGATTTCCAGGTTGAGATGGAGAGACAAACAGGGTTTACCGACCCCTTCGAGAAGAGGATGGTTATCAGGAAGTTCGTACCTGCAAGAAACCATGACACAATGTCAAACTCTGCCGTAGTAAAAGAGTACATACCAGTCGCAGTATGTAGTTTTAGCATTGCAAAGTTTCAATTTAGTACAAGCGTTAACAAGCAATACCATCAATTAAAAAATGTGCAGAGAATGATTAGTGAATCAAATGCCCACTTTGGCAAGGAAATTAACACCTACTCCATACTTATTCCTATAGTAATAAGCATCTCTCATTCCAGACTGTTGAGGGGCTGAAGTTTTACATTTAAACACAAAGCCACTACTAGAACTCACCCCTACGTATGTTGTTGATAACACTAAAATGTGATTCCAAAATTGACATTCAACAAAGCTACTAAGCTCTATCTTTAAGTTCTCTGAAGTTCATCTTTGCTTGTTTACTGGAAAAAAGAAAAATCCAAAATCTGCATGTTTGCTGAAACCGTTGCTCAAACATGTTCCGGAACATTTCATACAGCTGAAAAAACTTGCAAAACCCTCCAAAAGGTAGCCTTCACACTCTTTTTTGGCACCTTATTATGCCACCTATAAAATCTTCAATATTACATCCTCTCTTTCTAACGTGGTAGTTAGAGCTAGAGGGATTAGAAAGTCTTCCACGTCCACTCTCAATGTCTTTGATGAACATTTTCAAGCACATAACTTGACAAGATTTTATATTTCATGTGCTCTTTTCAAAAGTCGCATGCAAGTCTAAAGAATTGAGTGTTCGAATCTCTTACACATAGTGAACGGTTCGAAGGCGTTCAATGTTCTTCAGCTTCGGAACAGGTAACGAAGCAATTCCAGGAGGTAACATCACAACCTCCCTTGAGGGTGCATCGTTAAACAAGGTGCTGTCTCTCGTTGGTACACAATCTTTCCCCAGATCTTCACAATCGACAATCATGGGCTCCGAGTCTAAAATTGAGCTCTCTACCACGGGCTGAGCCACTACTGCAGGTGTCTCCAAATCTGCCATCATGTCCATCTCTTGTACAATGTCCGCTTCTGAAAAAGCTGTAGAGAAATCAAATTGACAAGAACGGTTGGAATAATTGTGAAGCAGCTGCATCAGATTCTCTTGTCGTCCATGAATCCCTTGGGTAATCAATTCCATCATTGTCTCAGGCGGAATTTCTTCTACAGAAAAGGGATAATCCTCGATATCAAATTCCGACATATCTGCTTCGGATTCCGGGGTCATGGGCTCCTCAATTATGGGTTGGCAGTACTGAGATATGTTCATACTTGGTTGGGCAGGCTTAGTAGTCGACAGAAAAGCTTCCCCTCCTGTAGAAATACTACTTCCGGGTGGAAGGGCGAGAGGAGCTCCACTACCTGAGGAGTCCTCTGGAGGGAGAAGAGCTAGCTTGGCACTGCAATTATATATGGCAAGAGAAAATCCCCATGGAATCAATTAGAAAATGAACTAAAATGAATATCATACTAAACAAGATTTTCAATAATATTATTACTCTATTTCAAAAAGATAACTTTTAAGCATCATAATTTGAATCTTCATAGGAAGGTTTCCTTTTTTTTACAATGAGCATATAAAAATAAGAAAAAAGCATGCTTCAAAAGTGTTAAGCAAAGTTTAAAATATTGAAGAGAACCTGGCAAGGGCACTGGCGAAGTGTTTGCAGTCTGATCTCATGGGGCACGCATTACAATTGGGCTTACTTTTGGTGCAAAATACCTGCAGAACGGTTTATACAGGCATGTCAAATGCCTTGCTATACTCCTGATAATTAAAAAATTTCGAAAAACACACTTTAGGGGGGTCTCAAGAAAGATCATTTTTCTAAAGTTTTGTACCATCTAGGAATGAAATAGAATCAAGGGAAATGAAAGTTTTGGTTAATATCAGATAGAATAGGGATAACCTTTCCAAATGTAATCAGTTGATAGTGTAACTCATACCTGCATAATCAACCCACTTAGAATAAATACTTGCTCCTACTCAATATGAATGAAAATAATATTGCTTCACTTCTCAGTTCCATGAGAGAAAGGATACATTCATTCAAACTTGTGCAGGTGAGAAGGTGCACAAACTTGATTCTATTGTTTGAAGTACTAATAGTGAAGTTAGCAACGATTTCTTACTCACAAAGTTTGTTGGTCAAGGGTGCACAACCGAGGCCACAAGTACTTCTGAATTGTTGCTTGGACGGGATACCTGCATTTATTGAAACAAAAAAACCTTGTAGGAGTTGGTTGGAAAAACATTGTAGCATGCCTAATAGCATAAACAAGGTTTGAGCATCGACATGTCGAATTCTTAAGGACCAAAGGAAATAGATTCGTTGCGTGTAATCATAAACACAATTGCAATTTGGCTTAATGACTCACAGCTCTAGTACATGCAGTTGTAGTTCTTCTGGTAGTGGTTCTAACGGAACCCAACCGAGTCTCACACAAATACGTCCTACATTTGTATCCACCTGGTGGAATATTCACATTATGAATGTAACTACGTACGTAATTCATGACAATAGCAACAACTTGAAAATTTTAAGAAGAAAAGGAAAATTTAGGCCACTTGTATTGAAACCAAAAAAAAATCTTGGAAAAAGAAACCAACTTTGTATTGAAGGAGATTAGTTGAATGCACTCACAGGAAAAGCAAGATGATGGAGTGATAGGAGGCGTATGCATTCCACACTCTTCAAGCCTAGGCCATGAACGCTATTAAGAAATTCCCTGCCACACAAGAACAAATTAATTAGTAGCATATCCGAATGTGCTTATTTTATGATAAGGTTTCTAGAAAGGCAATCCTAGATATAGGAGCCAATAATTGTCATTATGCATGCTCAAGTATGTGCTACACCAAGAGTTACTTTGACAACGTTTAAAATTCTCATTGGTAATGCATTGCATACTCAAACAGCACAGTTGATAGCAAAATAAAAAATCTTACTTGGCGTCATCACTTGGAATAGAACGCAGCCATTCCAAGTTAATGCTTCCTTGCTCCAATCGAAGTCGTTCTAGGAAGCCCTGCCAAACAAGGTGTATGCCAATTTCTATGAGCTCCAATGAGTCTTATTTTAGCTATTGTGAAAACTTAAGAAAGTTCATAATGATGAATATACAAGCAAGAGAGATGTTATCCATGTGAGAAAATAGGGGAATTTCAAAAGAGAATAGAAAACTTGAGTTAATTCATAGAGATGTGGATTCATTTGGTACCTTAATCCTGCCTGCTAGTTTCCAATTCATGCCACGCTCTTTAATTGCATCTGCAATTTCTTCAAGGTCTGCACAGCGTACAGCCTCCCAATCTACCCCATCCTCCGTTATTTCAGTGCGAGGTGATGTTGTTGCTTCCAAGGCCGCTTGTTGGCACTTCGCATTGTACTTTTCTGCCAACACATTCCATTTGGAAGACTTTCGTGCACGAACTTGTTCAGCCTCCAATCTCGCCCTTTCTAGGCCAGTAAGTTCTTCCTTTCGCAAGTGAATGCTTGTTGACAGTGCTAATTGAGACTCTATACTAGATACCATGACTTCTTTTGTTAAGCTACATTCTGATTGTGTAATGCAATGAGCATTTAACTCAAAGTTGTTTTCTCCACCTTGTCCAATGTTTGACATTACAGGCTCTTGATTGTCATTTCCTAATGACAAGAAGAGGATGTTCTCTGGTGTAATCTCTAGATCAGATGCACCCGAATTCTCTTCTGCATTTACGTTCAATTCTAAAGGCTCTGTTGACACATTTATGGAAGTGTTGGTTGTTAGAGGTTGTTTAGACTGTATATTAAATATGCTTTCAGTTTGTTGTAAGGTCAAGGAAGAAGGACTCGGAGTGCTCCACGGGAAAAGTAAGGTGTTCACTTGTCTTGTTTCTAAATTCAATGTATTGTTCTCTTCATTGCAACAATCTTGTGAATGAAGAATTTCTTCTTGACCCCCATTTGCAAGACTTGCTAGAGCACAATGGGATGATACATTGTGGAAACAAGAAGTTTGGGCGTCTTGAAAGGTTTGAAAAGATTCAAGATTAATTTGAACGTCATCCTGAAGTATTTCTTGGGGATCATCTTCTGGGAAGTTGCTTCGAATTGACCCTTGACCTCGCCCTCGACCAAGAGGAAAGCGTGCTCTGAGGCACATGTACGCTGAGCTGCAATGACAACATCATCTGAAGAATATTTTTTTGAAACTAGACTATTACACATCCAATTGCCTATGTTGCAATGTAATTGTATATTCACACAGTCCAGAGTGTTTTTAGTTTGCGTTGAATATCCATTTTTTATGGTAAGATAGCAAATAGTGAAATAGTCCCCAAAAGGTAGTGTGTACATAGCAGAGAAGTACCTGGATAGCACATCGCTCACATTTTGGGTAAGGAAAACTCCAATAACAGAATCCACTATAGACCCCTTCCAACGAGAGAAACTACGATCCCCTACAGCCATCATTCATCATCCCAATGAACAATTGACACAACTTGTAAAATCGCTTGGAATACCAAACCGGTCACCTATAATTATATGCCTTCACTCAAGGTTTTGAACTTACAATGGATACTTTTATATAGAGAGAGACAATTTCACTTCCTACTAATTGAAACAATCACTTAGGACTTACCTTGAATCAAGTGCATACGTCGAATAAAAGTGTTTGCTTGTTCTTGCATAATGAGTCTCTCTTGTTTCCACTTCAACTCATTATCCAAATCAGGATCATTTTCTGTAGACTCGGTCTTTCCCATGAGCAACTTCCAAACCCTAATAGTCTCAGTGTCGAGGTTCACCTTTGGTCTAGGTTTTCTTTTTCGAAAAATAGAACCATCATAAGCTACTATTGCACTACCTACAAAAGGCACTATATCTGTCATGGGATTGCCTTCTTTAGCTGAGGGATCAACTTCAGCCAAGTGATTGTCTAAGTCTTTAGTTGAAGGGTCTACATCAACCAAGTGGTTGTTTTCTTTAGCTAATGGATCTAAATCAATCAAAGGATTGTCTTCTTTAGCTTTGTCGTCACTCCTTTCTATTTGTTGTTTGTGGATCACTTCCATGCGAGGGATCGAGTGGTTTTCCTCCTTAGTTCCATCATCTTGTCCCTTTTCTTGTTGGCTTTGGATCACCTCTGTATAGGACAGCAACCGCTTTGAATCATCTTTATCTCCATCTTCTAGTCCTTTTACTTGTTGGCACTGGTTCAATTCCATGATTGAGGAAAAGTCTAGTTCTGCGAATTCCATCAATTTTTGAAGTTGTTCACTATCGATCGATTGCAATATCATTGGCCATAGTTTATCGATCTCTGCCCTCTCTTCTTCTGATTGATGGCTTTGAATGTGGCACGATAATTCCAATGGAGAAATCTTTGATGGATTTATTAATATTGTCCTAATGTATTCTACAAGTTGAATAAATGTCATGAGGTGGAAGGGTCTTTTCTCAAGACATGTATTCATTTGAGGAGATGCTAGGTTCAAAGTTGCATTGCTAGCAGATAAGATATTTTGACTTTTTTCTTCTAAATTCTCATTGGCCTCTATCGGCAAAATAGTCATATTTTCTCTAACAAAATCAAAATTAGGGTCTAAATCTTGGGATTGAAAACTCAAGTGGCAAATATCTGAGTTCTTTGTTGTTATCTCAGCAGTATCTTGTACCGATACAATAGCACTTTCAGAAATGAAAAAAGGATTCAGATCTAGATTCAAGAATTGAGAGTGCATTGGAAGAAGAACAGTGTCGCTTATTTTCATAAGATGTTCATCTTCACAATCGTCTTCCACAAGTATAACATCGTTTTCTGTTGAGAATGTCGAATTTGGATCTGGGTCTTGAAATTGAGAGCGCATTTGGCAAAGAACCTTGTCTCTCATATTCATGAGATCTTCAGGATTTTGCTCTACTGGCACAACATCAATTTCTGTCAATAGAGGAGAACCTGGATCCGGATTTTGAAATTGAGATCGCATTTGGCAAATAATTGTGTTTCTTACTTTCATTAGATCTTCCTCTTCAAGACAGTTGTCTCCCAATAGTCCCATGCCCTGGCAGCTTTTAGTAGATTTCTGTACCAAGCACAAATTGGGTGTGTCTGTTTGACCACAATTGGGACTCACATCCATATTCAAGTCTTGTTCGACATTTTCGGTCTCTAAGACATCTTTCCGATAGTTTTCTTCAATCATTTTCTTCAATCGACTTAACATGATGTCATTAACTTTAGTCGATGTTGAAGCATAGAAAGAACTCATTGTCCTTTCTTCGAGAGGTTCCGGAGATACCATTTGAGCCATGAATGATTTGTGGATTGAGCTTGGGCTTGGATTTGGTTGCATTAAGTTTCCATTGCCTAATCCATCAATCCCACCACATAGCAAATTACTTGATACACCACAATAATCTTCAACACTTTGGCTTCCTCTTACCCATGTGTCAGTAGTGGATATAAAACACTCGTTAAATTCTGCATTGAAATTCGAAAAGAGACTAGAATCTCTAGGTTGTCCAACTGATTGTTGTTCCTTGAAGAACATATCAAAATGCATTTCTTCTTCATTGAATGCATCCAAAGCAGTCAATTCTGCCGACCCAACATGATAAGCAGCCCATTCATCGCTAAGAGATGATATATTACATTCATCTGTTGCTTGAGGATATTCCTTCAAAGCGATCTCGTCATAGCATTGTGAAACATGATCAAAGGTTGATTGTTCTAATACTTCTCCAACAGTTGAATAGAATGAATGTGATTGTTCAACAGAAGGCAAGTCAAGAAGAGCAATCACTTTGTTGGAAAGCTCAACGGATAGTGCTTCAAATTGTTTTTGTCTTTCAATAAACAAATTTGATAGCACCTGGTCTTTGCTTGGTGTTTCCAACAAGTTGTTGGTCTGTTTTATTAACCCTGTATGATCAGATTCTTCACTTACATTACTCTGCTTCAATCCACATGTACTGCACAATAAAAAGTCAGATGCAATTCTATCATGTCCCAAATTAAAAGAACTAGGAGGATGTGAATTTGGCATGTATTCCTCAATATTCCTTGTAGTACAAGTATTATCAATTGATGATGGAGTTTTGTCAAGATATATTGATGATCTATTAGGTTTAGATGTGGGCTCATCTAACTGTAGTATCAAATTCTCTTCTTGGTAGGATAATTTTCCACTTTCCTCAATTGTTCCATTGTTTTTTAGAGGATTGTGTGATATACAATTATTTCTTTCCTTGCGTCGAGTACCTAAAGCATCCAAAAATAGTTGATGAGCTTCAACTTTAATTTTTGATACATTTTTCATAATCATCAGAATATCAAGCATCTAAAAAAGGAGAGCTAGTCAGAGTAAAAAATTATCTATTCACATGTTTATTATTGTATATGTTATTTTGTCCAGAAGCAATAACCCCGTTTGGTAATGTTACAGCCAATTCCTTTTGTTCTTGCATGCTTCGTCACACCATGATCTTTGGCATTTTCATTGGTCTCATTTTGCAATTGGCTTGCACTACATTTGTCAATTTGTTTGACTTTGGCAACTCTAGGCTTGTACTTTTTCCGGACCTTAGGAATTTTTGCAATGCCACTAGAATCCTCATTCAATTTGGATTTAGCACGCTTCCCTTTTCTTTTTTTAGATTCTACTACAAGGATTGATGTAGTAGGTACTTGTGTTTGGAAGACTTGAGAATTGTCTTCAACAAGATCTATAGGGAGTATTGCCATATGAGAGACACTATTATAAGGGTCAACTGTAGGTGGTGTTGGTGTGGATTCAACTAACAGCCTAGCACATTCAACATCAATGACATTGGAACCTTGTTTGCCAATTTTTGTTGAATTGCAGCTACTTTCAAAGTCTATGGAATAAGGGCTCAAAGAATCCTTCAAGAATAATTGACCGATTTCTTTGACACTCTTGTCACCATCATTCCTTATAATGGCTAGGGTGCTTGGCTCATGGGGTTGGAGAAGTTGAGAACTCTCTTGAATAGGATCTAAAATGACAGAGGCTATATGTGACACACTACCTACAGGACCAGCTATGGTTGATTTTGGCATAGAATCAACGAAGGACCTAGTACATTCAACAACAACATTGGAATCTCGTCCACCAATTCTTGTTGAATTGCAACTGCTCTCGATTTCCATTGAATAGGGACTCAAAGAATCCATTAAGTATTTTTGATCACTAGGTTCTTTGAAATTGTTGGCATCACCTAAAAGACAAAGATGTGGATTGCATGAAAAAATAATGGACAAGAATTTTGAGACTTTAGATGAGACTGAGCATTAGATGCAAATAACAAGTGTCTATATAGGTGAACCACATTATTATAGAAATAGTTTGAGATTGCAAGAAAGAAAAGTGAGAGTACCAATAGGTAATTTGTCATTGAATTGTTCACAAACATTTTCATTGTCATTATGATTTGGAATGGTATCTTGGTAACTCCGTCTCCTTTTTTGTGCTTTCTCAGGCGTAGTTGGACAAACTTGAATTGCATCCCTATGCAACATAGAGATATTGGCTTGCTTCTCTAGATCAAAGTCAAAAGACGAATCCTTGTACAAGTTAACAATTGATGCTTGGGAAGCAAAAGATTGTTCCATTGGAATGATTGCTATTGAAGATTGATCCACTAGGAGGACTCCTTCACTAGCACATGCATGCAAATCTATCTCTTCAGTGGAAGAAATATTAATTGGTGTTGTTGTATAGTCATCTGCATCCTCAAAGTATATCAATTTTGTTGGTGTGCATAAATTTGAAGATCAATATATAATCTAGCTAGCTAATACACTTGATTGTAATAACTAAAAGCATGCATTGAAGCAATTGAGCTATTGAAATTGCATATTCTTTTAATAATTATGGGCTAAATTTTCGAAGGATCAAACATGTCATGATTCATTAGACTTTCTAATCTTATCAAGATGAGAATATGTAGTTGGAGAAATGAAAGAATTGTTGGCTATTTATGTTTCACATTATAAAAATTTTCAGCCCTCAAAGAGGCCGCAAGTTTTGCACCCCTACAATACAATTATAGAAAAAAATTAAAATAAAAAATTATTTTTTATTTTTCAAAATCTGGAATCTGACACGGCAGTACTGGTGCCACGTCAGCGCTACTTCAGATTGCTTATTTTTAAATTTTAAAAAAAAAATTTGTAGTTGCACCTCACAAGTGCTAGAAATGAAGTCTTAATAGCTCTCTGCAAGGCTAAAATTTTTTGTAATGCACATATCATATTTAATCAACATGAAAAGCAAGAGTCTAAAATTGGTATGCTTTTGGAGTTATGAAATGATACCTATGTTGCTCCTGGTCTTTGGTAGAGAAGCAAGTAGAGCAGCAATGTGGTCATTAGAAATACCACTACAAACATTAATTCGGGTGATGCTCCTTCTACAATTCACCCAAGATGGAATGATACCATCATTCCCTATAAAGGACAATTTTCTATCTTCTTGTTCGTTTATCGCCTTTGTAAAAGAAGGATTTCTGTCTTCTCTTTCTGGATCGGCTACAACACTCCTCAACTTGTCACACACATTGGATGTGGTAGAACCAACTTCACCAACAGAGCTCTTTCTACCAAATAAATGTACCTCAACACCAACCCATTGGTCCATGTGAACATCAATAGGAGACTCATCATCTTTGCTTTTGAGTATGTCTTCAAAATTATCAATTCTCGGAGCCATATCTTTAGATTCAATGTTGTTCCAATAGACATGATCATTTCTACATTGAGGAGATGATTTATAATCCTCAAAGATACCACTAGCTCTTTTCTGCCAAAGATGATGCACATGACGTATTGTCTTCTTTCCAAGTTGCCTTGCAAAATTCTGTAGGCATTAAAAGCTTGCATAAGATATAGAAGACATTTGGTCAACTCAAAATTTTTGATGCGACAATGCAATGTGACAAGGTCATATATGTATAAGGTTAAAGAAGCAAACAAACCCTCTTCAATCCTTCAAATATAAGAATGACAACAATATACAAATTCTTTAATGTTACAACATTATCAGAAAATTGATTTTTGGTAAATTCACCATTAAACCTACATTAAATTATGATTATTAGTATATGATCAACAAGTGATTTGAAAGGTTCTAGAAACTACTATCACATTAGAAGAAAAAGATTAATGGTGACCTTCAAATCTCTTATACTACTTAAATTTTGTTTGGTGACTGTAGAGCAAAAAGTGGTATTAGCTAGCTCCAAAATCCTTTGATGTCGCAACTTCAATTGCTTTCTACGAAGAACCTTCCCTATTCTTCTTAATTGCACCTACATTGCAATAGGACTTCATCCATCAATTTACTAGAGATGTTTGACAATCCTTAATGTCATTTAACAAGCTTTGGTACAAAAATCTCTTCTCTTGGAATCATGCCATTGGCAAAACATTGCAAAGAGACAATTGAATGTGGATATTCTTTAGTATTGTTAGCACTCAAATATCTAAAGATAGTGTATATTAATTCTAAAACATTTCCAAAAAATATCTTTTTATATGACATGACATAAATTTGTATTCCCAAAAAATGACAAGTTAGAAACCTTAAGCATATTTGAGAATTTTTTTTTAAATTAGTAGAAGGAAAGAATGTTGTTACAATTTCAAAAACTATCCAAATTATATTTTAAAAAAACATTGATGAAACAAATATTGGTTTAAAATTTTACCTTTTGTGATGAAGTCAAGGTTGCAATACAAGAGGAGACATGCTTTTTTGGTCTTCCTCGACCTCGGCAAAGCATTTTCAACAATTACTATTATTTGCAATTTCACACCAAAGCAACAAATTTCCTTCAAGATTCACATTCACCAATATAGAACTTCCAATGGAAATTGATTATTAGTATCTCAAAATTGGGATCATGAATCTCCTATTTCAACAATGCAAGGCCTCTTCCTATAACCAAGCTTTCCAAATCCAATCCACCTCCAATGTCTCCCACTCTACACCTAAATATTAGTTATTTATTAGTTGGTTCAATGGCTTCCAAAGTAGTACTTTGAGTCTTGTGCATTTCATGCCCATGTATTGAATGTCATAGTCAAGTAAGTCAACAACCAATTCAAAAACTCAAGTTTCATTTTGTATACCAGTAGCTTATTTTCATGGTCCAATACTCCCATTGCCTCAAGAGTATTACAATTCCCAAGGATAATTGCATGCCCATGTGAATATTTTTCATCATAATGTGGGCTACAATCATCATTACATATGATTTTAATCTTCATTTCTCCACCCAAGGCTTAAAGTACTTATGAGGTTGTAACAAGTTTTTGTCACTATACATATAAGAACTAAAAAGGGCAATCTTAAACAAATCCAAAAATAATGATGTATTGTGTTTAAAAAAAATGCATGCTCAAAGTATTTGCTTTGTCTATCTATGGAATTTTTGTTGGAATTTGTTCCAAATAAAGCATGGCCTTCCAAAGTTTTGCAAAGTTAAAAATTATTAAACAAAAAAATATAAATCACAAAAAAGCTTAGATAAAACTCTCATTGGTTTTACCAATGAAGAAATTGCATCCCCCTATCCACCTCAGGTAATGATGTAGTCATGATGGACCCAAGTCCAATAAGAATCCGCTACAAGTGCTATGATGAAGGCTTATATAATTTTTCTGCCATAAAGAACAAAACAAAATGTAGTGAGTGTGATATATACAAATAAGTAAGCACCAACTAATATCAAACTATATTTTTTTAAATGGAAAAAGAAATGGAAGATTTCAAAGGGAAAAAACAAGGATAATATTCAATATTTAGTGGACAAAAATCATTATTTATTTAAATCATCCTAGATTTTTAGGGAAACCGAGTTCTCAATATTATTTTTTAAAAAAAACAACGACAATTTTCTAAATGACCACCATCAAGACCAACCATCATCATTTACAATAGGATCCTTCTAATTCAAAATCGCTCACCTAGAAGAGATATATCTAATCCTACAACACATCTTTCAATTACAAATGAGCACTTCTAGTCATCTCCATCAATTTATCTCACCACCAAAGCAATCCAATTCATTTAGAAAAAGAGATAGAATCACTTCATTCTATATCTAGCTTAGTTAAACCCCCACCTCCCAAAACTAGCAAGAGTCATGCAGCCCATGTATTAGTGTACAAGAGGATCCCTTGCTCACATTTTGAATTTGTGAATACTTCAACTCTAAAAAAATGTCAATGTGCACAAGAACTATGTGATTGAGACAACCTATACTACTTCCAAGGAATGAAGAACTTCATAATTCTTGAAGCCAAAGCCTATAAAAAGTCTTTTTTCATGTCAAACAAAAAATGTACCACATCATAGTACAAATACAACATAGTACAAATTTAATAATTATGTTTGTACAAATCCTTCCTCACTTTCTTTTAGATTTAATAATTTGTTTAATCAAAAAATTGGTGTAATGTAATTGTTTTGTAGAGACTCTATATATTCCCTTGTATTGCAAAGTGGTGAAGAAATAATTGCTAATAGAAAATGGCTACAATGCACTTCAAAATTCATAAAAATGCAAGCTGTAATTCCATAGAGGCATTTTGCACATCATCTCTTCACGACAAATATTACAACAACTAATTACACATTCAAGGATAAATATTTCAATGGACAAGCAAATGGACAATAGTTGAAATTTGTAGGTGTCTCCAAAACACAAGCAACTAAAAACTCTATTAACGTTTCAATAGTTGCAAAGCAAGCAATAGCTTACTTCTTCAACCATGCAATGAGTGTACAAGGTAAGCATATTGTAATCATTAAAGAAGAAACTACATTGGAAAGAACACAAGTTTTACACACCTACTAATGTTTATTGGGCAAACTCTTTCTACTCAACAAATTTAAAAAGGCATGTATTAATTTAGCTCTATATAAACTACAATGTACTAAAAATCAGCAATGTAGTCTCCATTATCTTTCCAAACTTACACTCAAATGTTGTCCCTAATCCTTTAGATAGACATGATATTAGTGCATTAGTAATTTGCCTAAACCCCAAAGTATATACAATGTTGACTACCAAACATGGACTTCAATTCTTTGAAATTAATTTCATTGATTTTGCTCCTAATAAAAAGCATAGAGAAAACCACTTTTACCTGGCATGTCTAAGAGATTGATGACTTCCATGCCTGCAAGAACTTGTAGATGATATCAATGCCGTAAAAATCATGACCCCATCAACCATCTCTTAGACCAAGAATAACTTTTCCAATTCACTTGTAACTGTTGAATAGCATCTTCAAGTCTGCTTTAAAGCTACAACAAAAATAACAACATTATCATCACGTACTACAAGTCAAGTAGACATTATGATGACAAATATCCCACTCAACTGTCACATACAAAATCAAGTGACACATTTAATTGATAATTTCAAAGATTTTAGTACCACCATAATTATTAGAACTTATAGCCAAAGTTGATCCCCAAATTTTGACACCCATTCCAAGTTTTTCCCCTCTTCAGTTCACCTACAAAAATATTTATGATTGTTATTATAACTCTATAATTTAGAAAACTCTTTATAACATTCCCATGCAACCAACTCTTAGTATTTATGATGCTCTATATAATATAAATACACTAATTAGTGTATCTATATCATATAGAGCATCATAAATACTAACTGGTTGCATTTATAAAGTCCCAATATATGACCACGAGTCAACGCAACTTTTTTGTACCAATAATACATCTTCAATACTCTATCTAAACTTTATCTACCTCTCATGCATATATGCTACACCATCCTCTTACAACATCAAACACAACTTCATAATCAAATGCAACATTTTTGTTAATTAATTATAATATAAACAAACTTTTGCATAATATTTACAATAATCTCACAAAAATTGCTCTACTTCTCACAACTCTTTAACTACTCAATCTAGTCAACTAACCAAAGAAATTTAATCTATACATGTTTCACAAACACAAATACATCTACCCAAACGCATATGAGCTACTAAAAACATTTTATACACAACTCTCAGATCATTGTACAAATGCATAGATACAACAAAAGCATAAAGAGTATACAATCATACCAAATTTCTACAACAAAATCCTATATTCACCATACAAGACCAATGTAGCTATTCTAACAAGGATGCCACAAACCAAACAAGTATATGAAAAAAATCACTATCATATGTTGTAACTAATACCCTTGTCTTGTGAACACCAAGTCCAAATTCAATACCACTCTTTCTATTAAAAATATCTTTGACTTCTACTCATAAAAACTCTTGTTAGCCACCATTGTAATTTTTTGATAATACAAAAATACACCAACTCTTTTATTTCACAACACACATCTCAACTTAGCCTAACCTTATAACACCAACATCTCCTCCCTTTTATTCACCACAATTCTAACCTTATTTCTCAACAATATAATACCACCTCTTATATTCCATATACTAACATCACACATACATCTTAAAATCACTATATTCACTAATACCATTATCACATCCTTCACAACATCCACACAACACCCATATACCAAAATATTTGAAACAATATCCCTATTGCCACAAAACACTCTCTAACATTCTATCACCTCCACACCCGAGCCAATACTATAATCAAACTCTAACAACAACTGACTTCTACTACTAACAAACACATTTACCATATTCAAGACTCAATTTCTCTAACTCCTCTAAATTCAATCACTATTATCAAGAAATAAAACATTTCTAATTCTTATAATACAAACACTCGTAGTTGTATCTTGAAAAGTACACACTCTATATTGCATAACAACCACCTCTAAAACCCTAAAATTCAAACACCATCATATTATCATATTACTATTCCATCTCCAAAATCAACCTATCAAAAAATTGAAGATTGTGTTACAACTATAGCTATCTATTATTCCATCATCACCCCCACGCATTCTCATAATTGCAAGATATTGGCTCTTGTGTTTTAAGATTTATATATCAATAAAACTAATTTCAAAACAAATGAATCCAATTTCACCTCAAATTATCTATAATGAAGTTCTTGAAACATCACATTTACTCCTAATGTATACAACACTCCTCATTTTCTACTACAATATATAAACACCAAATTTTCACTCTAACAAAAACATATAACCATCACAAAAAATATACTTGTTGGACATAAAAACTTGCTCTATACCCACACAAGCGCAAATATTTTCAACATAACATCAAACCCTCATCCATAATTTCTTCTACCCTCACAATCTATGTCTTATAATACAAACACAATCACTGAATCACAAAGTCAGGTTTTCATTTAATAATATTGTTTACTTGTCATAAAATCAAAAATAAAACCAATCAAAAATACAACATGCATCTTTTTGATCTTTTCCAAATGAGTTATGAAACACAATATTTCAACCTCCATATCTAAACCCCTAATTAACAATGAAATGACAACATATTAATGTACACTTCCGCATTATACAAGTATTGTAATGAATTGCTTAAAATACTCACTATGAATTCAACCTAATTTTGGACCCCATTTTTTCTAACATAAACATCCATCACTGTTTTATTTCCAGGAAGTCCTCATATACACCCATTCACTACATCACTACAACCTTTATATTTTGCTTTTGAATCACCACCCTACCTTCCTACTACATTGCCACCACATCATCCCAAACACACAATACAAACACCCTCAAAACCTTCTTTACTCCATCAATAACACCAATACACTCTATAATCACTACATCCATCCAAAACATGAGCTCCACAAAGATTGATCAACCTTCAAACCTAATTTCTACAAACTTCCTCTTTGCCTTTACGTGACCCTTATTCCCTCATCACCATCAATTTTATGCATTACATCCACCAATCAAACTAGTTTAGCAATACTACATCAAGGCAAGTATACATAGACTCTTTCAAGACCCCAATCTCTACATTTCAACATTCTTTTGATAGTATAGTTCTACCTCCATTTTCTTTGCAACCACCATCACAAATCTCATCGTTATCATTATAATAAAAACTAACAAAAATGCCCTCACAATCCTAAAGTACACCACTAAACAATACTTCCAAAACACCTAA
Organism: Straminergon stramineum; assembly: GCA_963920665.1. Taxonomy (NCBI): domain Eukaryota; kingdom Viridiplantae; phylum Streptophyta; class Bryopsida; order Hypnales; family Calliergonaceae; genus Straminergon; species Straminergon stramineum. The sequence continues at coordinate 13,061,598 of OY987271.1, read as the reverse complement.
ACATTAAATTTACATTTAGTAGCCACTACATGAAACTATTTCAAATTTGTCCAATATCACAAGCCAACCTCATTTTTAACATTCTTGCAATAAAGCTCACCACTATTGCAAAATTCAAAATGACCTTGGATACTCTCAACCATAACTTCCATATTCTTCTCTACAAAATCGTCTTGCAAACCACCACTACATCTTTTCAACCTCCTTAAAGTACAACCATATTGCCCACAATCACTTCCTTTAACCTTAACCGCCCCACCCCTCCACCTTCAACATGCTTTAAACACTACCTTTAGCTACATCAATACCTAATCTCTTAATTTCTTTAATATGTACAACTCAAACCCAAGACTATACCTACACATACAACAACATCAATACATTGGTGAAGCAAACACAACCCACTCAAAACTCAACCTAACAACAATTAAAATGACTGAAAGAAATTTGTTTAAGTAGAAACCTTCCCCTATGAATGTACAAAACTTCCTTGATTTCTGCTTATATCTACTAATATTCAATTTTAGTCTAGTAGGATATTAAACTCAAAAGGATGGGCCTATGACCACGGATTTAAGCCTCCCGATTGGGCTCCCAATCCTTCACTTTGTTGCCATTTTGCAACTATATATGAATGAAATTTTTATATTTATTTTTTAAAGATGAAATAATATCTCTTCTATAAGTCTTAAAACTTTCCTTTCAATTTTTTGTGAAGATTTGAAATTAATGATAATTCTTTATAGAGGAAAGAAAGAAAATTCATATCAAATGCAGAATATGTTCAAAAAATCTAAAATTTTCACTATAGGTATAAATTATAGAGTATAACATCATGGTATAAAACAAAGTTACCATGTCATTAGAAAATTATGAAATCAACAAACCATGGTCATAGGTTCAAAGTTCAAATTGCAATAAAATATTGATTTTTAAGAATTGTTCAATAGGAGTAGAAATCAATTTATCAAGTGGCCACTTCTTGTTCTATACTCTTGATGCAAATGATTTTTTTTCCATCCAACAAACCCTCCTAAAATCATCCAAAGAACACAAAACATCCTTAGCATCGATTTAGGGTTAAATAATCTTCTAAATCCTTCTTTACTATGCCCTAAACTAATAGTCATGAATAATGCAATCTTTGTTGGCAAAATTAGGCAAAATAGCACCAATCAAAACAAGTGGATTGGATAAAAAACTAGGTTTTCTTACAAAAAACTCTTAAAAGTCTCCATGTGACTATTTAGGTGCTTAGCATTTGGTGAAGGCGACTAAACTATACCCTAATAGTACCTACTAATTTTGTCTCCTTGTACCATTGCAAAGCTTGGCTGAGGCCTTATTGTTGTACGGCCAGTTGTAAAGGTGCCTCAAATGCATGACTTTCCTTTTGCCACAGATTTGTTACCTTATGTAATTTTATTACACTTAAAAAATCTAGAATCTTCATTGGTATCAGCCATATTCACAACCGCTCCCTCTCTAGCTCATTTTCCACTTTTTTGGCCATAAGTCCATAATTACCACTTAGCAACAAAATGTATTTGAATTTTTTTTAAATTTAGAGGATTTGTAATTAGAGATTTGTATTGCTTAAATGTGAAGTAATAATGGAGTTGCAAGGAGTTGTCCAAGTCAACAAGGTGAGGAACAAATCTATATTGATTTAGGTTTAGGATTTCTACAATTTTGTATGTGCTTGCTTAAGTATTTAGGGAGGATGAAGTTGTTGCAATGCTAGTATTCTATTGCACCATAGTTTTAATGTCTTTGTATGATTTGTGTGATTAGAATTGCCTAAGGCATGTTTGAATTCAATTTATGCATGTTCAAATATTTGTCAAAATGCATTTCAATTTCAACATGGTTCAATGTTGTGATGTGGATTGTCTACTAGTTGAAGTAGGCATTCTCCTTTGTATTAGGTTGTGTGTAGTGTTAGCAATAGTTAATTGTTAATTGATAATCAATTGTTAGTAGTTGATGTTAGGGTTAGGAGGAATTAGGATTCGATAGTGGCTAGCTTTTTGGAATCATGGTTAGCTACTTAAAGGCAAGGGTTGGTTCCTTGTCTCTCTTTTGGTTCGTGATGAGTTTGAGGTATGAGATGCAATTGGGGTGCTAAATTGTACGAATACTAGTGCTTTTATTACTAAAGACAACATTGATGGGAAGAATTTTGGGTTGTGTTTGAATAAAGTATTGGATCAAGGCAATATTTTAAAATTCAAGGTTTTTAAAAAGTTGATCTGTTACGAACCAATTATTCATTCCTAGAACTCTTAGAGAAATGGAGATATGAGTCGTCAAAGTAGTCAAAGGTGTTTTGAATCTAAGGTATTTTATAAGGGTATATTCGGGAGCTTCAATCTTCATGAGTTTTTGTGATATGGCTATGAAACTTAGAAGATTATTTTTTCTCATTTAACTACTACTTTATAACTATAAAAAAATTAGCTACAATGGACTTAGGACCTACAAGTTATGTACAAAATACAACCTGGGTGTGGAGGCCTTGCATTGATTTGGCAAAAAAGTTATTAATAGAAAAATGTTCAACACTCCAAATAAAGTTGGATAATATCTTATATCAAGATGATGAAAATTGATATGTGAGTATTTGAATAGTTGATCTACAATGTGGAAAAGTTTCAAGACATTTGGAATGATTGTCAATCATTTATGGTAGATTGGTAGGTTGAAGCTAACTATGTCAGTTTCTAGGTTGTCATGGGAATTACAAGATTGATTGATTTGGGTATAAAGGAACTTGGGAAGAGTTTTAAGATTATTCAAGGGATTAAAGTTCACTAGAAGAAAATGAGGTCATTTTTACTACAATGAACAATTGTTTTTTTAATTGAATGGGACATTTGCAACTGGTGCTAATTTGGAGGCTCATAGATGTTGTAGACAAGTCGTTCTTGGAATTTTAGTTGTGAAGGACAATAGGGTTGTTTCTCATCCAACAACCTAGTTGGAACTTTGTTGATGTACTCTTTTGATGTGATTGCCTATGTAGCATTCACTACCACATAGGCAACCACATCAAAAGAGTATCATTTAGATTTTGTAGATTTTGAAATTCTAATCTCTATGATTTGTAGATTTTGAAATTTCAGATCTAACTTCTTTTTTGATTTCAAAATCTCTAGTATTGGTATTTAATAGATTTCACTTGTTTAGGAAACATTACAATTTCATAAGTTTTAAAATTTTTTAGACTTCTATAAATTGTAGACATTTTAGAATTCTATTCACTAAATTTATCACTTAAGAGTGCAACAACTTATAAGTCTTATATGTCCAACCTAATGGTACACTTGACAATTGATATGGTACAATTGATATAAGAAAATTGAGAAAACTACAATCATTGTACAATTGCAATCATGCCCTAGTCAAATTTAGCTTTTGTGAAACTATAGTTGCAGTCATTGCTAGTTGAATTAAATTTTTTTGTGATTGCAATCGATATCGTGGATTCTACATAGGGTAGACTTATCCACATCAACAACTATAATGAATATTGGATGGAGAATAGCTCACATTCATTCTAAATCTGAACTTTGTTACACTTCAATAATCCCACACTTCATCTACAACTACTTTGTGACTAAGACAATGTAGATGTAGGATTTGGTGCTACCAACAAGGGTTATAGTCTTAGGACAATTGTAGAGAACACTTAGTCGTTCTTTAACCCCTAAAGGACCGAACGGTGTTTTTTGGCAACATAGCGATTTTGGGCAACTCACTACGAATGGAATTTTTATTTTTTTTCTTTGAAATTTTTACACAATATGTGCCCGAGGAGTAGCTTTAAGACCCAAAAAATTTCATAACTTTTGAATACATGGTTAAAAAGTTATTGTATGATATGTTGTTTTCATTGCTCGGTGGGCAGCCCGGGCAGCAAAAAAAACTTCTTTAAAAATCACTTTTAAAAAAAAATTTGAAATTTATTTTCCTGATTTATATATACATGTAAAGCTTTGAATCATTCCATTTTCATTTATGAGATGAAAGTTATGAAGAGTTTTAGTTGTGGGTAGTTTGTGGGTAGTAATGGAATCTCTACTCTAAAATAAACTTTGAAGACCTTTATTTAACTCAATTTTTAATATTTTTGGAAAAAAATAAAAAATTGAGGTGTAGATTTTTTATTACAACAATTTAACCATTGAGATTGGCATTTTTCAATTCCATAAATAAATTATTAACAATTTAGTATTTTGAATCATTCTCTACTTCTTTCAACTTACTATTTTTTTCCTATATGTTCTACAATTCCAAATGATCTAAACTTTTTCAAACATGTAGTCAACATGATTTGGAGAATGAATCCAAAGAGTTTCAAACATTTTGGACATTTTTTCATAATGATCTGACCTTGTGAAGTGCAGCTGCCCGGATTTTTGCCCTATAATTTGTCACTTCAAATGCTAATATCTTGCAATCCAAACGGTGGAAATTTCTGAAATTTTTTCAGCATCTTCCCAAACCAACGTACTAAAAGATCCTACAGTTACATTTGTTCAAAATTGTATTTTTTCCAAAATTTGGTACTTGTACTAGAGATGACAATTTTGGAGTGTTTTTGGTGAAAACATAGTCAAATACCTTTAGGGGTTAACCAATTGTGGAAGATAGATTTTTTTTGTAGTGGATATAAGACAATTAAACACAAAGCATTTTTACAACAAAGGCCCTATGATGATCCAAACCTATTTGGACAACTTTGTAATACCAAATATTTGGGATTTCATAATGATGAATATAGAGTTCAATGTTGGCTATTGATCAACATAGTCTAGTATAATGAGCTCATAGTTGCCTAGACGTTTGTTTCAATTGAAGTCTAGAGACTTTTAACCTTCATAGGACATGTGTATAATTATTTTCTTAAGATTCATTTTTCAAGTACCTATGAATTTGATTTTTTATATTTATTTTCTAAAGACAAAAAAATCCAAAAATCTCTCTAATTATTTATATTATAATGTAAACCATTATGGATTCATGGTGCATTTTTCAAATATGTCATTCTAAGATTAAAAAGATGTCAATAAATGAAAAGATTACCATTAGAAATCTTATGCTTTGGGGACTTCGATATCTGTGTGAAAATTTCCATCACCAAGGTCTCCCTACTAAAAAATGGATCCCCCAAACCTTCAATTAGGCATCATTGGAATCAAAGAAAATAGTGAAGCCCTAGTGATTAATTTCCATTATATTAATAAGTAATGTTTTAGGGTAGTTTTTGGAATATTTGACAATTTTTGATACACTAGTTTTAGTGATTAAAATACACTTTTCCTGTCCTATGTAATATCTTACTCCTAAATTCATTTCAATGCCAAATACTTGTGGAAGGCTTTCTAAATTTGAAACTTACAACTCCAATACCTCAACAATGACCACAAAACATCCTATTTAATAACCAAACTATAGACATTATAACATAGAATTTTACACCCCTTGATACAACACTTTCCTTTTGGGGTATTGTGTGAAAAGGAGACATGTTGCATAGTAGCTTGACCTCCAATGAGTACTCTTGGTTTTTTTAAGCAAATGATTCACACCATACCAAAAAGGATGATTTCTACAAGTACTAGACTAACGTTCTAGGGTTAACTTAACTCAATGATGTGCATATTCTATAAATTTGCAATTCATATTTGTAGAAAGGACATTAGTCCATAAACCAAGCAATGGACATGTTTTGGTTGACAAATGACAAAAAATCCTTTTGTGTAGGATAGAAGTACAACTCTTCATTCCCAAAAACTTGTGCAAAAAAGAAAGATCTTTCATAATAGTTTGACCTCCAATGACTATTTTTGGTTAAAAAAACCGTCCTTTTAAGGATTAACCCTTAAACGTCGACAAGGACACCTTGTGTCCAATGAATCTTCCTATGTACACAAAGAATCTTCCTATGTAGAACAGAAATGCAATTGTTCATCCTCAAATCTTTGTGTAGAAAGGAGAGATCTTGCAAGGTAGTTTGACCTCCAATGAATATTTTTATTTTTTTTAAAGTGGATGATGTCACACGGTTCCAAAAGGGCTGATTTCCAGTCACCAGTCCGTCTTTTAAGGGCTAAACGTCCTTCCTGGCCTTCTGCGGTTAAGAGAGTAAAATCCCAGCAAAGAGGAGGGAGTACGAAATAGAAGGGTAAACCCCCGACGCCATAACATTCTTAAACCCTAAAACAATTCAAAAGCCTCAAATACTGTAACCTACCCGACATCTTCAACAGGAGAAGCTGCATACTATCGCACCACGCATGTGCTGTTGTTCCTGTCAAGAAAACCCCTCGCGAAAGAAATAATTGCACCTCCCAACTCATCAATTAACGATTTATTGTCGAAAATCGATTGCATCTACAAATATACTGATTGTTTTTTACAGAGTACCTCAGTACGCAGTCATTGCATAAGCTGAGGCTGCGACCAGCCGCAACCTCTCCTGTCAGATATTCTACTACAATTACAACACTGGATGCACCATGCGAGAGCTCAACAGTGCCAAAATAAAGCACAAGAAGCAGAGAATGGAGCGTACGGGTACTGAAACCCTAATCTAAGAAGAGGATGGTGATGAGAATCAACAACCCAGCGCATTGAGAGCAAACAAAATCCAATATCGTTAATGCAACTACGGAAGCTGAATCAGCATATTGGAGAGAAACAACACCAGAAAACAATGAGATGGAAAACATACAAATGGATGGTCCCTACAATGTCACAATGGCGAGAACCCAGGTTACAATTCAGGAGCTATACAAGGTTTGGAGTGTCCGTTAAGGCTCGCATAACGCACCTGCTGCCGGCCATTGCAGACAATTAGTCATGAACCCTAAGACAGAAGTCGCACGTGATCCGATCCCCTGTTGCTAACCCTCAAACCCTAATCTAAGAAGAGGATGGCGATCAGAATCAACAGCAACTCAGCGCATTGCGAGCAAAGACAATCCAATCCAATCCACGAAACCATGGAAGATCAATCTGCATACTAGAGAGTAAAAAACAACAGAAAACAATGAGGCGGAAAACGTACAAATGGAAAGGTCCTTACAATGTCACAATCGCGAGAATCCAGGTTACAATTCAGGAGCTATACAAGGTTTTGAGTGTCCGATATGGCTCGCATAATGCACCCGCTGCCAGCCATTTCAAACAATTTTTCATGAAGCCTAAGACAGAGGTCGCACGTGATTCGATCCCCTGTTGCTAACCCTCGGTACAGATACTTCATCAGAATGTCGTGAAGCTCCGGGTTCAACCCCATCAACAGCCCGTCCACGTCTTTCGTGGCCATCAGGACGCGATGCACCAGGATCCAGTTCGCAGACTTGCACCTCTCGTCGCGCGTTTGCGTGGGCGCGTCCTGGAGAGCCGCCTCCAAAGCCTCGGTGTATTGCGGAACGCGCAGGAGCCGTTCCACCTGCCGCGACTTGTTTTCAATCCTGGCGATGATCACGTCCGGCGACTCCGTCTCCACGAATGTGTCAGCGTCGAGCACCGAAGACGCATTGTCTTCATCGTCCGCCATAACCCTTGCCGCAAGCCAATTGTCCGATCGATCTTCCTGCTGCTGCTACACTAGTCGGAATTCGATCCCGAAAAAAATCACGGAAAGAGACGAGTGAAATGGTGCAATCATCGTAAACCTACTGGCAGTTGGATGGTGCGACAAACCATTCTGGGAATCTCGTCGTCGCAGATTGCTTGTTGCCGACTGAGGGGTGACGGGAGGCAGGACATAGAAGAGCGACGGGCTTTAGAGTATACAGGCTGCCAGCAGTCCACCGGTTGTTGCAGGGACTTCATGTACACACTAATATGGAAATATAGTGGTTTACATTATTTTATAGAACCTTATATGGCTATGATATAATGTGGGCTACACTATTTTCTCATTTTCTTAAATATTGTGATTTTCATTACTACTGCAGATACAAAGATTTTAATCCAAATTACACTTAAAGGTTCACACGAATTAGATTGCATTCATCAAAAATTACCTGGATTAATACTTGCGGATCCCACACTATCTAAAGTCTTATACGTATTAGATTAATTTATGTGTTAACTATATTTTTGTACAACTCTTGTTCTCACTTTCTTCTTTTACATCAACCTAGAGTATTTTTTTATATTAATTATGGACTAAGCAAATAGAAAATCATCACTAAAGTAATGAAGCTATATATAAATATATATAGGTAGGTAGGTAAATACATATACCTATAGACATGGACGTGGATGAAACATGCAAAAATGTGATGAAATATCTTTGTCTACATTGGATATTATTTACTTCAAAAGGAATAATCAAATACCACTCCAAGCACTATGGACTTAGAAGAATTCATCATTTTAACAATTTACAATCCACAAGTGTCAAACTAGGAGGGCTGATGTAAATGTATACTTTCTATAGGCATAGGCACAACATTAAACTTGCCCTTATTTGTAATTGTGTAGGCCACTTGTTCTAAGGCCCAAAACTTACAAGCAATTGCATCCAAACAAAACACATACATATAAAAGATCATTTCATCACAATTGAAACCAACAATCTAAACCACCCTCACTCTTTCCAATTGTCCAATCCTATATGACAATGAAAGTGATTGGAGAAGGTTAACCCCTATGCATCAGAGCAGATGTTTTTTGGACTCTCAAAAAATAGGAGTTGTGGAATACCAAGTTCATCAAATATTATAATCTCAAAATCTGCACAATGGATTCTCTTATAAATTTCAAATTCATACTCGTTAATAAGTTGGCTTCAAATCTCAATGGTGAAAACTTTAGTAACTGAGTAGTTCTCAAGTTATTCTAGATTCTTTAGATCCAACAAAAAAAAAGCTCCTCCCTCATGTAATTCTCTTTGTGACACTTAGGGGTTAAACTTGCAAATCCAACTTCTTGTCTTTGGAGATATCCATCAATATTACCAACATTCAAGGCTCATGTAACATCTTCCAAATCTAAAATGCACTTTACTAATTCTTAGACCATATATCCATCCATGCATCAAAAAATCCTATCCCTAAAATGATTTAGAATCTCAATCACAAGATAGTTCTTTTTATATCTATCATTATGAAAAAACCAAAGCTCTACAAAGCTTGAGCAATAACAAATACAAAGTATGAAATTCACAAGGAACTAAAAATCTTGGAGGTAAGACATACAAGGCCTATTCCTTACCTTCCATTTTCCACATTTTTGGACACAACTTTATAAGGCATAATTAACCCAAAAACTTCACCTAAATTTTCAGACTATTTTGTAAAAAGTATTCAATTTTCTTAAACAACTTTAACTTCAATTTACACCAAATTTTATGGAAAATTAAGGCTTATACTAGATACATGCCATCATCTACTACAAATATGAGGTTGAATGTCCATCATAATTTAAAGAGCAAAAATTAAGTGCGAATGTAAGCTTGATTGCATGGTGAGGCAATTCAGGGTGAAGACCAACTTCTGAACCCCAAACCCCATTACAAATGATATGAAAAGCAAGAGAAATAATACTTGATTCAATCAATTTATTCTTCGCCATTGATGTTAACAAAGTAGGAAAAGAATTCCCGAGAGCAGAGACATTTTAGCTTACTGTTCATAAAACCACAGTTCAAGATTGCATTGTCCCCTGTTGTGCCCCTTGTTCCCCAATGCGGCAAGTGAAAAGGCAAGTGCAGGCACCCCCTGTATAGGCTGTAAAGAGTCACCTTCAGCATGATAATCCTCATCACAGTTGGGCCATCTTCTTCGTCATGGCTAACAAAATCAAAGGAGACTTATTCATAAGCTACAACTTGCCACGCACTGACTTTATCCTGATAAGACTTCGGGGACGCTTGAGAATCAATCGTGTTGAAAACACATAACCCGAGAATCTGCTAATCAAAAGCACATGAGCTCTTCATGGCAGATAATAGCTCAAAGGTGGTCAATGAGTGCCTTGGTGTAATCGCTGGTGGTAGACTTGCCACCCAGATCAGATGTCAGATACCGCCCTTCAGATATTGTCGATAATACAGAATTGTGAATTTTGTCCGCATAATCGCTCAAATTAAGATGATGCAGCATCATCACAGAACTTAACAACAGTGCCGTCGGATTTGCCATGTTCTGTCCATGCAACACCAATGTTCACAAATTATTAAGTCTAGGAAGAGAGCTCCAAACAATCTCTATACAAAGCACATATTGTGGATTCTTCTTCTTCGTATCCAGATTAACATTCCCAAATCTCCGACCGAAACATTCAACAGACTCTACCGCAATAAGAGAGCTCAAGTAAAGAAGATCAAGCAATTTATGCCTAATCAAGCCACCTACAAAACTTGGAGTTGAAAATGAACTACATAACATAATCTTCGCCACAATTTCAAAAACATGATGCAAGGGCTTGAGAGGAAGGGGAGAAACCAACCTTGCCAGCAATATCAGGAGCTGTTCCGTGCACAGCTTCCATCAAGGCCAAACCACCATCTCCGATGTTTCCACTGTTACCCACCACCCCAGCAAAACATAATATTCAGCTCCATCCATCAATATCGAATACCGGAATTGCATCATAAATTACCAAAATAAGCACCAAAAAAATTGCACTCTTCTGAGTATCTCGATCGTACGTCATCCATTGAACTCAATTATTATAAAAATGCAACCGAGATATTGCAACAAAACTCAAGCAGACCAAAAACGCAGACGCATACACAGATTGAAGTCAAAACTATATCTTTCTGTATGATTTCTTGCAGCCCTAAGATAAAGACTAAACACCTCAGGAATGTTATCAAGCGCAGTGGTTTTGAGGAGCCAATCATACCTAGGCGTCAGCCCTAACCCGCCGATAAGACCGGCACACAAATCGCTGATGATGTCACCATAAAGATTAGGCATCACCAACACATCAAACAGTGCTGGGTTCTTCACCAACTGTTAAAAAAAGGACATAAGGTTAAGAACCGTCAATAGGTCCCTAACAACCTAACGATCGTGAGAATAGGGACTTACTGAAAATAACCAAGAGTATACTAGGGAGTGCGAACCACCGCACAAAAGCATTCACATACTAAAAGCAGATTGAAATGTGTTATAAATGAGGCAAGTTCAAAGAATCCTAATCTGAAGTTGGTAAAAAAGGAACTGGATGTTAAATCAATTCTAAACTAACGAGTCAATTCTGCAGTGTATAGTAGTGAACTAGAGAAGGTTGATACAAACCACCTACCATCATGCAGCAATTGTCGATGATGACCTCCTCGTACGCAATGTCTGGATACTCTGCAGCTACTTCCCGACAACACTGCAACATCCCCGAGGCCAGATTCAAGCTCGCACTCATGGCAATACCTTCGAAAATGACAGACTTCGCTACTCAAGTGATGTCAAAGAGCTCAATTAAACCAATGGGCAGAATACAGTAAAATTTCAATGCACTCAGCCTGCGTGAACCAAAGTTACTCCAGACGACAATGCAACCAGCTACAATTGTTACCGTCAAAAAGAGTCCATCGGTCTTCTTCATGATATTTGCTTTGTGGATAGCAGACACGCGCTTCCTGCCATGTAGTTGAGCGTAGTGAAACGCATATTTCGCCACACGCATACTGGCCTGCCTGGTGATAATTTTTATGCTTTCCACCACCCCACTCACCACCTAAAAACACAAAATTAATAAGCTCAGTATGTCAAGATGCCAAATTCACATCACATAATACCCAAAATATACCAACAGCGCATCAAAATAGCACAAAGACCTCTAATTCAAACCATTCTTCGTGCAAACGTATGACGCTCACTATCAAGTACCCATCAAGAACACTCAAGAATCTATAGACACAAAACCCTTAAATTTCAAACAAAATCTTTGCACGAACAAATTGCTCCCAGCCTATAATATCAAACTAGGAAAACTGACCTTCACAGTTCAAATTCAACAATCAACAACTAGGTCCACAATGTTCTTACAAGCAGCAACCAAACACTAGCGTCATTACTGGAAACCCTAATCCACAGCTAGTAGCAATGCAACCCTAAGGTTTGATGGATCCTGTACTGCGACACACCTTGGTCAAAAAGAGAAAGAGCAGTACAAGATTTAAACCTCATAGACATCCCCGGACTCACCTGATGTTCCAATCCACTGTACTCGCCTTCAGTATTCTCACGAATGGTAACTAAGTCAACATTGTCATACCGTGTCTTATACCCCGGAATGCTAAGGCATGGTCTGACATTCGCATATAACCCGAGCTCCCTTCGTAGAGTCAAGTTCAGCGACTTGAAACCCTTCCCGATGGGCGTTGTCATAGGACCCTTCAACCCTATCCCGTTCCGTCGCACAGATTCCATGCTTTCCCATGTCAAGAAGCTCCCCGTCCTCTCATCCACTTTCGACCCCACGTAATGCTCCTCCCACTGAATTGGCGCTTTCACAGCCTCGAAAATCTGCACACGACATAAAGTCAAATTCTCCAAGTACGCCGAAAACAAGAATCTCAAACTCGACCCTAAAATTCCCCCTTCCAAAAAAATTTAGAAAATTCTCAATCAGAGCGCTACCGTGAGTACTCCTTTGAACGTTCTTCCCTTCTTCATGCGTCAACTTAAATTTTCACAAACGCAAACATCGCACACTCCAGAATTTCAAGAATCCTGGCGCCCTACCCTACCTGTTTCACCGAAACGGCGATCTCGGGTCCAATGCCGTCGCCAGGGAACAGAGTGGCCGTGATGATCTTCTCCTCATCACTGTCACTAGAAAGCGATCGGCGCTGCTGCTGTTGCACGGCGTTAGAAGAAACCGCGGCTCTGCCGAGACGGTGCGACAAAAGCGAGGCGAGGCGCGAGCGCGCACCTTGCATGGCCATGGCGAATCGGTCGGCGTGGAAGCGGAAGCCCTGTGGAGGCTCTTTGTTCTGTGACGAAGGTCGAGATGAGGGGCGGGCTATGGAGGGGGGAAAGGGAGAAAAGCTGGAGGTTCTGCTGCGATGGTGGTCGCCGGGGCGCAGCAGATTCCCGTCTATGTTTGGCCCTTGGAAGTGGGAGAGAAGAGGTACCTCATTGACAGTGCGAAGGGCTGCGAGGAATGCGACGGAGAATCGTTCGGTCGTTCGGGAGGCTTTATCCATCAGGGTTTCTGTCGACGGAGAATAGGTCGTTCGTTCGTGATTCGGTATTTCTGGGTCTTCAGGCGACGGAGAATCGTTCGTTCGTGATGCTATATTTGTGGGGGCTGAGGGCGACGAAAGGGCGCGACTGGTCGTCGCATCTCTGTTGTCGTCCGTCGCTTACTTTCTGCTTCAATTGCGTTCTTGCAGTCTGGCTGTCGTCCTTCGGTGCCTTTTGTTCGGGCCTGCCGGCGTGAATTGAGAATCAGTTTGGGGGCATTGTGATGACTGTCAGCATGCACACCAGTGATCCCAGAACGGGTTCAGGGAAACTAGTCAAGTGTTCATTTTTGGAAGATTTTTTTGAATTTAACACTGAGGGCATGAAGAAATCAAGTAGTAATCAAGCGAAATTTAGCCACTGATGCACAACCTTCCTCGCTAATCTTCCTAAGTATAGTCAGTTTTTTTTACTCACCTTGTCTGCAACTATTGGTGGCTTTACACTATAGTGGAGAAGTGCATTGGTCGGTCAAGAAGTTTTGGCCAAGACATGGTTATTTGACGCAACTTGTAGGATGTTAAACAAGATGGAAAGATAATAAAATAATGCCTCAAGAAGTTGTGATCAGTTGTAGTGTAAACACCAATTGGAAAAGTCTTCCAGCCAACTTCAGATATTGAAGTCCACTGGCGAACTTCACCAACAAGACAGTTTTGGCCAACCACAATAGGAACCATAACCTCTAATGGTCCCCATGGACAAATTTTGAATATTTGGGGGCTATATCAAACTTTGAGAAGTTGTAACTTTTGCATCTGGTGTCCCAATTCAATAAAAACTTGTTAGAAAAAATGCATCTACTTGTTTAGTTCATGTTGTAAAATTTTTAGCTCAATCCAATTTGTATTGAATTTTGGGGAATCATTTAAGTATATAGGGATTCAATTTTAGTTCACCAATGAAAGTGCATTTTGATGGTTGCAACTTTGAGGCTTGTTTAATCTTCATCTAATGTCCATTTGCAATAATAGTTGTAGGATTAGATTCCCTTGAAGTCTACTTATTGTGGTCAATTTCAATCCAAGTTTACATTTGGAGTATTTTTTTGGAAAAGATAGTCATGGTCTTGTAGGAATGAAGAGGAGAAATCCCATACTCATTGTATGAAGAACTATTCTTCTCTACAATATACTACATATGTTCTTCTTGTTCCTTCCCAACTTTCCTCTCTTTTACATTGGTCCAATATCATGGACAATAAAGAAGAGAAAATTTTACTTGCTTTTGTGTTCTTTATGGTTATGAAGCATGTAATTGATTCAATTATAGTGGTTCAAGAAATCATCGTGCATCAATACAATGTTGCAATTATGATGATGGCCTTGTTTGTATCTGGGAGCAAAGAGAGGATGGTATGGATATATGATTAGCCAAGTGGATTTGCTTTACATTTTCTTCTTGGATCATATAGTGCAAAAATGTTTGAAGATTGTATATGGGTGAGTAGACCTATATTTTTTTACTTGTGCAATTTTCTTGCACCCATTTTGAGCAAGAAAGATACACTTTTGAGACATTGTATTCCAATAAAAGATAGAATTTCTTTAGCATTGCATAAATTGGGCTCCAGTGATGCTTTGTAAACACTTGTTGAATTATATGGAATATCAACATATACAAAGTGCTTCAATCATTATTTAGGAGACTTGTGAGGGAATTTAAAGGCTTTTGAGAACCTTGGTTTTCTAGAGACCCACATTATATAGGATGAAGCAAATTTGTGAAGAATTTGAGAGTTAGCATGGAATTTCATATATTCTTGGGGCAATAAATGGTAGCTACATCCCTTATCCTACTCCAAGCACAGATACTCCTTTGCATTATTGTGAAAATGGATTTTATTTGATATTATAACAAGGTATGATGGATTGTCAATGCAAATTTTGGAATTATGAGTTTGGTTGGACTAGAAGTACATATGGACATTGTTTTAGTAATTAGAAATTAAAAAAAAACATGCAACAAGTCTTTTTATCTTATAATTTCATTGGATATGCTACATATTTTTTGTGTCACGTCAAATGATAAGGAGTATGTATTGGTAGTCATTTTAGAGCTTTGAAAAGTTAGTGGAATAATTTATAATAGCCTAAAAGGTTCAACTAGGACCTAAGGGGGTTATAATAGAGTTTGAAGTTGTTTGAAGGTATCACTAGAAGAAAACTACGTTGTAGTCAACAAATGCTAGCCCACATTTTTTGTAAACTCCATTGTAGTGAACGTAGTTTACAAAAAATGTGGGCTAGCATTTATTGACTACAATGCGGTTTTCTTCCAGTGTATGAATAAAGATATTTGGAGGTGGAAAGGATTGTTCGAAATCCTAAGTTGACCCTCTTTCTCTTTCATTCTCTTCAAGTCATGTATGTGAAGGTTTCATAGAGTTTTGGAAGATGGTATACCTTGAGGGTTGTTTGAAGTTGATAATTGTGTTGTTAATTTACTTAATTTGAAGTTTCTCCTTATATACTTCAATATGTGTATAAGACTAGTCTAATTGAGATAAAGTAGAAGCATTTGGGAGTATATTGATACTCATTATTGGATGTTTGTTCATTCATTTTTGGCTACAATGTGATTTGCCTATAAGCATTTGTGGTTATATATGTGAGTCTAATCCACAACACGTTTTGTTAGCAATGCAAAATAATACAATAGAAGTGTCTATAGTTACATTCACCTTTCAAAGGAGAAAAGGCAAGTTTATTAAGAATTTTAATTAGTCTAGTACTAGATGGCTATTGAATGTGCTTTTGGCATTTTAAAGAAGAGATGGAAGATATTGTTGAAGATTGATATGTCCCTTAGAAATATTATGAACATTGTTACATCTGGTTTATGTCTCCACAATCTATGCATTATACCTGAATAGGAATTTAATTTGGATATGACAAAGACTACTGAAAAGGATATGAAAAAACTTACAATACAATTGTTTGGTGAATTTAACCTCTGAGTGCCCCAGAGGCCAAAATCTGGCCTCCTAGAATTATATTTGGGCTAGAATGACCTTGGATCCTGGCTGTAGTGCCTATAAAAAAGTGTAGAGGTGAAGGTACATTAGAATGATGCTACAGAGTGGTTTAGGGTCTCATCAATGTTGTACATAATGAATGGGGACTGGCGCTTAAATGCGTTATACACCAAAATGTGCTTTTCAAGGAATTGCACTTTGGGAGCATGATCGGGACACCTGTAGTAGCCGGTTTAGGGTCCGTTGGCATGATTTGGCGCACTGCTAAGGGGGACTCAACCTCCTTGTGAAGTCACTTTTCACTTGTATATCTTAGCAAGTGATAGTGGCTGGATGTTTTAGCTATGAGTGCAAGTGTCTGTTCTACTTCTTTCTCAGTGTTTAGTGCGAGTAGTTGGCAAGAAGGTTGTAGGTGAAGGAGGATGTACCTTCAGTCCCTATTGTTGCAACTCTTGGCGTAGACAACAATCAAAATATCCTCATAGGTTTGCTTACATCAATTCTTTTTTTTGTTTACATCATGTTTTTGCGAACATAGATTAGTTTAGGGAGTGATACGGTTGAGGGCTGATGGCTTCATTTGTCTCAACAACATGTTTAGTACTCAGTATGCGTTTTTATATTTCTATCAATACATATAAAAGGGAATTTTATTGCCTTTGTTCTTTTGAGATCCTAGTTTGTGTCTATGAAATTGGTCACATTGGGATGTTATCATTGATGAGTTTCAAAAATGATGAGAGATTCTTCAATTTTCTACTTCCTCCATCAAAGTGATTCTCACTTGTTCCAGTCAAGTCAAATCCATTTAGAGATTGTAATGCAAGGCAATAATATAATCTTCAAACTAATGAAAAATGCTGATTTACAACAATGAGTAATAGCTCTACAATATAGGTATGGGTTGCAAATAGAGTCTTCCATCCTTATTTCAATATAGAAGGGAAACCTAACCTCACCATAGTAGGTCAAATTCACCACGAGAATTACAAAAACAGACACTCCAAACATGCAACTGCTTTTGTCTAGAAGCCATGCTTTTGCAAACATGAATTTGGATTCGCAGTGTATCTTTCATTCACCATTGATGCTCCAAATATATAGCATGAATCTGAGTATTATTTAGGGTGTAGCTGGCTTTTCTATGTTTTGTAGCCGTACAAACCAGACAGTGCAAGGAAGTCCACCTAGCCTTGATGGTTGTTTCCCTCAATGTGGGAGGTCTAAGGTGGCTCTGTTAATGTGATTGTATTGTCCCGTGTATAGTGACATGTCAGTTGTCCCCGTACATTGAGGCGTTCAACTTTTGCCTCTACGATAAGCATTGGTGAATTCAAGACACCAATAATCACTTGTATAGTCATTGGAAAATCATGAAATTTTCCAAGCAATGAGATGATTGTTGACCTCACCCCTTGCCCAAAAATCAGTTTGAGAGTCCACTTCTTCCGGTAGCAATGAAGGTTCGAAGTGCAGACCTCCTAAAAATCGCACTATAGGCCTACCATTTTCCACAGCACTTTGACCAATATAATCTTTTCGTCAATATGGTCAATCCTTCCCAAATTTTCACTCCACCTCCGGACCCCAGCTTTTTTGGAATTTCAATGGTGAAAATCCATAGATGTGATTTTTGCACTTACTATGACAATTTTCTTGGAAAATGGTCTAGCATTAGTAGCATAGTAGACTTTTGGGTAGCTTGGCCTGGGCATTTAGGGGTTAAAAATGCAAATATGTTTCGTGCACTTGAAAAAAGCATACTTGAAATGAAAAAGATATAGAAACAAATAGTGCAAGCCGAAGTACGCAACTCTTGTATTACATGCAAGGGTCATCTTTTAATCACTAGAAGAAAACAACATCCATTTCAACGAAATCAACCCAACGCAAAATGCAGTTTTCTATCCAAAAACGTAGAAACTACATTGGCTACAATGCTATTTCTGCATTTTTAGATAGAAAATTGCATTTTGCGTTGGGTCAATTTCGTTGAAATGGATATTGTTTTCTTCTAGTGATTAAAACAGCTTAGAGGACAACTTATGTAAAAATTATATCAAATTAAAAAGACCAAAAAGTTATGTGAAGACCAAATTAAAATAAATTCAATGTAGAAAATGTTGGATTACATACATATTAGAAAAAAATCACAATGTACATGAAGACTTTAAACACTTATGCATAATTTTCAAAAATCTATAAAAGAAGTTCCCTACAATTAAAATTAAAATTAAAATTCATTCATAGTGTTTTATTTATAATAAAAAAATTATCTTTTATGAAAAATTCCAAAAAGTTGGGTAGCTTGTCCCACAATATATGTATTAAAAACACTCATAAAATTAGTTTTTTAATGCTATTATTGTCCTCAAAGAATATTCATTTCATGTATATAATTATATTTTTGGATTCCTTGTTAAGAGGGATATAAGGATATTCTAAATTCAAAAAATTAAATTCCTTGAGATTAGACTAAAATGCATTATAAGTGATTATAATGAAGGCCATGTAATATGGGAGTTGTGTACCCAAGAGTACAAGTAGAATTGAATGATTATATTGAACATGATTCAACAAACTTAAAGGATTCATATAGATATTGGAGATGAAATATGAGTAGACAATGAAGAAAAGATCAAAGCCATGCTATAAGAAACTATTCAAATCCATATGATGTTTGTAAAAAGCTATTGCACGGACCATTTTGCAAAAAAAACATAGGTAGCATTTCCCATGGACTCTAGTTATGACATAGAGGAGCACTAGAGTTTATCAATGAAATGATCCATTTGGTGATCTACCTTTTGTAGCAAATTGGTGGACTCCCCAAAATGCTCAAATGTTGTTGTTTTCTTGTCTACCATTTTTTCAAAATAAAATAGAGTTTGGTCTTGAAATTTGACCTTCTTTAAAAGTGGTGAAGGTTCAACTTGGGAAACACATTCATGCAATAAATCTTGAAATACATCATGAGCTAAATCTTTACTATCATCTTATACACCAACATTTGTACTCTCCATTATAGTTGCACTCATATGCTTCATTACAGATAGTGATTGACACACCATTGATCTAATGAAAAGAATCCTAGAATTTACATTCATGCTTGTCATTCCCTAGGATTGAATTAGTAAGCTTGTCCTCTTTGTAAGACTTGAAAACAATTTCAAACTTCTTTCAACATGCTTCAAAAGTACAAGAAAATTCTAGAATTGCAATATGTATTGGTATTTGAAGTTGGACCTATATGTCTACACCTACAAAAAATTTAGCATGTTGTTAGAAAAGGAATTAATTTAGTAAATTGAAGAATGTAAAAAATGCTAAAAAAAACTATGCCTAAATCTACAAAAATTACATTGAAAAACTTTGAACATTGCATAGTCAAGCAATGACAATTTTGATAGTAAAGAGTTAAAATTAAACACAAATATGATTGAAATATATTTATCTAGCTTAATTATCGTTGAACTACTTTGTGCTAAGACATTTGCAAGGTAATAGAGGTTGTAGTCATGAAATGAAAATTGATAGATCAAAACAAAACTACATGTAGTAAATTGATTCCCAAAATTGAATACATTTTGAGATCATATGAAAAATTTACCATAGAATCGAAAAGACATTCATTCAAAAAATAATAGAAATTCTCTAACAAGTTTCATTGAATTTAGACACTTGATACAAAAGTTACAGGTCCTCAAAAATGTCAACAATTCAAAAATGTCTTCAACAATCCCAAACATGTAGAATAGTCTAAAAATCTCTATGGCAAAAAGTATGGGATTAATGAATGAAAAGCTTTTTTTGTTTTTTAGAACCCTCTCAAATTTTGAATGAATTTCACTAGGAATTGCAATCAATTGCTCAACATCACTATCCATCCAATTCTTATTTTCTCCTTCGTCTTTCTTCTTCAACTTTTCTAACTCTCTTCTTGGTTGAAGCCTTCTTCTTTGCAAGTCCACCTCTTCCCTTCTTCATGGATTCTACAATCTAGTAGTCTTCATATTCCTCTATTTCTCTCTTCAACATAAAAATTATTCTCATATGGTTCAATTTCTCCAATTAGGGCTTTGCTATAGTAATTTACTCTGAAAGTGTCCATCTTCTTCAAATCAACCCTATAATTAGATTAAAAAAAAATGGAAAACTAGGTGGTTCTAAAAGTAATAAATGATAGACAATGAATGGATTAAGGATAAAGTGGGAGCGCATTAAAGTCTATGAGATATTGCTTAAACGTTCAAGTATAGATAGTTAAAGCATGTGGTTCGATCCAATTTGAAATGTAGTAATAGGTAGACATTCATATATTTACATTGGAAGTTGACATGCCAACTACTTTGTTATGTATGCAAAATTCGAGAAATTGATTTGATATAAGCATAGTCGCTTTTAGGGCCTTTATTTGTTATTTATTGCAAGTCTCTATACTTCTTCTTGGTTTTCCCATCTCTCTTTATAGGTTGTTTATGTATGCATTTTGCCAAACCTACTATTAGGAAGAGGTACCTAGGATAAAAATCTTTGAAAATTCAGAAGCACTTCAATAATGTTTGGAAAAATATGAAACTACTTGTGTTGTATACCACATCTATTTTAATTTGAATGAAAAATGAGATTAAAATATTCTAATTAATAAAAGCCCATCAAAAAGGTGGACGAGACCTCAAAAGGTTGATTTTAGAGTAGACTACCTTAGTTGAAAAAGGATGTTGAAGATAGGACTTTAAGGCACTCACTTCAACATGGACAACCCGAAAAATTCTCATTGCCTACATAGTTCTTAGCTATAAGTCAAAAAAATCTGCGATCAAATAGCCATCTTCAAAAAATAATAGAACAAATAATAAATTTTTTTTTGAAATACAAGCTCTACAACCACATTATTGAAAATCAAAAGATAACATCAAATTTAATGGCAATGGCATACATCATAAAAAAAATGTAGTAAAATTGTAGTAAAATTGCAATAAATTTTGACATTGGAACAAATCTGAGGCTCTTTAATTGGAAGAAACTTAGCCATTCTAACAAAAAATGCTATCATCACAATCAATCCTAACAAGTCATACTCAATGCTTTGGAATAAAAATAAAAATGTCTACAACATATCATATCAAATTATAAAATATTGTACATCTTTTACACTAAAACTATAAACAAAATCTTAAGTCAATATATTTAGAATAGACCTCTTTGAAGCCACCATAAAAACATGTCTCCATCCTAAACACCAAAGAAATCACAATATTATCTTCATCACTATAACTAGCAAATTGCAAACTAGAAATAAAATTCAAACAAGCAACTTAAAAAACCAAACTAACTTCTTTTAAGCCACAACATTAATACTATCATCTTAATCAGTTCAAAACAGCAATATCATAACAACAACTAACAATGCATACAAATTCCAAAAGTAAAAAAATTTACTATAGCTTCAACATGAATTCATGAAAGTCACATTCAAATCAATCATGACACTAAAAGTGTTGAAGTGAAAAAATTGAAGAATTGACGTGGAAAAACTTTGAAATGAAGAGTTGATGAAGAAAAAACCTTGAAGTAAAAAATGAAGAATTGCCAAGAGCATTGTGAAGTGACAAGAAAAAATGAAGAGTTGTGGACAGTAATACAAAGTAAAAGAAAAAAATTTCTCATGGGAGTGCAAAATGAAAGAAGAGCTTTTACGGCAATGTGAATTGCATGGGCAAAAATAATATCTTGATTAAATTGAACTTCTTCAAAAGCCAATTTCTTGTTTAGATGTTGAAGATACCCAAAAAACTTGACCTGAAAAGAATTCTCTTTGCAAAAATGTTGTTATATAGGCAATTATATCATTTTTCTGGTCATTTTTTCATCCATGCTTAAAGTTCTCTACCAAACAAATTTTGACCGTAGTATAAATCCAATCTAGTGAAAAACAAAATTTGTTTCGATCATATTGCGATTCTTGATCGACACACTTTTTTGCCATAGTGTAAAGTGATCCTATGAAAACTTTGTTCATTTACCTTTTTATTCCAAATGCCTGATGAAAACCTTACAAATCTAATTTAGTAGACATATCATGCCCCTCATACTACACCTATTGCAATTGCTTCTAACTATATTAATGCATGACATAATATTGACTAATTTGGATGCTTGATTGTTGATTGTATAAAATAACAATGACATTGACTCTATATTGTAGGTGACTCTACAACTACCCTACAATTCTTCTTTTTTCTCTAATTGCTTCACTTCAATGATTTCATTCATCTTGATGATTTTCCTCTATTTTGACTTGATTGAAAACATCACATAATCTGCTTATACTAAGCACACTCATAAAACATTGCAAGATTAGTAACAAATATTACAATTTAATTTACACCATGGTTTTTCCGTGACACATTCTTCGCAATTAATTCCGTACTTGTATTGTAGTGAATTTATCTACATTTGTGTCTTTTTTTTCTTTTTTTCATTTCACTATTGTGTTTCATTTCACTATTTCATTCCATTTTATCACCTTCAATCCAAAAAAATCCTCTTAATAACCCACATTTCAATTCAAGATTCAATATTACCAATTCATTTCAAATTTACTTCATACATCCAATGAGTTTCTCTTCTTCCATCATCCATTTTTTGTTAATTATTTTCTTCCACTAGGGTTTTTCAGAAACACTAAGTAACAATGAACGAGCTATAATTGTTAGGACAAGGTAAGGATGAAATATAAAGACATTATTAAATTAATGAAAATGCCCTAATGGATTGTTTTTACTATCTTGACAATACTCGCGGAGTGCACTCCCATTTTTTTCGTTAGAGACGTGCAATCAAATGAAGGGTTATTATAATTACCTTGCTCCTAAATTTTAGACATGTCTTTGAAGTAAATTAGCATCATCATAATGGGTTTAGGGTCTTTGTAAATAATAAAGGGTAGGGCATAATAATGAATTTTAACTTTTATTTATTTATACAATAGCCTTGTCAAAAAACAAAAACAAAAATCTAAACTTTTTAGAAATACTATAAGTTTGGAAGCAATATCCTAGGTAGTTTACAAATCATCCAAATCTCCAATGTGTCTTGTATCCAAATTATTAGTATACAAAACAGAACTCTGTAAGTAGTATTGAAGTTAGGATCCAAAGCTTGTTGTATAGGAATAATTATTGTGCAAGATGTAGTCCAAACCCTATCATAGTGTAGCCTCCATTTTTTGAACTTTGTATAAATTCGTGTAAATGCTTTCTATTGTGTTTGGTAACACATGCACTCCTTGGTGCATAATGTAATTGAGCATTGAATTCATGTGTCTATTACTTTGTGTGGTTTTGAACTCAATACTTGTTTTGTACAGTTCATGTTTGACAAGACTTTGTGTTTGGAAGTATTTTGCCTCTAAAAATACTTTGGCTCTGAAAGCAGTTATTGCTTCAAATTAGTTTGTGCTTGAAAATCATTTCAATTTGGAAGTTCAAAGTGTTTGAATCCACTTTGTCTTTGAAAGAAGTGTAGTTTTGCAACTAGTTTCTGAATTTCCCACTTTTCGTTTTCTATGCCATTTTCTATATGTTCACTTTTCAATGATGAATTTTCCTGTAACCCCATCAAGTTTTTGAAACTTTGTTGTTGTTTGGTATTTATAATGAACAAAGGGTATATGAAAATAGTGCAAGAAAAATTAAATATAGGATACATGAAATAAGAAGAATTGAGAAATTTTGGTAAATATAGCCCTATAGAAATTGTGAGGTACTTTTTCACTAACTTTTACTTTTTATCAAGTACCAATAATATAGGGGTTCATCCGTGGATAAGCCAATGTAGTCTATCGTTAGTGCGTCTAATGTCACTTTTAAAGTAGATTTAGGTTATATGTAAACTTACTTAGTGAAGCATACTTGGAATCTTTATTCTTATATTTCTATTCTTCTTCTTTCTTTCTTTTCCTTTATTCCCAGGTTCTCTCAATTTGGTGGGCAGTCAATTACCACTAATGCAGACACAATGTTCTAAGAGTCCTAGTCCTATATAGTATTCTAAGGTGGGCAACACGTCAGGTTGGACAACATGTCTTATACATGGATGCAACCTATGACCTAATCATATATGTACAAGATAATACTTTTAAAGTATACAAATAATTCATTAATTAACACTTTTTTATGTGTTTGGGCAACAGGGCCTGTAATTGCTCTTTATGAGCTTCTCACATCTATGTGCAAAATGACTACATGTGGCAGTCTCAGTAGGCAACACATTCAGTATGCAAAGTATGAAATGTTTAGGACAAAGTACCAGATTCTTGGTCTTTGAGCTTTCTCCTTTCTTTTAAAATTGGGCAACAAGTCTCAGGGCAACAAGTCCAAAACCACGGAGTAAGTTGTTCCTAGAACACAAACAACCATTTATCAACCACAAAGATTGCTAATTCTACAAATTTTGTCTCCCCAATTCTATGACCTAGGCCCAAACTAGGGGCATGGCCCTCGGGCCGTTTTAAAAAAAATTTGAATCTCTATGTTATTTTGTTCTATTTTTGGTCAAATAATTAGGTCAATTCATCCAATTTTATACCTAAAACTATAGTTACAAATTTAAAATTCCCAAATCTGCCCCTAAAACCCTGAAATTTCAGTTTAAATGGCCTAATGGCCTAAAACCGTGGGAAAGGGGACCTATGGCCGTGCGATCAGCCCATAACCGTGCGAGCATTCAGATTGTGCGTCAAATCCCTAATCTGCACTGCAAGCTCACCGCAACTTGTCGCTGACTGCCTACCTCCAAATTCCGTTTCCGATTTCTCAATTCCAATTTGGGATTTGGTCTAATTTTTTTGCATGCTTGATCAATTTGATCATCAAAATCTAAAGGCGAACTAATTCAAACAAGATTTGAGATTTTTCACAACGGGATTGGATCAAGCACAAGTTGTAGTGACTGCTTCGAGGATTCTATCCAATTTTTATCTTATCGCACTCTCCCTCAAAACACAGAGATTGTGATTTGTCCCGTGGGGTCAAATGAATCTCACACTTGTTACATACCAGCAGCTAGTGCCGATTGCAGAAACGGAAAATTGGGAATTTTTAAGCCGCAAGATCAAGGAACAATCAATTTGTCTTGGTAAGTGATTTGCATAGACAAATTTATCATCTTGATTCTCTCTTACTTCGTTGTCAATTCAGCATAGTAATCCTGCAATTGTTGTGCATCCAAAATTTCTTAAAATTGTGGATTCAATCAATCAATTAGAACCCAATATCGCATCCAACTTACAAATTTCTTTTGATTTGGAAGATTACCCCTGCAGCGCTTCAACCCTTCAATTCGACCGATCCTGTTCTCCGATCTTTGTGGATTGGCTTCAATCCCACTTTGCTATGCTACCGCCTGCTTCTGCGATGAATTTCCTCAACATTTCAGATCCGCGCCTTCAATTGCAAATCCTCGAGACTTCTCCAAACCGGCAAGCACGACCCACTTCATCAGCATCAGTCTCTGTGAAATCAAAAGTAAATCCCGAACAACACACAGCTCCACGATCGCAACCTGACAAACACAAATCGATTGTAGCAGCAACAGTACAAGAATACACAGCACGACTCATAAAACAACGAGAATCAACAGGAAAAATTTTGAATTTATCAAACGCGAAAATTTTACAAACGAGTGATTCCTCCCGAATGCACTGAACTTTTTAAAAAAAAATTTTAGTCTTTTAAAAGGTGAGGAAGATGGTGGTGGTGCCCCAATCATCCAATTTGGCACCCCATTCATCCTTTCTTTTGATTTTTCATCCAATATTGTGTCCCATTCATCTTCTCTACACCCCTTTCATCCTTTTACTAATTTTTCCATCCATTATTATGTACCACTCATCCCTTTGGCCTATTCACACTACAAAAGTCTAAACTACTTTTTACTTCAACTTTAATTTTTTTTTCTTACTTTTTATTTTAAAGTATTTTTCTACTATTTTTCTACTACTTTTTCCTACTTTTCTATTACTTTCCTATAATTTTTCTATAAAAAAGTTAAAAATAACCTAAAAAATAATTTTTATTATACTACAAAAATTCACAAAATTTACCTACAAAGCCTCC
Organism: Straminergon stramineum; assembly: GCA_963920665.1. Lineage (NCBI taxonomy): Eukaryota > Viridiplantae > Streptophyta > Bryopsida > Hypnales > Calliergonaceae > Straminergon > Straminergon stramineum. The sequence goes on along the minus strand of OY987271.1, from coordinate 13,035,280 downwards.
ATGTAATAGGGGCGTGAACACACAATACCAACAAACACTCCATATAGTGCACTCTCTGAGTGACAATGTGAAAAGCATTCAAATGCATTGCAACTCAAAAATTAGGATTGTAGCCTCAAAAGCTTATGATTGTGCATTAAAAGACCTATCTCAAGTTCTTATCAATCATGATCAACAACAACTTTAGGAACAATGGCAACAACTTTTTGTGTGCATCAAATACCATCTAAAGGTATAACTTCAACACTATTTAAAAATGATGTTCAAATCAACAAAAAAATCTTCAATTTTTTTGTTGAAATGGGTATTATATTGACCATTTTTTCAATTTTTCATTGACTTGGCACTAATTAACAAAATGGTCACAATATTTTTAATGATTCGAATAGTGCAATGTCCAAATTAACAAAATATCAACACTTTTTTTTTCATTTTCACTTTCAAGAGTCTAATATTTATTTTTATCATTTGGGCAATGTTTAAATAATCATGGTTGAAAATCTATGTATAATGATTTTTTTTTAAAACTTAATCATTCAAAATTAGGTGATTTTAAAACTTAGTAGACTTTGGAGGCCTTTTTCGCATAATAGAATTACTTTTTGAAAAACTTGAAAACAAGAAAAGTTGAAAAACCAAGCTAAATTTCATCTCCAAAAATCTTTTTGAGATTTGGAGTCCTCAATCAAAAGTTATAGGCAAAATTCAGAAAATGGTTGGAATAAACATTTATTTTGACATTTTTAAATACTATCTCTAAATTTTGCCCATAACTTTTAAATTGAGACTTCAAATCTCAAAAGAATTTTTGAAGATGAAAGTTAGCTTGATTTTTTAACTTTTTATAGATCAAAATTTTTTCAAGTTTTTTTTTCTACTATGCTGAAAAAGCCTCAAAAGTCTTCTAAGTTTACAAAGGAAGTAAAAAAATAATTAAAAAAACTATACAAATAACAAATAACTTCTAATATATTCAAGAAACTTTATACATGGTATAATGGATAAGAACCTTAGACCTTAATAATGAGGTCCAAGGTTCAAATCCCTTAGGCGCCTGCCCGAGTAGTGATTTGTCAAGGTAGCATGCTCATGTGGTGGGTTGCCTAAGTGGCCCTTCTTTATGTCAACATAATACTTGCCATGTGGCATATTACTATTGCTCAAATTTTTTGTAAAATTTCTTTTTTTCTTTTTTGCACATGATCAAATTAACAAAAATATCAACAACTTTTTGTTGGACACTATCAAAGTCAATACATCAAAATCAACAAAGAATTAGCAAAAAAAAATTAACTCCTTTTTGCAAATTATTTATTGATTTGGACATAGATTTTCTATTAGTGTAAGTTTGGTTTCTAAAACTGTATTGTTCCCAAATTCTATCTCAGTATAGCTGAGAGATTGACATTTGTTCAATGTTCACAAATACCATCATTGGACAAAGCAAGATTAGAGCAAAGTCATCTAGATAATTGAGTCATCATCTAAACTTGGTAAGAATCCTCTGTGGATTAGAGTTTTGGAAAAAGGTACAAAAAAATAGAAATCAAATTCTCTTGCTTCTAGTTTTAATCCCTAAAGGACTAGCTTGCATTTTTTTAGCTACATAGCAATTTGGGGCAAGTATGTATCACTGGATATTTGCATATCTTTGGCCCAAATTTAAATAGAAGGTGGGGACAAGAAATATCTTTCATACCCACTAAATTTCTTGATATTCGAAAATATATGAGTCAAAATTTTTGGCCTAATATGTTATTTTTTTCGTAAATGGGCAATTCAGGCAAATTAGGAAAAAACACTTTTTTCAAAAACAAAAATTTGAAATTGTTTTTCTAGAGTTATATGTACTTGGAGAGCTTTGAATCATTCCATTTTGATCAATGAGTCAAAAGTTGCGAGGATTTTTTGTTTATGGGCAGTTCTAGATTCTCTACTTTGAAATAAACTTTAAAGTCCTTTATCATACTCAATTTTCAATATTTTTGGAAAAAAATAAAATCATAGGATGTAGATTATATATTACAACATTTCAAACATTGAAATTGACATTTTTCAATTCTTTTATTAAATTCTTAACAATTTAGTATTTCAAATCATTCTCTACTACTATCCACTTACTACTTTTTTCCTACATGTTGTACAATACCAAATGATCTCAAATTTTTCAAGTATGTGACTATCTTGTCTAGGAAAAAGAATCCAAAGAAGCACCACCATTTTGAAATTTTTTTCATAGAGAAGTGAGCTTGTGAAGTGCAATTGCCTTGTTTTTCACAAGGCCAAAAAAATAATTTCAATGAATTTGAATGCTAATATCTTGCAATCTACATGGTGGAAATTTCTGAAATTTTTACAACATGTTTTCAAGTTAGCATACTATAAGATCCTATGGTTACATGTGCCCTATGGTTACATGTGCCAAAAAAAATTCAAAAAAATTGTACTTGTACTAAAAATGGTAGTTTTAGAGCATTTTGGGTGAAAACGTAGTCATGGAACTTTATGGGTTAAACATGAATAATTGTTTGTAATGGTTTCAGGGCCTTCATAGGATTTGGCAAAAGTTTAGTAATCTTCATGCCTCAAAATGAACAAAATGCGAGTGATTTTGTTCATGATCATGTTTATGAGGGTACATTCAACAAGTTTTATTTCATATATGATCAACCTCATGAATTTTACAATGCTCAAGTTCATCATGGAAAAATTCTAGAATTCTAGAGGCAAGCTTATGGGATGAAGAAATAAAATTGGCCTTGTAATTTATCCAACTTAAACCATATAGAAAAACTTTGAAAGATAGTTTAAAATTTGTTGCAATAACACATCATGCTAAAGAATAAGCAAAAAACACTATTAGAAAAATAAGTGTCCAAACCCACATGAAAATGAATCAATATATGTTGGTTATTTGTGTTGATAAGGACGTCTTGATTCAGACAATAATCAACATAAATATATTGATTTACTTTTGTGATTTGGCCAAATTTTCATCGGTAAAAAATTAGCAATGTAGACTGCCACATAGGCAAAACAACTGCTTTCAAAAATTGCTATACAAACAAAAACTGCCTCACAAACAAGGCTACCACCTAAGCAAATCCACCACATAGATGAGACTAAAAAATTAATTAAAATTTAATTTTGAGGATTGAAGCACTTTGCTTATAGGAGTTCAAGATGTATTTGACATCTAGACTTTGAGTGTCACTTATCTAAGTGTTTCATAAAATATGAAGAGAAGCTCTTTATACAAGTGGGGTGGTAGAAGGTAGAACAAACCATATGGGATATGTTTGTTTAGGATGAATAAGAGCTTAACCGCTCATAGTTAAATCAAAATTAGTGAACATACTTTAAGTAGAATTTGAAACCTCATTTAAGAATAGTAAAACAATTTTCTTCAAGAAATTTTGAATTGTAAAAAGGTGTAAAATCAAACCAAATTTCATCTCTAAAAATCCATTTGACATTTCAAGCCTCCAATCAAAAGTTATGGGCAAATTTCAGAGAGGAAGTTTTAAATTATCAAATAAAATTTCCCTTCCAACCCTTCTCTGAAATTTGCCCATAATTTTTGATTGGAAGCTTGAATTGTCAAATGGATTTTTGGAAGTGAAACTTGATTTGATTTTCCACTTTTTCTTAGTTCAAATTTAAAAAAAAATTATTCTACCATGCTAAAAAGAGGTCTAAAACTCTACTTAGAACATGTTTAACGGATTGCCAAATCTACTAAACAAATTTTATTTTTCGTCACAATCAACACATTTTTGTAAATTGCAATTTTGGCAAGAAATTAAATTGTCGGATCAACACATGAAGTTTCATTTTTCTCACACTTAATACAAATCAATTCATCTTGTGTTAATTAGGGCCCTATTTTCTTGTAGTGAAGTGATACAAGCAATTGAAGTAGTATGGAATTAAGTATCTCTAATTAAAAGCAACTACAAAGGTTGACTTCAAACATGCCTCAATTGAATGCAAGCTATAATTTTGGAAAAGAGTGGTAGCACTAGATGATACATAGTATACACATAAGATCCAAATTATTGTATGATTCTGAAATTTATATGTAGATAGTTGTTATAATGATTGAATACTCTTTGTGAAAATTCCAATTTAACTTGTGGTTTAGATATTGGTCCATTTTTTAGCATGACAAAGCGTCCAAAAGTTCCAAAAGTTTCTAGTGAAAATTGATTGTGAAGAATATTTGTCAATTTACTGGACCTTGTTGCACACAATACAATCTAAGGTAGGGGCACCAAATGTGCTAGGTGCCTAAAAGTGTCATATTGATGAGATGCTTATATTGTATAAATCTTCTAAAAAAATATACCTATTTAAAAAAAAAAAGTCTTAAAATATTTACTAAAAAAACTTTGACTTTTTCTAATTTTAAAGACAGTAGCCAAGTTATGATGTGTTCTTTGGTACATTGAAACCTTCTATCCACTACAAGAAAAAACAATACTCAAACCAACATGATAATCAACTTATATATATTAGTTAAGAAAGTTGGTTAGGACGTTTTGATTTAGACAATAATCAACATATTTGTTTTGATTTTATTTCTTGATTTCGTCAAATTATTTGAAAATTTGACATGTAGTATACCACATAGGCAAAACTAACCTCACAAGTATTACTATGTCAACAAAAGTGTCATCTAGGTAGGACTTCCATTTTGGCACATACTATACGTATCCATAAGGCACGTTGATGCAAAATAATCATTTAAATTTTTAAAGTAGAAACACTTTATAATTTAATTTTAAAGAGCTCTATATTATTTTCTAAAAAATTATATATAATCAACAATTACTTAAAGTTCCACTTACTTTGATGACCGTAGAAGAAGGGAGACAAGCTCTTCATACAAGTGGGGTGGTAACAAGTAAAACAAACCATATGGAATATATTTAATCAAGGTGAGTAAGAGTTCGACTACTCTTAGTTAAGTCAAAACTGATAAATATACTCTAAGTAGAATTTTAGATCTCATTTACATATAATAAAACAATTTTTTTTCAGTAAACTTGAAACTTAAAATTGGCGGAAAATCAAACTAAATTTCATCTCCAAAAATCTGTTTGAGCCTCGAATCAAAAGATATAAACAAATCTCAAAGATGAAGTTTTAAATTGTTGAAGAAAATGTCCCTTCCAACTTCTCTCTAAAATTTGCCCATAACTTTTGATTGGAGGCTTTAAATGTCAAATAGATTTTAAAAGATGAAATTTAGTTTGATTTTCTATCTTTTTTAGTCCAAAGTGTTTTGAAAAAAGTTATTCTACTATGTCAAAATGAAGTCTAAAATTCTAATTAGAGTATATTTGATAGATTTCTAAATCAACTAAGTAAGTTTTGTTTTTGGTTACAATCAACAAATCTTTGTTGATTGCTATTTTTGTCAAAAAATATAATGGCCAAATTAAGACAAGAAATTCCATTTTTTTCACAAGAAATATAAATCAGTTCATCTTATGTTAATGAGGGCCTCTTTTTCTCATAGTGATCACTTGTCAATGAGAAAATACAAAAATTTCACTAGCCCAATTATTCAAATGGTCTATAACAAAGAAAAATGTGGTTTGAGTTGTCCCTACCTTATGCTTTAAGAATGTACAAAAAAATTCTTGCCAAAGTAGAAATTTTGCCCTAAGAATGACCCCAATTAAGAAGGATCATTTTTTGCAATACTCCTAATGAGAAGAGGACTACTTGATTTAATCCCTTGGTGTACAAGATATTGGTAGGGTTAAAAATTTGGGATAAAAAAATTAATAATTCCTACATTATGTAGGCAAATAGAATTCATGCTACTCCAACCCCTAGTTGGGCCTTCTTTTCAATCCCTCAACATCTTTGAAGGAGCTCAAATTTCCAAAAATATATAGTTGTGTAAGAAAAAATAAGCTTTAAAAGAATATTTTAGTAATGACTTTCAAATATTTGTTGTAACTATGATCCATTATCATGTATAGATTCAAGTAGCCCAATTTCATGAGTCACCTAATTCCGCCATCTACAAGACCCTCCTAATTGTCCTAATTTTCCACCCATTTCTATATAGTATGAAAGTCATGTACTACTTAGGCAAGTAATAGGGTGCTTTTGTTAAAGAATTACTCTAAGATTACATCAAGTTATGGATGGTTTAATGTTAATGTTGATCAAGATGTGGTTTAATAATTGTTGATGTAGGTGAGTTTAACACTTCTTAGAAAAGTTGTAGTTTCAGCCAATAAAAGAGGTACTTTTAAAATGTTGAATTTATGTTTTTATAACACTCATCAAATGGGATCAAGTGGTAGGTCACTAATTTTGAACCTTTTTATAATGGTCATGCCCCTCACCTACTAATGGTTTTATATTTTTGATTTGAAAATTTATATCAATTCAACTTTTTATTAAATTAATATGATTCTACTTGTCTTTCAGCCAAACCAACTAATTCTATCTTTGAAAAATATTGGAAATGATCATCTCATTGAACAAGATACCCATATAGCAAATTTTTGTAGTCATAGGTTGTTCTACATTATACATTGTTGTCCCAACAAATACTTATCAATAATCTTGCAATTCAAAAATTCTAAGTTCCTAGTGAAATTGATATAAAATAGAATATTGGTGACCTCAAAAAAATTGCATTTTAAAAATGTAATAATCTAATTTTGATGGATTTTTCAATTTTTTATTTTATTCATTATTGATGTTGTTTTTTAATAGTTTCTTTTTTAACTAAAAAAACCAATTTAGGAGTGAAAGATATCAAAAATCTTTCAACTATCAAATATTTGTAAGGAAATATATTTTACTATAGAAATCTTAAGAAACTATCACGTGAATATTTTTTAAAGATAATTGAGACTAATAAATCTTTTATAAACAACATATAGGAATTTGTTAATTATTTAATAAGTTCATATTGAAAAGATTAGAAATTGAGTTATAATTTTCTTAGAAAATTTCATCAACACCAAAACATATATAGTATTTAGTTACAAGATGGTCCACTTGTTTAGCCATCAATGGAACTTTCAATACATACTTTCCAACCAACTACAAGTGTCTTAGTTTGCAAATTCCAAATTTTTAATAATCGGCTCAATAGCATCCTAGTTATAGAATAAATATTGTATTTTGGAGATTTAAAAGATACGCTATTCCTTCTAAATATCAATTATTTTCTAGACAAGGGAATTGGAAAGATGGTCAATATTACATACTAAATTTTAAATCCAAATTTCTATGGGATTTTGATTTCTCAAAAAGGGTAGAGATGCTCCTACCTATTATTAGATGAATTGTAATTCTAATGGCCACTAACAATTTCAATCGTTCAAAGCTTAAAGGTGGTTACAAGACCAAGACAAATAAAAAATTTGCAAATGTATATACAAACTAATCTAGAGACTAATACTAAATATGTCTAATCCCCTTGAATTATTTTTATCATCACATTGATTGTCAAAATATCATTTAGAGTCTTTAGTAATGAAATAGGAAGTTTGTATATGCAATAGACGATAAGTTTCCTTTATAGAATACAATTAAAAAGTTTAAAATAACACACAATGTACATACAAGTAAAGATGGCTTACTATTGGTGGTATAGAAAATTCTACTAGTACTTGATATTCCAATGACAAACTTTAATTTGAACAAATTTAACCAATTTTTAGACTGTTCTTTGGGATTTATATATTAACAAAGAAAGTCTTTACTTCACAACCATGAAATTCATTTGAAGCCACAACTAAAATTGAAGTTACAACTAAAATGGTGGAATGAAGTCTATACTAAAATGGAGAAATGAATCCAAGATAAAAAAAATAGGAGAATGAAGCACAAACAAAAATAATAGAAATCTAAAGTCACAAGACTGACATTGAAACCCATAGAATTTTTTCAATTAAAAAAGTTCAAAAGATTTTGACTGCACTAGTGAGAAACTTTGGAGTTCAATTAAATTATAAAATAAAGGCCAATAAAATTTGGAATTTAAAAAAATGAAAATTCATTAATTGAAAGATTTTTTGCCAACCTATAGGTTTGAAATAGAGTCTTGATCAAGATGGATGTACTAAATCTAAAAACAAATGTATTTGTCGAGCAAAGTAACAACCCTATCTTGATGATCTTGAATGAAATTCTTTACAATTTTTATTTTCTTTTGGAAATTAGTTCCACCATCATTAGCTTTATTCAAGTTGGATATTTGAGGCATATTTGAAGTTTGGGCATATTGTTTTTTTTATCTTTCATTTATCATAAATAAATCTCAAGTGATTAGTTTTGTCATTTTTTGGAAATGTCTAAGTGTTGCAATACCCAATAGCAATTTTGACAGTTTTTAGTTCAAAACTGAATACATAAAAAAATTGAAAACAATTGAAAAATAGAACTTTTGTAAAAAATTATAAATACATTTAAAAAGTAAATGTCTATATATTTTAGATTAAGAATTTCATGCTAGAAATTCTTGATTCTTACAAGCTAATAATGAAATTTTCAACGATGAAGCCAAAATCATATGTTTAACTTCATTTTTGTAATATGTGGTTTGCAAATTTTCATGAAATATGATATTATATAATAAGTATTAATATAGGATCATCAATAGTATAATGGATTGCAAAGACTACTTTTGAGGGTCACTAGTAGATTGCAAATAAAATAGTCTATTATGGGCAAAATGGGTAGTGGAGTATGTTCTAGTTGATTGAAAAATTTCAGAGGAATTTTCAATGAGGGACAATCCAAGAAGAATGGATTGGCCATCATTGAAAAAATAATATATTGATGTCTTTAGATTTACTTATCATTTTCTAAGCAATTTATCATATTGCATCATTATAGCTCGTAGGTGGGGCCATTACCAACCTTAACACCATCTAAAGGAAATCAACGTTTCACCAATTGCAATTTAAAAAATAACTAATATAAATGTGACTTTGAAATATAACATCGCACACACAATCTTAACGTATCCTTGAAAAGCTAATGGGCATTCAATAGGTGCATCTAATGCAATTCTAATTATGCACAACATTGCCAAAAAATCAACCTTTTATGAATCCGGATTAGCTCCATTTCAAGCTTTAGAACATACAAAGTCAAACAACTTTAAGATCATGATTATTTGTAGTAATACGAAATAGTCATGTTGGTAGAGATTATTTAATTTCCTATGACAACTACCATAATGCGTTTTTTAAACAAGTTGCTTTCTTTACCTTTATCACATTTCATTACCAATTTCCTCTCCATTATAGTGGATTTGCTCCCCTGCATTCTTTTTTCTACACTTTGACCATTTCTTCTTTGTTTATTGTATATATTTAATTATATCTACTTGGTTGTGGATGCACAATAATGAATCTTTAGCACATTATTTTTCTTTTCTAACATTTCTCTTAGATTCTTGCCTACCACTTCTCTTCTTACATCTTTGTTGTTTCTTCCTGAGTGCTTCTCCTTCTTGTACCCACAAGAATGTAAACAGCTAAGTACTTGCAATCTCCTTGTCACTTCAATTACTCACTTCTTTTCATTACAACCACAATGATGCAAGAGCTTATGTCTTTACAAAAATTTCATTAGAAAAAAAAATGGCTATCAATGATTGTCAAAAATGACTAAAAATTGCTCACAATGACTAGAAATGAGTCATCGTGAATATTTTTAGTCATTGTGGATAGTCATTTAGGACATATTTTTCTATTAGTCTTTGAGACTTCAATATTTTTGCAAATCAATCTATAGCTCCATGGCAATGTACAACTTTATATTGATCTAGCACTCTACAACAATCTGTAGCTTGTTTTTTGTCCTACTTTTATTATGCCTTTGTAGCGATCTAGGATTCCTCTTCAAAGTCTAAAGCCATGTCTATACCCATATCTACTTCTACATCATGGATTGTTGTTCTCCCTATCACAATTAGCTTTCTTCCTACACTACACAAGAGAAAAAATTATGTCACTTTATCGCCTTGACCCTCAAAGTACTTCCTTTACTATCTAATCGCTACTATGATTCACCTGATTTTTTGCCGTAGAAATCATCTCTCCCTTCTTTCTCCTTCAATCTGCCCTCTTTGCTAGTTCTTCTAATTAGTTCTCATTATTGTATGTTTTAATATATAATTATAAGCCTATATAAGTTTATGTTGCATATTTTTTTGATTTCTTCTCTAGTTTAGGCCTTCCTAATCTTTGTCTATAATCATTCTTGACCTAATAGTTGTTTATAGTTGCAACTAAGGTAATAGAGTGACAAATTCATTTGCTTTTCTTGGACCATGTCTAATATTTTTATTATCACATGCAAATTCTATTTTTGAGTTGTTGCCTTAAATTAAACTCTTTTATGAAGACTTTGCAATTATTTCACTTGTTGGAATAAACCAATGTTCCATGTGTCTATGGTAGTTGTTGAATAGAAAAAGATGGAAGTAATTGAAGTCAAATTTTTTTATCTTTTCTTTTTGTCTTGAAGTCTTGCAATTGAAATTTTTTGATTAAATTTTGCCTTGTATTGAGGAGAAAAAGTTCATGTTAGAATGCTCTTATTTCATAAATCCTATATTCCTATGTCATTTTTTGAATCTTTTGTGAAGACTTTCTCCGACTTTCTTCATAACTTTGTTGAACCAATGTTCTTTGAACACATTGTTTGGAGCTCTTTCTTGTTGTCTCAAAAGTCAAAACCTTATATTATAACAAAAATTGACGAAAAATATTTCAATGTGAAAAATATTCATAAACTATAATTCATTTAATTAATGCTTTGTGTAATTCTAAAATGACTATAGATTTTTTGTCTTTGTTTTCCGACTACAATTTTGAGAATTTTAGGGTGTATATATTATATTGTTGAAAAATTATTTTCAAGACTTTTTCAATTGCATATTATACATTCTAAAATTCTCATATTTGCAGTCAAAAAACAAAAATAAAAAATCTACAACTGTTTTGGAACTGCATAAATTAGTGGTCCAAAAAATTTCAATTGTTTTCATTGTGGATTTTCTTACCAAATTCTATTATAGTATTTGCATCCACCATCTAGAATTTCTCCTCCCTTCTCTTAATCTTTGAAAGCTTTTTTATCTTATACCTTTTTTTTATTTTTACTAGTGTGTCTATCTTCTTCAATAGAATTGCCTCCACTCCTTATATGTTAATGTTGGGTACTTGTAAACATGTCATTTAGAGTAGTCTATTCTCAGACCATCAATTTTCCTCATTGATTTTATGATTTATTGAAGTACTATTTAAAATCTATTAAAGTACCTACTTCCATCTTTAGAAATATCATCATTATTAATCACTTAATCTTCATGGGGCTCCTCTCTTTCCAAATTGATATAATAGTCAATGACATTATCTTACATGTAAAATATATCATCCTTTAGGATCTTTTGAATTGAAACTTTTGATGGTTTTTTAATTAATCTTTCATTAGGTTTCATTTTTTTGTTTCATTTTTGACACTTGAAGAAATTTGTGTTTGCCTCAATGAAATCTATGATGAAGAACGCAAAAAAATGCAAATTTTGCATTTGCCTCAACAAATACATCATATAGATTTTGTTGAGACAAACATAAATTTCTTCTAGTGTGAGGAACTGAGGATTCCAATATCAAATTCATGTTGTTGAAAAACTAGTTTTAATATTATTAGGTGTCATTGCGTTTTTTAAACCCTAAACTCATATATGTCTTGTATTCTTTTCTAACAATTTTATCCTTGTGATGCATTGTCCAAATTTTTCTATAAGCCTTTAAAAGTTGTCATAAATATTTTAAAAACTATTAATTATATTTTAAGGGACTAAAGTGTGTGGCTCGTACAAGAAATTAATGAACATATGTTTAAACTAGCCACTTTTGCATTGGTAATAACATCTACAATAATATGTAAATAATGATAGTCTAAGATCACGAGGTGTCTATGAGTTATGCTCATGCTCCCTTTCTTTACAATATTTGTGGTAAATGATCTAGCTAATTAAAAAATAGAAAAGATGTCATCAAAATATTAGGTTGCATATCTAAAGTAGAATCAACTTTATATACATTAAATAGTCTCTTATTTCAAGGACTTCCTTAAAGATGTAAAAACTTGGAATTGTCCTTTCGCTTTCATTGCTAATAAGACACTGAGAGACTTTCTCTTTCATTTGTAATTAATGAATGAATAATTCTAGAGTTCCTCTCATTGCAAGAACTTTGTTTCTTTTTTTCCCAACTTATGCTCCACTTTCATAAACATTTCAAATTTGATAGGTAAAATATGGTTTTTGGTCATGCAAACTTGCCAAGTTGTTGTTGAAGGTATTTGTATTTTTAGGGCATAGACCTTGTACCCTATTAACCTCTAGTCTTTGAACAACATGTAGGTTGAATTCAAGGGGTTTCTTATAAAATCATTTAACTGATTTAAGCCAACTAGGGCTAAAAATGCTATTTGTAAATGAATTAGGTCTATCTTCTACCATTTGTGCTACTTTGTCTGTATGATCATGAGGTAAGAGGATATCTCCATACAAGAATATTGGGAAGGTAATCTATATATACATTGATCCATTATTTTCATTTAGATAGTTAGCATCCCTTATCTCCTAGTTTTTTTTTACATTCTCTTGCCAAATGTTGTAGAAGTCATTCATATGCTTAAACTTGTGTCATCCTCTACAACTTGAATAGCTCATGGTACTGATTCATTTGACTATGAACCCTTTCTATTCTTTGAGATTCTTTTAAAGAATTTTTTTGGTGGCAATGATATTTTTTCTCGATATTCATGATATTTTTTCTCTAACATCTGCAATTGTTTTTTTGAATGTGGCTGCCCTAGTATAAATCTTGTCCAACAACACATGTTTTCATTCCTCAATGACTAAAACGTGTCGTTTATTACTCACAATTATCTTTTGAGTCATAAAAGATATATTTTAGGACATGTCCCGTCGAACAAGATTTCTTCAAGTATTGGAACAATTACATTTGTTTGTATAGTATCATCTCTAAACTTGAAGGACCTAGGCAAATCTTTGCTTAGAGCTTTGAAGGGCCTTTTTCTTAATTGTACCATCATCTTACTTCCAAATTGACTTTTATTTTATTTTATTTTATTTCTTTGGATTTTCTTTTTCCTTTTTAATTTTTCACAATCATTACTACTGGTCTTATAGAGACTAGGGTTCTCTTCATTGTTAGAGTTCCTATTATAGAAATTGACATTGGTATATGTGTCAATTTTTTTCTTTCCCTTGACATCCAAGACTTCTTGTCTCTTTTCTTCTATGTTATCATTCCCACTACTCCAATTGACACCCTTATAACCTTGATTTCTTTCTCTTTTGTTGCCTTCTCTCTTTATCTAAAGCTGTTGACTTTGCTATAACGCCTAAGTCATTGATTGTTGTGACCTCCATCGACATTATTGTAGATATCCTTGTTTTTAGTGCTTTTATCTCCATTTTCATTGTTGTTGCAATCGCTACTCCCACCGCCCCATTATTGTAGTCACCACAAAAGTCAGTTGCACCTGTTCCTTTAAATCTAAGCCTTCCATTCCAACCATTAAGTTACCCTTTTGCTCTTTCTTTTTATACTTGCAACAATTTTGCTAGATGTTGACCAACTAAATTGTTTTCCAAGTCTATTTTCTAAAGCTATTCTCTTCCCTTGCACTTTATCATTTACAATATCCTTGGCCCCAACTCTTCTCCTTTTTGTTTCATAATCTTTAGTATCACTATTTCTATCATATTCTTGCAAGAGATCACCTTTTGTTGTTACTTGGGGGACAGCAAAAAAAATTCTCCCTAGTATTTGTTGTTGCCTTGTACATGGGCCTATAAATCTTGGGTTATTTACTAGTGGTTCATTTAGAAACAATGTGAGACCTATTATAAAACACATTTTAAATATTAGAGCTAATAATTTTAAAAGACATTCAAGTTACTATAGCATCATATATTTGAAGTATAATAATATTTCAACTACTATACAATGCATTATAATTATCTATAGTAGATCATTTGTAAACCTATACAAGGAATAGTTTTAAAGGGAAAGGAGGAAACTATACAAGGAGCTTCCACTTTCCACCTGTAAATAGACAAAATAATGAATGTCTCATTTTGGATTGTGTATGTGTATAATTAGGTTTCTTTTCCAAATAGGAGTTATCGAAATATTATGTCTTGAATTGTAGGTCTACTTGCTAACACAACTTATAAGGTTTGGGACCCTAAATCACAACATTTGTAAATGCATAAGTCAAGCTTAGCTAATATAATATTACTTGTGGGATTTTCAATTTCTATGATTTTTTCTCCTTTTGTATATATATAATTTATTTATATGATGTATGTATATGTGTTGTTTATGTGGATTGTGTTCAACAATATTTAGAGTGTAGGTGTTGTAATAATCAACCTTAGAATTGTGTATAAATTTTTGAATTTTTAGTAGGGGTATGTTAATATACCTCAAATTTTAATATTAACTACTCTAGGGAATAAAAAAATAAACAAAAAGTAGAAGTAGAGAAAAAGAATAGGGACATATCTATTGTAAAATACTACATGAATAGCCCCTATAATAAAAAGTTTTGATACATGTATATATAAATTACAAGGTGTAGTGAAGCACCTGAACTTTAAATCTTGCAGTGTCAACTGATTTTTCTTTACTTTGATTTGTTTGCCAACTACAACTTTGCTCCTTTTTCTTCCAAAATGAGTTCTACCTCATTAAGGAATACCAAACTAATGAGTTCCTCATATTCAATCTCCTTCGCATCCTAAGGCATCAAATCTCTTCCTTCATCTTTATTGTTTATCTAGTTATTGTAGTCATCTCCCTTGTTTGCTCTTTCAAACTCATTGCTCAAGTGCAAATCTTTGAAGTCCTCGCCTTTAGAATTGAATGATGGCATTTTTCAACTCATTTATAAAATTGACTTCATTTTGGATTTTTTCACTCCCTACTGATCAATAGTCCTCTATTTGTTTGCATTTAAAAACAACAACTTGGTGTAATATAATTACGAAAGGCAAATGTTGTTATTTCCTCAATGAATAATTGTTTTTCTTTATACAACTTACCCTTTCATTCCGCCATAATCTATTTTTATTATTATCATATTGGATACCATTCCAACATTAATTATTTCTAATGCAAACAAATTAATGGCCTCATTTGTCCTTCATTTGGACAACGAATCATCATATACCTCATAAATTACCAAAAAATAGGCACCTATTTCAATCAAATAGTTACCATAAATTGGCCCATTTTCATCCATTCACCATGAATTTGCATTCAATTATGCAACATCTTTAATTCATCCCTAAAAATCCCCAAATGAGGTCATTTGTCAATGTCCATAATGAAAAAAGCATGTATAATGGATTGTTTTACCTTCACTTCAAGGGAAACTGTATCCTACTTGACACAAAATTGATAAAAGTTTGTCAATTGCTTTATTAGTGGAAACTTGTAGATTTGGCCAATAATTTGACAAAATTCTATCAACTATTTTGTCACTTTGCTAGAATTTTTGTCAATTTCTATGCTCTAATACCCTTCTTTGTTAGTTGTCCAATCGCCATGCTGACATGATGGCCTAATCAATGGTTACAAGTGTCTCCATTTTTTGCAAAAGACAGAATATCAAAATTAAAATTGCTTTAAATTAAAACCTTCATATTTTGAGCAAAAATGCATATACAACGTGACTTACTGCCGTTACTTCGCTTCGCTTTATGAACCATTTATTTTTTGTGAATTTGAAAAAAGAGGAGAAACTCTCTGTATATAAAAGGGGTGGTAGGAGGTAGAACAACCTATGTGGGATATGTAATTTAGAAGTTGCAAGAGCTCAATTGCTCATTGTTAAGTTTGAAATAGGAATTGTGTTAAATTAGAATTTCAGACCTCATTTAGATATAGTAAAATAACTTTTCGCAAAAAACTTTGAACCAAAAAAATTTGGGAAATCAATTAAAGTTTCATGTTCAAAAATCTTTTTGATATTTTAATCCTCCAATCAAAAGTTATGGAAAAATTTCAAAGAGGTGGTGAAAGGGAATTTTTTTTTACCTTTTCAAACATCCTCTCTAAAATTTGTCCATAACTTTTGATTGAAGGATCAAAATGTCAAATGGATTTTTGGACATGAAACTTGAATTGATTTTCCAACTTTTTTTGGTTCAAAGTTTTTTGCGAAAATTTATTCTACTACGCCTAAATGAGGTCTGAAATTCTAGTTTAACACAATTCCTATTTCAAACTTAACGGTGAGCAATTGAGCTCTTGCAACTTCTAAATTACATATCTCACATGTGTTGTTCTACCTCCTACCACCCCATCTATACACAAAGAGCTTTACTATTGTACACAACTTAAGTTAAGATATCTATAGCAAATGATATAAATGTACATGCATAAGAAACCTAATAGAATCTTTGAATTTTTGACAAATTATCTATCTTAACAATCATTAGTGAGTGTAAATGTCATCCATAAACAATTGTTGCCTTGAAAATAGGGGAAAGAGAACCAAACATCAATTACCAATTTGACAACAACTTGACAAAAAATTAACTAGTTCTCACAAATTGACAAGATGAGGTAGTGATAATATGGCTATTGTCATTTCGGACAATTCTTTGTCAAAAACTTATCATCTTAGATTGCATTTCCTTGTAGTGCTTTGATTCTCTCTTCCAGAGTCTCTTCAGAAATAGGTATTTTCATTCTTCTCTACTAGTGACGTTGTCACAATGTTTCAGTAGTAGGTTCAAAATAGCACATGTCTCTTGCTATTGTAATACTTTGAAGATAATCCTTTCTACTCACTAATATCCCTAAATCTATTTTCAAATTTTCTTTTCTCCAAATTTTTATCTTCTTGTTCCCACAATGCCTTAGAAATTTCCATATCTAGGTTTGATTTAGCATAAATGATGGATTGTAGCTTCAAACAATGTAGATCATTTAAGTCATTTAAAGCTACTATCCATCATTTTCAAACAATGTAGTAGCTTCAAACAATGTAAATTAACTAGTCAAATAATTACATACAAATTTTCATCCCAAGTTAAGATATTGTCCAACTTTAGTGAATATTTTTCTACTACTAATTTTCTAAGTCTTCCCAAGATATTGTGAACTAACACATATGACTTTGATCTAGCTTTTCTTTTGGAAAGTTTCTTCAAATACTTTGAAATTTTACAAAAAGGTGGATCAACTTATCAAATCTTCACATGACAAATTTTACCTCAATCCAAGATATTGCCCAACTTTGGTAACCATTTTCCTACTATTGACTTTGCTTCATCATAGTTTTTACAAATGGTTGTTGTTTGGTATATTGCTCATAGCTTTTAAGTCTATAGAAGCCAAGATTTTGATGCAAGATAGAAGATAAATGAAAAAAATTATCCTCGAAGATTCATAAGTAGAT
The DNA here is from genome assembly GCA_963920665.1 of Straminergon stramineum. Taxonomy (NCBI): domain Eukaryota; kingdom Viridiplantae; phylum Streptophyta; class Bryopsida; order Hypnales; family Calliergonaceae; genus Straminergon; species Straminergon stramineum. The sequence goes on along the minus strand of OY987271.1, from coordinate 13,017,772 downwards.
CACAACAACTCAATAATATTAAAACTTTTAAATACTCCATTTTTAGCTCCCTTGGACTTTAAGCACATCAACTTTGACACCTCATATTTCTATAATCATAAGAGAATTGGGTCCAAAATTTGGAACCATAGTAGATCACTTTGACCAAAAACTAGATCCAAAAGTTTACTCTAATTCAATCATTTTGCAAAATACAATATAAAATCCTCCATATCAATGCTTCTTTCAAAATACAAATCACCAACAATACATAACTTGGCACACAAGTGCCTTCTACACCTAAAAAACGTCAAGAAACATGAAAGGAAGATAAAGGATAGGGTTGGCCTACTTAAATAGCCGCCAACTATGATAGGACCATCCATTATCAACTAGACCTCTATAGCCAATCTATAGGGATTGGAAAATTCAATAGAAACTATGACTGATTTCTAACCTTTAGGACTTCTTTTTTTACTATCTTCTAACCATTAGTGTTTAGACACATGTACTTGTTTTTTGAGAGCCAAGGTAGTATTTGAATAAGGTCCACTTGACCACTTCACACTATGACACAAGGTCAAGAGTCCATTGGTTATAGCCAATCAGATTGCAAAAACCCAAGAGTTTGGCTTCTCGACCCTTTACACAAGGAAGCATAGTCCAAAGTCTGTTGCCCATTTGTTTGCCTACATGGCAACCAAATGCTTACATGGCGACAGACTCTCAATTAGAATTTGGGTCTTTATTTTTAGCCAATCCAAACTCTAATCGAGAGTCCATCAAGGTTTTTTTAGAAACTGACAAGATCTTAGCCATTATATTGGACTTTTTAGATAGGTAGGATGCCCTCATTTGTTTATTTGTGTTGCCATTGGGGTTTGAAACCTAGTCTCCACTACTAAAATGGTGAGTCTTAGCATTCAATGAACCTACTTCCCTTCAATGTTTAATGCCACCTTTTTATTCCATTTATATCCTTCATATTCCTTGTTTGATGATGAGAGCATTTGCTGTAATAATTTTTCTAAGGCCACTTTTGACTCCTTTCTCATGTTTTTTTAACCTTTTGCTTGAAAAAATTGTCACATGGGTGACAATTCATTGAAAATTTCAAAAATTGGATGGATTAATGTGGAGTGAAAGGATAGAAGTTGAAAAAATGAAACAGGTTTGGACTTTGGGCTTGGACTTTGGACTTTGGGCTTGGACTTTGGACTTTGGCCTTTAGAGGCTTCACACTATGGCCAACCAAAAACTCCAATTCCTAGTTTTTTTGGCCTATTTATTGCTCATTTCCTTGGACTCTCACCAAAGTTTGGCCACTCAATCCCACAACCTCTTGACTTGGACAGCCATAGTGTGAAGAGGCCCTAAAAAGTTATAGAAGACTCCATGTGTTGAGGATGGGTCAAAATCAACTTTTGACTTCTAAAACTCATAGTAATTTCAATTCAAGATAGACAATTACCAAAAAATTTGCAATCTCCATTATTTCTATCTTTCTACAAGGTAAAAAATTTATTTTGCCTTCTCTTGTTCCAGATCATGCAAGGAATGCTTAACTAATTGACAATAGGTGGTTCTACCATAATCCTAATCCAAACCCTACTAATCCTAGTATCAACTACTAACCAACTAGTTATCAACTAACAACTATCAAGAACAACTAACAACAAAGCTCCTAACTCAACCAACTCCCAACTTTCTTTTAGCAAACAAAGACGTCAATTTCAACTAGTAGACGGCCCACATCATGTTCTATTGTATGGTTCTTTGAGGTATTTACAACTACTCCCTTTAGTCATTGATTTAATTATAATTAAACAATGGTTTCAGATGTTACAAGTTGCACCCCTTCATTTGTGATGATGTTTAACCAATCCCAATCACTATGGCAAAAAGGAAAAAAATTAGATTTGAATCCCTTATTTTGGAACTATTTTGATGTGTATTCAATGGATCCAAATCCCCCTTCCAACCTTATGTAAGGTTCTAATGCCTCTACAACTCCTCTAATTGCAAAAATATAATTCTTCTTGTTGTCAAGGCTAGTAAAGTGTTTGGCAAATTTAACTTTGTTGTGCAATTGTTGGCTTCTATAATCTAACAAAACCAATGTGGGAAATACGCCATGTACAATCTACTACACTATGCAAGCATTTTGCCATTCACTCGGCTACAACAATTATAAAGAGAATAAGTTCACCTACTATGATCATGTTAAAATTACGACAATAGAGATGCACTTATCTCTTCATCAACAATTGTATTTAGTTGCCACGCTTAAACACACATTTTTGGCTACTTAACACACCTTAAAGGCTTAAAGGCTCTCCAACTGTTTTTGTAACAAACAAATGATTTATTTTTTTCTACTTCAAGAGAGTCATTGGAGGAAAATTGTGGAGAATGATGAAATCCTCTACTCTACTGCAGTCCTACACATTCTAACACTGCGACATTTGACATCATATAATGAATGACTCAAAATCATAACGAAGTTTTTTTTTAATATTAATACATACTTTGATTACTTTTCAACAAAAGAGAACAAAGTCTATAGAACTATGTAGTAGGAGAATGTATGAACATCATTTAAGCAACAACGGACAAGGCATGTTTTAGAATTTATTATTTGGAACAATAAAAATTGATATAATGTAGCATCAAGTGTGGTATGTGAAAAGTAGAATGGTATTCAATTGAGTTCACTTGAGCAAAATCAATAGTTTTAAATTCTAGTCGTTGTAACCCACAATTCTACTAGTAGATCTTGTATAGTCTTCATCGAAATTTTTTATATCAACTCTATAATGAAGCATTGGTTTTAGATTTGAGCCAATTAGTAAGAATTGGTCACTAATAGGATTTCCTTTTTAATTGCTAATTTGTTTAAAAGTGATACAAGGAATTCTAAAGAGTATTTATCTAAACCTTACTCTCTTCTTGGTGGATGTATTCAAAAATTTGCTCCAATATCTTAAGGTAGTATTACTCTTTTTTATGAATGTATATACTTTGGGATGAATGGATGAATTTTCATTTTCAATTTTCATGTTTTAGATGTGCCATAAATACAAATAACTTCATTACTTTAATTTTGTTCAAAAATAATTGAAATACAATCAAATATGGGTTAAGGTTATATCTTCAATGTAAGAGAAATGTAATTATTATGTATGCTCAAGAGATACCTCTCATAGAGATATAGTGTAAATATCTATTTACATCACTAGATTGTAAATAAATAACTTGTATTCAAACAAGGTCATTACAAACTAAATACTATGAAAAAAATTCTATTATGTTTAATTGTTTATAGATAATAAAATTCCATGAAAGTGTCTAGTTAGTGGATTGATGGGATCCAATTCAATACAAAGATTTGAAATATCCTTCTAGCAATGACATCAAGCATATTAACAAAAGCACTAGACAATATTACTAGATTGTTTGAAAGTGTCTAGTTAGTGGATTGTTGGCCTGGACCCAATTGAATATGAAGATTTGAAATATCCTTCTAGCAATCACATCAAGCATATTAACGAAAGCGCTAGACAATATTACTAGATTGTTTGAAATGTCTAGTCAGTGGATTGTTGGCCTCGACCCAATGAATATGAAGATTTGAAATATCCTTCTAGCAATCACATCAAACATACCAAGCATTAGTATTACTAGATTGTTTGAAAGTGTCTAGTTAGTGGATTGGATGGGATCCAATTCTGTATGAAGATTTGAAATATCCTTCTACCAATTACATCAAATATATCAAGCATTAATATTACTAGATTGTTTGAAAGTATTCAATTAGCGGATTGATGGGACCTAGTTCAATTTGAAATATCCTTGTGACAATCACATCAAGTGTATAGACCAAAGCAATAGCAATATTACTAGGTCGTTTGGTTGGGCTTTAGAATCTAAGATACATGAATTAAATAGGATGCAATTTTTTCATTGCTTCCTTTAAATTCGTTGGATGGACAAAGTTATATATATATATATATGTATGTATGTATGTATGTATGTATGTATGTATGTATAGTCTTATTTGTCAACTTTAACACCAATCTCAAAAGTAGCCAATTGAAAATAAACTCAATCTCAAATTCTACATATTCTTTAGTTGTCATAGTTGAAATAAATCCACCTAACTTAAAGTGACATTCACAACTACTTCAATAAAAAAAAGTAAATTTTTTTTTATCCATCAACAATTAACACTCGTAGGGCTAAAAAAAATTATACAATTACTTAACTATTTTCATTACATTTTTCGGGGTGGGGGTGGGGTGAGGCAGTTTCCAAATTTTGACATCCAAAAAATCACACATGCCGCTCTCCCAATTCGCCCGCGTGGCAGAGACAATTCCGTGCTCCAACTCACCATGGGCATTCTCCCCGCCATCAGATCCAATTCCACAACACCCCTCAGCCGTAGATCCACTGCCACGGTGGACTGGCTCCCAGTGCCGACTGGGTCTTTGCCCCGTGCCGGTTTCTCCGGTCTTAACTGACCGGCCGGTCCGGTGGAATGGGTGACATGGATGAGAGACAACGTCGAAGGAGGAGGAAAATGGAGGAACCCTAAGCCCTAATTTCCAGAGTCTTCTCGAGCCTTCCAGAGAGTTCTAGAGAGTTCCTTCGTTGCTGCGGGAGTAGTGCCCTTGCCTTTTGTTTGGCCATGGACGGTGCTCTGCATTGTTATTATCAGACCTTCGGTTTCGTTATCTGTTCTTGCTGGAAGTGAAGAGGTCCGTGACGGTTTCTTGTGCGACATTGCAAGCGATTTTTGTTGTAGTAAGATTGCAGTTTTTTCCTTTGTCCCTTTTCTTTTTTTTCGTATTTGGTTTGTAGAGGAGTTTCATTGAAGAACTCGGTCTCTTATTCTTTGGCGATTCTGGGATCCGGGAAGTGTAGAGAGAGGACGAGAGGACGAGGAGGTTTTTGGTTGTGAGAGAGGGGGACGGGGAAGCGGAAGCGAGGGGAAGGGATGGGGGTGGATTACTACAGCGTGTTGAAGGTGCCGAAGACTGCCTCGGAGGATGACTTAAAGAAGGCGTACAGGAAGTTGGCGATGAAATGGCATCCCGATAAAAATCCGAACAATAAGAAGGAAGCGGAGGCGAAGTTTAAGCAGATATCGGAAGCGTATGAGGTTTTGAGCGATCCGCAGAAGCGGCTAATCTACGATCAGGAAGGCGAGGAGGGGCTGAAAGGGCAAGCGCCGCCCCCGGGCGCATCGCATGGATACACGACAGGCGCCGGTGGTAATGCGTTTCGTTTTAACCCTAGGAATGCTGAGGATATATTTGCCGAGTTTTTTGGTGGGGCGAGTCCGTTCCAGGGGATGGGCGGCATGGGCGCACGAGGCGGTAGAGGTCACTTCGGTGATGGAATGTTTGGCGGTTTTGGTGGCGGCGAGAATGTGTTCCGAAACGCAGACGGGAATCAGGCTTTTCGGTCGTACGGAGAAGGGCCCTCGCATGCGCAGCCGCGGAAGGCCGCTCCCGTGGAAAATAAACTTTTGTGCAGTTTAGAGGAGCTTTACAAGGGATCGACGCGGAAGATGAAGATTTCCAGGAGTATTGCTGATGCAAGTGGGAAGACCATGCCTGTCGAGGAGATACTGACAATTGAGGTCAAGCCTGGTTGGAAGAAAGGCACGAAGATTACCTTTCCGGAGAAGGGGAATGAGCAGCCCGGTATGGTGGCCGCGGACTTGGTGTTCGTTATCGACGAGAGACCTCATGAGAATTTCAAACGGGACGGGAATGATTTAATCATGACGAAGAAGATTTCTTTGGTGGAGGCATTGACAGGGTGCAATTTCACGTTGGCGACGTTAGATGGGAGGACGCTGAGTGTTAGTATTCCGGATGTGATACACCCGGGCTATGAGAAGTCGCTGCCGAAGGAGGGGATGCCGGTGGCAAAGGAACCTGGAAGAAGAGGCAGTTTACGGATCAAGTTCGACATCGATTTTCCGTCGAGACTTACTGCCGAGCAGAGAGCAGGCGTGAAGAGGCTGCTGGGAGGTGTGTGAACGGAGGCTAGTGCTATTACTGTAGACAAGGTAACCATTAGGAAAATCTCTGGTGTCAATCTTTTTCCTTCCCCTCTTCCATCCTCTCTGTACAATCGTTTGTATCAATCAAATGCTGTTTCACATGACACCGATGATAGCCTTGATGGTGCACAGAAAATAACAAGTTACCGGACAGTTCCCCTGGACCTGGCCTGAGTAGAAATCCACCAGACCGTATCAATCACTCTGATCTTTTATTCAACCTTGTTTAAGTGTAGAACAGTATAGTGCGGATATGCATGTAACGGCACGTAATATATTGCAGCCTTATTTAGGGCACCTTTATTTCATGGAACGAGTGCTAGATTATTTCACCCTCTAGCGATTCTTAGATATCTCGGTGAAGATCTCGGGTTTTTGGCACTTAATTTTGCTTCATTAGCTCAAGCGGTTTTTAGATCAGTAGCAGTCTAAACCGAGATTAGGGAAGAGTCATATATGAGTTGAGGTAATTGATATTCTGTAAAGCATGTGGGTTTTCAACTTTGAGGACGAGAACTACTTTCAAGCTTGATTTTTGGCTTTTCGAAATTTTTGGGGGTGGTTGGATGAATATTATGTGTTTGTTTGCAGTCTAGGTCACGGTTTCGCGCAGATAATTCAGTGGTGCAATGTCCAGTGATGTAAATCTTAAACTGTTGATCAAATTGATCTAGTGTGGTGGCAGACATTCCCTTTCTTCATCTTTTGCCTTCGTACCTCATTCCTCTCTATGTGCCTCGTTATGTCGTTGTCCTACTCCCATCACCCTCCGTCCTCGCTCATGGTCTCCGTCTCCACTGCTGTTGTCTCTGCAGTTTGAGGTTATGTCTGCCAACAAACCACCGCTGATGCTTTAGCTATGAGAGCTGAGGACAACCCGCACCACTGAAATGTACGATTTAGACTTCTGTTTGCTTAAATAGGGTTACGTTTTCCTTGTACCAAGTGTTTTGGATCTGTGTGACTGAAAGGTTTGAAAGGATAATGTACTGGAGTAATAAGCCTCAAGGATAAATTTTGGGAACTCACTCCTGGCAGGAAATGTTATAAGGTCTTATACGCTAAATTTGCACCGCGTTAATTTTGTGGCTCCATCTCAAGACTCATCGCTTAGATTAATGTCGAGCTTGGTCCGTGTGCGATGATCGGTTGTCACTCAGGTGCTCACTGATAAGTGATCGGATCGGATTGAGAATATATTTGGTGGAAGTCGGTAAGGCAGAAATGGATGTGCTGCTCTTTTGTAGGATATAGAGATCACGTGTGTATTGCTGGAGTTTTTGATGAGCAGCAGCAATCTTTGATATGAAAGGTGCTCACTCAAGCTTCTAGAATGTGCTGTTTATGTGTGGGATGAAAATCATAATGATTCATTTGAACGTGTAGGCTGGGATTTCTTAGCGAAAATTTCTGGTATCCAAGGGTTCAATTTCCATTGGTAAAAGTCGAGAACTGTTGATCAAATTGTTCTAGTGTGGTGGGAGACTCCTTTCTTCGTTCCTCCTCACTGTATGTAACCCTCCTTTATGTCGTACATCACCCTCGTCTCCCTCCTTTCTCCCCCATGGTCTCCTATTCCACTGCAGTTTGAGGTTGTGCTACCCACCAGCCACCGCTGATGCTTTAGCTATGAGAGCTGCGAAGTGTTTCCACCGTTGGAATCCAGAGTGTGGGCTTCGGGTTGAAACGTTACTGTACATTTCTATTAGTGTCAGAGTGATTATTGCGATGTTTTATGGTTTGTGAACGAATGTGTCGAGGTTAAAATCTTATGAAACCTTGTCTGAAGTTGAGTTCAAACTGCGGGAGTTTATTTTAGATCTTTTGAACCGAGACTTTACGTCAACATTGTTTTCTTGGGCACAAGAACTTTTTGTGTCAAGCCTTCTTTTCGAGTAGAAGACCCTTTTTGGTTATTGATACCACTTTTCTCCAGCGCGGTAGGACTAACTTTTTTTTCGATGGTTCGTGCAGGATCGTAACCAGTTTCGATGCTCAGTGCTTTGACATTCTGTCCGCGGTACTAAGCATGTTCCTGCTGAGTTCACAAACTGATATTTGTGTACGTAACAAATCCCAGCTTCTAGTCGCATAGGAATGCATATACAATGCTTTAGTACAGTGCAGAAGTCTTAACTCCTTGACATACTGGCTGTGGTACACTGTAAATTGGAAATCACAGAAACTTACAGTTGATGAAACTGCCCACTGTTCTTTTTTTAGGTTTGTGTACCCGCCAGTTTTGGGTCCGATTCCATAACCGAAAAGAAATGGAAAGTGCAAGTTCTTTGATTTTCCTGATACTTTTGTGGATACTTCCCCTCCTTTTCTTCTCCTCCTCTGATGTGGTTATAAACAGACTTCTTGAACTGAGTTTGTGGCGGTGACTATGATTTGAAGCATTGCTAACAAGCTGGTCTATTACGTTTCTGGAGGTTTGACTTGATGCAATTTTCTTCAAGTTGGTGTGTATGTTTGCCTGCCCGAGGCTTGAACTCCAAGTCGTGTCCTTTTTCCTCGAAGAGCAATGTAGAGTTCCTTTTTTTTCGTTGAACCAAGGTTCGGGCGATTTTTGCTTGTACAGTGGTAGACATTCTTTGTTGAATGAATGGGTATGAAGAAGTTCAAGAGCTCCCAAAGAATTTGATAGGAGTGGTTGGAATGTTGGAACCTCAGCATCGCTAGGTCTCTTCACCTTTGACCACAATTGACCTGCTAAACCCTGTTGCATCATGGGCATGCAAGAGTAAATGATGAAGCATTTCTAAAGATATGCAAAGGCTAATGAAGAAAAATGCAAGTGGCGTGTATGTTTTGGGTCTGAATGAATCTTTTGTGAATTTTAGAAGGTGGAGGTAGGAGCTTGACCCTTTCACTATTGAGAGACACTTCTACATATTATGCATTCCTTTAATTTTCATTTCAAGGAAATTTCAAAGAAAGATTAACCTTCGTATTGTTCAAAAGACATGAAGTTGGCTATGATACAAGACTATAAGATTGTGGGATTGGATCCTTTCAAAATCATGGGATAGTTGAAGTAGATCCTCTTATGATCATGGGTAGAATTTTTCAAGGCTCTTTGAAGGTTTTCTATATATATATTGAATTTTTTTGGTGCACCATGGGGTTAACCCCTAATGCCCCATAGGACCAAAAGTGTCCTCATTTAGTCTCATATAGTTTAGAAGTCCAATTTGAAGTGTTGTAACTTTTGCATCCAATGTCCAAATTCAATAAAAACTTGTTGGAAAATTTGTGCTCTCTCCTCTAATTCAAGTGGTAAAATTTTTAGATCAATCTAAGATTAATTGAATTTTTGGAAGCCATTCACAGTTCATTGATTTAATTTGAGTTTAACTACATTTTAGTGGCTACAACTTTAGGTGCTTGTATCTCCTTCATCTAATGTTCATTTTTAATAAAGTTTGTTAGATTATGTTCTCCTTGAATTCTAGTTATTTTAGTAAAATTTTCATGTCAATCCAAGTTGTTTTAACCTTCAAATGTCAACATGGACGTTTTGTGTCCAATGGATGACTATTCATCCTCGTAATTTTGTGAGAAAAGTGTAGGTCTTCTACAGTAGTATGACTTCCAATAAATATTTTTGGATTTTAAAAAGTAGTTGATGTCACACGGTTCTAAAAGGGAGTATTTTCACGGTCACCAATCCATCCTTCACGGTTTAAATGTTTGGAAGCAATTCAAAGTTCAAAATCTAGACATTTTTGGATTAAGGAGAACTTTGGTGACTTGTTTCTTCTTCGTAAAGTATCCATTTCCAATCATTCTTTTAGAAAAGTTGCACATACTAGTTTAGTTTGTGTGGTTAAAATTTCATATAAATTCAAGAAAATATGAGTGACTAAGAAGTATTTTAGTAGGAGGTTCAACCTTAGATGTGTTTTTTGCAACTTTTCTTGCTATTTTTTGACATTTTAAAGTCATTTTGAAGACAATGAGTCAATTGTATGATATTTTCTTTCAATTCTTTGAGTCATTTGAGTAAGTTTAGAAATCAAATTTCATCTCCAAAAATGTGTTATTAGGAAAATTTCAGCATCCTTTTTCAACACTAAAACTTTATAATCTTGCAATCTATGTAGCCAAATGACTCCAAATTTTATTCATGTCATCTATAACATGTACACTACAAGATTTTACAATTGAGATTTCTATATCTTCATGGCATTTACACCTATAACACTTCAAAAGCAATGATGTTTCTAAACCCAAAAAAGCCATTGGGCATTTAGGGGTAAGTCAACCTAGTTGATTGCAAAATCTATCTTTTGCATATAAAAAAAAATGATATTTGTAGTATCAAAATCTATTTCTATTTGATCCAACAAGTTACGTGACTTTGAATCCATTTCAAATGATATTTTTGTGCTACAAATGTGTAGTCTTCTTTACAATTGCATACCATATTATATTTGTTGCATACTTGTCAAATATTATAATGTAAAAAAAGAATTTTGTCCAAAGTTGGAACTACTAATATCCAATAGGGAATTTAGATTTTCCCCCAAAAAATACTTGTTTGCATCTTGTCTCAAGATTTTGAAAATATCCATTAAAATTGTCTTTGAAATAAATATAAATCAAAACCTTAAATTGGCATCAAAATATTGCATCAAATTTTGCATTGAAATTTGTAACAAAACTTTAAATTGGCATCAAAAAATTGAATCAAATTTTGTATTGAAATTTGTACCCAATCCTTAAATTTGCATAAAAAAAATTGCATAAAAATCTATAAGTCTATAACTATATTAGAATTCTTCTAATAGTTCCAAATACAACAAAATAACAACAAAATAATGAATTTTAGGGTCAAAGCTTGGTTCAAGATGTCCATTGTAAATACAAGAACAAAATCATTTATAGGTTTGGTAGAATACAAAGTCCCATTCATATTTGTAGTTACAAATACAACTCAAGTCTAGGTACTTTACTAGTAGTTACTTAACTATCTTACTTTAGAAACGTGAGACCTACTATAGAGTATATTTTAAATATTGGAACTTATAATTTAAAATATATATAATTTACTGTAGCACTACTTTTTTGAAGCATATTGTATTACAATTATACAGTATATAGTAATAATTTATAGTGCATAAGTTGTAAATCTACCTAATGATTAGTCTAAAAGGGAGGGGAAGAACTTGCTTGAAAAACTTCCATTTTCCATCTCCAAATAGACAAATTAATTAACAATGTCTCATTTTGGGTTGTTATCTGTTCATTCACTTCAACTTAGATTTGTGGTAGGCGGTTAAAAAAGTTTGTTGTACAAGTTAGGCTTAGCCAATATAATACTACTTGTGAAATTTTTAGTTTTCATGGGGTTTTCTCCTATTATACATGTATGATTCATTTGTATGAATTGTTTGGTAACTATATGATGTCTCTATATATGCACTATTTGTATAGGTTGTGTTCAATAATAGTTAGGGTGTATATATTGTACTTTTCAATCCTAAAAACACGTATAAATGTTTGAATTACAAAAGGGACATGTTTAAATGCCTCAAATTTTAGTTTTAACTAACAAAAGGGTGTAGGAAAATGGACGAAAACTAGTAAAAACTAAAATAGGGGGATATCAATTGTGAAACAATAGCTAAATAGCCTCCAAAATACATTTTTTTGACAAGTGTGTATATGGATTACAAGGTATAGTGATGTACTTGGAAACTCAAGGTCTTCATACTAGTACAATAGTAAAAACTTAATTGCAACTCTATTTGGCCATTCAAAAAATTCTACAAATATAAATAACAAAATTGGTCAAATTTAAATCTACATTCCATGCTTTTCTACTAATAAAAATTTGTATTACATATATTGATGTATTGTACTCTCCAAAACTTCTAAATGTATTAAGAGCAAATACTCAATCCAATATACAACACAGCTATACACAACCAAATCTAAAATTGAACCTAGTAATTAATAATGCCTACCATGAATATATTCTATCCTATGTAATCAGGAAATACTAGTAGAAAAGAGGGTCTAATGTAACCAATAAAACAATGAGTGGTTATTGTGGGCATTTAATTACCCACCCTTGGTAATTAGATGTACACAACCAAGTTGTAAGTGTAATGTAGGTTTTATGCTAAGTGGGTGTCTATACATCGGTCCATTGTGACTTCCAAGCAATGGATCTTTTTAAGTACCTAAATGTCATAAACTTGCAAAGGAACCAACAAAACCTAGCCTACTTGCAATAAGTAGTCCAATTGGATGAACCAATTAAACTGTTGTGGGTTTTTAGTGAAAGTGTTTACAATTTTAATTCAACAAGCCCAAGTCATATTTCAAATTATGCTTTTTCCAAAAACATAAGACTCATTCAATGTTGATGTTCCTAGAAGAAGTTATGGTTGGATAAAGTTTGACCCTTGGAAGGGTAGTTCAAACTTCATCCACGGTTTCTTATGGAACCTAGATGTCAAATCAACTTGGGATTTTGGCCATTCACCTAGGGCAATAAGAAACACCTAGAACATGAGTTTGGGTCCAAATGGTCCTTTTCTAATGGAGTTCATCCATCCTACTTCTCCAACTTCATCCCTCAATAACTTGTGGAGTTTGACTTGGTTTTCAAAGGTAAAACTAGTTGTGGATTCCTTGGAAGCTAAATTGTGGAATGGAACCCTAAAATTACTATTGGATTGTCTTTGAAAGATTCTATCCTTCATCCCATTTCATTTCTTGGACTTAGAGCCTCTTTAGTGGATTTACTATTCTCAACTTTGGTATTTGGATTCTTATAAAATGAATTATAGAGAATGATAAAGCACTTAAGAATTGAACCTTCTTGGTGAAAGTTATGGGTGGATGGAGTTTGACCACTAACTAGTGTTTCAAAACTTCATCCATATTTATCTTTTGATCTATAACTTAGAATTGACCTTTCTTTTTACTATTGACCTTTGAATTTTTACCACTAGCTAGGTTTTCTTTTCTTGTTCTTTTTTGGATGAGATTAACTAATTTCCATCCAATCTAACTCCTAAACTTCAACCACTCATATCTTACCTGTTTTAAGTTGGTTTAGGGTGTATTTTATATTTTCAAAATACTCTCGACCTCTACTTTACGGTTTAGGAATCAAACTTGATTTGACTTCCTATCTTCAGGGTGCTACTTAATCCTAAGCCTCGGCTCTAATTGGTGCATTCTAATTAAGATGAGTTGAAATGGAAAAGGAGGTTTTTAGTGACCTACCTCCGTCGCATGTAATGTCATTGATTCCGTCACTCATGACTCCCTCAAACTCTTCTCCTTCCGTCATTAAATCTTGCAAAGTTAGACAACCAGTTGTCATTCTAATAGAATTGTAGGTTAATACAACATTTTGTGTTCTACTTCTATCTCCTCTAGAAAATCTTTGTTTTCTTTTCCTTTCCATCTTCTCTCTTACTAAACTATTCTTCTTACATTCTAAATGTGGCCCCAACTACCCTCGTTTCTATTTTCGAGGCAAATTAAAAATGAGCCATCCCCTCTTACACTTTGAATTACTTCTTACATCTACTATTCCAATGACCAACTCATCCCAAATCCGATAGTCAAAGAGGAGTTGTGAGATTTCTTCTCCCTTGGCTCCTCCCCTTCTAATCCTCTCTCCTTACTCTTTTACTTGCCATTCTCCTCCATCCTCCCTACTTTCTCTAGTATCTAGCTTCTTGTACTCAAGTTGGAGGGAGAGTGACTACGACATTGGTTAGTCCTTGGTATAGTTCTTCCCTTATCTATTTCCAATGTGAGGCTTCAAATGGAAATGTTAGTCCCTTCTTACTTAGACTTCGTTAGACTCCTCCCTTCCCCTTCATTGTTTTTTAATTGTCGTTTGTTGATTGGGGACTTGTTTCTTTCCACCCAATTTTTTCCATTAACACTTTGGGACCCTGAACTCCCAAGTTCTTCCATCCTGAACTTCCCAAATTCTTGAACCGCAAACTTCTAAGCTCTTTGGACCCCGACTACACCTTAGCCCCCTAATTGGACCTTAATTGCACCTCAACTAGGTTAAATATTGGATTAATGGGATGTATTGGTTGTTCATGGGGGACTAGTTTACTGAGGTTAGTTGATAAAAAAAAATGGAATCTAACTAAAGGGAAAGGAGTTGGGGCCCAAGGTAAAGACAACCATTCCAACCACCATTCCTTGTTTCTTGACAGGTCTTGATTTATCTTAACACTTATGATTTTGGAAGCTAAACTTTGGTTGTTTCCAAACACATTTTGGAAACTAAACTTTGGAGATTAACACCTAGAGGGGTTGAAGCTTTGCAATAGGATTGGGTTTAACATCAAATCTAATACTTCTTTGACCATATGGAGTTCGAAGCTCCACCATTTAACGGGTTTTAATACACAATCTAAAACCTCTAGGCCTAAGGGAGTTCAAAGTTTTGCCGTCTCGGTGGGACCCATTGAGACATGCACAAAGTTCAAACAAGATTAGGTAACCATGGTAGCTAGGACATATTCAAGACACACAAAGGAGCTTGAGTTAGTACAAGATTTAAAGCTCCACACTAAAGGCCCCTCAAAGCAACCTCGCCAAAGTATGATAGGGGGTTGCTTTAGGGTTAGTACAATGACAAAATAGAGAGCCTAAGTTCCCCAAAAGAACATAATAACAAAGAAGTCCATGAAGGTTAGTAGAAACAAGCACTCAAGGTTCTAAAAAGACTTAGGACAAGTAACCCAAGAAGACACAAGGTACAAAGGGACTCAAAAAACCTTCACAAGCTCGAAAAACAACCACAACATCCCCCAAAGGGCCCAGAAAACATTGTTCAAGGTTTTTGGCTTAAAATGCCAAAATTTCCAATACAAGTTGGATCCAATGAACCAAAATACAACAAATAGGAGTGTTTTGAGAGAAGGGGTGCCCTTTTATACTCTTTCCTCGGCACCCACTTCCTCTCATTTTCCTAAGGTAACCTTATCACTTGGGATTTTCACCTTAATTTGTTGATTTTGACTTTTATATTGGACCCAAAATCTAACTTTTGGGGAATGACTCCAAATCACAAATAAATTGTGCCATTGTCTTCAAAAGTTCATTTTTCGAATGTGAAGAATTCCCCAAATCTTTTCCTAACTCCCAAATCGCATCAAAACCTAGTGCCAACTTAAAACCCAAATCAAATAAGAATCCAACTTTTGGAGTTTGATTTTTCTATGAAAAGAAACTAGCATAGTTGTTGCGAGACGGAAACTTGGAATCTACCAACTTAGTATAAAATAGATCTATTATAGGATAGAATTTTTTTTTAAAATTCACTAGGCAAACAGAATTAGAATCCGCTTAGCTTAAACATTACATTAAGGCTGAGAAGATGATCCAAGTATTCCGTAATCAGATCCAAGATAGATCCGGAATCCAGAAACGCGAATAGAGACAACCTACACCCTAGAGTTCCAGTCTAGGAATCTAAGGAACCATTATGGTAAATGGTCTCTTACTGGGAACGATCAGTAGGATGATGGGTACTTAACCCCCGCCACCTTCATTTCTCTTCCCTCTTTCTTCCATAGAGGTTTGCGCTCGTGTAGTTGAGTGAAAGAGTGGTAAGTTAGTGATCGTTTTAGGAGTCGAGGACTGTGCTTCCCCACCAGATCTGAACTTAGTTCCGGTTCTTGATGGCGGAGGGAGGTAGCCGTAAGCCCTTAGTTACTGCACGGATGGTCTGTCCTACCATTCCGGAAAGACAGAATGACCGGTTGCAATTAGAAGACAACCTGAGCACGATTCGGTGTGTCGGCCTATTCTTTAGGCCATGGACCGTGAAGAATGAGTGAATGATTCAAGAGCTCATTGTAAGAGCTTTGAATCAATACGAGTTGACAATAAGGGGTCGACCCGGAACTTGGATAGATGAGGTTTGGACAAATGTATACGGATTCCTGAAGAAAGGATCCGGATTAGCCTCTTGAATTGATAAGTTCACAGCCAAGAAGTTTAAGAACGCAGCCCATATTAAGGAGGGGTATGCCATTAGTGACTATCTAGATGGAAGGCAGAAAAGAGTTTTAGAATTCCTTATTCCAATTTTGTATCCGGAAAAGCCTACTCGGGTTAAGGTCACGGTGGCCAACACCATTTTTGGCACAGTGGAGGGTAGACCAATCCACTGGGGGAAGGTAATTGGAGCAATAGTCTCCAAACTCATCGCCCATGTAGGAAAGGCTAAAACCAACCCTATTAGTCGTTACCTATTCCAGCTCTATCACTATGCAAAACTTTTGAGTAATGCAGAGATGGTAGAGTACAACACCAGAACCACAATCTTACATTATGGCCTCATGGACGAAGTGGAGGTGGAGCAGCCGGAATACAAAGAAGAAGATCCAAAAGAAGAGGAGCAACTAATAGATCACAGACAAAGGAAATCCACCGATTTGGCTTCACTAGGGAAACTTCTTGTTCTGGAAAAGGTTTCGAAGAAGTAGGCGAAAGGAATTTCCGGATTCTTCAAGACTAGATTCAATTGGGTGTTGTAGGCACAGGAGTACCACGAAAACTTAGCGGACATACTCAGGGCGATTAGTAAGGAGTTGAAGGTCGAGCCAGAAAATGTGCTAGACGTAGCGAAGCAGCTACTGAATCTGGAGGAGTTGAGACGGAAGGAGGAGGGGATCGAGAATCTGGAGAAGGAGAAGAATGACCTCCAATCCATGTTGAATTGGGCAGAAGGAGAGCTTGTTGCATCAAAACAGAGGGAGAAAGAAGCTCTGCAACTCGTCAAGAATCTATTTGGTCTGGTGGATAGATCCTCGGAGGTCATCATCAAAGCCTCCCTCGTTTAGGATAGGTTAATCAAGGAAGGACATTTGACCAAATCTAAGGTAGTCAAGATCCTGGTCAATTTCTCATCACGGATGGAGATAGTGTTGAAGGAGATGCGCCAACCTTTAGGGCATATTGATCTAGACCGGGTGATGGATTTCACTTATTTTCTGGAAATTCCTTTCAACATAGAAACTCCGGTGAAACTAACTTCATCACTTCCACTCCTACCAAGACCGGAAGTTCTTAGGGAGATTCTTTGGCATTCAACAAAGCTCTTCTCAAGTCAATTAGAGAAGACCATCTGGGGGAGCATAAAGATAGTTCAAGGGCTAGCCAAGCAGCCAGATGTAGCACGAGAGTTAGTGCCACCAGAAATTACCATCTCCCCACCTATTTCAACCACCCATATTTCTGAAAAAGAAGCCCTTTAGATACCCAGACTACATATCCAAAGTGATCTAGTGGACTGGATGGGAGGCCTAAAGAATCTGGCCCGGACTCATCCAGAAAGCTTCGAGTATATGTAGTAGCCTCAACCCTGAGAGGAGAGGATGACTATAGTGTTGGATGAGATTTCTCTAGGAGAAGAAGAGGAAGAGATCACTCACATTGAGAAATTTGATGAAGAGGAGTACCAAACCGGGTTAGAGGAAGAAGAAGAGGAAGATTCACCTCCAGAGATCCGGAAGATCCAGACCCAGGTAGCAGTGAAGACAACTCCGGTGAAGTCAACTCCGGCTAGGGCATCCATCTAGGTACCAGCGAGTGAAGGTGGGAACAATTAGAAGAAGGCGTGAAAGGTGAAGTAGTTAGGGTTTAATTAGTTAGGATTTGAATTTTGAATTTGAACCGGATTTCCAAGTGTGGGCCCAGGTTCCGGATTTTTAGGATTTTACTTTCTAGATTTCTTAAGAAGTCAGTGATTGGTCGCCTAGATTTCTGGGTGGCTTTTTGCCTTTGGGTTTTTGAGTTTTTAAGGGAGGGGCAGGTTTGTTGCCTTTTCATTCCATCCTAGCGTTTATAGTTGATATCTTGTCATCTTTTCTTTAATCTAAGCCATCAAGTGGACATTCAGGAATTGATTTATCGTATATCTAGCTTTTCTATGTTTGCTAGTGAGAGTGTTGAAGTGTAAGAGAGAGGAGGAAAGGAGGAATCCAAATCTAAGGTTATTGGATCTGATTAGGGAGGAAACGTTTGTGACGTAGTTTAGGCTTGTGAATATGATCTTGTGCGCAGTGCCTTTAAAACAGTGGAATAGGAATCGGGCAAGGAGTGGTGTGGATGCAAGTCCAGAATACCAGGGAGGATTCTGTGTGGAGATAAGCAACCACCAGCAGAAAAATCCCCATCCTACTCTCCGGAAGGTTTGCCAAACCCTAAGAACAGTCTAGTGAACGACTAACAATCCCCCATCGTTTCTGGTTTCTATTGGTCTGTCGTTGTAGTGGAAAGGACTTGTTACGGCTCTGAGTGACCTACCTTTCGGATTGGCCATCCAAGTTGTGAGAGTGTTTTTTGGTCTAATCTAGTACAACATTTGGTCTAAGTTGTTTTGTGTAGTTTAGAGAGAGAAGAGAGTATGAGGAATACGAGTGGTGAGTCCCTATCCTTCTAGAAGATCAAAGGTGGACTCTCTGAGTGTAAAACAGAGCTATAGAAAACCAAAGTATGAGAAGAAGATGGAATTGGATTCTAGAAAAGAGTGAATCTGGATTGGATTTCGGAAAGGTAAAGATCCAGAAAAGGAGAGAAGGTAAGTGGAAGGAGTGCTTAAGTTGATAAAGAGATAATCTCGGCTTGCAGCAATAGTTTAGAATCCCCTTGGACAATATTTCAAGTCATTTTACAACGTTTTGGTGTTGTAAGGATACTTACGCTCCTCTGTGTGTATGACAATAGTAGCATAGGCTCTTTAGTAGATATAAAGGAGTAAGAAAAGACCTATCTTTGAACTCATTCCACTTTCTTATACTTCAGAACCACTAGTCAATTCCGTTGTAATCTTTTAATTTCATTGGTTGTCGGGAAATCTTGTAGGTTCGAGCACTTTTGGTTGTCGAAATGTTCTGAAATTTTTAGGAGCATCTAATTAATGTAAAAGAAATTAGATGAATTTTTAGTGAGATTTTATTTCTACTTGGATAATTTCTCAGAATTTCCCATTGTAGGTTTTGGAGGTTAACTGTCTAGAAGAACATCTTTTGAGTATTAAAAAATTCCAAATTTTTTTGTAGAACCTCTTATGGAATCCCACAGAATATTTTTAGGATCATATTTTTACTCTACGCATTCAATAGGGAGGATAAAATCTTGTCCCCTTGTTAAAATATTAGTAACTAAGGAATCTTTCACACCGAAAAGAATCGTGGCGAATCGATTTTGCCATTGATTCATGGGCATGATTTCAACCTTAGGTCACCATCTTTTGGCTGTAGATTCCTTCCATTGATCCATCTTGAAGTAGCTAACTTCTGCAAACCAACAATTGGAGTTCCATTGTTTCATCAATGTGATGGAGAAGGAAGAAACTATCTTCAAGAATTGACCTATGGTTCTTATTGAGATTCTTTCAACCAACTTTATCCTCAATTTTTCACATGCATTTAGAGATTGAGCCTATTTTACTAATATCACTTAATTCTTTTAATTTCCACCAATTGTTGGATTCTAACCTATACACAGGGATCAATGAGAATTCTATTTTAGACCAAATGCTATATTGGCATGTAATATACATATTTCAGTTCTACACTCTTTTGGGGGCTTTTGCATGTAAAACTACACTCAAAACTGTAAAATAAAATAAAAAATAAAAAAATGAGTTCCCAGTGACAAATTGGAGGCTTACAGTTACTGATGTCTAAACAATGATTGTTAGTCATTAAAATGGTTTTAGAGCAAACGCATTGCACATCTAGAAGACCAACAATAAAAAATTGGTTTCATCTATAGTTTAGTCTATGTTTTGTGCCCACATCATTGATGTGAATTGTGCCAAGTCATACTTTAATTGTCTAGACACAAATTCATTGCAATAGCTAACTACAAAAGAACTGAGGAATGATTGCCATTGGGATAAGGTGGAAATTGAAGTAAATAATTTCTACATTGGCACACTTGACTACAACTAGTCACAATTTAGTCATGATTCATTCATTTGTGAATGATTGATTGGTTATTATTTTAATCCGATTATACTTGAAATTGCTAATTGAAGAAATGAAAACATCATTGCTTTGTAGTTATAATTCAATTGTTTTCTTAAAGGTAAATGGGTTCCTAACAAGGATTGCATGCGATGATGTTGACTACTTGTAGTCATATTGCTAAATTTTGTATAATAAAAAAATTACTAAATATTACTCTAAAAAATAGATTGTATTTTTAAAAAATTTCAAACTTGAATTGCCTCTAGTTTTTTTAATCTTGCATTTCCTTCCACTTTATAATGTTTTTTGATTACTATGAATTTTATTTGTTAAATTGAATTATTCTCAATTTAGCTTGGAACATACTATGTATATACACAAGTGCAATGATATGTGAATTCTTACTAAAATTTTTGAAAGACAAAAAATTACCTTTGAGAATGTCTACCATTGACTTAACTTTTAAATTTAGGCCTTAAGATCTTCCAATCAATGGAGATTTTCACCCTAATGTTTTAAAGACCTAGCCAAAAGAGTTAACTAAAAGATGTGACAATTGAATTTATTACAAGTGTAAAGTAGACAATTTTGCCTTGCTTTTGAAGAAATATTTTTGAATTTTTTTTGGACCTCAAAACCTTGTTGTAAATTATGAAATACTAATTAGTTGAACTTGAGGGTCAATAAGTTATTGTTTAACTTATCATGGAAAAATGAGAATTTTTGTGAGAATATTAGACTTCTAGCTTGGATTTAAAAAAATTGATTCATAAGAATGTTAAAGGATATATTCTAGGATGCTTCATGGTTAGTGTGTAGGATCCTTCAAAACAAATAGTAGTAATGTTTTCTTCAATATTTTGGAATGCTCACGATTGTTATAGTTAAATCCTAATAAAGGAGTTTGTCAATTAGTGCCAACTGAGGTGCCAACACTAATAACAAGATGGACCTCATTCTTCTTCACGCACTTGAAAAATAAAATTCTACAAATATTATTCTCACATTAGTTCATTGCCCCAAAAATTTCAATACACCTTCTAAAAACAACATGCTACCTTAAATACAAAACCAAATGTGAAATTTACATAAATATATTAGATCTTATTACATCCAACTACAATTAAAACTATTCAATATTTGCTGAGAAGAAGCTGAATATTTTTTAAATATTGACTTCAGTAAGGTATTTTGCTAGGCCTATTCATTTACTTTATTTTCACAAGCTTGAATTACCTAAGTAATTTACTTGGACTATTCATAATCTATCTAGTACCAATATGTCCAAATAAATATGTTTTGATTCTTATGTTAACCCCTAAAGTTCCTTGATTGTGTTCACCAAAAACGCTCCAAAATTGCTACTTCTAGTACAAGTAAAAAAATTTAGAATTTTTTTTGGAACATATGTAACCATAGGATCTTGTTGTATGCTGATTTGAGAAAATGTGGAAAAAATTTCAGAAATTTCCACTTTATGGATTGCAAGATATTAACTTTTAAAGTGACAAATATCCTTTGGGGGGCCTTGTGAAAAACCGGGTGGTTGCACTTCACAAGGTCACATTTGTAAGTAAAAATGTCCAAAATTGTGGTGCTTCTTTGGATTCTTTCTTTTAAGGCAAGTTGGCTACATGCTTGAAAATTTTAGATCATTTGGAATTGTACAACATATAGAAAAAAAATAGTAAATAGAAAAAAGTAGAGGATGAATCAAAATACTGAATTATTAAGAATTTTCTTATAAAATTGAAAAATTCAAATCCAATGGTTGTAATGTAGTAATAAAAAATCTAAATCATATGATTTTATTTTTTTCCAAAAATATTGAAAATTGAGTGAAATAAAGGACTTCCAAGTTTCTTTTAGAGTAGAGATCCTATAACTTTTGACAAAATAAAACTCCTTCTGAATTTTATATCATTGATCAAAATGGAATAATTCAAATCTCTCTCCATATATATAAATCCAAAAATGAATTTAAAAAAAAAGTGATTTTTTTTTATCTACCTAGGCTACTCGAGTTGAGAAACAAACAACATTTTGCATCATAACTTTTCACTTGTATACTCAAATGAAATGAAATTTAGTACTCATGGAAGATATTTCTTGTCCACACCTTGTCAAAAAAATTCAGCCTAAATAAGTCAAATCTCTACTCACATGTACTTGCTCCAAAAAGTTGTATTGCCAAAAACAAAAGACTAGTCCTTTAGGGGTTAAGTACTTATAGAGTACAAGTTCTTAAAACTCTTTGTTGCAAAAAAAATATAGTTTAACAAGCACACATATATTTGACTTCAAAAACTAACTTTCCCACTTTGAAATATGGCTATTCAAGAATGGCTTTAATAAATAAGTGACATAGAAATATCAAAAATCTTATAGTTGTAATTTTATTTTCAAATAAATCAAATTTTATTGTAGAAATTCCTAAACAATTAATATGAGAATTAATTTTACCAAGAAGTTTGAAATCTTATCGTCAAATTTTATCTATAACTATTTATTGGTGCTATGGTAAATCTTATTGTAATATTGTATGGATATAAACCATAAATCATTTTTACAAATTTTGCTAAAAACCATCACTACAATATTCCTTAAATTTTTTCTTCATAACACACCTTCACATTTTTGAAATTTTTGAATGACCTCAACATAATTAAGGGGCAAAAGGATAAACAACTAAATCAAAACCCTTTCTTATTTTTTATCCGCTACAACTTCTAAAAGGTAATATTGACCTTCCTAAATGATTGATTTCATTACTTTAGATATAAAAAGTAGTTATTTTTATAAACTTGTTTGAAAACAGTTTATACAATCTTAAACCAATTTTTTAACTCTTGAAGGTGTTTGGGGGACCGTATTTCCTCCACCACATTAACCTTGAAAAGACATTGTGAAGCATGAAGACTATTTTGAAGGACACATCTAATTTTCACATAGTTCTTGATTTAAGTTTTTCAAGTTCACTAAAGAAATGTAACTCCAATAATCTCTTTTTTTATTTCATCTTTTCTTTTCTCAAAATTGATGAAATTATAATTTTTGTGACACTTTGAGGATAGCATCTTAAAAGCTTAAAATGCACCACTTTTGAAACTTTCTCTATCAAATTTTTCTTGGTGTGAGTTCAAGGAGTACACCAATTACACCATGTTGTTTATCTTCAATTCCCTTATTTAAAACTTTGATAATATTTAAATCATTTTTGTAATAACTATGTTCCTACAAAGAAATTTTTCTTTTTAAAATTATTTGAAAACCATATTTATATTTTTAATTATAAAAATTTGAAAATTGATTTCAGATATAAAAATAGTAAAAATTTTGCATTTGGGACCAAGGTCCAATTTTATGTGTACCACCCTCAAATATGCTATACACATACTCATGTGGTCATAAGGTAAAAGCACCCATAATTGATGAAATAAGCAATTCCAGACATGATCTGGAGTAGTGCAAGGCAAAACAAATATTTTGAGAGGTCCGACAATAGAAAAGATGGGGATTGCAAAAATTTGGTAACTTCTACCGTTTGAACTAAATTACTATGAATTTTGAGAGGCAAAAAGTGCTTTGGATCCATAGTCAATTTCTAGATTCTTCCAATTCCAACCATTCAAGAACTACTTTATTAACTACTTTCATTATTTCCTACTTTCTTTGCTCACTCTTTTGGGACATGGGTCATGAATTTATTAGTCCAAACCTTGAAAAGGAGAAAAAAAACATTTGAAACTTTGGTTGGAAATCTATTCTAGCCTTGGTTGGAAATAATTGCACCCTACATGTTGGAAATGGGTCATTGGCCATGAATGGATGCCTTTACCATAATCAAGCTGTTAAGACCTTTAACTAAGTGTTAAGTCAAACTTGAACCAATGCATCAAAGATGTGCTTATTCATCCATTGGCATCTTCTTTTGGACTTGATCCTCTTTTGTATTGCATTCAAGATTGATCTTGGTAGCTCTATACTAATTCTAAAAATGAATGAAATAAGATGATGACATGTCCACGTCTCTCTTTCTACATCAAACGTTTCAGCATTACCCACATGTTATTGTGTATAGCCTTACATCTCATCTCACCCTATGATAGCATCATTGACTTGGATATATCAACAATGTCCAGTTGAATGGAAATGCTAATTTCGGCTCTTGAAAAAGTTTCTACCATAGGGACAATGCTACCAGTAGAATATCTATCTTTTCGAAAGATGTTGGGTCTTGAGTGGTCCAGTCAAGCAAGGGCCGAAGGCTTCTTATACGCAACGTGTGGAATCTTACCCTTGAAAGAAAGGAGGGCACACTCCAACCCCAAAAGATCCCTATTATTACCAGGATCTAACCTAAAAGAGTTTGAAACTGAAACAAGAGAAACATGGCCTTTTTTTCTAGCACCATCCTCTACCTTTCTCATGACATCAACTCCCAAACATCCCACCTCATTGCTAGTTATTTCCATTCCAGGCAGATAGTTGATTTGAGGCACAGAATAGCTGTGCTCACTTAGGTAGCGTTGTAAGGGCAGCGTACCACCTTTTCTATTGGCGCAATTGCGCCCATGACCAGAAAACCAAAAGAGATGCTGGATAATATTGGATCTCCTCCTCTTGCAGGATCAAAAAAGGTTGTATTAAAGTTCCTATCAATTGCCATGTAATTGCTACTCTATTCATACACTTTTGGTCAATAGAGCACAATAAAAATCAATTTTTTTCATGCCGTTGTGGTGCACTTTGGACTATGTCTTCATCTTTTCTTAATCATACCCGCTTTGATGCCCACAATACCCTTTTTTTTAGCCCACATGGACCACGAGGCCAAAGGATTTGCAAACACAAGTGTTGATACATGTCCAAGGCTTGTCAATAAAAACTATATTAAAACAAAAAGTCATTTTTGGTTTTGCCTCATTGCTCTCTTCTATAGTATAAAGTAGACAATTTAAACACTGTAACATAGTATTACATACACTATAACAAAACTTGGTACAATTAAACGCGGTCAAAATTGGGTACAGTTCTTTTGACCACCTTTACATGCAATCCCTAAATGATTGCATATAATTTTGTTTTGTTTGTGACTACAATAATTTTAAGAATTTTAGGGTGTGTAAGAAAGCATTGGAAAGGTATTGTCAAATAGTGGTCAAAAGAATCACACCCAATTTTGAGTGCTTTACTATTTGTTTTACCAAGTTCTATGATAATGATACCTCTAGTAAAAGGAAGGCTTGAATTAGTGTAACAATAGTACTACAATAGTTGGTCTTCAATTATGGTCATTTCTTTGAAGTCATTGTACTTAGACCACATTTCCTCTACAGTAACACAACCTATTCCTATCCCTTTAAAAGTTTTGCTTTCTTTTGTTATCAAGAGTCATAACTAATTAGTTACTTTGTATTGATTATTTTTTTAGAGAAAAATCAAGGAAATTCTTTTAATCTCATAGGATTGTTTTTTTTTTAATTTTCTAGGAATATTTGAAGAGACAAATAGTAGCATCCTATAAGTGTTTATAGACATGTACTAAAACTTCTCTTCAAAAAGTTGGAATTGAAGGAATGAGAGTCCATCGGCAATATCTTAAAACGGAGATGAGTGGACTTCATTGGAATTGCATTGTGAAGAGGTTGATTTTGGGTGAAAAAATAGAGCATAGAAATGTGTACTGGTTTGGGAATGGAGGCCATTTTTACCGTAGTACAAAACTTCCTTTGGTTAAATTAGCCCCTACAAAATTTCTAGTAGTTTGAACAAAAGTCTTGCAAACAAATGCCATTGATCTATAAGGTAGGGGAAATACTAGCATATGAGCATGAAAGCTACAAGTCCATGAGCCTAGAAGTCTATATTATAGAAACCTTCTATAGATATACGTATCCATGTTATAGATACCAATCCTAGACTCTTTCCATATTGTAGTGTACCTATGTCATAGGTACACATGTAAGAAACACCTTCAAATGGTTGTAGGTACAAGGCTTGTAGCACTCATGAACTAGCATCGTTGGTACCTACATATATAGAAGAAACGATTTTGGAACCTATACCCAAAAAACACTTTAACCCTTGGTAACTTTTGCATACAATATCCAAATGCCATGCTCTATGGTGCATTGGAACTTCCTCTCCCTTGCCAACTAGAAAATCAATGAAAATATGACCCAATTAATAACAATATTATTAAGTAGGCATAGTAGCCAAAAGTGGCAGTTCTAGCCTTATGGGTAAACTTGGCCTGTCCAAAGAATGTTTTCCACTGATCAGAGCATCACCACTCGTCTTGCATAATGCAGGGTGATTTGGCTTGCAAAATAGGTCCATCTAATTTGCAAGCCAAACCACCCCACCCATAGCATGCTATAAGTTCCCAAATTTACAAAGTCCATCCACTGGGCTAAAGCGCTAAAGGTCCGTGCTTGGGGGGATATTGCCAATGCTCTTGTCTCATGTGGTTTGCAAGCTAGTTTGCAAGCCCTACTTTGGCTTGCAAAACAACCTAATTTTGCAAGCCACCCAAGACTTTTGGCCCGGCTTTTTAATAAGTTCATCCATTTTGCAAGATGGATGGGGCAATTTTGCAAGTGGCCTTGGACAAGTCATCCGTTTTGCAAGACGGGTGGTGATGCTCTCAGTGGACTGTATGCTACAGTAGCTTCTTATTATTCCAGTCTCCGTTTTCGGCCTTCAGTTGCCCCATCACTCAGCTCCCGCTCCCTCCAAGGCATGTCTCCGATTCTTGCCACGAACTGAAATTTGAATGAATGATCAGTAATCGTCCAACAGGCAGTTCAAGTAGCCCGCCCGCAACCGTATCGATCCCTTCCGTCCCGGCAATGGGCTCCACTCATCACTCCATGAATTGAACCACGGCAAAAGCTGCCCACCTCTCACGGCATGTCCTCAGCTCAGCTCGTCTGTCGACATTCAATCAGGGTCGAGTCTAAAATATAGTTGTTCAGCGTGCCACTTGCGGAGGCGGTTTTGCCTTGGGTTTAACCCCAGCCTGGGGAAAATAGAAAATGCAGGAACCCAATTTACTGGCCGCGCAAATTATTTCTGCAAGTTTTGAGTTCATATTTGCAATCAGAGGTCCCAAATGAGCCAGGGGAGGTGTTAACAATAAAATTATTACTGCACAAAATACAGGGGCTGTTTTTTTTAACATTCACCCTTGGTTGCCCGGACCTCCGCAAGAGGCTCGTTGCACAACTTTATTAGACTCGACCATTCATGAATGAGCTCCCCGCGGCACCCAACTTCAAGGGAAGCTTCCTTAACTCAACAACTTCAGTTCGCTGCAGAATTGGAATGCAAATGTGAAACCTCTTGTTTGTGTCTTGTTCGATTCGGCTGCCTGGCCACCTGTAGCTTGTTGGTTGTAAGTTATTTTTCCCCTTGGCAATGAAACCCCGTTTCCATTTATTTCAAAAATAATGAAATGCAAATGTGAAACCTCCACAACTGAAAAGTGAAAACCCTGCAAGAGTTACTAATAAGTTAAAGTTGACAGAATCCCCGAAAAGGACCCGAAAAGGGAGTCGAATCACCTCTGACTTCCGACATCAATGCGCTCGCGAAGCTTAGTCACTCCCGCCGGTTGCAGGCCTGGACTCACCTTTTCAGATGTTCCGAGATTGTCCCCATGCCGTGCACTGCGACAGTCAGCAGCATGGGAGTACCACATGGGGGGGCATGCTTTGCTGAGGAGTGAGGACTGTCGACCAATCCAAGACGGAGAAGCGCCCTCGCCCTCGTGACTGAGGAACTTTTCGAGTGGACAAGCTACTAGAAGAGCATCGCCACCCAAGAAGTGGGCATGCACTTCACTTGCTGCCGGGTGGGTTGCGGAGATGTGGCGGTGCACTCAAGACCCGATGCTCTGCACCAACCACCCCTTGAAGTCAGCGGCTGAAGTTCTTCCCCTTCTTCTCACAGCTCCCAGAGCATGTTTCCATTGACTAGTAAAGGAGATCACCAGTGATCCCAGAATTAGTTTATGGATTTTAGTACAATATGCTACCTAGTTTATGTAATTTAGTGCAATATGCTACCTACAAGATAAACATGCATCAACTTTGGCTACCTTGAGACAAAGTGGTATTAC
This sequence comes from Straminergon stramineum, assembly GCA_963920665.1. Taxonomy (NCBI): domain Eukaryota; kingdom Viridiplantae; phylum Streptophyta; class Bryopsida; order Hypnales; family Calliergonaceae; genus Straminergon; species Straminergon stramineum. Next base: position 12,989,610 of record OY987271.1, on the reverse strand, counting down.
AAAAAAATAGAAAAGAAAGGATTTTGCAAGTTGTAAAGGATTATTGGGAGTAATATAACACAAAATTGACTAAATAGATGCTAATTCCAATGTGGAGAAAGTTGCAGATTGACTATCAAAATGTATTGGTTGTTGTAGTCTTGACTAAAATCTAATTTTTTCAAGGATTTTTTCCAATGTACATTTAGCTACTGAAATTTTTTAGTAGCAATGGAGTGAATTTTAGCCAATTCTGTGAGCGGTAGAGATCACCCATATTCAACCAGCCTCCCATCCTCATAGGATTTAGGCTGCTGAATTTTTTATTAGTTATGGTGTAGGTAGAGTAGGACTAGCAGAAGCAACAATAGTGTCCAAGAGATGTATTGTACATTGAAAGCATACAATGATTACAACATGTGCATTGAAAGCCACAACGATCACTTACACTGGTTATCTAGACCAGCTTATGTTTAGAAATAGGTTTGCCTACATATCAAGAATGAAAAAAATTCATGATAATTTTGTTTTTGAGGGAAAAAATTGTAAAAAATTATGAAATCCTTTATAAATATGTTTTTCAACGTGGGAAAGTTTTTTCCTTGAAATTCCTCATGCTAGAGATAGGCTGCAATGCTTAAGTGGTCTAAATGGGTGATCATCTTGAATTGATAGCCGCACCTCCAAATTCAAGCGGTGTAAAAGGGAAAAACAAAGTTGGAAGGGTTGGAGGGTTGCCTAGAGATCCCTAATTTTAAACAAGAAAACAAATAAAGCATTTCTCTCACTTTTTGCCCTCATCAATTTGTCTAGGGGGCTAATGTATAAAAGATCAATGCTAGAGGTTCTTGTGCTACAAGTACTAATGGAAAGCTCCCTTCTACTATTAAGTTCCAGCCTACCTTCCGGCCTTCCTCTACTTGCTGGAGGTTTGGCCTCTCAATGGAATTTGGCTCTCACTAGTCTCCATGTGGTCCACTAAGGCCATAGTCAAAGTTGACCAATTTTAGCTGAGTAGAAAAGTGCCTACTACAAAGTCCCTTCATTGTGAAAGCAAACGTGGGATTGACGGGAGGAATGGCATAACTTCTACTATTATAGGCTATTGGTGCGAAGCAGTTTCCTCTTGACAAATGCGTCAAGTCTAGACTCTAGAGTGGCGTTGCTATGGCATGGTGGTAAGACTAGTGTTGTTGCTCTTAACCTTTAAAGATTTTTGACTTAGGACATTAAATCCTCCATTCGAACTAGGCCCTGCAGGATAATTTTGTGGGTTATTTAGGGATAAAAGTAAAAAATGCCCCCTATTTTGAGCCATATCTAAGGTATGTTCTAAAACCCTCCTATCTAATTATGGGTCTTTGATTGCAAATATGAATTCAGAATTTGCCCAAAAAATAATGAGCAAAAAATAAAAAATTCTTGCATTTTTTCTAAGGTAAGTTTTCCATTTTGCCTCTACGGGATCCAGGTCAAATGGAGGATTTAATGTCCTTTGTTTTTTACTATGTTTTCACGCAAAAAACCTCGAAAATTGTCATTTCTAGTACAAGTACCAAATTTTAGAAAAAAAATTTGTTTTGGGACACATATAGACATAGAATCTTGTAGTACATTGGTTTGAAAAGATTTGGAAAAAATTTCAAAAATTTCCACCATGCAGATTGTAAGATATTAACATTTAAATTGACAAAAATCCTTTTTTTGGCCCTGTGAAAAAACTAGGTAGATGCACTTCACAAGGTCACATTTGTATGAAAAAAATGTCCAAAATGGTGGTGTTTCTTTGAATTCATTTTTTCAAGGCAAGTTGGCTACATTCTTGAAAAAATTTAGATCATTTGAAATTGTACAACATATAGGAAAAAAATAGTAAGTTAATAGAAAGAAGTAGAAAATGATTCAAAATACTGAATTGCTAAGAATTTAGTTATGGAATTGAAAAATGCTAATCCCAATGGTAATGATGTTGTAATAATTAATCTACATCATCTAATTCTTTATTTTCAAAAAGTATTGGAAATTGAATTAAGTAAAGGACTTCAAAGTTTATTTTAGAATCCATAACTATCTACAAATGAAAACTCTTCATAACTTTCATTTCACTAATCAAAATCGACTAATTTAGAGAATTCCATGTATATATCAATCTAGAAAATGAATTTCAAATTTTTATTTTTTAAAGAGGTGATTTTTTAAGAATTTTATTTGAGCTACCAAGGATGCCCGCCCAACAATGAAAATTACATATCATACAATAATATTTTAATTATATAGTCAAAAGTTATGAAAATTGTTGGACTTTAAAGCAACTCCTTGGGCACATGTTGTATTGTTGTGTGAAATTTTAAAGAGAAAAATAAATTCCATTCCTAGTGAGCTGCACAAAATTGCTATATTGCCAAAAAACATAGTTTAGGGCTTTTGGCAAGTTAACCCCTTTTGGATGTTTGATATATATAACTCATGAAACTTGTATGCATCTTTTTTTGCCAAAAATTTTGTGTACACAACATTATTGGACTTCCTTCTTGAGGTTTTCATGCAATAAGATTTTACAAAAGAATGTAATAACAATTGAATAGCCACACAATTTTTTGAGTGATTTTGAGTTCTTGTAAAATTCTTTGTTTTATACTCTGTGAAAGTGTTGTATTTAGTTGTATTTCAACATTCAACAGGGCTTACAAGTTGCATCTTTTAGTTTTAATTTTTTTTTCTTTCCCTAGTGACTTTCAAAGGATTTAGCATAGTTTGATTTCACATGAGCTAATTCATGAAGTATCTTGAATAATTCTTGAGGCATGGAGAAAGGTGACCCACTCACAAAAATACAGCTAGGCCTTGGACAAAATACAAAAAATATGTAATTCTCGTAGGGCTAGTACAATAAAGTGTCTTTATTCAATTTTTATTTCTATCCATAGTAATTTAGTTCCCATCTTTGCAAACATAGTTGTAGAATCAAGAAACTACATAGTCTAGCTACCCATCAATCGGCTTGTCATCCAAACCATAGGCCATTTTGACTTGGACAATCCTCAAAGGGTAAAAAAATGGTCCTTCTCTAGCTATCATCAATCATAGTTGGGAAGCAAATTATTTTATTCAATTTTTTTTAGTTTTTTTCAATGTCATTTTTTTTATACATTGTGATGCACATTTTTAGTAGATTCAATCGTGTCAATTCTCTTCTATTAACCCCTAAATGTATTTGACTATGTTTCTACCAAAAACACTCCAAAATTGTCATTTCTAGTACAAGTAACAAATTTTTTTTAAAATACATTTTTGGACACATGTAACCATAGGATCTTGTAGTGCATTGGTTTGAAAAGATGTGGAAAAAATTCCAAAAATTTCCACTATGTAGATTGCAAAATATTAGCCTTTGAATTGACAAAAAGGCTTTTTTTGGCCTTGCAAAAATCTGGGCAGCTGCACTTCACAAGGTCAAATCATTATGAAAATATGTCCAAAATGTTTGTAACTCTTTAGATTCGTTCTTCAAATCAAGTTGGCTACATGCTTGAAAAGTTTTAGATCATTTGGAATTGTACAACATGTAGGAAAAAATTAGTAAGTAAAAAGAAATAGAGAATGATTCAAAATACGAATTTGTTAACAATTTATTTATGGAATTGAAAAATGCTAATCCCAATGGCTGTAATGTTGTAATAAACAATCTACATTGAATGTTTTAATTTTTTTTCAAAAATATTGAAAATTGAGTTAAATAAAGGTCTTCAAAGATTATTTTGGAGTGGAGATTCCATTATTACCCACAAACTACCCACAACTAAAACTCTTCATAACTTTCATCTCATAAATCAAAATGGAATGATTCAAAGCTTTCCGTGTTTATATAAATCTAGGAAACAAATTTCAAATTTTAATTTTTTTAAAAGTGATTTTTAGAGAAGTATTTTTAGTTGCCTGGGTTGCCCGCCAAGCAAAAAAAAACTACATATCATACAATAAATTTTTAACCATGTATTCAAAAGTTATGAAAATTGATGAGCCTTAAAGCTACTCCTCAGGCACGTGTTGTGTGAAAATTTCAAAGAAAAATAAATAAATTCCATTCATAGTGAGCTGCCCTAAATCTCTATGTTGCAAAAAAATGTTGTTTGGTCCTTTAGGGGTTAAGGTATACTAGCCTATGACACTAAACAAACCATCCAAGATAAACACCTAGCTAGGGAATGACCCATTAGAGTCTTGCATCAACCCATGAGAGACTTTTCTCATTAAATAAGACTTAGGCCATATTAGGATGAGTTAGAGGTCACAATCAATGTCTTGGATGATGGTGATGAAGTGATTAGTCCCTCCAATGGAAACTTCCACCTTTCGAATGTAAATTCATCATAGGAAGTGACTTTCTTAGGTCTTCATATTGTGGCCATATAAGAAAATATTGTGGCCATAATAGGAAATGTTGTGATTTTTTTAGATGAGTAAATTAAGATGACCATTGTGGATACACTTTTTGTTGGTTTGGGGTTAGTCTAGAGACTCTTTTGGGCCAATTGGGTAGCACACTTCAAAAATTCATAACAAATTCACACATCATAAATAAAATAAAATTTCTATTGCTCTCCCCATTTCTCACATTTGTCTATATATAGGAAAAAATAATTTAAAAACTAAACAATGCCAACAAGGCAAACCACTAATTTTGTTTGTCATAGTTGGTTAGTTTACCTTAGTTATTAGTTACTACAACTCACATTTGGGATTTTATTTTTCAAATTTTCAAATTGAGTAACTTGCAATCTTGACTTGGAGTGACAAAGCTATTTACATATAAATATTCATCCAATGGTGTTGCTACATTCATTTTAAAATCGGCAACATCATTTTGTTTTGAAAAAACAAACATTTGGTGATTCCTGGTGATTTCATCTTATTTAAAATGGAGAAGATTTATCAAAATAATGTATAAAATGCATTTTTATATAATTCTTATTTATTGTGGAAGCTTCAAGAAAATTATGTACTATATAAATAAATAAAATAAAAAAATACTTATATGAATTTATACCATTGATTCATGTTGCTCAAGCATTCTTTCTTCTTTCCTTATATATATATATATATAATCTTGAAGCTTCTTTACTGAAGAGTAATTGGGTGAAGTACGCATTTCATAATAGTCATCATCTATCCAATCAAAAATTGAGCACTTAAAGCTTTAAGAAATTCTTGTGAAAATCACAAGTCTTTATTATATCATTGATTTTAGATGGAATTTTCAATTTTTAGCTTTAAATTTTATTAAAAAAATATTGGCTTGTGTATTAGTTGATCCAAATAGACACATAGATATGATTATCGATCATGTTTTGCAACTATTATTTGAGAGTCATCATTAAAATATTAATCTAGGTTGCATTATATAATACATATTCACAATTTTGGAAATTTGTATTACCCCCTTGTCCTTAATGAGTTAATTTTATAGATAATGCTCTTTAATGACTAATCCAAGGTCCTTGATTCCAAATAAAAATTCAAAAGTCTCCAAATTTTATCATCCATATTCAATAAAAAAAATTCTTGCATTTTTTTCAACGATGCTAGCATGTGAGCATAGAAATGCGAACAGATGAGCCTTGAACCTTGGTATATGTAGTTATCCTACAACCATTGAAGGTGCTTATATCATAAACACCTATAATATAGGTATCTATAATATACGTACTCTACAATCATGAAATTTTTTTATAATATTGACACCTATAACATAGGAGTATAGACTTCTAGGCTTGCTTCTAGGCTCATGTATTCATGATCATAGGCTCATATAATAGCAATCCTCCATTTTTTTTATGGAGTTAAAATTCCACAAGATTAGACTCTAGTCTAGCCCAAACACTTTTATACTAGTGCTGTAAGCATTCCTTGGAAAAACAAAAATTTTAAGCTTTGCTACTAAGGAAAAATTAGGGAGAAAATTACTTACTATAGGTGATTTAATTTGGAAAAATCTGAATTCATATTTTCAAGCACAAACCCCTAATTCAATGTAAAAGTTCCCAAAAGAAAAAAATTAAGAGCTCCAACAGGGAATTGGTCTTTACTTCTTTTCAAATTGTATGGTTAAAAAAGAAATCTTAGCTCTAATGGAAGGCTTGTAATAACACTATACCGAAATGATTATTTAATATAGTCTAAACTATTTTCTTATCAATGGGGTGAATGCATAGGCTATTGAATTTCTTCCATATTCATTGGATGAAATCATTCATTTGTTATATATTTTAAGAATAATATTGCTCTCTTTTGAATGAAATCAATGTACACTCTTTTGCATGAATAATTTTAAAATTTCATCCACACTTATATGTTTCACTCCATTCTATAGATGTCACCAATTGCTGGTACAATTGGTATAAAAAAGCAGTTGCAATTTGAAAACCTTGACCAAAAAAAACGGTGAAAATATCCATAAAATTTCTATTTTGAATAACACGGTCCAATTGGGAAATTGAAGGAAAATGGCCGCCGTAAAATTCAAAAGGACTTCCCGAACGCTGTTGTGTTCCGTCAATGGAAGTCCACGGTTGACCGGCAGCGACCCACCGACGGAGGCCGAAATTGTAAAGCTTCTCATCTTTCCCCTCCCCCTGCGATTCCCCTTTTCCCATACAATCACGAACTCCCAGTGCTACCGAAATTCCGGTTGCAACCTGCGACGCTGGCCAGTCCACAGCTCGCCACGCCAGATCTCCCATGCGCCAGGACGCCCCGGACAAACCCCACCCATACTCCTGTTTGTCCCACTCTCCTAAAAATGCTCTCCCTAACATGCAACTCGCAAATCTCAAATCTCAAATGTCAAATCTCAAATCTCAAGGCGCTGCCTGCGCTCAATCGAATCTTGATCTCCAACAGCCTCCAGTCGCTTACCCGCGACGAACGAGGCGGCGGACACTTGGGAATCTTCTTCAAATCCACTACAAAGCGCTCGCTTGGCCAATTCCGGCAGCCGTCTTGCAATCCCCTTTAGCCTCGCAGCAGATTGCGAAAGAAATGCGGGCAAGGTCACAAAGGCCGGGAGGGGAAAGTTTCGAATTTGGGTTCCCAGATGTGTGATTGAGGCTTTGAGGCGAAGATTTTCAATCAGATCTCGCCGCGCGACGTACTTTCTGTTTCCGAGAATCAAAGCATTCGCTTGGCATTTGCGCAGCTGTCTTTGATTTCCCCTTCCGTAGCTCAGATTGCGAAATGCGGGGAAGGTTCTACCGGGAGGTGTGGTGACGATTTGAAGGTTTTTCGAATTTGGGTTAGCATTTACGTGAGAGACGTAGAGTCATTTTGAATTCGGGTTTGTTACGTTTGAATTCGCGTTAGTATACTTGGGTTACAGGGAGATGGCGTTTCTTGGAGACTAATTTCTGGTGTGGGTATGTTTTGTCTGGAGCTAGTGGGTATGTGAATTTTTTGGTTCGGAATGTTTGTGCGAAAATTGCAGAGTTTGGGGAAGCCGGAAGTTTGTTTGGAATTCGCCCGGTCTTAGAGATCGAAGTGTTTTGATTAGCGATCTTTGAATTCGTCAACTGCCTGGCGGACAGATTCCGCGGCGCACTCGGAGTATGAGCGATGGTGAGTGAGCGAATCACGATCGACCGCCGTGAGTACGGCATCATAACAATGGGCTCTTTCTCTCGAGACTCCGAAGCGCACCAAATCGGAGTGAAAATGAAGAACTCCAGTCGCAGCGGTCACGGCGAGACCGTCGCAGTGGAGATCGACAGCTACACTCCCCCAGTTTCCATTTCACGCCCAACCTCCTGGATAACTGAGCAAGCTCACCGCGGCGGTGAATCCGTGCAACGCGCCTGGCGCAGCCACCCCCGCGACGCTTCCTGGGCTAGCCACTTCCTCCTCCGAAACTTCGTCACCGTGGTCACAGTTCTCCTCTCCGGGATCGTCATGTGGGAAAGCTCCACTGAAGAGTTTCAAACGCGCAGGGGCGACACCATCGTCTTCCCTCTCTACCTCCCTCACGCCGTATCCACTTCCATGGCGGCTCTCTGGCATTCTTCAGTCATTCCAGGAAACCTCGTCGGACTCTACCTCGTGAGAATTTACATGTCTGAGCGCGGCGTAGGGATGACGTCCGTAGTGGGAGCCTTGCTCTTCCTGGTGAGCGTGCTGGCGACAGTTCAAAGCCATGTGGTCGCATTCTACCTTCACAAGGGACTCTGCAAGGGGCGGAACCAGAAGAAGTACCCGACTATTGACACCGTCGCGGACGCGGTGTGTTTTCTTGTTATTGTGACGGTGACGTCCATGATATTCTCGACACTCATCGCGCTGTGCGTGACGTTCACGCCGTTGGCGAATCGAAGGTGCTTCTGGCCGTTCTGGAGTACCTGGTGGCTGGGCATTCTGGCGTCCACGATTACGGTTACGCCTATGATTGTGCATGGGATGACGTGGAAATGCTCGCCGAATTTGAAACGGCCGGTGAAGGTGCTGGAGATTGCGATCACGGTGGGGATTACGGTGGGGGTGCTGTTTGCGGTGTTCTTCCTGGAGTTGCACTGGTTTCAGCCCATGCCGTATATGTGTTTTCCGCTGATTACGTACACGGCGTTGAGGTTTAATCGAGTGGGGTGGGCTGTTACTGTGACGGCGATGGCGTACGTTTCGGCGTTGGGGGGTGTTCGGCGGAAGGGCGCAGTGCATGCCATCGCCGGACTGCCGAAGTCTTGGAGTGCCCAGCTCATGCTCCAGGTAACTGAAGTTTTTGTTAACAACGTCACATACATTTGCTTGAATTTTCTTTTCGAGAGGTTAGGGGTTTCAAAGCTTAAGACAGTCTTCACATGTTCGCATTTGCACCTCAGAATCTGAAACCATCATTTTGTTAACATACAGTTGTATTCTGACTTGCTGTGTTCCCATTAGTATGAGCCAGTTCGAGCTGTATTGGAGTAAAGAGATTTTAAACAAAATTGAAGTTTAGAAAGCTAGATTGTGTGCCAGTCATGTTTTGTCAGAATGCGACATTATTTCCAAACAATTCCTAGTCTTAAGGTTGAATCTCAATGTCAAGGCTGCATGTTTAAAACGGCTGAAGAATGTCATGTCTGAAAGAAGCCAATGCTGATTCCGATTCGCTCGAAATGAAGGGGGTATGCTTACAAGGACTAAAGCATGTTTTGTTAAGTAACGAAAGAGCATTATATTTTTCAATGCTTGTGCAGTAGCGGTAGTCAGCAGCAAATTGAAATATGGCTAATGCACTACAGTGGTTGTGGTTCTGCAGGTTCAGCTGTTCAGTATTGTGATGGGGGTGGTGAGCATCACGCTGGCAGCGGCGGTGAGGGAGAAGAAGAGCCTGACTCTGAGACTGCACCAAATGAACCGAGATCTGGAATGCACAGTGGAATGCAGAACCCGGCAGTTGCTCAAAACCAACGAGGAGCTTCAAATTTCGCAGAAGAAGGCGGAGATGGCCAGTGACGCCAAGTCGGATTTTCTAGCCAACATGAGCCACGAGATCAGGTTCCCAGCTCTCACTCCCATTTTACGAAATCCCAGTAGGGTTTATCACAGTTCCCCATGAGGGTTTATTTTAGTTCTCAATTCATTCTACCATTTGCTTCTAAATCCAGTCTCGTGCGATTCTGAGCCCCATCATCTCGTTGCAAAACAGTAACCCCTGCTTTCAAATTTGCGATTCTGAGACCCATCATCTCGTTTCAAACAGCAGCCCTTGATTTCCAATTGCGTCATTTTCCAATTGCGTCCTACAGAGCTCTGAACTCTGATACCGTATGGTCATTTGCAGGACGCCGATTCATGGGATTTTGGGGTTGACTGCGTTGCTCCTTGAGTCGGAACTGACTGGGGATCAGAAGGAGAGTCTTGGTTCAGTGAAGGAATGTGCAGATCTTCTCCTTCACATCATTAATAGCGTTCTGGATCTGGCGAAGATTGAAGCGGGACGACTGGAAGTGGAGACCGTGCCGTTCAATGTTCGCCAAATGGTGTCCAGCACGTTTCGGATGATGGAAGCGAGAGCTCACGAGCGCGGTCTCAAGCTCTGTTGGGACGTTGATAGGGCTGTGCCGCCCTCGCTTGCTGGCGATGTGGGAAAGCTCCAGCAGTGCTTGATCAACTTAGGTCTGCATTTTTCTCATATTCTTTGCTTTTTTTCCAGATGTGTTCCTTTGTTGCTGTTCATACCCTTTATCATTTTTTTGGTGTTCACTCAACGCTCTCTCATGGAACTCTCTATAACTGAGTATGTGTCCTGTTGTGTGCAAATGCACACTTTTGTTTGGCTAATGTACACTCAATTTTCTTAGTGGTGTGTTTTGTAATAGCGCATTGTATGTGTATCTTAGAGATTCTGAAAATGTTGTGTACACATCTAATTTGACAATTTCCACTTGCCAAGTTGTGAACACATGTAAGAGTGAGTACTTAGAAGCCCCGAGGTGTCATTTTAGAGGGTTGAGTGTCCTTTAAATTTGTGTCTTTCGTTCAGTATTTTGAAGATGCCTGTCATAAATTTTCTGGGCTTTGGGTTTGCAGTTGGGAATGCGCTGAAGTTTACGCATGAAGGGTGCATATCCGTGCACGTGAGCGTGGCTTCGGACTCGTTGGTTGCGTCAAGGACGAATGCCCTGCATGGTAAGACAATCTCCTGGGTTGTCTCTCTTTCTTTTCAAAGCTTTACAAGTGACATAAAAACAGAATTTCTCATTGGGTTTCTCCTTTATAGAAGAAGAAGACTAAGGTGGGATGTCCATCAAGTGTCGTTCAAAGCGCTAATCCACATTTTCAAAGGGGTTGCATTCCTCAAAACAGTCGACTTTCCTTGAGATACAAGTACAAAATGCATTTAACCCACTTTGAGTCCCATCTCTTTCAACCTCTTATAGAACTAGTGTATGAAATTTTGAAATTCGAATGGTATGCTCTAATCGTGTCCCTATCCAGAAATGTTCACTGAAAACTTCAATGTTTAACCTTGCATTAGAGGAGGGAACTTTTTGCACACTCCTCCTTTAACTCTGATCCGAAAACTACCGTGAATGAAGAGTCTGTTGAGGATAGTTATCTACGCCAGTAGACGCTAATTTTGTGTATGTTGCAGCTTTCTTATTACTGGTGCACTGTGTTGTTGCAGCTCACAGCAGTCGAATGGATACAATGTCGGAGTGCGAATCCGGACTCGCTGGCACTTCAGAGAGCATGTTCATTCACTTCGAAGTTCGTGACACAGGCATTGGAATCAACAAGGAGAAGCTGAAGGATATGTTCAAGCCTTTCACTCAAGCCGATGCGTCCACTTCTCGTCTTTACGGTGGGACTGGCCTTGGTCTCTGTATAGTCCACAGGTACTACTTCCAATTCGGCCTTGGAATTCCTTACTCATTTGGTCTCAAGGCTATCAGTTCCCCGTTTTCAAAGTCGGGGAGATTTGGGATTTTGAAACACGACTAATGCACTATATGGGAAAAAATAAAAATGAAATTCCTTGGCATATTTTGTGAATCCCGATCAGTGTATGACATCTTGAAACATGGATGGTTACCTACTCTGATTAACCCTTTTTGTCAAGGTGAAAAATTATTGTCACTGCAAATAAAATTGTTGGTTTTTTTGGAAATTTTCCAGTTGTTTCAGCCTGCACTAATTTCAATATGTTACAAATAACGCGAATTGTTCATTCTAGCCCAATTTTTTAGGTGTTGGAGAACGGAAGATGGCGCTTTACAGGGGTGTTTCTACCTTAAAAGTCACATGAGTGTTCACTTTCCGTTTGCGAAATGTCATCCAGGTTTGTGGAGCTTTTAGGCGGCACAATTTGGGCGGAGAGTGAAGAAGGAACCGGAAGCTCCTTTCACTTTTGCTTGCCTCTAGTGCTCAGCTCTGCTACACCATCAGCCGAATGTTCTCCAAGAGAAAATTCTCCAGCCAAGGTGTACAAGAAACCATGGAGCCTAGTGGAAGGTTTGGTATTTAATCCAGAATATTATCCACGAGCAGAAAGCACCGTGATTTCAATGGACGAACTCTCAGCCTACGTCTCAAGAAAAAGGGAATTCTCCTTACCACCGTTCAGCAAACTTAGACGTAGTAGTAATGAATTCCCGACAACAACATTTAGTATAATAGATGAACCATCCAGTCGAGCACGGCGATCGTCAGGTTCAGATTTCGAAGCATTCAAAGAGCTGCGGAGTGCGAAGAGAGATCATTTTATTCGAAGGCCGGGCGTGAATGCTGTTGAAAAATCCTCTTCCACAATAGAGCTTGAGCCTTCACCAACATTTAGTATGATAGATGAACCCTCCAGTCAAGCATGGCGATCGTCAAGTTCAGATTTCGAAGCATTGACAGAGCTGCGGAGTGCGAAGAGAGATCATTTTATTCGAAGGCCAGGTTTGAATGATGTTGAAGAATCCCCTTCCACAATAGAGCTTGAGCCTTCCATAGTGATGCCCTCGGTAATAGCACCAGCTCCTTCACTTGATCTTGACGAGACAGAGGCTGTGGCAGGAACTTCAGGCTCTGGTACTTCACCTCCATTCAGGTTACGTAACATTTCGTCTGAAACGTCGTCCCCGTTTTCAGTGCTTAGTAGAGACTCTTCGACAGAGTTGGAGAGTTCGTTGCTGGGGAAGAAGCTTCGGTTGAGGATCCTGCTGGCGGAGGATAACCCCATCAACCAAAAAGTGGCGTGCCGGCAGCTTCAGAAACACGGGCATGTGGTTACGATTGTGGGGGATGGGCAGCAAGCTCTGGAAACTCTTTGTGCTCAGCATGACCAGTTCGACCTTGTCCTCATGGATGTCCAGGTAAGCTAATGTCAATGCCTCTGTACATTTGTTTTTTACCTTTTTTCGGCGTCACGATTTCATATCATTCTTTAGATAGTACCCACGAATCCGAATCTGTCATTCTGATTCTATCAAATGCTTGCATTTCGGCTAGTTTTCATGACATGAATATTTACATTACATATAGCAAATTGGAGTTGCACGAGAGTGGAATAATGCTTAATGAAATTCAGGTCTAGAAAGCGAGTGTTTTTTTCATTTTGGAATTTCAAATGCATGTTTCACTTGCTTACTCAGTAGGTCTCACCAAGCAGTTGTATGAAAGTAGAAGAATGCTCAATGAATTCAAGTTTAGAAAGCTACATGTGGTTAATCTTGGGTCAATCGTGTTGATTGTGATTCAATCTCAAAGTGAAGTAGTTGTTTTGTCATCTGGTTACCAAATGCAGGTGTGACTTGCTTACTAAGTAGGTACTATCTGCTTATGGTAGTAGCCAGAAGCCAAAAACATTGAAGTAACTTACAAAATGTAAAGAATTTTATTGTTTTTTTTCATAGATTTTAGTTGATGGTCTCTCCTATCACCACTTAATCTGCGTATTTTGGAAGTGCCTGATTTTGAAAATTGGTTATTGCCTTCTCTTGTGATCAGATGCCAGTCATGGACGGATTAGCCGCAACCGAGAAAATTCGGGTAACAGAAACGGAGAAGGGGTGGTCCAGGTTGCCCATTTTAGGGTTAACAGCGCATGCTATCCAAGGCTATCAAGACACATGTCTCACCCACGGAATGGACGGCTACCTCGGAAAGCCATTTGACATTCAAAAGCTTCTAAAAACTATTGGGCACTTGCTACCCCGGGAATAGGGAATTTTCATTTCTTAGTGAGGATTTTTTGTAGATTAATTTTCAATTTGTACAGTACATGTTGTAGGACCATTTGTTTCAATAATTCAACAATTGGAAGTTGGGCGATGCAGCTTTTGGTCCTTGCTGGGCCTTGTCCTTCCTGTTGTGTCTGTCAATAAGCTTGATTATGTTTAGACTGCTTGAAAGAACGGTAGTATCATGGTACCTTGTTTTGATGTTGTCGAATACGTCGGTGCTTGTGCTGCTGTTGATGACTTGCTGATCTAAGTTATGTGAAGATTTGTTATTTTGAAATGGCTACAAGCCCCGGGATTTATTTTTTTATTTTATATATTTATTTGAGACTTTGTTGACAATCTAGACATGAATAGAAGCTTCGTAACTCCAGTGAGAGCTTTTCTATTAAGTTACAAGGAAAGCAGACCCATCATGCACATGATTGGGAACCCTAGTCCACTACCCAACTTTGCTCTCTTGCTTCCGAATGAAGAAAAGATTGTAGTGTGGAATTGGGGTTCAAAGGTCTGAAATTGGGTTGAAAAGTCATCATTTTATGAATTGAATGAACACTGCTCTATGCGACTTCTACACATGGCAAAATGCTCATTCATTATTCCACAATGTGAAGGGATTTTTTTTTATTACCAGTGGGACTGTGTGGGGAATTATGAGACTTGAGCCACATTAGCATTCAAAAAGACAAGAATAGTACTCAACTAGGATTTACAATAGGAAACTACAATGTGATTTTGCTTTGATTGCCTACAAAGTACCTTTTTTTGTCAAAATAAGTTGACCAAAGTACATGTTGAATATTCCTTGATTTGGTTTTTTTTGCTAAAAAAATTGTGAATCCTAAACTTAGGGGTCAATTATGAATAGTGACCAAAGGGTCTTCAATGGGTTTCCTACCTTATTCAGGTGTTATTGTTTTTGGATTGTGGACTAAGTAATGGCAAAGTGAACATGACAAATAATCACATGTAGGGATCCACAAGAAAGGTGAAGGTGAGGAATTGTTAGCTCTAGACCAAAGGGGAGGAGACTTAGCATTGCCAAAAACTACATACAAACAGGTTTAAATAGGACCTTATGTGAAAAACAAGCCACTTCTATGAGGACAAAGCTTTTCATGCAAAGCTATTTGCTCTTCACTAACATGGCATACTTTGTCATAATTTGACACAATCTTAATGTAGGCAAGTTTGAGTTATTTAATTCTCTCCATAACTCAAAAATACTCACATGAGAAACAACAAATGACAATGTCTTTGTTATACTTCTTTGCAATTGTGCATGTAGTGAAGGCCCATTGTCACATTTCAAGTAGACTACAATTCACACTTCTTGCCAATCACAACTTGTCACTACTAATATCATCTTTCACATATCTTCTATGTTGCAAATATATTGCAAGGATGAAGAATTGCCATTTTTTTCTTCTATGATTGAGCTAGGAATTCAAGTGCTTAAATCTAATCATTGACAAATGTTTAGTTGTTGTGTACTATTTTGAATAATTCATTTGATTGGTGTGTTTCATTGTTGCGCTCTATTTAGAATAGTTCATTTGAGTGATATGTGTTAATTAGTTGTGTTTCGTAAATTGATTTGACCAATTACTTGGAGTTGGATGGTGGTTTTGATTTTGAAGAAGTTTAACCCCCTAAAGGACCATTTGACCCCTCGGGGGACAATTTGGGTCCGGGCATGTTCCTGCTTTCTCAATTTTTAGTGATATTTTCTGGGATTTTTTGAGGTTGTGTATTTTTTCATGAGATTTGTGAAAATATTTTTTTATTGTAATCGATGCCTAGGAACAAAAGTTATGGCATGATAAGCAAAAATGGAGTTCGGCGGGCAGCACAAAAAAATCACAGAAAGTCAAAATAAATTTTTTTTCAAATTTTTTTCTGAAAGATTATATTTTTGTCTACATTTGAAGCTTTGTTTCATTCAATTTGGACTAATAATGAGAAAGTTATGGACAATCTTAGTTTTTCGGGCAATCTAAGCATCTTCTTGAAAAAATAACTTGTAGAATTCATTTTTGGATGCAATTTTTAGAATTTTTCTAAAAAAATTTTAGACAAGGTTAGATTCTCTTGCTAGAACAATCTCATTGTTGGTATTATTGTGATTCAATTCCATCTAAAAAATATTAACAATTTAGTTTTTTCTTCAATCTTGAATCCACCTCTTCTTAACAATTTTTTAATGAGTGAAAATGAAGTGCTTTTTTTCCAAATTTTTTTTGTAGATTCTCAACTGAACTATTTGACAGAAATAAGTAGAAAATCAAAATCCGTAGTGCAAAAACTTTGAACTAAAAAGATTCAAAGCCAAAAAATCTAGTCAAGCAAGGTGCAAAAAAACTTGTTTTCTTCACTTCAAATGCATGTATCTTGCAATCTGCATAGTCAAAGTTTCTGAAATTTCTTCCATGTATTCATATACTAGTCAAGTATAAGATCTGATGGTTGGATATGCAAAAAAAAATTTAATGTTCTTTTCTCTTTGTAATAGAAATGACAATTTTGAGTGTTTTTTGATAGGAAAATCACCTTGGTCCTTTAGGGATTAATTAAGTGGTCAAACTTTTTTATTTGACTTACAACTTCTAAATCAAATGTACATATATTAGAAGCAATTAGCAAATAGGAACATGTCAAAGACCCTTTTCATGCTCAAAAGACACAAAAAGAAAGTAGATAGAAGAGGTAAGTGCCATTGATATTTATGAGTTGAATACAATTTCAATTTATGGTGATCATTTAATATTTGTTTCTAAACTTATTCAAATGTTCCAAAATACTTTCTTGGATTGTGTTGGAATATTTTTGCATTTGGCTAGTTAGACTTAACCAAAGAATCGCTAGTTTAATACCAAAACTAATGATCAAAAGATTATTTGGTATTTTTTGAAGACAAGGTCATCATACATATCAAATACAAAGGTAATGGATGAGATTCAAATTCCCTTTTTGAGACATCTCATGTGAACCATCTTGAATGAATACTTCATTGCATTTTGAAGTTGAGAGCCCTAAATCACATTGTTAAAAATAGAATGGAATGGAAATCGAACTTGTAACATAATGGTATTTTGCACCATATTATAGACCTATGGTAAAATCTTCAAAATATTAAAGCATACATTGTATTTCATATGAATTTCTTTTAGTTATTTCTTCACAAATGAATCTAAAAATATTATAACTTACAAAAGACATTTATTTTTATCTTTGAAAAAAAATTTAAATACAATGATAAATTTTAGGACAAAATGAAGCCTACGTGAAAAAATTTTATAGCCATGAAGTTTGACTACATGGCTAAGTATGGGATTTGTCCTTATAGGGTTCACCCTTAACTACCATAATGTTCAAAAATGACTACATTTGTTTAAATATAGGAATTGAAATGGATCACTTTAGATGATCAAGGGACATAGAAAAATGTAGCAATGCAATGAAGAAACCTTACCCTCCTTTAGATTTGACTTTGATTTATCACAATTTTAAGCTTAGATTGAAGCTTTGAAGCATTTACCTATTAGATTCAATATTTTTGTAGTATAGTGGTGTAAATAGTAGAATTCCATCATTTAAGTAGCAATTTTTGCTTGAGTATACAAAGTAACGTAGATGTCGATAATTTATATGTCATTTGTAGGCTCTTTTTTTAAAGGATCTTTAATAATATGTGTGAATTTTTTCATAAACATAAGTGTAGAGTAGTACAAAGAGTTCCTAGTCCAATTGCTAGTTATACTATTCGATCCAATTTCACTATTCGTCATTCTAATGTCAATAGGGAAATCAATTTAACACCCTTAGACTTAAGACATCTCTACAAACATTTTCTCCAATGTTTGTTTTACCATCCATCAAAGGAAAGATATCAAAGATAGAATCCATCAGGCCTAGAATTTTTTTTACAAATTAGAAGGCCCAAGTATGCAACTCCTATATTATACGACCCTAATTATAATCACTTATAATGCATTTTAGTCCAATCTCAAGGGATATAATTTGTTTTAATGTAGAAAACTATTGTAGCCCTTTCAATAAGCAATCTAAAAAAGTAATAATAATTATACATGAAATGAATATTTTTGAGGAAAAAAATATCATTAAAGCCTAATTATATGAATTTTTAATACATGTATCATGGGCTAAGCTATCCAAAATTTTGGACTTTTCCATAAAAATTTAACATTTTTTATTATGGAAAAAATACTGCAAGTGAGTTTTTTAATGTTTAAATTATATTTTCTCCTTGGCAATAAGACATGCATCTTGAAGTGCAACCAAGTTCAAAAAATCATCCATTTTGGGACAACCATCCATCATTTATGTGCTTTCATCCACTATATTGCCAAAAATGACAAAACTTCATCCAAAAATTGATGATTCATTGTTTTGGAGCTGATTTTGGCAAATTCATCCACATTTTTCTCTTAATTTTCAATACCTAGTACCAAAATCAAATAAGGTGTATGCACCTATAATCACTAGCCAAAATGTAAAGTCAACATTTAAAATAGAAAAATTGAACAATATTTAGACTTAGATATTGATGGCACAAGATGTATGCAATCATGAGACCAAAGCCCATGAGAGTCTAGTGCCATTCTTTGGTAAACCTACATAGACTAGTACTTTGAAATTTAATAACGTATTCATACAATGTCAAAATAATACATACTAAAGTGCTTTAGAATCATCTTTCACTTGCCAATGAGATCCATCAAAAAAAATTCATGTTTTATTATAGAAAGGATCCTTAGTTGCAATTATCAAAAGTGTAGATTAAAATTGTCCTTACTTTAATCCTTAAAGGTTTGGGAAGTCCAATTTTGGACACAACTTATGGTGTCTTTTTCTATATTTGACATTGAAGGAACATGACTTGAAGAAAATACCGTAGTAGTGGCAAAAGTTTGAATTCATGCTCTACATGGCACTTCCAATTTGGATCATGATTATACCTCCTACATGTATCAAAAGCTTCATATTGGTCACATATTCTATTGAGTATGTTTTTAGATTTGAGCATGATAAGGTTTAGATGTTAATTTGACATCCAAATAAAAGACACTCATTGTTGAATTATCAATCTAATGATGTATATCTTGCCATATTTTTGCACATAATTCATATTTTAGGAATCAAGTACAATACAATATATACCATTCCCTACAAACCTTTTTTGGTTAAAATTTTGTCAGAAATTTGCTAAAAATTTAAAAGGCAACACCCACTTTACATTGGGTACCTCCTCAAATGCACCACCCACCCAAAAACTACCATCATCACTCAAGTATGCATCAATTCAAAATTCATATGTACCTATGTCGAAGAAACGATTCTAGAACCTCTAACTTCCCCCTAAAACTTTGATCCTTCCTAACTTTTGCATATGGTATCCAAATGTCATGTTCTTTGATGCGTTGGAACCTCCATTCATTTGTCAACAAGAAAATATAACTAGTCCGCCATAATAATATTAACTAGGCACAATACATTAGCACAAAGTGGTGAAGAAGATACTTCACCAATTCACATCTTGGGAGGCATATGGAAGTCTGTCCTTGGCTATGGTAGAAACACCAATTAGCGTCCCTGATCCCATCCTTGTACCCTAAATATCACTAAATGTATCCCTAGACTTTAGTTAATGTGTCTTCCATATTTTTAATTTTGATTGGCTGACTCATGTGAAGGACACATACTTAACTGTGATTCTCTGACATCTGATTTTCGCAGAGTTCAGATTTGGGTCCACACATGTGACACATTCAGTGGTTTAGGGAGCCAGCACTTTGAAAAACCATAGAAATTACATACGACATCCAAAAGATCTAATTTTTTTTTTTGAATATTCATGATTTTCACTTTCGAATACCACAGAAATATAACTTGTAAGAATAGATGCCTCCAACTATGCTGAATTGCTTATATTGACGCTTTTGGGGTGCTCCCATCTTAATAAACTCAGTCCATTTTCGTGACTTCGACAACTGAAATATCTCCAGCTTCAGGCTCAAAGGCCCAAAACCTAACTTATTACTGCACTTATTAGCGTCGACAACTGATGCACAGGAATCTTCTCTCTGGCATTCCTGTCCAGATGTCGCACCCACGCAAAAGCAGACCGCAGCCAGTACGGCGGTCAACTGTCTCATTGTTACGTTCAAAGTAAAGATACTCTCCGAGACCGACCTCACTGAACTGGCATCATTCAGTGGCAATGCATGAACAAACTCTCGCGAAAAAGAAAAAAGATCTCGCAAACCCACCTTCCAAACTACCTACTCACGAATTTCCTATCACCGTTTCCGTTTTGATCTCATAATTTTTCAATCATGAAACCCGGCTTCTTCAACGGATTGCAGTAAGGTACCAACTTCAAACTTGGTCTCCAGTCAATTGCAAGGTAGCGTTCAATCTCTTCTTTCCTGATGAGCTCAAAAGTTTGAATGATAAAAAATGCATTTCAACCTGAATTCCGTCTCCAACAGTTCCTGTCATCGGGGTTTCAAACCTTCTGTTCTCGAGATCTTTAATCATAAAACCCGGATTCTTCAACGAATTCCCACCTCAAACTCGGTCTCCAGGCACTTGTAAGGTAGCGTTCTTTCCTGAGCTCAAAAGTTTGAATGGTAAAAAATGCATTTCAACCTGAATTCCGTCTCCATCAGTTCCAGTGACTCGGTTTTTTTTCACCTTTTGTTCTCGAAATCTTCAATCATAAAACCCGGCTTCTTCAACGAATACCCACGTCAAACTCAGTCTCAAGTCACTTGTAGTATCAGGATGATCACCTATCTCCGATCACTTAAGCAATTCAGACTATCTGTGGCATGGGGAAGGTTGAGGAAATTTTTTTCCCATGTAAGCACCTGACCCATTTCCAACCACTTAAGCAATTATGCATATTTGGAGCAAAGGTTTTTTGAATGGAGAATTTTTCCCATGTGCAAAAATAGAGTTTAGAAAGATTGCATATTTTTCCAGAATTTTATTACAAAAAATGTAATTATTATGAATTTTTTAGTGGAAGATTCTCTTTGACCTGTAATGGTGGTATAAAGCTTTCTATTTGTGACCATAGGCTTATTGCAAAATCGACCAAGGGTTGGTTGCAAATTTTGAGCCTTGCAACCGATCATAATGTGACACAACTACTACCACAATTTCACGGAAAGAAAGTAGCCTACATAATGGAAATGGGGTAGTGATCAGAAATGGGTTGGCTACCTTAGAGAAATAGATTTAAGAAGGATTTCATAATTTTTACATTTTTTTCCTCAAAATTAAAATTATAATGAATATTTTTTGTGAAGATTCTATTTGCCCTATTCTTGATATGTATGCAAACCTATTTCCAACCGTAAGCTAGTTAGAAAATTGATGTAAGTGATTGTTGTGGCTTTCAATGTACATATTGTGATCATTGTATGCTTTCAATGTTCATCTCCTAGACATTTTTGCTGCTTCTATTGTTCCTGCTCTACATGAGCTGTCACCTACACCACAACTGATTGGAAATTTAGCAGCCTAAGCTGTGAGAATGGGAGGCTGATCCAAAATGGGTGATCTCCTTAATTCAATCTTTTCTTTCCTCTCACAAGTTTGAATGATAAAATATGCAGTTCATTCGACCAATACCACCTCCAACAGTTCGTGCATCAGGAACTTCAAGGCATGTGAACATGGTGCCACGATGGTGCATTGAAGTGCAATTATGTTAATTTAGTGCCAACCTCCATACCAACCTAGTATGGATAAAATGACACTAAAATGACCTGTATGCAGCCTTTAGTGTCAAAATGGCACCAAAACAATCTCTGGCCCAACTTTTCTGATGTGGCTGTCACTTTGTTTTTCCACCTTTTCCTTCCAAATTATAACTTAATCATGAAATGGCTTCGTCAACACTGAATCCTTTCTCCAACAGTTTTCCTGGCTGTCACTAAGTTATTTGTCACCTTTTCCTCTGGAAAATTTAAATAATAAAAACAGCACCTTACCTTAAAACAATTCAGTCCATTGAGTCCCCACTGACCTCAAACTGTCTCCTGACAGGTTTTTGTCCTTTTCGTCTCTCTCAAGTTTTTAATGTTAGAAAGAGCATCTTCAACGAATTCCACCCACCAACAGTTCCAGTTAGTTTCTTTCACCTTTTGTTCTCAGGAATCAGGATTGTAATGAAATGATAAAAAGAGCATCTTCAAAATAATTCCATTCGTAGCAGTTTTTTCAAGGGTTTTCGATTTTTCATTTTTCAAAATTCTTCCATTTTTTATGAAATGCCCAAGTGGCAATATAAAAATGTTAGAGTGGTGCTCCCAATTTCAACATTCATCTACATAATGGATAGGAAATATTACATTAGCATTACTGTATCATATGTCCATAATTCTATTTTCATCCATAATTTGGCAATTTCATCCAATTTTTTTTTTATTTGAAATTTTTGGGAAAAATGCTTCATGGTTAGTTGCCATTTTTTTAGCCAAATTAATTTTTTTGTTGCACTCTAGCACCACAAAGCCAAAAATATTCCAATTCACAAGAAAAGTTATTCCATTCTTTCATTTTTCACAATTTTCACTAGGTTAATTCTTGCCTTCAACCAAAATCTTTTGAGCATGAAAAACCTAGATATAACATTCTTTACCAATGAGGTAGGGGGCCCTATTACATTCTTGAAAAGGGGAAGAAAATTGTCTCATATGGCTCCTCAAGTAACCCCAATCCTTGGATTAATTGATAAGTCCCTAGAAAAGCTTAGTACCTTCCCAACATGGAAAAAATTGTTGCCTAATTATATAATGTTATGAGATTGATTTTGCACAAACAATCCTTTGAAAATTCATATTATATTAATATGATGTTTATAGTATATTTATATGATGTTCAGCAAAAACAAACTAAAAAACTTCGGAATCCTCTTCCACTTGCCAATGAGACCTCACCAAGACCAAGATGCTTACTAGTATTTTTTTGGACGGTGATAGGGTGCACATCCCTCGTGATGTCATGCGCCATGGTACACCTCACAAGCCCCACCGGCACGCGAGCCCCAGCGGTTCCCACGCACCACTTGTCACTCACTCCGCATTTCTCGCTTTCCTACCTACCAGACCGGAGAATCTCCTTGGTCTGTCGCTACGTGGCCTACTTGGTAGGTACTACGGAAGGGAATGTTGGAAGCGCAAGTAGGAACCCTGCCAGGAAGGGGAAGGCAGGAAGGCAGAAGAACAGGGCTCCGAGGGGAAAAGAAAGAAAGAAAGAAAGGTTCGCCGTGAGAGAGCATCCATGCTGCTGCTACGCTAGTTGCTGCAACTTGTGTGACGATAAGATCGAGGATCTGTGGTTGGATTAGCTACGAAACAGACGAAGAAGAAGAACGGGAACCACCTCAATGACGATGCTTTGATTGTGCTTTGAAAGGTTCTGATGGTGCTTTGATGCGTGGGGGGGACGTCGAAGCTTGGTGGTGGAGGTCGTGACGGCGTGGAGCTTGGAAGGGAAAGCGCGAGCTGGTATGTGTAGAGCCACCGCTGGAGTTGAAATCGAGGAAATGCGTGAGCGCAAATGCATGTTGTTGGATTGCGTGTTTGTGGTGTCGGCATTGATGCTTTCGTCGTCAGATTGCTAGGTGGGTGGCGTGGTTTAGTATCTGTAAGGGTGTCGGGTCTTAGGTAGTGATGACTTTGTGAGAATTGCGGTGGGGTTTGGTCGAAGTTTGTGTGTTGCTAGTGATTTGTGGAGTCTGGGTATCTCGGCAAGCGTGCATTGATGATTTGGTGAGATTGCACTCTTACCAGAGGGTGTCGATGGTGGTGGTGAGGGAATAGCTTGGTTTTGTGGAATTTTCGTGGGGTTTGGCCAATTTTGAGTGTATGAAGTTTTAGGGGTGATTTTTTTGATTTGGAGAAGTAATTGGAGAGATGATTGTAGCGTTTGATTGTTAGCGAAGTTTGGTGGTGGAGCGATGTCACATTGCGCTAGTTTGGGCTTTGGTTGACGTTCGGGAAAGTGGAACAGCGCATGCATTGTGTGTGACGGTTCCCACTCGGTGGTGGCGCTCAGAAGTCAATTGACCTTGGATCTCTGCGGTGTGCGATAGGATTGAGCGTTCGACACGTTCCTGCGAAGCCAGTTTGGTTTGCTCACTTGTGTTTTGAGGTCATCGCCTTCTGTTGATTTACTTGAGAGCGGATAGCTTTGAGTTGAGCGACGGTTTGGATATGAGTTGAGCCTCGTTGTTGCCATTGTCGTCGTTGGTCATTCGAGGCTGAGATGTTGACAAGGTGGCAAAGATTTGATGTCGATAAGAAATTTAGGTCGTACACTAGGTTTGTGCGGTGTGTGTATTAGGATTGGGAGATCCTCCCGTCGCTGCGAAGCCAATTTTGTTTTGCGCACTTGTGTTCTTGGGGGTTTCCCCTGTTTTTTTAAGTAATCATTACGAAGGTATTCTCTTTCTTTGAGTAAGATTGTTGTGAATTGAGCCTCGTCAGTCAAGGCCGAGACGATGAGCATTTGATTTGTGAGAAGAAATTTAGGTTGTGGTCGATGGGTATGTGGATGTGACATTGCGTCGGTGCTGAGCGGGATGTGGCCATGGGGGCAGGGGTTGAGGGAAGAACGAATGCTGTGAGCGACCATGGCTGCAGTCCAGGTGATGAGCTGCTGCGGCAGGAACGTGTCGGTCGGGGTAACCTCCTCCAGGTGCATCGATACCAGTGTCCGCGGTCATGGCGCAACGGCCTCTCTTCTCCGCTTGAAGAAATCGTCCATTGCGCCTCTGGTGCAGCATCAGCAGCTCCGGAAGGATGCCCGAATTCCCAGTAGTCGCACCAACCGCGTCTGCTGCAGCGCAGTGGAGTCCATCGGCGCATGGCCCCAAACCTCTGAAACGCTCACCTTCTCCACCAGCCCCGCGGAGCGCAACGAGGAGCAGGAGCAGATGCTCAAGGACTTGGCCGACTCCGACGAAACCAAGCGCGCCAAAACCCTCTTCAACATCGTCTTCGTCTCCGCCGAAGTGGCCCCTTATTCCAAGACAGGCGGCCTCGGTGACGTCTGCGGCTCGCTCCCCATCGCGCTCGCGCAGCGCGGCCACCGCGTCATGGTGGTCTCCCCTCGCTACATGAACGGCGTGACGGACGCTTTCTTCGAAGCCGCCTTCGACTGCCAGTGCCGCATCCCCATCACCTGCTTCGGCGCCACGCACGAGGTCGCGTTCTTCCACGAGTTTCGTGCGGGCGTGGACTGGGTGTTCGTGGACCACTCTTCCTTTCACCGCCAAGGCACGCCCTACGGCGACACGCGCGGCACCTTCGGCGACAACCAGTTCCGCTTCACGCTCCTCTGTCACGCAGCTTGCGAGGCACCCCTCGTGCTCGCCCTGGGCGGGTACACTTACGGGGAGAAGTGCGTGTTCGTCGCGAACGACTGGCACGCAGGCCTGGTGCCAGTCCTTCTCGCGTCCAAGTATCGTCGTCACGGCGTCTACGTGAACTCGCGCTGCATCTTAGCAATTCACAACCTTGCTCACCAAGGAGTAGAGGCAGCCACGAGCTTCTCCAACCTTGGCATCCCGCAGGAATGGTATGGCGCGCTGGAGTGGGTGTTTCCCGAATGGGCGCGTCTCCACGCCCTTGACAAAGGCGAAGCTGTGAACCACCTCAAAGGCGCGGTCGTCACGTCTGATCGCATTCTCACAGTCTCCCAAGGCTATGCGTGGGAGATTACAACACCAGAAGGAGGATGTGGCCTCGACAAGCTCCTCGGCAGCCGTGCAGCAGTCATCAACGGCATCACGAACGGCGTGGACGTCGACGACTGGAGCCCCTCAACAGACCGTTACCTCACTGCAACTTACACGGCTGGGGATTTAGCAGGGAAAGCAGAATGCAAAGCTGCGTTGCAGCGAGAGCTCGGGCTTCCAGTTCGTCCTGAGGTTCCACTCATCGGCTTCATTGGCAGATTGGATTACCAGAAAGGACCTGACATTGTGCAAGAGGGCGTACCTGAACTTATGACCGACGACTTGCAGCTCGTCATGCTCGGGAGTGGCGACACGGAGATGGAGAAGTGGATGAAGTGGGCGGAGACGCAGTACAGTCAGAAGTTCCGGGGCTGGGTGGGATTCTCTATCCCTGTGGCGCACAGGATTACTGCAGGCTGTGACATTCTTCTCATGCCGTCCAGGTTTGAGCCTTGTGGGTTGAACCAGCTGTACGCCATGCGGTATGGGACTATTCCTGTTGCACATGCTACGGGGGGCCTGCGAGATACCATTGAGAATTACAATCCGGATGCAGAGAATGGCCAAGGGAGTGGGACAGGATGGACATTCTCCCCCTTGACAAAAGACGCGATGGTGGGAAGTGTTTGGGGATCGATCTTTGCATACAGGAATGATAAGGAAGGGTGGGCGAGGATGCAGTTGCGGGGGATGGAGAAAGATATGTCGTGGACTCGGTCTGCGCTGCAGTATGAGCAGGTTTTTGAGTGGGCGATGATCGATCCTCCGTATGCTGCTTGATCTGTTGTCGTTCCTCCCTTTTTTTTTAATATTTGAGTTGATGAAGGCGACGTTGGTTAGTTAATAATGCTTATGGTCCATCGCTTGTCACCCTTTTACGGTCAATGTGTTGTTTCCTGGAAGAGGGAGCTACATTATGCAACAAAAACAGCCTTTAGGGTAGGTCGGAATCGACGTGGTGTAGTGGCTCTACTGAATTTCCAATTTTCACTCAATGGGGCTCAATGGAGATCAGTGAGCTCAAGCATTTGCTGCTTCTGTGAAAGATAGTGAATGAGGATACAATTTGATACAAGATGAAAATTTGCGACTAGTGCAGAATTCTACCGTTCAGTAGAATCGTCATCCTGTCACTTGGGCTGGGATACTCTCCACTTGGTGACCATGGTGTGAGGCTGTTCTTCCTTTGTTGACTTTTACTTTGGCAGTACAAAGTGGACTGCTCCACCTATATTTTGTGGTTGGTCTCTGACAGCTGATGCTTCCAAATTTGCCAGTCATTTGTTTCTTTTTCCGTAGCTCTCCGTAGGAGTCAATTCCAATGTACCAACATTGGAATGGGATTAAGTGGTGGGTGGTTTGATAACCCATCTTGCCTCAAATTTCTGCTAGAGGAAGATGAGTCTCCAATTAGATAGCTGAAGATTTTTCAATTTTGAAACTTGTAAACTCCTTGAAGTAGGTGAGAGCTTCCAATGTTAGAAGTCTTTGAAGAATGTGAGTGCAACAAATGACAATTTTTGTCTAATGATGAGAATGATCATAGAAGTAGCTTTTTCAAAAACTTATAATGGTAGAATATACTCGATTGGAGATGGAAAAGTTTGTTGACATTGAGAGTTTTTTTGGTTTTTTTTGTCACTTGAAGAATATGCTTGGCAATGGCAAGGATTGTTGTGCATTGTGAATAATGAATGAATACAAAAGTGTCCTATGTAGATGGAAACGTGATTGTTTTCATCCATCCAATTGTTGTTAGATTCTTGAATTAGCTTTCTTAACAATTGTAGGATTGAGGTTATTCTTTGCAAATATTAAGTTGTTTTAGATTGTCAAAATTATTCTTTGTAAATATTCTATAGAGTTCAAAAAACATAAGAACATTTCACCTCATAGACCAACTATCCCTTGGAAAGGGACATCCTCCTCTTTGTCCCCCTCCAACTCACTTGAAAGAATTGACTCCCTTCCCATGCTATTGATCTCAATTCATAAAAATTAAATCTCTTGAATTTTGTCTATCCTAATTTTCCAACTAAAATAGTTGCTATTGATCATTATTAGATATGGAGAGAGATCTCAATTGTTCATTTCAAGGCTTAGGATAATTCAACTCTCTCCTCATATTCTTGTGCGTGTTTGTCTATAGCTCTCAACTCAACTCTCCTCACTTACAACCTTCCTCCCACTCTACCCACTCAGCACCATCTCTTGGTAAGGTTCTATGATGTTTGTATTGTTTTCTTACATGTCACATAGTATATATGAATATATTATATATGATATATGGTGTATATTTTTTCTAAAGGCCTTTAGTCATTATATTGAATTGTGATTTTTGATTTGTACTCCATAAATCTTTGATAAAACGTTGAACTTATAATAAGTTGCATTGTTGAGGTAAGCATTGTATATTGATATCATTCTTGTTTTGGGGGGCTTCAAGTATTCTTTCTTATTTTTTACATTTCTACAACAGTAGTAGTAGTAGTAGTAGTAGTAGTAGTAGTAACATGTATTTCTATGCTCCTATTGTATGTTTATTGTTGTAAGAATCAACCATGTTGAGAGGCAACACCGACCACGTCCTTGTGGTTGGAAGGGTTCGAGTCCCTTACGTTGAAAATGCAAAAGAAATTGTCAATGTTAATTATT
Source organism: Straminergon stramineum (assembly GCA_963920665.1). Taxonomy (NCBI): domain Eukaryota; kingdom Viridiplantae; phylum Streptophyta; class Bryopsida; order Hypnales; family Calliergonaceae; genus Straminergon; species Straminergon stramineum. The sequence continues at coordinate 12,961,503 of OY987271.1, read as the reverse complement.
GATATTGAATTCATGGTGGTATTGAACAAGGTTTAAGAAAAGGGCACCAACCATGTCTCAAACAGTAAAGGCAACAACTGCAAATGGAAAGAATTAAAGATAAGAAACACAACAATCTACAAAGGGAAAGAAAAGAATTCAAAGTTAGTCAACATTGTTGCACAATTCCAATTTGATGTAGCCCTTACAAAGGAAATTGTTGTTGCTGAAATTATTGCAAAAGAGACTGCACAAAAACAAGTAGTCGTAAAAAACCTTGCCATGAAAAAAATAAAAGAGCTCTTATATAGCCCACAAAATTAGATGTGAGGATGTCAGAGTTACCCTTTTTTTAAGGAGCGCTAACATTCCCATTCAACTTTTGAAAAAAATTGAAGAAATTCATCAAAAAAAAGTATACCTAAACTTTACTCCATTGAAAGAGGTGGAGCTCTTTCTAGGTTGCACATGAAAATGGTGTGCTGTATTTTGGCATCCTCACTATGCATGGTGATCAAACACATCCAAACTTATTTTAGATGGGACAAAGGTTAGAATGCTCGAGTGGGGCACTTTATTCTAATCAAAATATTCCACAACACTAGTTTGTACACATTCATTGGAATATTAGGGGATGGCATCAAAGACAAAGGCAAAGTACTTGAATGAGACCTTACAACAAATTACAGAAGGAGTTGAGGAATGTGTGAAGCATGGTATTCTTTTTGCAAAATACATAATCATCTTGATTCACAAGAATGTCATCAAAAGTTCTGCAACATTCTCAAGATGAAGAAACAACTAGAAAATGCTCTTCTTAGCACCTTCTTGACAATTTTGCGGTCTAAATAATTCATCCCCTTAGTTTTTTGAATTCTACCAATTTGCCAAGGGTATGGAATACTCCATGGTCCTAGTGCTCTAGAAATTTATGATGAATCTGGATGCCATTGACATGGATGATGAGACTCAAATATTTTTTGAGTATACAAATCTGAGTTCTTGCCTTGTAGATTTGGTTGGCAGTAGCTTACATTGAACTTAGACAAGGCACAAGATGATGCAAAGTGTGATTATTTGGTTGTAGATAACGTTGTAGAAGACTCAGGGCGAGATCAAAATGATGTCATTGTTATTGATGGTAATCAAGATGTAGATGCTCCTTATGTAGAGTTGCTAAAGACTAGTGTAAATGCTAGTCTTGGAACCATGGTAGAGCCAATGAACATTCAAGTGGTTTACAATGCGGACTATGACTTGGCCAATAGTTTTCTACTTTAATTCTAAGCATTGAAATACTTATGACTTTTTTAGTAGAATTTTGAGACAACTATAGGGTTTTTATAAACCCTTGTATCATATTTTGTTTGAATAAAAAAAAATTTAGTTAAAAAAAAGTACTAGTTTAACCTTTGTGAATTTGTTTTAATTTTTTTCATTGAAGGAAAAATGACACTTGTGCCTGTTTTTTAATTGATGTTGATTATTTATAGATTTGTCAATCTTGTCACTACCTTCCTATCCCCTCAAAAGAAACATGCATAGATCTAATCTGAATATTTTCTTAATTCAAAACCTCAAATTGGTGTGCAAGAGAAATGTCTTAATTACTCTAATAAAAAATGACCATTTTAAACTTATTGGTAAAAAAATTGAGAAATATACCAATGTTCAATCCACAACCTAGTTTATAAGGAATTTCAAATTTTGTTTGGAATTGCTATGGTAGATCAAATCATACAAATTTGATATATAGGTCATATTTAACAAATTATGTTTGAAAAATATCACAAAACTTACTGCACTAGCTTATTTTTCAAGTAAGATAGCTAATCAAACTTTCTTATGGTAGCTTTTGTCAATGCTAAGCCTCCTCCTTTTGATTCAAGATCCAAAAAGAATTGATGTATACAAAAATTGGATGTATAACATTGTTAACTAACACTTGGGGTCCCTTTTTGAAGACTCATAACATTATTAACCTACAATGGAGGATTCCCTATTGCTCCCCAAAAAATATGGCCTCCCAACATTGCAACTCTATATTTGACAAAAATTCTTGATCATTTGAAACTAAACCACCTCAAGTATCCATGAATGAGATATTACAATTTTCCTTGGGACACTACTTAGGATATACTTGTGTAGTAGTTAAGCAATGAGTGGATAGTTATGTGATATTAGATTTATAGCTAGTTAACTCCTAAAATTCCTTGACTATGTGTTCATAAAAAATGCTCTAAAACTGTGACTTTATACTTTGTCACAAGTAAAAAAATTTAGAAAAAAAAACATTTTTGGACACATGTAACTATGGGATCTTGAAGTACACTAGTTTGAGAAGATGTGGAAAAAATTTCAGAAATTTCAAGTGCGTGGATTGCAAGATATTAACATTTGAAGTGACAAAAATCCTTTTTTTGGCCTTGTGAAAAATTGTGCAGCTACACTTCACAAGGTCACATTTGTATGTAAAAATGTCCCAAATGGTGGTTCTTCTTTGGATTTATTCTTTAAGTCAAGTTGGCTACATGCTTGAAAAAATTTAGTTGATTTGGAATTGTACAACATGTAAAAAAATATTAAGTAGAAAGAAGTAGAGAATGAATCCAAATACTAAATTGTTGAGAGTTTTCTTATAACATTGAAAAATGCCAATTCTAATGGTTGTCATGTTGTAATAAGTAATCTCCATACTATGATTTTATTTTTTTCCAAAAATATTGAAAATCAAGTTAAATAAAGGACTTCAAAGTTTATTATAGAGTAGAGATTCCATAATTGCCCACAAACTAAAACTCCTCATAACTTTCATCTCATTGATCAAAATGGAATGATTCAAAACTTTCCTCATATATATAAATCTAGAAAACCAATTTCAAATTTTTATTTCTAAAAAAAAAGATTTTTTCTGATTTGCCCAGGCTACACAAGTTGAGAAACAAACAACATTTTGCATCATAACTTTTCACTTGTATACTCAAATGAAATGAAATTTAGCACTCATGGGAGATATTCCTTGTCCACACCTTGTAAAAAAAATTCAGCCTAAATCAGTCAAATCTCTCCTCACATGTACCTGGCCAAAAAACTTATGTTGCTAAAAATACAAGTCTAGTCTTTTAGGGGTTAAGTGGGTTCAAAGTTTGATATAGAGTTCCATATAAATTTTGTGGATCTAATTGACATTTCATTGGTTCTCTAATTGGAACTGGAATGTTCAGTATTTTTTACTTTATCCCTTGATTCCCTAGTTTATATGCCTTTTCAACTACTAGTCAACTATCTCTAATAAATTGTTCAACAAATGTTTGACAAATTATAATCTAGTTTTAGATGCTCACACCTCATAAAGTTAACTAATTTAAACAAATAGCCTGTAGTTAACCCTTAAAATAAAGAGCCTACAATTGTGTAAACAACCTCAATATCCCTACTTTGTATTTTCTATTTTTGTCACAAATTATGATTGACAATTATTTTATTTTATTTTTCAGAAAAATAATCCTATATTTTCTTGCTGATTTAAGACCTGAAATTTTGAATGTTTTTTGTGAAAATTTGAAATTACTATGATTTTATCAAGTACTAGGAGAGAAAATTCATATCAATTACAATATATGCTTGAAAATTCTTAAATTTTCAACATAGGTCTATATTATAGTGTGTAGAATCATAGTCTAATCCAAGTTTTTGTGTCATTGTATAATTAGAATATCATAATATCATGGTAATAGATCCAAAGTTTAAATAGTTATAAATAGTTTAATTTTTAATTTTTTCAAATTTTCAAGTTGGAATAGAAAGTAAATGTAGTTTACTTCATATCATTAGTTGATCTCCAATTTAAAAAAGAACACGATTTTGTCTAAAATTCAGATTTAGAGTAAAAAGATACAATTGCCCAAATACATTGAAAAAGCATCAAGATTTTGTGATTTGTTTTATTTGCATCCTTTTTTTTGTAGATAATTCAATAGTACCTCAATGAAGAGATTTTGACCAACATCTAATCAAAGCACATAAAAAAAACACTAAAATATATTGAATAAAAAAAGCATCTCATTGTCCTATTTTCTTCACTTGAAATCATCAAAGTGTCACTTTGTTGCTCTATGGTCCTTTAAGGGTTGACAATATAGCTTGATGGTCTAAGTGGCACTTGGATGATCAAATACAACAAGTTCTCATTGAAAAATAGATGATTTTTATGAAAATATTTTTGGAAGTGTTTGTTGCATATGTAAGAAGTGTTCTTTGCATATGTAGGAAGTATTCCTTGCACATATATGAGTAGCAATTGGTGTTGCAAAGCCTCAATTCTCAATGAAGGATTCTAAAAATTTCTAGGGTAGAAGATGCGAAATCCATTGATAAAAAATCATTAGATGGGATTCAGCTGCCCTGGAGGGCCGTTTCAGGCCAGTTCCCAAGGCTGGGAACCAGCCAGGGCTGGCCAGAATTTAAAATTACTAAAAAATTATTAAAAAATTAAAAAAATTAAAAAAATTAAAAAAAAAATTAAAAAATTAAAAAACAAAATTAAAAATATTTATAAATTAATTTTTTTTTCAAAAAAAATATTTAAAAATTAATTTTTTATTATTATCCGACGTGGTCGTCGGCTGATCACGTCAGCGAGCAGCTGTGGCCGAGTTCCCACAGTCTTAGAACTTGTGGGAACTCACGGTCTTCTGCAGGAGGTCATTCTCATCTAATGGATACCTTTCTAGTGTATTTAAGAATTCCTACCTCTTTTTCTCTTAATCCAAATTTTAGCAATGAAAATTATCTTTTTTGACTTTAAAACCATCTAATAAAATTAAGCTTACCAAGTCTAGTTTCTAGTCCAATTTGAAATTTTGGGAAATTCTCGAAATTGAATATTTTATTACCATTTGAACTTCAGCCCAATTACCAAGGTCTATTGATTTCTAATTATAAAATGACACCAAAAAAAATTGATTTACATTATAATACTATGCACTAAAACTTACACTTATGATGAATTTTTCAGATTTTTTCAGCTTAATTTGTATTTGATATAAAATTTATTTATTTTTCAATCAAAAATTCAAGAAAATTTCAAATATTAACAAAAAAATCTGAATATTTTTTTCTTATTAAAAAGCATTTAAAATTTGAATTTAGACTCAAATTAGAATATTAGACCATATAGAGTGGAGAATTTTAAAGTTTGACCTACATGGTCATGGCTCCATTTGTTAACCCCTAAAGGACCACAAGGCCACCAAGTGGCTTTTGCAACTACTTTTGTAGAAATTCAAAATGTGAACCTTACTAATAATGTGTGACCAACAAAGATTGATTTGGGAATTTTTTTTTCAATTGAATTTGTTAGTGCAATCTCATCAAGAAATGATCCATTGTGCAATTTTGGGATAATTTTTTGGAGAAAAGAAAAAGGACTTTGGGGCTTCACTTTCTATCCTCTTATATTTTTTCTACATTTCAAAATGATCTGAAAAAAAATACCCATCAAAATCATGATGATACTTACCCATGCAAAAAAAATTCAAAGTTTTTGGAGCACTTTGAGCATTTTGATTTCAACATTCCATTTTCAGCTTATGTACAAAGTACCACCTAAAAAAACATCTTTTCATTAATCTTGTCAACAATGGCATTTCCTCAAAAATTGTGGGGTTTTATCGATTATTTTTTTCATAGGATAGCTAAATAACTCTTCTTTCATTTCAACAGCAATAATCATTAAAATTATTCTACTTGCATAAGGAATTATGCTTGTTAGAAGAACTAGTCAAGAAAATAAGAGTTGTGTTCAACCCCATAGGTCCTTTAGGAGTTAAGGCTTAATAGTCTAACAATTGCAACATATTCTTCTCTTCTTTTCTTCTAGAGGCAAATGTCTAGTGAAATTTTGGACTTACTTAACCCCTAAGTGCTTAGACGCCCATTTTCTAGATGATCAACAAATTGAAACTAGAATTTCATCCTCCTAATTGCTTGGATGAAAGTTATTCTAATTTGTGGAGATTCTTCATGAAGTTGTTGTCCTATCTAAGGGTTGGATTTGGTGTTACTAGAGTACACATTTTTCTAAAATTACAAATGTGCAAGTATGTTAAGTGGTCAAATTGCATTGACTTTAGTTCAAAATTGGATTTGCAAAAATGAGGTCATAGATTTAAAAGCACAAAATTTTCAAAAAATCACCATGTGAAGAGAACCTCATTTCAATTCTATTCCAACAAATTTTACTCAAAAAATGATAATATCTTGCTTGTAATTGAATTAAGAAGGAATTTTGGAATTTCTCTTTTAAAATTAATAAAAAAATATTGGTGATAGCATTGGTGAATCCAATTGTACAGATGGAATCTACAAATCAAAATCTATAACTTTTATTTGTATATCAATTCCAAAAGTATGCTTCCAAATTGAACTTTATAATGATTTTTCTCATATCGTCAATTCTGGAGATGATTTTAGACATTTAGGGGGTAATAGTGTTGTAACGATAATTTTTTTTGGTATTTGATATTTACATATTAATCAAAGATTAAGATTTAAACACCTAGGATCCTAAAAAATGGCTTTTGAATGAAATTTTATACTTTCTAAAAATAAAAAATTTCATCCCAATTGTTTGGAGACTTTGAGCACTTTTGAAGAAGGTGGATTTGGAAATTCTTTGTTTGTGGTTTGTTGATTTTTCTACATGAGAAGATATTAACAATAAAAAGACGTAGCCCCCATGACCAACTAGGTAGGCCAAAAATACTGGGATTATTGGACCAATAGGTGTATTCTTTGATTCTACAATTAACTATGAAGTCATCCATCAAAATGTTTAGGTCTACATCCTTGTAGGTTGAATCCCTTAAGAACTGGACATTCAAATTTTGAACAACAAATGAATGCACACATATTGTGAAGCATACAAAAATGTAATTTTTCATCTATTAATTGTTTTGAAGTTTTTTGTGATAGTTCTTTAACATTCATATAGTACATATTGATTTTGAAGACTTTGCTTTGCACATATTCTACAATTCAAAGGTGCCTTTTTTAGGTAAAAAATAGACTCTTTTTTTTTCGAACTTGTATATGAAAGTTAATTAAAAAAAGCTTCAAAAATTGCTATGATTAGAACTTAACATTTTGAACTTAAAGGAAAAAAATTCTTATAAAAACAAAAAATATCCAATCCATAATTAATTATGAAAATATTCTTAAATTTTTGGCTTGAAATTTTATTGAAAAATATTGGTTGGTGTACTAGTTGATCTAAGCATATGGACATGATCTAGAGATCCTATTTTGCAACTTTTATTTGAGAGTCATCAATATATCAACAACATTTGGATGTAAACTAGCAAGCATGAGCCTAAAAGTGGAGAGTGGGAATTAGTGCGTAAGCATACCCAACCCCAAAACATTTTAAATGATGTAGTTTCAAAAATTTTCAATTATATAGTAAAAGATTGATGTATTTACAAAAAAAACTACTTTATTTTGAAAAATATGACCTATTCCTATGGAACCTATGATCATAGATTTCAAATTTAAAGGTTTAACAAGTTGATACTATCACATTCTAGGAGGTTTACAAGCTCTCCATTTCATACTCAAAGGTTCACATAACTAGCAATCCTATTTGATCTACAAATTACCATGTAGTGTATTTAAGCACCTTCAAGCTCCTTACTCTTGACTTGAATTTGAACCATAAAAATGACTCTTTTTTTGAATTTGAGCGGAACTAATAAAATGACACTATCCAATATGAAAGTCAAATTCAACAAAAATTAAATCATTTTTGTAAAAAAGTACTACATATCATCTTGTGAATGGAATGTAGTGATGTGGACCCTTGAAGATTTGACATGGAAATTCAATTTTGGCACCTAAATGCCAAATCAAACCTTCATGTATGGTAATGAAATATACTCAAAAATTTGAAAATTCCTAAAATTGAATATTTTATTGAAATTTGAACTCTAGATCAATAAACACAATCTATCAATTTTCTATTTAAAAAAGATATGGTAATTGTTTTTACTCCATAATAATCTATACTATTGTATCCACTCATGGAGAAATTTTCAGATTTTTGAGCTAATTTTTGTATTTGATATGAACTTTCTGCACTCTTTCCATAAAAAAGTCACAGTAATTTCTAAATTTTCACAGAAATATCTGGAAATTTTATGACTTATAGATGACACGTCATTATATCTCTGAATAAATAGTCACAACATGGTGACATACTGAGTGAAAGAAATTTGGAGTTCAGTTCTGTGGTCATAGGCCCGTCCTTTCAGGGTTAATACATAGAAATTCTCCATTGATGACCTAAGTCATAAGTCATAACATAGGATTTATGCCAGTCAAAAGCTCCGAATTCATGCCTATGATTCTAAGATGGAGCAGCCTTAAACTGTGATATTATAGACTGCAAAGATTATAAAACGACAGCACACTTAACTCCAACAAAGACAAGGACTGCGTCAAAGCTGAAGGGCGCTGCCTAAGTAACCCAATGGAGGCATGAACAAATAAAATAGTGCCACGAGTACACCTACCAATTGCTCTCCATATAGAAGAAAATCAAATGCGTACTAAATAGAAGCTACCTCGCTCCTGTCAATCACCACAATTCAGCATCAGAGATTGCAATGAGAGCATCCTGGATTAGATTAATGAAGACTTATCCTTCACAGACGAGTGGACCACAGGTAGCTCGACTTAAATGAAATCCAGAATCTTCATGGCAAAAGTTAATCGACAATAATGGTCATTCTTATTAGATATCAGGAACACCGGAAATGACAGCAGATTCGAAGTGCAAGTGACGTTTCTAAAACTTCAAGCGCAATGTAAGTCGCAGGACAGATATCTCGAGACGATCTTTCAGCCAGTATCATTACGACTAAAACTGTACACAATCTCTGTTTGTTACCACGGGAACTGGGGAGATAAAATTCTGCAAAAATCATGCTCAGATCCTTCAAGGCTTGAATAGTCGAAAACAGAAGCTAACCTTCGTTTCTAGACTGGAACTGGGATGCCCCGAATGTTGTGCTTCTTAATTGCTTCTACTAACTCTTCGTGAACCTCATCAGCCGACTGCACAGTTGAAAATACTGTTAACAAATGATCTACTAACAAGCAAAAGAAACTCCAGAATGACTTGGAATCAAAACAGCTATCAGTCAAGCAAGAATTCTCACCAAGCAATTTACAACTACAATAATGACACATGAGCACAGCCGTAATAACCATTAACTTATTAGTATACTTTGTGCAACCTAAAAGACACATGTATGAAGAGCATGAAGACAGACGTGTATGAAGAGCATTCCTAAGTTCTCATAAAATACTGCCTGCAAAGACCGAGAAATTGCTAAACGCCATGCACTGACCGGTTTGAATTGTTCGAAGAGCGGTTCAATTGAAGCAAACACTTCATTGACTTTCCTTGTTGCATCAATCTGGTGACAGAAGGACCAAACATTTGTCAGCAATAATGAATTGTCAGAGTTGGATCGACTAAGAAATACCAGGATTTTACCGAATCACAAGAGTTTAATCAAACCTTAGCATGCTTAGTATCATGTCAGTGACAGGTAACTTAATACAAATGCGCAATCATAATTCCACCCTAGGCCTGCAAATCAAAGCTTTACTTTGTGAACTTTGTCGCATTTCTCGTAGTATTCCACAACAGGCACGCTGGAATCAACGAAAACCTTAAACCTCTTGCGGATGGTCTCAATGTTATCGTCAACACGACCCTGGCAAAGAAGGCCATGTTAATACAGTCGTATGTTTCTGCTTCTCAGCTATCCACAAGGCAGCCATGTGCTTACTAGAACCCAGGACACAACAATATATGCTACCAGTTGCTTGGAAGAGACTGATAGACACAATCAAATGAACGAGAAGGCACCAAAAGGCTCAAATTGAGCCTCACGTGTTTTTTTACACACTTGAGAGGAATCATACTGGGACATTTTTTGTTCATTTTTAATTAGCTTTTGGCCAACACATGCAATGTTCTTTACTTATCCCAGTGAAATAATGTAACCCTGTTTGACATGTACTTTTCACAATATGATACATCAAATTGGTCATTTCGAAACCACGAAATCCTTGTCCTGTAGGGGTTAAGCCCCAAACCTGGTTACGACCCAAAAGACGTCTCTCCATCTCCTCTTCGGGACAGTCAAAGAACAGGATAAAATGCGGCTCAATGCCAGTCTGCAAAGACAGAAACCGAGAGTGTGAAAACAGACAAGCAAAACCCTTCAATGTCGTCAAAACTTGAATTCCACAACCATTACACATACATTCTGACAACAATGTAGAGCTCAAATCCCCACTCCCCACTCCCAACTAACCTAAGCGACAAAACCAGGATTCTCCTTAGCTCTTTCTTTTCTCTGCAATAAACTGCAGATCTGAGACTTGTCAACTTACCACAGTCTCAAAGCACAAGCGATTGTCTAAGTTGCGGGGAAATCCATCAATGAGAAACTTGTCGTTGTCACTCTCCTTCATCGCCTTCTCCAGCAGCTTCACCGTCACTTCCGCAGGGACGATCTTGCCCTCTTTAATCATGTTCTGAATCATTGTTCTGCAACAGCCAGAAAAAAATTATATCAGGTCTCCATGCACTAAAAGTACAGGATAGTAAAACTATAGCCCGTCTCGTACTGACTGACCCTATTACCAACAACAGCTCATCTCTTCCAGCACACTCGGTTGGCCATCAATTAGAACGTTGGCTAAACCTCTATAACCACTAATCTTTAAATAAATTGAGATTATCGCCTATCCCTCCAATCGTGGTCTTCAACCTCCCATTTCGAATGATTGCACAAGAAATCATCCAATACATTGACTGAGAAAACAACTTGATCTCAAGAGAGTTTGGCTCTCATAGTACCCAAAGCGATCTCTGCAGAGAACTCTATTAAGTGATCTCCCAATAAAAGCACACTCCGACATATTGGTTAAAATACTTCAAGTGACGAAAGACTAACCTCTTCCTCATGAAACGAATGCAACAAATACTTCTTTCTCAAAAGAAAGAGTTAGGTCAAGTTGCGAGCAAGAGTTCACCAAAAGGAAAACCGGTCTCGAAACTCACCCATTCTCGTTCCCCGAGTTAATTTCAGCTCGCAACAAATCCCCCGCGCTCAAATGAACAAACCCAAAGGTCTCCACAATCTTCGCACATTGCGTACCCTTTCCGCTACCAGGTCCCCCTGCTCACACAGACGGCAATAAAAAGGATGCAAATACGAAACAAGAGAAACTCACATTATTTAGGGGAAAAAAAAGGCTCGAAAACAGGGGATGAAGAAGAAGAAGAAGAAGCTTTCATAGCAACCTACCCAGCACGAAGACCACCTTCAACTCCTTGGAAGCCGGCGTCTGCTCCTTCGCCGTTCCGTTCTGCAAAACTTCCACAGATCCGGTGTCCATCGCTTCCCAAACTCGTGCACCTTCTTGCTTGAAAGCTCGGATCTGAAGCTGGCGATGCCGCTGGCGAGTAGCAACAATCGCAGATCTGACACCAGCCCCAGTGGAAAATAAGCTGCGCACGCAAGTTCTTTGTAATGTGGGCTTGCACGCGCGGGCAAGATCATTGAGCTCTGTGATTCACGGCCTTTCTGTCAAAGGCAGGTTCGCACTATTTTACACTTTTACTGTACTAGGGGAGCAAATCATCGCTGCGCGTTGCAGGCTTTTGGGTGCACAATTCATCCGAGATGCCGTGGAGGTGCTCACGGAGAAATTTGCGCGTGGAAAAAAAAGATAAAAAGAAAAAATGGGGATGGAAAATGGAAGTGCGAGATTTTTCAATAGTGCACGCGAATAAGTGAAGATCGATGGGCTGTTCCCGAGGTGAAAGAGGAAGGAGTGGCGAACTGGCGATGCCTCGATGGTCGTCACCTTGCATGTCCGCGGTCGCGGCCACGGGTGCGGAAGGGCTGTTGTACGAATTTTAGAATGGAGCGAGAGGTGGAACTAGATGAAAAGGTGGGTAAGTGGATGGAAAATGGTGACATGGATGAAAATTTTGGTAGTATCCCATGAAGTGGTTGAACTTTAGTTAGTGAGACTACTTTCAGAAATTAATATTATTTTCTAAATGACCAAGTTAGTATTCAACATACGCAAGAAATCTTAAGTCAATTTTGGTTGGATGTTCACAACATTTTGATACAAGGTGTGAATATATCCCTTTGGTGTAATTTTTTTTTTCACTTGGGTGTCCAAATCAAAAGTTATGCTACCCATACCTTTTTCAGGAAAATATGTGTAAAATTCTTCTCTTGCTTTTAAAATTTGGTACATATGTCAACTAACATGATATAAGATACAACTATCAAAAAATAATATTCAATCATACGTAGTACAAAAATATCAATATAGGGTAGATTGAAGTTTGTTGCTCCTTTTTGGGCATGGTCAAAAAAAATTCTTCAAACTTTGAACACTATAATCTTCCTATTTGTGTAGTCAAAGTTTTTGAATCTTTTTTGTGCACATTCACACAACAGTCTAGGACAAGTTTGTATCGTTGAATTATAAAAAATAAAAATAAAAATATTTTTTCTCATTGCCCTAAAAACTAGCAATTTTGACAATCTTTTCTAGAAATGTGCCATCATCCTTTAAAGGTAAAGAATTGAAATTGCTCCAATGGATCTATATTGTGCATTGATTCATGTAGATCTTTCTTTCTTCTTTTTGTTGATATGTGAGATGATTTCTGGAGGAAGCTTCTTGTAATGAATATTAATTGGATGAAGTTTACTTTTCACAACATACATGAGTACTTGATCAAGGGTTAATTTGGATAGTTGAGCCCTCATTCAAAGGTTTATCTTGTAATGTCATGGGGGACCAAACAACATCTTATGATTGAATTTTAAGGTTCTTGTAGGAACAAAAAAAGGCATATGTTCATCTATCCAATTAGATGTTAATTGCCTTAGTGAAATTCATGTCCTATTAGGATTAAAAAGAAAAGATTTAATTAAAATTTAGCCTTCTACAAAGAAATTTTGTAAGGTGGTGATTTTGTAGTATCTAAAAATAGGAATGTGCAAACATTAGAGAGAACTATTTAGCAAAACTAGTCAAGGGATAGACTTATGTTTTAAAAAAAGAACCTCATATTTAGGAATTTTTAATTTAGGGGTCTTATATTCTTATTGTTTTTCTTGCAAATTTTGGAGTTCACATTTGGAATCCTTGACTCTGAATTAGTCTTAGAGAACTCCTTTAAATACTTTTAGCACATAAAAGGAGTTAAATTAAGTAGAGGGCCTACTAACTTCAAAATAGGGCTTGGTTTTATAGCAACAAGGGGAGCAATTTTTCATGGCAAAATTTAGATGGGTTGAAGTTTAGGATTCTATACAAAAGATTGAAGGTGGTTTGAAGCTCAAAAGATTCAAAGATCTTGATGATTAGTTTGACTAGTGTAATTAGGCCCATAAAGAAGTACAAAGTGAGTCTAATTAAGGCATAGGAGTTTAATACTTACAAGTAGCCTTTTTAGATGGTGAATAATCACTAGATGGCAATAAATATTATTTCAATACTAAATTTTGATTAAATTCCATTTTTGTCACCAATAATTTCACTGCATCATCATTTTTATCCCTTTGAAAGTATTACATCCATGCAACTACCTTTCAGCTAGTTTCAACCAAGGCTTTTTATTTTCATTTTTTGGAAATCGCCTTTAAGGCGAACTGGACTAAAATATTGAAGTGCAAATGGCGACATTGTGCCTTTGAATGGTTCATTTCATGGCGACATATCAATTTGCATGGAGAGACTTCTGGCGATTTACAAATGAAATGACTTTTGGTAGTGGCAACATGCTAGTGTGAAATAGTGCAAAGAAGGCGATATTATATATATAATCGGTGCAAACATGGCGATTTATAGTCCATCAATCACAACATGAGTGGCGAATTTTTTGAGCAAGATAGAAATTTTAGATGATTTCATGGCGAAAGACTGTTGCAAATAAGTGCACCAGTAGTAGATGAACAATTGCATGCTACAACTTCTCTCTCTTCTACACACTAAGCATAGGACAGATAACGACCTCTCTCTCCAGCATGAAACCAATCCTCAAACATCCTTTGATATGGAAAAGTCTCCAATGTGAAATTTTTTTGGGAGTACATCCCAACTGCCACCTCCAGGTTCTCCATTAGCATAGCCCTCAACTTGGATTTCAAAAAAGCAAGTAATGAAAATGTGCATTCATCCTCTACAGAGCCAATGACATGCGTGACAACAATCTCGGCTAGCTTTATGAACTTTGTGAAGTTCTTAGTTAGGCTGTTGTTGCCATCGAGGACTCTCCAGACTTTTGTAAGTGGGTTCACATCAAAAGGTGGTAGCATCGCTACCCAAGCATTGGATTTCATGCAAACTTTGAATAAGCCCCATTGTGACATTAGTAGATTACAATTGATCAAGGGAGGGAGTAGTAGCTTGTCATTGCCTAAACCTAGAACTTTCCCATGTCCATATGCTTCCATGAGGACTCGTAGGTGGGCATCAAACCGCTCTTCTGAATTGCCATCACATTAAAACTATGGATACATGATACCCAATGCCCTCATGACATTTTGGGCAAGAAAACGATTGTCCAACTCTTGCACCAACTGGGCTACAGCCCCTATGAAGAACACCAAGCATATTATTAGCAAGAATCCCTTTTGACAACCACTACCAAAAGCAATACCAAATTCACAAAGGTTCACGTTTAAGGCAGCTCACTGAGCTAGTCAACTGACAAGAAAAGATTGCAATCACAAGATAATCTTGAATTCCAAAGCTTCACATCAAGTCAAAAAGTAATTTGAATTCCAATAGGTACTGCCAGACAACTCTTCTCCACTTGATAGATTGGCCCAAGAACTCAAAGATGAACCTAAACCCCAAATGAAGCAAGCACATACAACCACAGTTCAAACAAGTACATAAAACCACAAAATACTCTTGAGAATGAGGCTACAACCCAACCACAAGAGAAAAACAATTCATAGAGGCAAAGGTTAAGCATGAAGGCAAAACTTAAAAGAAATCTCGCCACTGCATTCTTGTTTCACTTGGGCTAGTAAATCAGCCAAGACAGTCCTATCCACTGGCACCAATTTGTGCTCAACATGGATTTGTTCCCCATGACAAACAAAAGAAAGTATTGTTGAACCATCAATAAGGTCTGTGATCCATTTCAAATGAATCTGTTAATGGCTACAATCTAATAGATTTTGGAAAGCCCAAAATTCATCTATGGAGAAGGAAGTGGATGGATCCTCATACATAGTATGCAATGATGCTTGACAAATCTTCACTGCTGCAATAAAATCGTAGATGAAGACATCGCATTTTAGTGCAAAAGAAACAAGGTTATCCATTGCATCTAGTAGTGGTAACAATGCTACCATGCCCAACATGGTACATGGATCCAACAGTAGAAGAAGGCAATCCTAATCAAAATCCAAGCAATACAAATCAGCCTATAATTCATCAACAACAAAAAGAAGTTAACATCAAAAGAGAGTGGTTTATGGTCAAGTAAAGTTAAACTAGCCTTTAAGGCATGCTTGAACAAACATTAGAACATCAGAATTGAAAAGAAAGGAAAACCAAACCAAAACAAGTGCAAGAAAATGCCAAAAGCAAAATAAGAACAAAAAACTAGAAGTCAATGACATGCATCACCTCTACCTTGTCGTTCTGGTTGAAATCAGCGGTCATAGTATAGATGAGAGTGCAGTACTCTGAGAATAGGCACCGTAGTAGCTCAATGAAAGAGACCCAACGAGTTTCCACACATTTCAACATCTTGAGGCCTTTTGTTTTTGTCAATTCCGCCAATGCTTTGAATTGCGTCAAGCGCTTGGGACTTCTGTTGAAGTAGGCATGAGTCCATTGCAAGACCTTGCTAATGGATTCGAAAATCTCTAAGCTCTCTAGGGTCTTAAACGCCAAATTGCATCTATGTGCAACACAATGGACCCCATGGCAGAAAGGTGCAAATTGCTCTTTAATTTGAGTAGTAACCCAATACGCAAACCTGAAAGCATGGATGCTCCGTCACAGCTGAAACTAATCAACTTGGCAGCCATTGTTTTCGTCTCCAAGCCACCACCAATAGCAATTGCTTCGACAATCAGTTTGGTAAGATTTTGTGCATTAGGAATACAATCAACTGGTTGCAACGCTAGGAATAAGGGCATCCTCACCCAATCACAAACTATATAACCATGGACTGACAAGTAAGATGCATTATCAACAACCATCACCTCATCTACTGTCATTGCCAAAAAATTAGCCTTTTGAACAAGTTTGTGGATCTCCTCTACAATAGCCTTGTGCATGAAAGATGCCATAACCCAACCACTATTGTCACACCAGTGAGCACTAGGTAAATCCGGGACAACCAACAACCTATACAAACTTTAACGTGCCTCAAACTCCACCACTAGACGACCACTTTGAAGGACTTGGAATATGGTGGCAAATTGAACCCTTTTCCTATGCGATTCCGTTGTTGTGCAGTGGTTAACTTGTTCCAAGATGGAGGACGGTGCTTTGGTAGCATACAATCGTAAATTCTTTTGGTGCTTGCATTGGGTTGCAATGTAGTGTTCACCTTTTTTTACACCATATTGTAGCAAGTCCTTCTTGGCAGTGCGTTTTCCATCATGCTTCCACAAAGTCTTTGGTTTTGGGGCCATGACACAAGGTTTTGGGTCGAATTCGCTGCAGACTTTGCAACGGACCATGTGCAGAATACCATCAATGGCAAGAATGCCCTCAACCCAAGGCAATTTGGCAGCCCACTCGGTTTGGAACTTCCTGTGTTTGTCGTAACGTTGTTGGGCTTGACTCTTGGCAGTTTCGGCCTTCCCCTTTTCAGTTGTTCCCTTCTTCCACGATGGAGAATTAGCCTCATCATCTTCTCGCTAGCATCAAGAATCTCCTTCAAGCCGCAATTTTCTTCAGATGAATTGGACAACGTAATGTGGGGCGATTTGGAGCTTACAATGAGAATGTCTCCAAATCTGATTGACGACCCTAGTGTTGTGTCAATGGATACAGTCTTTTGACTAGCAGACTTAAAGGCTGCAGAATCAGAGGAAGGGTAATCAGGGACCCCATCAAACTCAGCTCCGAGCACATCTGGGAAGCAACTGTCGAGGAATACAGAAAGAGGTTACCCTGGCCACGATCCACGTGTGCTAGTAAAGTAGGTTTGCAATGTCGCCTTCTTCGTCACCTTCTTCGATGTCAAAGACTTCACTTGCTTTTTCCATCGTGACACTATGACCTTCAATTCTGCATTCTTCTCCATCTGTACAACATGCGCCGTTGAGCCTGCCAAAATTTCTTGAGATTTATCGTCACTAGATTCCATGCTGAGAAACTTTCCAATTCAAACACCCAAAGCAAGAAGCACCTAAACACAAGTACCGATCTGACAACACACAAATAGGAGGACCATGCAAAGAGAGAAAAAGCCAAACAAAGGTACAAAACTAGAAACGCCTAAATACGAGAACCATGAGAAGGGTACATAGACACACAGACATGACACAAACACAACACCAAGCCACAATCTCGAACTGTCAATACAGGCACAATCCAGACCTAGACACAACACCAAAGTAGAGTCTTGAATTGCAAGCACAGGCATGACTCAGACCCAATTCAGACCTAGACGCAAACATTGAGACTTTGGTAAAAATTGCAAACATAAGCACGAAGTGCAAAAACAGTCCAAGCTAGAAACACAACCCTAACTAGAAACACAAGCATAAACTGAAAACACAAAAACACAAGTACGAAACTGGAAACACAATTCATTCTTATTAGAAACAAAGCATTGGTAATAACGCATTAAATCCACCGAAGTCTTGGCGGCGCCTCATCCATCATGTACTAAAACCTACAGTAAACAACAATGAAGCGGAAACGTAGTGGAAACTAATTCACAACGTTGCAAACTAATGCGTTGATCCCCGCTAGTACACCATAGGCCCTCAAACCAAAATTGGCGAATATGTCTAGAATGAGTGGGGAGTGGCAATCAATGCGGAAACCATCAAAGTGCGGAGTGGCAATCAATGAAGCAATCATGAGAGCGTGGAGTGGCGATCAGGAGAAGTAGAACATGGAAGGAGTGGCGATGGTGGGAAGCAAGGCGACTTTGAATGGCGAGGAGCGCCCCCCAAAAGTTTGCCTTGATTAGGGTTTTGGGGCAATACTCCAAGTTTTGTAGCTGTCCTGGCCGGGTATACCTGGTGACAAGGCATCTCAAGCCCCCACCCGCTGGTACCCTTGTGGCTACTAGGGTATGAGTCCAAGTGCTTGGGAGGCAAAATTCACTCAAAATTCCCCAAAAAATTCCAAAGGCGATTCGCCCAAGGGAAATTCTGAGTGTAAAATGGCACTCAAAAGCCAAATTTAAAAGCCTTGGTTTCAACCTCAAAAAAATATTGTAGATTGCTACACTAGTTGTATTCTAATTTTTTGTAGAAAATGTCCTACTCATGAGAATGATTAAAATGAAATTAATATAAATTCCATAAATCATATTCTTATCAGAGAAGGATTATCTAAATTAAAATATAAAACTTTGATTGGCAATTGTGATGGCTTAGGTTTAATGAATAATTTTAGTTTGTATGTTTGCAATGTTTTTTCCTTTGTTGGCGCTAGTGGATATTTTTTAAAAGATAAATAAAAGAAACCAATATCTCTTCCTTGCAACACAATCATCAATGGATATATGTAACAATGCAAAGCTCTAGTTATTAATATTACATCAAATTATATACAAAATAATTGGAAAAATCTACTTTTATATTTGCATAATATAAAAATTTTAATAAAAAAACAATGAATATTAAAAATAAAATTTTATAACAAGCTTGAACAATTCTAGAAACTAGCGATCCCAAAACTGGCTAAATTTTGCTCAATTGCTACATAATTTCTTCATGCCCTCAATGTTAAATTCAAAAAAATCTTCCAAAAATGAACATTTGGCTAATTTTTGTGAAGCAATTATGGGATTGTTGCTATAAACTTATCTATTGTAGAAGTTGTGGAAAGTGCATTCTATCTACTATATCATTAAATAGAAGTTATTAACTCTAAAAGACAATAAGCTCCCTTGGACTACTTCTTGAAGGCTCGAGTAGGTTCATACAAAGTCATTTTTGAACATAAAAGTGAAATTTTTACCAAAGATGTGTGCCTACATTAACTTTGATAAGTCTATTATAATTTTTTTCAATAAGATTCCCAAGTTAAAATTATAGGGTTTGAAAGTTTAAGGATACTTTAGGTAACTTGCTAATAGAGAGGGCAAGCAATCAAGCAAATGATCATGCAAGTTGAGAATATTTTTCCATTAAATAAACTTTGAACGCTTATATCTTGCAATCTATGAAGTTGAATAGGCTAAATTTCTTTCAACACATTTCCATAGTAGTATAACTTAATAATGTATATATAAAATTGAAACTAAATCAATTTTTCCCAATTTTCACTCAATGAACTAAAAATGGCAATTTTAGAACAATTAGCTCAAATCCTAGTATAACATCATGAGATTTTTATGTATTTTTCTTGTTTGGTATTTAATTTAGAGATTGAGGAAAGCTTTGTATTGACCATTGAAATGTTGATTCTTCCAAAAGATGAGTTCTCCAAAATAATTTGAAATCTTGCTCTTATAATTCCTATGTTTTGTCCATCCTCTCATTGCAAGATTTTGATCAAAGTTTGTAATGTTTTATATTGCCTCTTTCTCCTCAAAGTTGAGTTAAATTATGCTAACCTTGTTGGGCAAGGCCCCCAATTTATTTTTTTCTAACTTCACACATTATAACTGAATCTTGTAATATAAATGATTATCAAATGGTCTGAAATTCTTTCCACAAATTCCTATAGTAGTCTAGTACAAATTTGTACAATTGAAAGTTTGAAAAATATTTTAATATTTCAATTATTCTCAATGCACTTGAAAGTGGCAATTTTGGACACTTTTTGTGAAAAATAGGCAAAGAACTTGAGGGGTTAAAAAAGCAAGGAAGTGAAAAAATGTTAGAAAATCAAAGGATGTTGCAATATAAGGATAACTGTAGAAAAATTGAAACAAATCCATATTTAAGGGGATAGAATCTATAGACCAATAACACCATCAAAACATGCAAAAGGTGAAAAACTTCCTATAAGAGGTTTCACACATGTGAATTTAATGAATACAAACTTTTCTATGGACATTTTTAAGTTCTAAAAAGGTATCAAACTCATTGATTTCAAGTTGTGAAACATGTTAATGAAGTTGCAAATTGTGAATTTAATCTCATATTGGTAATTGATTGATGTAACATTGATTTCCAAACCATTGCAATTTCAATGCACAAATGCTTCAAATTGGAATGCATGTTTCCATCTCAACTTAGAAGCCACCACCAAAAAAATCTCTTCTACACCACATTAACAGAAATAAGTGGAGGCTTAAGTTCCTATGAGAAGCTAAATTACACCACATTAATAGAAATAAGTGGAGGCTTAAGTTCCTATGAGAAGCTAAATAAGAACAAAAAAATGTCCACAATAAAAACTCTTTGAAAAATATTAAAGTGTATTTAAATCAACTCTAATTTTCTGAGAATTTCATAGAAAGGTGAGTAAGAAAAGAGAATGTAAAGTTTAATATTCAAATTACATTTACAAACTTACTAGATCAAAGGCTCAATACACCAATATCTTCAACAACTTTAAAAATGATGAGTTTGGGATGATGTTGACTTTGAAATTGATTTATGGAAGGCGTGCAGTGACATACCTGGTACCCCAAGTTTGTACGTTTATCTTTAATTCACTCACACTCAAGGTGTGGTTCTTTCAATGCAAATATTACAAACTCGGTTTTGTGAGTACACATGAATGTAACACTGGCGTACAAAGAGAATCAGACTAAATGCAACGCAGCCACCTGGTATCACAGCACCAGTTGTAAAACGTAGAAAGCAAATTGCAAGAGTGAGAGCATTCTCTTACAGCATAACATGATGGCCAGTACCTGATGGAACTGAATACGTCCAGAAGCTGATCGAACTAGAAGCATGTTCTTTACATGCGGTATATTCTTGAAACTTTTCTATGGCAAAAAGAAGAATCCTGGGTCACATTTTCGAGGATGTGGAAGTCAAACCAGTTTTATCTTCCTGGGCAGCGGGGAGGTGCCACGACTAGCTAACCAAGACCCAATCGTGTGGAACAGAAAGACAAATGCAAAAGCTAGGGAAGAAACTATTATTGAGCCGTCAGGTTGTCGTAAAGGCTTTGCAAAAGGATGTGGAAAATCCTGCCCAAAACAACATTCACCGTTTCAACCACCATCAGATGGCTTAAAAAATATCAGGGCAGAGAGGTGTCCGCATATCTCAGAATTGAAATCCACAAAACGACTTGGTAGCGAGAGCATCTGTATCTTAAATAATACTCTACGACTAGTCTGAAATCAATTACCCAAAACCGACTCCCAGGATTCCAGAGAGATTGCAACCAAGGGTTAAATTTGCGATATAGAAATAAGGATCATCGCATACCTCGTTTCGGGCTTCACAAACGTGCGCCCAAAAGCCATTGACGACCATAAACAATATGGTTATATAAAGAGATGATCTTCTGAGCCCACCAAACCCTCCCAATTCAGCATCAGAAACCAAGGAGATGGATTAGCACATACAGCACTTCTAGATGAATATAGCACAGCCAGCACATCTCTATCACAACCCCTCAATTGGATTCCCTGTAAACATCTGAAGGGCTTGATAACTAGAGCAAACCAAACTTGGTCTCAGTTCAGAAGAATATCAAATCAAAGACACACTTAAACCTTCTTAGAATCGAAAATTAGGCATGATACAATCAACTGTTTTCATTCAAAGCAGATATTAGCTACCATTAGCACTCACTGGATTCGTCAGCAAGAATTGATTTGAATATTATCGAAACATAGGTCATTTAAATTTTCAAACAACTAGTTGCACGTGTTAAGAAATGCAACAGGATAACTGATAGTGTTGTGGGGAGCACTCGAGACGCTTTTTCCTAAACTGGAAGCTACTTGCAGACTTAGAAGGAGAATACTGATACATGCAGACAAATACTGAACAAAGAGCCACAGTCAAATACCTGAAAGTCCTCTCTGTTATGAGGAGGTCGGCCCAAGCGACGCCAGCATTCCCAATATTGGTTACTAATGATAACCATAAAGGAACACCTTCCACCCTGCAATCAAACCCTTGAGCAAGAGAGAACTTAGACTGCCAGGTGAAAGTAGGAAGCTTGCAATGAAAATACAATATAGTTGTCAGCAAATACATACAGTCCCTGATGCAGTGTCTTGTGTGCAGCCTTTCGCCAACCCAGTTTAACAGGGTCTGACGTCCAGAAGATTACCGTCCAGTACACAAGAGTGGTAGCATTGGCAATTTCGAAGCCGGCACATGACATATCATTTGCTGTTCGCTTCAACATTCTTACCTGTCCTCACATGGCGAGATCCTTGGTTATGAATATAGAGGAAGACTATTGCCCGAATTGCCCAAATTTCGATGCGACATATTGAATATCAGATGCTAGTGATTATGATTTCCTCATAGTTACTAGCATCTCCATGACTAGACTCTATGTCCGACAAAGCCTGTAAAAATTCAAATAACCACATTAATCCATTATTAAATAGAACCTAATGCTATTTTAGATCTTGGTAGCTATTGGTGAGCCAGTATTTCATCCTTCGTACCTCAGGCATGAGATGAGTGATAAAAGAGGTCACTAAAGCAACCATTTGAAATGCAAAGCCGCAGAACGTCAAAAACTGCACAGACGAAGTGACCAACACCACTTCCTTAGCTTCAAGAGCTATGAGTATCAAGATCACAACCACCAAAATGTAGAAAACTTCTGAATTCCATAAGATGGCCTGAAATCCACACAATGAAGAAATCAAGAGCATGCGTATTCAGCTTGTAAGCATATGGAACCAACTTCCTGAGTTGAATAAATGTTCTAAGTTGATAGCAGAAGTTGCTAAGAAAATAATGTTTTTGATCCAAGTGAAAGACGACATTACACACCTTAAAGTACCAACCGAATTCCCAAGCTTGGGGCATTGTCGAAGCCTGTTCGCTGAAATGCCAGCAAAAGATATATAGATATCTGCTTACACAGGAGTCTTCTGGTCAGAATTGATCACGAGAAGATGATAAAAAAGACTCGTGACTTGCGCCGCACATATTACTCGTGCTTTTTCTTCAAAGGCAATAAATTTTTTTTAAACTTCTGAAAAGATTATTTATTTTTGGACAACTGGTTTTTAGTTACCACCTCAACTCATGAATACTACTACCAAACGACTTAGAGGATCGTTTCAATCTCATTCTAAGATGTTCATAGTTTTTGACCCAATTCCTAACTTGAAACAGAGTATACAGTGAGGTGAGTAAAGTGAGGTGGTAACAGACACATCATCATCCTTTCTTAACAAGAAGCCTGCTTCTCCAGTGAAGACCCCTGATCAAGAACTCATGTTTATAGTTACGTAAGACTTCAAACGTCCTATTGCACAATGACGCTCATAATGCAAGTTGCACCATAAATCACCTCATCCTTAACTTTCATAAAATCATTCACGATTATATGATAGAAACTTTGCTCCGAAGGGAAAGGCAAGAAAATTAGAGCCCTTGTCTGTTTTTCTGCCCAAATTGATGTGATACCATGACGGACTGCATGATCTATCACCATCAACACGAGTACGGCCACCGTCACGTGGCATTTCAACATTTTGATTTCAGCGAAATTTCTTCCTCAACATCTCTTGACATCATCCAGGTCGCAGTCAGCTCTCTAGCTATAAATGCGGCCTGATTAGAAAAAATAAAGGCAAGAGCCATCCTCACCGATCACGACGTAGGTAACAGGAAATAGGAATATTCTCATTCTCTGGTGTAAAATCCAGTAAAATTTGAACGTTTTCAATCTTTGTACGTACTCACAGATCAAAAAAAGAGACTCTAGAAACAGAACCGAAAAGATAGCAGTGCAAGGCAATCAAAAAAACGATTGCAAATTGTGAGAACGGGAATATTTGGTTCTCCGGCAATACAGTTCACTACTCCAGATTTAAGAATTAGCAAGAATCAGGTCTTCAAACACGCACACCCAGCAATGCAGAATTTCAACCTCGTCATAATCAGGCTCATATAAAGAAAAAATGATCCTCTCCTCAAACCTCTGCGCAAACAACTCCCAGTGAATGGCAAGGCAAAGCACTCCACATTTACAACAGAATTTAAAATACCAATGGATGCAAATTACGCAATCAATGCAACACAATCAAACCAAACAAAAAGAAAAAAGAAACAATCGCAACTGCAAAGCTTCCTACTGTATTTAAAATCATCGCGTATTCACCAATCCCGAACGTCTACGTAAAAAGAGATGCGATCATGTAGCCTTGAATCTCTAACCTCGACCAAAAACCTGCCGTCTCAATGAGAGACTCTTATAAAAACGTCTACATTACCCCAAAAAACTTTGAAAATTGAACGAAATACGCCACCGCAAATACAGAATCAATGCGGCCTGACAGGAAACTCTCCAGCTACAAACGTGACCAGGAGAAACCTCGTCAAAATCCAACCTGTCAAACCTCTTCTCCATCACTCCTCATTAGTGGAAAGGTAAAAACACTCCACATTTGCAACAGAATTTCAATGACAAGTGGACGCAATTCCTCAACAAACGCAACACAATCAAGAAAACGAAACAACCGCACCTGCAAAGCCTTCTACAACCATCGCGTTTTCACCAATCCCGAAAAAACAATGTAAAGAGATATGATCACACAGACTCGAATCTCTACCCTCGCTCTATTCATTTCTTAATAGTTTTAATGAAAACTAACATAAAATGTCAGCATTATACCCCGAAAATTTATCAAAAATTGTAGGAAAATTTGTAGCGGCCACATGATCGATCGATCGATCGGTCAATCAATCAATAAGGAGAAGAGAAAGTAATCGGGACAAAGGAGAGGACGGGGAGGAAGATGCACAGTACATCAAGAAGAAGACGAGATGGAATGTGAAACAAGTGCTGGAGGACGGCGCGGTTGAAGTGGTGGAGCCATGTTGACCGCCGCCGCCACTTGTGCTGGCCATGGCCTCCGCGACGTGGTGGCGATCCTTGAGGGCACGATCCGTGGAGCAAATGGCTTGTGCAGAGCTCGAGTCTGCGAAGGAGAAGCTCCAGTTGGAAGTGCAGCAGAAGGAAACAGAGTTGAAGTAGAGCTTCAAGTAGAACTAAAGCTTAATTAATTAACCAAAATCCATACCTTAAGATAGGCTGTTTGTTTTGTTTTGTTTTGTTTTGTTTTGTTTTGTTATGTTGAGATCTCCCAGACCGTGCATCCTCCAGTCAAGTTCTTGGTATCTTTGGATAGCCCTCAGCAAGGAGGGGTGCATGGGCTTTGTTTCATGACATTTGAATTTATGATGTGAAAGTTCTGGAATTTTGAAGTTTTTTATGAATAAAAAAATTAGAAAAATACTTTTACTTTTATTTTGACTTTAGCAATGGCACAGCGCACACTAGTAGGACGATGAAGTCACATTGCTCTAGGTGACTAGGCTGCAACTCAAGTTCAGTGTTTAGGAAATTTTTGGATCGAGCTGATTTCTTGCTACCATGAAAATGGACTATTTTTTTTTTCAATGGTCACTAGTTGCGTCCTCTTAATCTCAAAAAGTATCAGATTATTTCTTGCAATATCAATTTCTCACTCGCCAATTTCCTCCAAACTTAAATTGGCCAAGGCTTAATTGTTAAATTTTTGTAATGTAAAAAAAAACATTTAAAAATTAAAGTACTAATTGATATTGCATCCTTGGTAGGAATTGAACTTGACAAAGCCCTTCACTGTTTAAAAGCCAAAGATCTTTCCCAACTCATCTAAGAAGGAGTTGAGAATAGTAATGAAAAGTTTGCAAGAAATCAAAAGAACTAACCCCTAAAGGACCATAAGGCCACCAAGTGGCTTCTACAACACTATTTTTTTGTACCCCCAGTCCTTCAAGGATTAAGGGATCAAAGTTTTCACCTTCTTCAAATGGTTCTTTTGTTGACCTTGGAAAGTATTACTTAGTATTGGTATATAAATGGCAAAACTTGTAAAATTCTTCCACAAGACAATGGCATCCTCTACTATATTGTCAAAGTCATTGTTTGGTCCTTCCAAAGCCAATTACTTGACACTATTCCAATTTGATGTTGTCATGCAATTTCAAATCTTTTTCTTGATGTTATTCTATGCATAAAAAAACCTTTCACACATCATAGTGCTCACACATTGATACTTAGCAATTTTAGCAAAGGTTAATAGGTTAGGATACTTCAATTTGAAGGATGGGCTACAACTAATTGAAGCTCATATATCCCCCAAAGTTTTATCCATCTACTTTGTACTTCCTTGCATCTTGAAAGCAAAAAAAGCTTGCTTACATATTATTGTATCTACAAGGGAAAAAAGGTTTGTCCACCTTGACTTTTCTTCTACCCATACTACTACAAAAAAAGATCAATTCTACAACCCCCTATGATGATAATCCAATTTGCCTATGAGGCATGTGAACCAAGTTAAAGACTTTAAAAGCATCAATGACATTATTGTCTTCAAATCATTTAGGAAGAAAAAATAGGGCCTCATTTGGGTTGTTTCCCTTTTAGAAATTGAATTCAACAATGAATAATGTTGGATAGCATTTAAAATAATTATTTTAAGAAATGGCAAACTAACATGGACAAAGGTTGTCCAAGCTAAATTGTGATTTTTAATTATTATTTTTTTGAAATTTTTTTTAAAAAAATGTTTATTTTTAGAACAATCCAATTTTTTCACTAATGATGCAGATTTGGAGGTCTTCAAGAGGCCCCATTAGTCTTCTTCTAATGCTACCCTCTAAAGCCATACACACCACCTCAATTTAAAAATTATGTGCAACCTTCAAACTAGCACTTGTAAGATCCCTAAGCATTTCAATGTTATGGAATTTGAACCTCCGATTTTTGTGCAAGCAATGGAGGTAACGACATGAGGGGCCAAATTCAAGGAGGACATAAAAACCTATAGTTGGATTAAATGTATCTTGGTTCAAGTCATAAGAGTCAAGAAGGAAGTACATCCAAATAGAAGACATCTTCATTTTCACAATACATTGGATAGGATTCAACTACCTTGGAGGGATGTTTCAGGCCAATTCCCTAGGCTGGGAACCAACCAAGGTTGGTCAAAATTTAAAATTATTATTAAAATTTAAAAATGAAAAATGAATTATTATTTGATGTGACTGTCGCCTAACCATGTCAGCAAGCTACTGTGGCAAAGTTCCAACAGTCCAAGAACTTGTGGGAACTCGTAGTCTTCTACAGGAGCTCATTCTCTTCTAATGGATATAATAGTAGAGATATCAATAAATTTACATTAAAAAATTTTAGACAATTTCGAAAGCATGTGTACAATTTAGCCTAAAAATAGAGAATATAAATAAATTTGAAGTAATGCAACTTAACAAACAATTAAAAAATGGAAGCATCATCCTTACAAGGTGAATTACAAAAATAAAGAAAAATAGATTCTAAAGAATCACACAAAGTAGTCATGGCTTGCCACCTGGACAATCAACAAATTTTATTGTATCTTTGAAATTTTTGAACATCATTTTGTTCATGTTGAAGGGTTTCTAAGACAAATTTCTTTTTTGATGATTTTTTAAGTTAAGTGATCTGCCAACACATTTAGCATAAAATCCACTACAATATACATTTCTTTGCAAGATTCATTATTTGAGGCCCTAAAGGCAAATAATTTTGTTTTATGACCAACACAATGCATTGAAGTAAGGAATGGATTTACTTTTTACAACCAAGTTGCCACACCGATATTCTTCCCAACTATGGTGAAAGCCTTGTCGGATCCAAATCCAATATATTTAATAAGATTCACCCCCCATGTCTTTGTAGCAAACTGGCAACTATGAGAATACCAAATAAATAATTTAGAATCTTTTTTCCATCCTCAATCCATAATAAACACAATAAACAAATAATAGGAAGACTAGCCTCTGTAAAGGTTACAAAAACTACAAGGTACCTTTAAACAAACATATCAATGGCTTATGTTGGTTCTCCATTTCCTTTAGGTGTAAAATTATCATACATTTTTTTGTCAATTTAGAGGATCATTTCCCATTTTTCATTTCATTTTCTTTCAAACTTTCTTTTCTAATAGTCCATGTCCAATCATGGGATGTGTTATATACATAAGTAGTTTTGTTCCTAAGTTCCATTCTTTTTTATATGAATCATATTACATGTTCATTAATTTCTATATTGCAAAGCTATTATATCTCCAAGTTTTTTAGAAGAAAAATAATAGAACATATTCAATATTTGCCTAGAAGGCTGGAATATTCGTATTTATTTTGCAATTTAATGAAAAGAAAAAGACTTTGAATTTTACAACATCTATTGTCTTATACTAATTTGGATGAATTTGGTCTACTTGGTGTAAACATATGGATTAAATTGATGAATTTTGATGAAAATTGGATGAAAATTCTATTCTACTAATGTACTCAGCATATTTTATTTTTAAATATAAATGCAAAAATTTTGAAATATTATTTTTCAAAAAAAATAAAAAAAATTTAGAGAAAAATTAATCTTCTAAGTTTAAGCAATTGTTAAATCACATTTGTGAACTCTAATTAAGTATTAAAAAAAGAATGTTGATCCTAATCAACATGTATAGTATTTGAAATAATAGGAAAATAGTATAGACTTTATTATATGGATTTCATCTAAAATATAGTGAAATTTTTTATTAATACACCTTGAAAACTCACATAATTCCCCAAATAGTGTGAATTAGTGTAATTATTGCCGGGTGTATAATTAAATTAACCAGACAAAAATTGTTGATGTTTTCATAAACAAATTGAATCATTTGTCTTTCCTAGAAATCAATGTCTTTCAAAAATTTGATTTGATTTAATCATCTATAGCCTATGAAGCCAATCTTTCCATTTATTTGTTAAAATTAGCAATAAGACAATTTACAAAAATTCCCTCTTTGCATTTAGATTCCCCCCCCCCCCCCAAATAACAAGCTACCGCATAAATTTTGAAAAGTAAATGATTTGGTTTGTGACGTATGTCTCATTCAATGCCAAATTTTTGAAAGAAAATTCCATGATTCTACATATAGATTTGTTTGCATGATAGTAGGTCTTATAGTCATGATTACTTCAATAGTGCTCTTTGCAAAGATTAAATCATGTAATTATTTGATTGCAACAATGATTTGCAACTTTGACAATGAGAAATGGCTTCCATTGAAAATTGTCTAATAATACGTCATGTCACTACAAGGTGGATATAATCAGATCTATTATATAATTACTATTCTTTTTTATTAACTTAATGTTTAATAGCCTCATTTAGATTTTGTATTTTTTAGGAAAAAAATTTGGGATGAAATGGACATTGAAATTGGAGGGTAATGAAAGTCAAACCAATTCTTAAGTAGTTAAAACTCATGATCTTTGCATTATAAGGTTTAAATAAGTCTCTAAGAAATCCATTATAAAGCTCTTTGAAAATATATCTACAAGCTTCTATTGTTGATTATGAAAATAAATCTTTCACATTTTTTATTATTTTCATCAAGAAAAAAGATAGGTTATTTCCTCTATGATTTCATATAGAAGTTTAATAAATTTTTCAATTCTCAATAATTTATCTTAAGAAATTATAGAAAAAATTAATAAGTCCCTTCATGATTCTATTGAAATCATATTAATTTAGCTCCTTTCTCCCATAAGCTAATGAATGGAATTGGTTTTGGTGCAAAACAAAGTCTTTAGAATATATACTATACAAACATTAAAGAACCAACACATTAGAAGAGATTTCAAGGCTAAAGAAGCCAACGACTTCCTTGGAGTTCCTAGATAGTGGAAACTTGCTACATCAGTGATTTAATGTGGTCAAGACAATGCCACATGAGATAATATTTTAAATTATTTAATAATAATTTTTAAAACCAATGTTCATTTTTTAACACTTTTCAAAATGTTTGAATTTTTTTTGAATTAAAAGTTTTTGGTAGCATTGATTGGTTCACAATTCCCGAACATCAAGGGGAACAATCCTAAAATGAACCTCTTTGGCCCTCAAATATCTTCCAATCATAAAAATCTACTAAAAACTTATTGATGAAAATTGCACTTTTGTGTGCTTCTAGGATGTGTTTACATTCATTTGTTGTTTAAAATATGAATATTTTGGTCCCTTAAAGGACAAACTGGTGATCATGAAAATCATCCCCTTTAGAACTATGTGATATCATCTACTTTAAAAAATCCAAAAATACTCCTTAGAAGTCAAACTACTATAGAAGACCTCCCCTTTTCACAACAAAATTCCAAGGACACATAGTTGCACTTCTATCCTACTAAAGATTCTTTGTCATCCATTGGACACAAAACGTCTATGTTGATGTTTCAGGGTTAAAGAATCCACCATGCAAGGTCCTTTATAGCTATTTTTTTTATTCACTGGTGTTAAAGCAATAGAGAATTGAAGACTATTAGGGAATCTTAGATTCTATGATGGACTATGATGGTTGTGAAAACTACCTACAAAACCACTTTTGAAGGAATCCAAACTTCAAGAACAAGATGGTTATGTTCGTTCATTCAATTTAATTGACTTCCAATAAATCCAATCTAGAATGAATCCACTATAAAGTCACAACCAATTTAAGGAAATTGCACCTAAAGTTGCACCTAAATAAACAAATAATTGTGGTTCTTACTATGAAACTATGAAACTATCTTAGTTTTTGTGGAATCTTGTTGGCAATTCAACAAATATTATAGATTCTCTTTGCATGCATTTTCTAGGTATTATTACTATTATACAAATAAACTATGAATTTTTCAAAGTGCACTCAAAATTGTCCTTTTGCTCTGATGTTCAAGAGATGTAAATTTTCAACAAGACTGACATGCAGGGATCAATTTTGCAACCAGGTTTGCAAATAGGTGAACATTATTACCTGAACTTGTATACATTGGTAACCTCTTCAAAATCTTACTCCCAATATCTTCTGCACTTGCCACAGTCACTCATTACACATTCACTCTTACCTGAAGTCGAAGTCATTTCTTCTGGACCCAAGCAGTCACGTGAAGAGAAGTCACTCAGGGAGTACCGGCAACTGATGACAGGAACGGAGGATGCTCACGTCGATCGTTCCAGAACGCGTCCTCAACAGATGTGTCCAAGCAGAGAAGAAAGTTGACGACACTCCCATCGTCAAGTTCAATTATACGTCTTTCTGGCAGATCGCGTGCACGCGACTGTTGATTGAGGTTGATGCAGGGTTGTGCACTATCACAATCTGAAATTGAAATGGCAAAGTCCAGAATCATGGCTGCTCCTGACCTCAGCAACACCTGCAATGTACAACTGGGACTCTGCCCAAGTAATCGATCTGCTGCAATCGGCAACAATTCGATTGCATCCGGAAGGCTTCAATTCATACTTCAATCAAAAAATTTATCATCTATTGACATCTGTCATCTGTCTCTTACATGACCCAGCTCAATCATTGGATTGATTAGCGTGGAATTCCGATCTGAACTATCTAGTACCTCCTGTCTTGATGAAGTCGCAACTGAGGATCCAAGTTCCTCGTTTACAGAATCGACACCAATTCTTCCAAACGCCTGCAACAAGCTGGCACTGTCCTTGTAGTGGTCTTCAACTTCATCATTCACCACGACTACCTCTGACTCTGTGTCTCCTTGCAACATGGCGACCACACGAGACATAGTGGGCCGATGCTCCTCGTTATTTTGTAGGCAAAGAAGGGCTGTGTTGATCAGCCGTGTCACTTCCAACTTTTGATCATCTTGTAAGACTAGTGTCGAATCAACCAACTGCATCAGGCTGCCTGCTCCATGAAGCTTCCAAGCCTGAAATGCCATATTTTGACAGTACAACCCAAAAGGAGCAATTGGAGACATCAAAAAAGGAAGAAGCAACAAAAGAAGAGCACAGCAGAAACCCTAGTCATGTTCTTCAGTGGATGGACACCACATATAACGGATAGTTTGTTAAAACGGCGATATTCCACAAACTTGGCAATTTGAGGTTCAGACCGTGCGGTCTGGAATGTACACTGCTCCTAGATTTCAAAACATTTGGTGTGAAATCTATACCAGTCATAGAAAATAAATGGAAAAATGGCGCATGAATACCGCCATTTTAACAAAATATCTGTTATATAAAACAAAATCTATCTTTGAAAAAAGAGCTTTCTTACCCATTTAGAGAGATACATTTCATCAACGGGTAGTTTCTCATCGATGTTCCTTCGACCACTTACAACCTCCAAACAAAGAACTCCAAAGCTAAAAACATCGACTTTGTCACTTAGTTGACCAAACAACGCATACTCTGGTGCCAAATATCCCCTGTAAATACACATCCAGATTTAGAGTTACTCCTCCACAACAAACAGATCGAAATGGATTACAACTACAAAAGCCAGTCCCTGATGAGCTCTATTGTCTCATGATGGGAAAACTAGTGTGAAGATGTCATCACCACCAAACTGTAGAATGTATAGCAAAAACGAGGATTAAAGTACAAAATGAACCTACTTGGTTCCAGCAACATGGACAGTCATAATATGACTCTGATTGTCTGGAAATAGCAAAGCCAAACCAAAATCTGCAATTTTCGCTTCAAAATTCTTGTCCAGCAAGACGTTACTAGCTTTGATATCTCGATGAATAATCCTGGGTTGAGCCAGTGCATGTAAGTAGTGCAAGCCACGAGCTACTCCTAAACAAATCTTCAACCGAGCAGGCCAATCCACAAGCTTCGTATTTGAGCCCGCTGTGCAAGAAAAAACACATTGACACAGAAAAATTGTTAAAAATCTATAATACTTTGCATGATCTATCTCTCTCATGGAGAGTAAATTCCATTATTATGCAGTTTTGCATTCAAATATTCCATCAGCAAGAACGATTTTAGGGAGTCCGACTTCACTCACCTAGTAGAATTTGGTCAATATCATAGTTATCCACATACTCGTAGACCAGGATCTTTTGGCGTTCACGAAGGCAGCAACCTTTTAGATTCACCAGGTTCCGGTGTCTCATTCCAGTGATGAGAACGATCTCGTTCAAGAAGTCATCGGAACTCTGAGTACTTTGGGCAATTAATTGCTTCACAGCCACTACACTTTTATTGGCCAATACACCCTGTATAAATTAAATAATGACCCACGTTAATTCGAAACCGATACAGCTCAAAACTCTCGAGACATGTACTTCAAAAAAAGTTTCATAAGTTTTACCTTAAATACTGCCCCGTAGCCTCCTTGGCCCAACTTCATGTCCGGGTGAAAGTCTCTTGTGGCAGTACGAAGCTCGTTATACGAGAAAATTGTAGGCTTCACATCAAATTCCTCAAACTCTGAACATTTCAAGCATAGAAAAAGCTTTAAATTTCTAGAATAGAATCTTAGAGACAAAAACTAAGTCAACTGCAAAGCATTTATGAAATGAACACTACAAGTAACGGAGTGAATAGGTTTTTCAAGGAAGAAGTTCCGAATATAACACTTACTTTGTTGAACCTGAAGCAACAGATGTCGCTTGTATCTTTGGTTTCGGTAAAGGATAATACCATATCCAATCGCAACTAGTAGAAGGGCTAAAAGAATACTCAACACATTGTTAAGTATCGGTTTAACTTTCGCAGCTCCTGATTCATGACATTTTCCCCAAAGTGAGTGATGTAGGAAACTAACAGTGTCAAATTTCTACGGCAATCACAATACTTGAAAATTTCAAGGAGACCTCTGAAAGTGAGCATAAAAGATAAGTTAGGTCGGATATTTACTTGATGAAATGAGACAATTTTGCAGGCAAAAACATCCTTGTTCAGCAGTATAGTCTCCTGGATTTTTGCAATATGGATTGCCTTGCAATCTGCACAATGCCACATTGTAAACATGGTGAATACGTGCGACAAATTATGAACATGTGTTATGCAGGAAACAAATTTCGTTACCAGTTGCCAAAAGTTGTTCTCAACTAGACAGAGGTAACGAGATTAAACCAGTTACTAGTTGAAACGGTTTTCTCACCTGATGATTGTTGATATGCTTAAAACATCGATACCCGCGTAAAGCACATTGGTGATGCTGTTGTTCATCAGCGACAAAGTTTTCAACGATCCTGATGTACTATCAAGTACTTTCATTTGGAGAAATCCATCCACAGAAAGTTGGCCGATATCCAGAGTTCCATCAATGGTATTGTTGTCTAAGTACCTGCGATGTTCAGATGTCTCATACAATTTCATGCTGATTCTAATAAAGCCATAGAATAATACATGTTTTCAGTTGATCAAATGTACTCTACCAAAAAGTACTATTAATTTATTAAAACAAGAAAACAAAGATATGATGTATAAGCCACAGAACCATGCTCAAACTTTAAAAATATCTGTGCACACTACTCTAAATGATTGCTCCAATCAAAATCCTGAAAATAAAATAAATAAAATAGTGCAACTTACAGTTCTTCAAGTGATCCGAGTTGTGAGACGTCCCATTCGGTAAGAGACCCTCTCAACACATTGTAAGATAAGTCTAAAGTAGAAAGAGAGTTTGAGAGACTGCTGTTATATATAGACGAGAGTAAGAATGATCCCGTAAACGCATTCCTACTCAAATTCCTGCAGCAAACAAACCCACTTCCATTAGATCCAATTGTGAGCTGCAGTTTTTCAAAATCCACCTTTGAGCTTCCATTTTGATTAAAACCACATGCTTAGACATGGTTCTCAGGGTCACCAGTACTTACACAGATTGTAAGGAGGAAATACTCGTAAGATCAGGAAACGACCCGGTGAACTTGTTACGCGACAAATCCCTGTCCAATACCACAACATTGTCTCCACTAACTCAGTGCTCACATGTCTTCAGTTCTCTGATTTCTTAAGAACAATTGTGATTGATTGGAAGCAAACTACAGTCTTCACAGTCATTAGATTGCCCCACACTTTACACTAAAGTGTAAGCGTCCTCAAGATTCTAGTGCATAGAGAAGGGGCAAGCTAATGGCTGGAAGAGCGTTAGAGGTCTGGGCTACTTACAAAACCTGTAAATTCTTGATGGTACTGAGATTCGGTACGGAGCCATCGAAGAGGTTGTTGGATAAATCCCTGCATTCCACCAAAGCCAATATTTAGATATTCAAGACTTATTTCGCTCTGCAATTTTGCATTTGAAAAATATTGCAATTTAAAAGCTCGTAAATGCATTTAAAGAATAATAAAAATTCCAAAAAAAAAGTGTCTTTAAATTATGGCATCCAGATTCGTACAGATGGTCCAATTGTGTCAAATTCACAAAGACGTCTGGAGGAATCTCTCCCTCAAACTGGTTGCTGCCAAGACTTAGTGTCTCCAGGTAAATCATTCGTTCAATTTGAACCGTTGGAAAAGACCCATTAAACCGATTGCCACTCAGGTCCCTGTCAAAATGACATAAATAACATTGGAAACATAGCACCGTCATAACCACAATTGCGTTTACCTCGCAATGATCATATTAATTAGCGGTAGTTACCACTCCGAAAAACTTAAATACTGAAGATAAACCTGACATGGGCGAAAAACATAGAAACAAGCACTCCAGGAAATATGCAGAAAAAAGCTCACAGTTTCAAGGGCCAGATCAAATTGTCAAGATTCGGAAGGTTGCCAGAAAAATTATTGTCATGAACATCACTGTCACCACAAGAATCGAATTAGCCTAGTTGAAAGAGCAATCTACATGAGAAACTGAGCAGTACTTTGAAAAAGCTATCAGCCTTGCAATAGAGAAGAGCTTGCAGAATTTTATTTTCATACGAAAATAACCCACAGAAATCAGATCACTGACAGTCTTACAGAATGAAGAGGTTCGTTTCCTGAATGTGTGAAGGAAGTTGTCCAGTCAGTTCCGGGTTTCCAGTGAGCTCTCTGCAGCAAGCACAAGAAATTAAGGGCGGGGTTGGGGTTGGTTCAGGGTTTCGAGACTGTTCACTTCGTGTGTTGAGGAAGGATGAAATCCCCTCCACAATGGCGAAGCAAAGCATTCATTGTTGAGTGGTTCAGGATCGACTTACAGCGTCGTCAGAGTGGTAATATTTCCGACAGCCGCAGGCAACTCTCCTACGATTGATGCGTTGTTGAGAGTTCTGTTGTGCATGCCACCATGAAAATAAGAAACTCTGAAAACCGGTGTAGGTGGTTCTACAAGAAAATCACTTAAGAGTCCCATCAGTGTGTCTAAGTGATCAAAGAATAGTTTAGAATTAGAGAATTGAGCTCTTACAAGCCGATGATGAATGCTGAGCAGTTACTGCTTTGGTTCGCATCCTTTTGCTGGCAGTCGATGTTCGTCAGACACTGCACTCCACGATAATTAGGAGCAGGATCCACATTAATACTATGCGAGCAAGGAATTTGTTGCGTGGTGTTCCAGCCTGCTAAATTGGTCTCGATGTCGGTGGTGCGACTCCATGCTGTAAAAATGGATTGTAGAGCATTCACTGGCCAGTAACACATATACCCACACAGAAACAGTTTGAATTAGATTGTCCCATAAGTTTCCGTACAGGTTGAGTTTGCAGCAATACCACGCAGCTCTGAGGTTCTGCAAAAAATCTTTCATACCCGTGGCTGTCGCACCAGATAGTTTTCAGTTCTCGGTCCTCAGTAACATGACACGAATAAGAAAAGAGCTAAAACTTACACTGTACTTGATCGTAGTTTTGTGGGTATTGAGACACGGAGCTGCGAGGTGCAAACAAGAGAAGCAGAGCTACTACTACGAAGTAACGCTCTTCCGGAATTAGCGAGCTCCGACAATCCTTGGCTCCCAATTTACACCTCATCGTCAACTTTGTACGGTTCAACGAAAATTTAAAGACCATCGACCATGCTATGCTCGAAAGTTCATACCGCTCAAACTCTTAGAGAGTTCCGCAACACAATCGTTCAGGTGTTGAAGATTACGATCGAATTACGGATTACACAGCGCGCTCGGATTTTGCTCATAGGGGAAGGATGACTGGTGCGAAGCAGGTCTGACTCTTCCGATAACATCCATCTATAATTAACTGAGTTCGACAGCCTCAGATGTCTTCGCACGTTTTTCAAATCCTGAACTCAAGTAGCTTCCTGGAGTGTGGGTCATCGAGGTAAATTGAAGAAGATGGTGCAGTAGTGGCACT
This sequence comes from Straminergon stramineum, assembly GCA_963920665.1. Taxonomy (NCBI): domain Eukaryota; kingdom Viridiplantae; phylum Streptophyta; class Bryopsida; order Hypnales; family Calliergonaceae; genus Straminergon; species Straminergon stramineum. The sequence goes on along the minus strand of OY987271.1, from coordinate 12,924,028 downwards.
GGGTGATTGACGACTCGACATTTCAATACCTGCGGGAAGCAGCTTGCTAGCTTCATGGTGTGATGTCTATAAGGTAAAACAGCCCATTACGGAACTTTTGCCCATTATGGTACGTTCAGACCTGCGCTTATGAAGGACCGGGTCTTAACTTTAGAACTTGTAGTGAGAAGGAAGGAGCCCTATAAGGTAGTCTGCTCTTAAAGCGACCATTTAAGAGCTGATTGCTTTTTCGGGGAAGCAAAATTCCTTATAACAATTTTCAGTCAATTTTAGTAGGAAGAAAAATGGAATTGGCATCTAACCCAAGTTGTTTCATATTTTTTGGACCTTTGTGGAATTAGTTACAAATTTTTGAAGTTGAAATGCAGTAGTCACTAAAAGCGACCATCTCCTGAAATGAACAGTGTTGGTACATGAAAGAAAGCAAAATGTACCCCTGTGCCATAATCGCTTTTAGAGCATGGTCGCTTTAAGAACAGACTACCTTATGAGGTTCCCGGAAAAGGGTGCATCGTGCTAAGCGCTTTGAGGTGGGCCTTAACAACTGGTACTGGTGTTCACACCCACTGCTGCGAAATGTTATTTTGGATGGTTACAAGTAATGGAACCGGCTAGTTAGGAGGGTCTGATCACACTGGAGGTTCGGTGTTCGATCACCATTAGATAGGGAGTGGGCCCCAAGAAGTCGGAGCATCCGTAGTTTTTACTCCTGCCATCGTCGTATGATTTGTCTGTTTGCGGAGTTGCCGTTGTGCATTGCTCGACATTGCATTTCTCTTTGGATGAATTCATTCGCTCTGGGGTACGGTGCAATTTCAAGCGTAGGATGTGCAATCAGAGCTTTTGATTTCGAAGGAGACATTTGAGGAGGTCGACTGCATAGCTCGCAAGTAAGCGCCTACAACGACGTGTGCAGATTGGAATTTCACCACTACAGCAGCAACTGCCATCACCGGCTTCACGAGCTGCACGGTTGGAGCCAAACTGCCTTTCACATGTCTAGATCTACGTTGAAACTTGTAACTGAAGGTCCGCCATGTTTAGCCACCCTCATTTAATTGATAATTATAACTTTTGCGCACCTCTTCAATTCTTGTGCGGATGCTGTGTTAATGAATCGCTGTAAAACTAGCTCCGTAAGACTTACACTCTTTGTTAATGGTACGCCTTGGGCCCCAGTACATAACAACGCTCCCAACTTCCTCAAATCTTCGTCTTCCCTTGATTGTGGTCGTACTTACAAGCTACCACTAATTCAATAAAGTTTGCTACAGTTCCCTATTGCCTCGAACCTAGCAACACTTCTATCCTCTGCCAGTTGGTCGTCCAGCTAGGATCGGCATTTCCTTAAGACTGTTGGTGTGAACTGTAGCATCGTCCTTCTTTCAAGACCACCAATAAGCACAACCCTTAAGTGCTGGTCTGAACATACCTTTACGGAACTCTATGATTGAGTCCATTACAATTTTCTTTTAATTTTTGAGATTTGGGCCACATTCAATGTCTTAGTTAACTGGAATGGAGTAATTAGTGATTGCAATAGGAACTTTCAGTTTTTTAGTGTTAGTTCATTGCAGGAAGTGCCTTTTTCAGGTCTTCTGTGTTAGAAAATATTGTGACTGTAATAGGTAAGTAAGATGAGTGTTATGGATCAGTTTTTGTTGGTTTTGGGGTAGTCTACAGGCTGTGATGGGCTGAACACTTAAAAAATTCATAACAAATTCACACTTTGTCAAAAAAATATAATTTCAAATGCTCTCGCCATTTCTATCACCTGACTTTCTCTGGAAAAAAAAGTAGAAAATTTCAGAAATGACAAGAGGGCAAACCCCCCATTTGGTCCGTAATGGGCTGTTTTACCTTACCTCCACATTGGCAGCTCAAGGAACCAGATTTTGGATGTGTCCGAAAGGAAGCAACGGCGACAGATACGGAATAGTCATGAGCTCGTGAGCTCGTGACAAGTGTGAGACCTGATATGTCTGCAAGAGCCAGGGCTCCAGAAATTAAGAAATGAATAATATCTCACGAAGCTTGTGCGCACCCATAACTTATATATGACTTCTGGTGGTATCGAGATTCGTCTTCGTTTCATCATGTTGAAAAATTGAAGGCAAAGTCGCGGACTATGTGATTGATTGTGCAGATTCTGAGTAAACTATGAATTTCCAAAAGGTCTCATGTTCAAAGGTTTTATATTTTAGGGCAAGAATCTCTTTGGCGGGGTAGAGAAAGAGAAGAGGAGGAACCTTTGGTTGGCTAACCGAAGTGAATGAAGACTGAGTCTGTTGGGGATAGTTCTACTATTTAAACTGAAAAAGGTTTTGGTAGCAGGTGTTATCTTTGATGTCTCCTTTTGGAGGTAAACTCTTTGTCTATGACATGCAAACCATCCATGATAGGCACCTAGGAAATGACCCATTAGAGTTTTACATCAAGCTATGACAAACTTTCTCTAATAAATAAGATTAGGACTACATTAGGTTGGTTAGTGACCAAAATGAGTGGCTTGGGTGATGGTGATGGTGATGGAGTTATTAGTACATGTTTTAGGAACTTCTAGCTTTTCAATGTAAATTCATCTAAACAAGTGATTTTTTTAATTCTTCATGTTTTGGCCATGTTAGGAAATATTGTACCCATGTTAAAAAAATATTTTGACTACTTTAGGTGGTAGGATGGCCACCATGCTTACACTTTTTGCTCATTTTGGGATAGTCTACAAACTCTTTTGGGCCAATTAGTAAGCACACTTCAAAAATTCATAAGAAATTTATACTTTGTTAGAAAAATAAAATTTCAATTGCTCTCTTCTTTTCTCACCGTTGCTTTTATATGGAAAAAACTTTGAGTTTTTTTTAATTGTAACAAGGCAAAACACTCATTCTGCCTGTCATAGGCAGGTTTACCTTATATGGACTCTTAACTGATAAATAGTAGCCAGTAACCATCTATTGGTATATGTGTTTCTTAGGTGATTAGATACCCTATTGTGTTAGGGTATATTTGTGAGGTTTGGAGTGATACAACAAACTAATACTTGTGTATATGTTGATGTATGTTGCTTTGAGTTTGATTCCCATGAGCTTGCATCTTATTAACCCCTAAAGTTCCTTGACTATGTTATCACCCAAAACTCTCAAAAAGTACCATTTCTAATACAAGTACCAAATTTTTGAAAAATATCATTTTTAGACACATGTAACCGTAGGATCTTGTAGTACACTAGATTGAGAAGATGTGGAAAAAAATTCAGAAAATTCCACCATGTAGATTGCAAGATATTAGCATTTGAAGTGACAAAAATCCTTTGGGGGGCCCTATGAAAAAACGGGCAGCTGCACTTCACAAGGTCATATTTGTATGAAAAAATGTCCAAAATGGTGGTGCTTCTTCATATTCATTCTTCAATGCAAGTTGGCTAAATGCTTGAAAATTTTGAGATCATTTGGAATTGTGTGCAACATATAGGAAAGAAATATTAAATAGAAAGATGTAGAGAATGATTCAATATACTAAATTGTTAACCATTTATTAATGGAATTGAAAAATGCCAATCCCAATGGTTGTAATGAACAATCTACATCTAAGGTTTTTATTTTTTTCAAAAAATATTGAAAATTGAGTTACATAAAGGACTTCAAAGTTTATTTTAGAGTAGAGAATGCTTACTTGCCTGCAAACTAAAACATCTCAGAACTTTTGACTCATTGATCAAAATGGGATGATTCAAAGCTTTCTACATATATATGTATCTAGAAAACCAATTTCAAATTGTTATTTTTGAAAAAAATGATTTTTTCAGATCTGCCTAGACTGCTCGAGTTGAGAAACAAACTACATATTAGGTCATTACTTTTGACTCATATTTCCAAATGCCTTGAAATTTAGTGCACATGAAAGATATTCCTCATCCACACCTTCTATTAAAGTTTGGGCCAAAAACATGAAAATCTCTAGTCACATGTACTTGCCCAAAAAAGTTATGTTGCCAAAAAACACACCTTGGTCCTTTAGGGGTTAAGCTATAGGTGCTTTCCTAATATTGAACTAGAGTTGGAGTTTCTAGTCACACACATTTTATTATTATTATTATTATAATATAAAATAATAGCATGACCAAGTACCCTCTTAGATATATATTGTCTAAAAGAAGTGACCATAAATTGAGTACAAACAAAATGGTTGATGATACATCAAATATTGAGTGACCTAACTTGTACAAACCACCAACAATCCAAGCGATATCTCTTAACCCTTATAGGATGTTGCAGATGTTTTTTATCCTCTACATGACTAAACCTAAGTATGTAAGATGAAAAAACCCTTCTTTTCATCCAATTTTTTTTCTTAAGTTGCTTGAGTACATTTTCAATGAATTATATTTCAAATTCCTTCATAATGATATCATTGACTTTTTTGAAGAAGAAGCTTAATCCACATAACCCCTAGTAAGTGTATTTTGACCATTCCTTGTTATTTACTCTTAATTTGAATTTTATTCATAAAAATGATATTTTTAGAATTTGAGCCCAACCAATGAAATGAAGCTTATCAAGTTCAATCTCTATAATTGAAAATTACGAAAATTTTATAAATTTCAATATTTTACAGCCATGTGAACTTTGGACCTATAACCATGGTTTCTTGATTGTTTAATTTTAGAGTAATCTGGTGACTTTGGTTTAACCATGATGTTATGCACTATAATACACATCTATGGTGAAATTTTCAGATTTTTTGTGCATATTGTACATTTGATATGCATTTTCTTCATTTTTTCTTAATAAATTCACAATAATTTCAAATTTTCCCCAAAAGAATTGGAAATTTTTATGACCTGTAGTAGACACATGACTTCATCTCTAAAAAATAAATACAATTTTTTTATTCATATCTAGTTGCAAAATAGTAGCAAATAGAGTGGTAGGCAATGAAGCTTGAAATCAGTGACCACGTTTCTATCCTTTAAGGGTTAATAGATGTAGTCACAAGATTTGGCTTAAACAAAATTAATTATAGTTGGATCTTAGGGCCACTTTATACGCAGAGGTCCTGCCAATTTGTTGTGTAAGAAGCCCCAAATCCTCACTTGTGATTGGACATATGATTGAAATCGGTCCCAACCCAAGCTTTACACCTAGAACCCAAGCCAATATGGTGAAATGATTTTTTTATTCAAAAAAGTCATGATTTGACATGGCTTGAGCTTCATGAATTGGGTGCATTAAAAATGAGAGACCCATTTTTGGCCTTAGGAACAATGTCAAATTTTCTATCAAAAATACTTTTTTTTTAATAAAATATTATTTTTTTCAACCAATCACATCTATTGAATTGTGTGCAATTGGCTTCAAGGGGAATTGACCTAGCCTCAACTGTAGGTATATAGCAGCCCGTAAGTCACCATAATGGTATAACCATTGAACGCCGGGCTGATGATCATGGAAATTAGCCATTTTGGAACCATGTGATATCATCCACTTTAAAATAATAAAAAATACTCGTTGGAAGTCAAACTATTGTAGTAGATCTCCCCTTTCCTTGCCTAATTCCAAAGATGAATAGTTGCACTTTTGTCCTACACATGAGAATTCCTTTTCATTTATCAAACAAAAAATGTCAGCTTTGTTGTTTAGGGGTTAAATATTTCCTTTAAAAGAGTGGTTGGAATGAAATGGAGACCCATCATTGGTCATATGCATGCATTGGAACAACTTCAATGGGAGCTTTGTTGTGTTGTGGAATTGATGCAACAAGAGGGACTATAGTTTACCGCGACACTTTGTCATTTTGGCTTGCAACTGTTTCTTTGGTCATTGGGGTTGCTATTTGTTATTAGTAGTTAATTTGAGAGTTCATGTTTTTGAAATTTTTGGTGTGGATGCTATTCTTTGACATGGATTCTTTGCAAAATGCTCCTCATAGCACTACTTGTCTTCAAGTTGAAATGTTGTTTTGCCATTCACTAAAACTATTCTTGCTTGGTTTATGTTGGTAATTTTTCTTGTGAAGGCAATAATACATCTTAGTGGCTTGGACTATAGATACCCATTGCACCTCGCTAACATCACATTGGTTTGTTTTGTTCTTGAAATGGGCACATGTGAGGTCCACTACCTCTTAAAGAATCCAAATATTCACTAGAAGAAATGTGCATTAATCTAGCTAATGTGTTTTTGTTAAATTTGACAAAATTGTGTTTATAATAATGCAATTTTAGTATTATTATAGTCATTGTTCTATAAATCTCCATTATTTCCAACACAAATTATGTCAAATTTAACAAAAACAAGTCAAATAGATTAACTCAGATTTCTTCTAGTACTTTTGTCAAAATTCGATTATACTCCAATCTTCATCGACTCTCTTTGTATAAGGGAAGTGATGTTTGTCCAAAATTTCATGCTTAGTTGTTAGTAAGCCAAACACATGTATTCACATGACTCTCCATGTACTAGATGCTCATGTCTAGTTTTCTTTAGCAAGCAAATAGTCTTCACAATTTTGGATTTTGTTCAAGATTTTGTTAAAGAGATAGACTGCATGTCTAACTCTCACGAGTTTGCTTATGGCAAGTTGGGGCTCACCATCGTTGGCCATTGCTTGTTGATCACCTCATTCAGGTCACTTTCTTTGGCCATTTTTATGACTCTCATTTCATCAAGTTGTTTAGGGTTTACAGAAACTTTGTCACTCACTTGCGCTAGCTTAGCTTCCCTTCCCCCGGGGGGCTTCCTCTTCCCCTCCTCCTTAATTCATTTTTAGTCCTTGAGTGAATAAGAAACATTGCTGGTAGAGAATATGGTTTGTGGACTCAGTCAATCATACTTAAACATGAATACACATCGTGCATTGGAGTTCATTCATTGCACCAATGCCACATACTCACACTTGGAGCGGGCTCTTCAACTAATGCTGTAAAAATATCTCGTACCGCCCGACAGCAAATTCTTGTATCTGTGTTTCATCTATCCCTGATTTTGCAACTCACAATTGGTGCATTATTCGATGTTTTTGAATGATCCATTTGAATCAATGGGTTTCGAGTCAGGTTTCTTGTAATTCTTCTGTTTTTCATTTTGGATGGGACAAATGAACATGAGTTTCATTGCAAATTGGGTTCTAGTTCTTGGGACCATAAGCAAAATATAATTGACAGACGTAACAATTGGAAACCAGCTCCACCGAACAGCTTGGAGCTTTATGCTAATTCAAAAGAATAATTAGGGTACTGAAGTTGCTTGGATCCTTTACCTCCCATTGTGCCATTGATCGAGCAGCTTGGAATTGAATTAATAATGCATGATCATCTAACTTCATTGAATCATGAATCACCCTGGGCATGCCTTTGCTTATGGCTCGGAAGTATACGATGTTCCATAGATTAATTGAGATTGGTACATAAGTTGGGGATCTTAATCCTTATTAAAAGACGTGGCCCCTATGGCCCCTATGACTCATGTCATAGTCATTTCTTTCGGACCCAAGCAGTCAGATGTAAGAGGTCAGTCACTCAAGGAGTACCGGCAACTGATGACAGGAACGAAGGACGCTCACATCGTACCAGAACGCTTCGTCACCAGATGAGTCCAAGCAGAGCCGAAAGTGGACGACACTCCCATCGTTCAGTTCAATACGACTTTTTGGCAGATCGCGTGCGCGGGACTGTTGGTTGATGTAGGGCTGTGAGCACTATCACAATCTGAAACTGAAATGGCAGAGTCCAGAGTCATGGCCGCTACTCAGCAACACCTGCATTATATAACTGGGACTCTGCCATGCCAAGTAAGTAATCTGCTGCAATTGGCAACAACTCGATGGATCCGGAAGGCTTCATACGTCCATCAAAATATCATCTTTAGACATCTATCACCTGCCTCTTATGTGACCCAGTTCAATCATTGAATTGATTAGAGTGGAATTCCGATCTGAACTATCTACCTCCCGTCTTGATGAAGTCCCAACCGAGGATTCACCTTCCTCGTTAACAGAATCGAGACCAATTCTTCCAAACGCCTGCAACAAACTTATATTGTCCTTGTACTGATCTTCAACTTCATCATTCACCACGACTACCTCTGACTCTGTGTCTCCTTGCAACATGGCGACCACACGAGACATAGTGGGCCGATGCTCCTCGTTATGTTGCAGGCAAAGAAGGGCTATGTTGATCAGTCGTGTCACTTCCAACTTTTGATCATCTTGTAAGACTAGTGTCGAATCAACCAACTGCATCAGGTTGCCTGCTCCATGAAGCTTCCAAGCCTGATACGCCATATTGTGACAATACAACCAAAAAGGAGAAATTGGAGACATCAAAAAAGGAAGAAGCAACAGAAGAGCAGGATAGAAACCATAGTCATGAACATTCTTCACTAGATGGACATCACATTTAAAATGAAGTCTATCTTTGAAAAAAAAAATTCTTACCCATTTAGAGAGATACATTTCATCAACGGGTAGTTTCTCATCGATGTTCCTTCGACCACTTATAACCTCCAAACAAAGAACTCCAAAACTAAAAACATCGACTTTGTCACTTAGTTGACCAAGCGATGCGTACTCTGGTGCCAAATATCCCCTGCAAATACACATCCAGATTTAGAGTTACTCCTCCACAACAAACAGATCGAAATGGACTACGACTACAGCGCCAATCATCTATCAGCACTATTGTCTAATGGTGGGAAAACTAGTGTGACTTCAGATGTCATCACCACCAAACTGTAGAATGTACAAGATTGGGAACCAAAACAACAAGTACAAAATGAACCTACTTGGTTCCAGCAACATGGACAGTCATAATATGACTCTGATTATCGGGAAATAGCAAAGCCAAACCAAAATCTGCAATTTTCGCTTCAAAATTCTTGTCCAACAAGACGTTGCTAGCTTTGATATCTCGATGAATAATCCTAGGTTGAGCCAGGGCATGTAAGTAGTGCAAGCCACGAGCTACTCCCAAACAAATCTTCAGACGAGCAGGCCAATCCACAAGCTTCGTATTTGAACCCGCTGTGGAAAAAAAAAATTAACACAAAAAAGCTGTTAAAAATCCATAATAGCGAGATCCATGATAATCTGTCTCGCTCATGGAAAGTAAGTCCATTGTTACGGAGAATAACATTAAAATATTCAATGAGCAGGAACGATTTTAGGGAGGACTTCACTCACCTAGTAGAATTTGGTCAATATCATAGTTATCCACATACTCGTAGACCAGGATCTTTTGGCGTTCACGAAGGCAGCAACCTTTTAGATTCACCAGGTTCCGGTGTCTCATTCCAGTGATGAGAACGATCTCGTTCAAGAAGTCATCGGAACTCTGAGTACTTTGGGCAATTAATTGCTTCACAGCCACTACACTTTTATTGGCCAATACACCCTGTATAAATTAAATAATGACCCACGTTAATTCGAAACCGATACAGCTCAAAACTCTCGAGACATGTACTTCAAAAAAAGTTTCATAAGTTTTACCTTAAATACTGCCCCGTAGCCTCCTTGGCCCAACTTCATGTCCGGGTGAAAGTCTCTTGTGGCAGTACGAAGCTCGTTATACGAGAAAATTGTAGGCTTCACATCAAATTCCTCAAACTCTGAACATTTCAAGCATAGAAAAAGCTTTAAATTTCTAGAATAGAATCTTAGAGACAAAAACTTAGTCAACTGCAAAGCATTTATGAAATGAACACTACAAGTAACGGAGTGAATAGGTTCTTCAAGGAAGAGGTTCCGAATATAACACTTACTTTGTTGAACCTGAAGCAAGAGATATCGCTTGTATCTTTGGTTTCGGTAAAGGATAGTACCAAATCCAATTGTAAGTAGGAGAACCACTGCAAAAATACTCGTCACAGTGGAAATTATGACTACCTTCCGATTTGCTCTCGCAGCACCTGATTCATGACATTTTCCCCGAAGTGAGTTGTCTAGGAAACTAGCAGAGAGTGTCAAATTTTCATGCCAATCATAATACTTGAAAATTTCAAGAAGACGTCTGAAAATGAGCATAAAAGATAAGTTAGGTCGGATATTTACTTGATGAAATGAGACAAATTTGCTGACAAAAACATCCTTGTTCATCAGAATAGTCACCCGGATTGTTGCAGTATGGATTGCCTTGTAATCTGTACAATGCCACATTGTAAACATAGTGAATACATCAGACAGATTATGAACATCATGTGTTATGCAGGAAACAAATTTCGTTACCAGTTGCCAAAAGTTGTTCTCAACTAGACAGAGGGCTCAACTAGTTCCTCACCTAATTATTGTTGATATGTTTAAAACATTGATTCCCGCATGAAGCACATTGGTAATGTTGTTATTCATCAGCGACAAAGTTTTCAAAGATCCTGATGTACTATCAGATTTCATTTGCAGAAAGCGATGCGCAGAAAGTTGCCCGATATCCAGAGTTCCATCAATGGTATTGTTGTCTAAGTACCTGCGATGTTCAGATGTCTCATACAATTTCATGCTGATTCTAATAAAGCCATAGAATAAGACATGTTTACAGTTGATCAAATGTACTCTACCAGAAAGTACTACACCGGAGTATTAATTTATTAAAACAATGATATGATTTATAAACCACAGAACCATGCAGTCAGACTTTTAAAATATCTGCACACTACTCTAAATGATTGCTCCAATCAAAATCCTGAAAATAAAATAAATAAAATAGTGCAACTTACAGTTCTTCAAGTGATCCGAGTTGTGAGACGTCCCATTCGGTAAGAGACCCTCTCAACACATTGTAAGATAAGTCTAAAATAGAAAGAGAGTTTGAGAGATTGCTGTTAAATATAGACGAGAGTAAGAATGATCCCGTAAACGCATTCCTACTCAAATTCCTGCAGCAAACAAACCCACTTCCATTAGATCCAATTGTGAGCTGCAGTTTTTCAAAATCCACCTTTGAGCTTCCATTTTGATTAAAACCACATGCTTAGACATGGTTCTCAGAGTCACCAAGACTTACACAGATCGTAAGGAGGAAATATTCGTAAGATCAGGAAGCAACCCGGTGAACTTGTTACGTGACAAATCCCTGTCCAATACCACAACATTGTCTCCACTAACTCAGTGCTCACATGTCTTCAGTTCTCTGATTTCTTAAGAACAATTGTGATTGATTGGAAGCAAACTACAGTCTTCACAGTCATTAGATTGCCCCACGCTTGACACTAAAATGTACATGTCCTCAAAATTCTAGTGCATAGAGAAGGGGCAAACTAATGACTGGAAGAGCGTGAGAGCTCTACAAACCACACGGTACTGGGCTACTTACAAAACTTGTAAATTCTTGATGGTAGTGAGATTCGGTACAGAGCCATTGAAGAGGTTGTTGGATAAATCCCTGCATTCTACCAAGAACAAAATTTAGATATTCAAGACTTATTTCGCGCTGGAATTTCGCATCTGAAAAATATCCCAAATTAGAAGCTCGTAAATGATTGTATTCAAAGAATAATAAAAATTCCAAAAAAAAAGTGTCTGGAAATGGCATCCAGATTCGTACAGATGGTCCAACTGTGTCAAAGTCACAAAGACGTCTGGAGGAATCTCTCCCTCAAACTGGTTGCTGCCAAGACTTAGTGTCTGCAGGAAATTCATTCGTTCAATTTGAGCCGTTGGAAAGGACCCATTAAAACGATTGCCACTCAGGTCCCTGTCAAAGTGCCATAAATAACATTGGAAACATAGCACCGTCATAACCACACTTGCGTTTACCTCGCAATGGTCATATTAGCGGTAGTCATCACTCCAAAAAGTTAAAAACTGCAGATAAACCTGGCATGGGAGGAAAACATAGAAACAAGCAATCCAGGAAATATGCAGAAAAAAGCTCACAGTTTTACAGGCCAGACAAGATTGTCAAGATTCGGAAGGTTGCCAGAAAAATTATTGTCATGAACATCACTGTCACCACAAGAAACGAATTAGCCTAGTTGAAAGAGCAATCTACATGAGAAACTCAGCAGTACTTCGAAAAAGCTATCAGCCTTGCAATAGAGAGGAGATTGCAGAATTTTATTTTCATGCGAAAACAACCCACAGAAATCAGATCACTGCATCATGACAGTCTTACAAAATGAAGAGGTTCGTTTCCTGAATCTGTGAAGGAAGTTGTCCTGTCAGTTCCGGGTTTCCAGTGAGCTCTCTGCAGCAAGCACAAGAAATTCAGGGGGGTTTCAGAGTTCCGAGACTGCTCAATTCCTATATTGAGGAAAGGTGAAATTCCCACCGCAATGGCGAAGCAAACCATTATTGAGAAGTTCAGGATCGACTCACAACGTCGACAGAGTGGTGATATCTCCGATAGCCGCAGGCAACTCTCCTACGATTGATGCGTTGTTGAGAGTTCTGTTGTGCATGCCACCATGAAAATAAGAAACTCTGAAAACCGGTGTGGCTGGTTCTACAAGAAAATCACTTTGGAGTCCCAGCAGTGGATCTAACTGATCAAAGAATAGAGTAGAATCAGAGAATTGAGCTCTCACAAGCCGATAATGAAAGCTGAGCAGTTAGCGGTTCCGTCGGTAAAATTGTTCTGGCAGTCGATGTTCGTCAGACACTGCACTCCACGATAATTAGGTGCAGGATTAATGTCAATGTTCTGCGAGCAAGGATATGGTTGCGTGGTGTTCCAGCCTGCTAAATTGGTCTCGATGTCGGTGGTGAGAATCCATGCTTGAAAAATGGATTGTAGAGCGGTCACTGGCAAGTAACACACATACCCACACAAGAACAGTTTGAATTAGATTATCCAATAAGTTTCTGTACAGGTTGATTTTGCAGCAATACCACGCAGCTCTGAGGTTCTGCAAAAAATCTTTCGTACCCGTGGCTGTCGCACCAGATAGTTTTCAGTTCTCGGTCATCATGAAGTAACATGACACCAACAAGAAAAGAGCTACTACTTACACTGTACGTCATCGTACCACTGTGTGGTTTGCGACACGGAGCTGCGAGGTGCAAACAAGAGAAGCAGAGCAACTACCACTACGAAGTAACGCACTTGCGGAATTATCCAGCTCCGACAATCCTTGGCTCCCAATTTACACCTCATCGTCAAATTTGCACGGTTCAACGAAAATTTGAAGACCGTCGACCATGCCATGCTCGGAAGCCCACACAGCTCAATCTCTTGGAGAGGTCAACAACAATCGTTCAGGTGTTGTACGAAATTTTGAAGACCATCGAATTAGGGTTTACACAGCGTACTCGGTATTTTCCCTCTAGGGAACGACTGCTGGTGTGGAAAGCAGGTCTGGCTATTAATATATCCAGCAATAAAAACAAGTTAACTGAGTTCCTCAGCTTCAGATTCCTTCGCATGTTTTTCAATACCTGAAGCAGCATCCGAGAACTTTGGTCAACCAGGTGAATTGAAGAAAATGAAGACACTTTTTCCTCGCCTTCGAAATGAAATGTTTCTCTGTGTGCCCAACTAAAGATGCTGCCACTGGGCATCCTGAAGATTCGAAATGTCAACTCCTGCGGTAAGAACAAGACTTGGGTCATGGAGATGTAGAAGACTTCATACGGGAAGATCAAGACTTCTGTTGTGGCCGAGAGGAAATAACGGCAACAGAGTCCGAGAAGTCAATGTGTGAACCTCCGATTCGGTGCGAGGAAGTCCACAGAATTGGAGAACTGCGATGCATGCACGAGCCAGTGAGTGCTCCAGAAAGAAAGGAAGTTAATACTTTGTGAAGTTTGTGAGCACTCGTGAGTGAGGACTTCTGGTCTTATAGAGATTCGTAAGAAAAAAAATTAAAATTTTCGAAGAGGATAGTTTAGAAATAGTAAGCTATTTTGCCGAATCCAAGGAAAATTAAACATGAAGAAAGTTAAAATGTTGGAATAGATACCTCTAGAACTTCATCCACTTGTGTGAAATCTTAAATTGATTCCTCTAACTTTACAGCAAACTAATAGGGTCAATTTACATGTGAACCTTGTGGGCAGCTTTTTGCCCAATTCATATAATAAGACAAAATAGACTCAACCAATTGTCTTGCACGGGTAGGCAAGTGGGAAAGGAGGAGTTGAAGTTTCACCAATATTGGTATAGAACTCCATTGGTGAAAACTAGACAATCTTAAAGGAATCCAATGCATGGAGATTTCTTAGTATATCCTTCTCACCCACTAAGTCTACATGAAAGTGCAATTATCATTTTCACTTGTAGTACTCCTTGTCAAGTTTCCCCAATAACCAATACATGTAAGGAGGCCAAGGGCCCTCCTTACATATATATATTTCTTTGTATGAAAAGGAACAAAACACTATGAAAAGGATTAGTTCAACAAGTACAAAAGAAAAAATTTCAAAAATAAATAAATAAATTGGGACAATCAAAAACCATGAAGAACAAAAAAGAGACGTTGGAGCTTCAACACAAAAATCTTTGACATCCATTGGTCAAATTGATATGTAAATCTAGATCATGACTAAAATACTACAAAATCTCAACCAATGCAAGGTTTTAGTACTTGAACCACAAAGATGCAATATTCATTATAACTTTTAGTTTCAAAATTGACTTCTTAGACGGTATTACTATTTGAATTTGGAAGAAATTGACTAGTGAGAAAGTGATATTCCAAGAAATCAATTGGTAGAGTTTGTGGTACAAAGGATGCAACCAGTGACCATTAAAAAAAAGTTGGTTTGATTCCATGGAAAGAGGTAATCAATTGAAGGAGCTCTAAGAAATTCTTGAACATTAGCGTACATACTATCTAAGATGACCTTATATAATAATATCTTATCATCTAAAATAAAAAAATCTAGAATGAGGTTTTCTATGAATTTTTGATGTCCTAATTCAAATCAAAGAGAAACTCCAACTTCAAATTTTGCTTGACTAAATTATAAGCTTGCATAGTGACAAAGGAGTTTTTATTTTTTTGCCAAACAATTACTATTGAAATAAATAACTACTTATATTCCATTTGTGTCAAAATAGGAGTGCTATTGTGTGAACTTAGGATCATGAGTATGTGAGCCTAGAAGACTATACATATATATTATAGGTGTGCATTTTTTAGAAACTTTCCATGATTATATGGTACCTATGTTATAGATACCAATCTAGTAAGTGTTTATATTTTAAGCACCTTCAATAATTGTAGAATATCTATGTTTACATATGCTCAATGCTTAGATGCTTGCATTTCTATGCTTACATTTTAGGATCATTGTCATTGTGTGTCAAAATACATTCCTCTAAGAGTAGGTAGTATATTTACATATCATTTTTGGACTTCGGCATGATAAAATTAAATTCAATGCAAAGCATGTGGAATGAAAAACTTTGAAGCAAGATTATATTAACCTTTGAGTGACACATTGAACATTTTAATGTCATTGCACAAAATTTGGGGGTAGTATCTTTTGACAAATTCTTTTTTTTTCCCCTCAAATTTTAATTATTGTATAAATACTTGGGCTATTGTTTTATTGATATATTGAATAAAGGTCACTCAGATGAAATTTTAAAATGGTAAAAATTGTACAAAGTTTGAATATAATGTTAGTTGCACTCTTGTACTAAGAAAAGCATTGAAGGAAATGAGAGGTCAAACTATTAAATGGGAAAAAGAGTAAAACATCTTGTAGACATCTGGATTTACAGGATTTTGCATGAAAGTCAACAAAAACTGTTTTCCATAATCAGAATTTTCCCAACATGGATATTAGGGTAGGCTCATGGAAAGTGGAGGGGTGAGGCAAGTTTCTGATTTCTAGAAAAATATTTTTAACATTAGATTTGGAATTTTTTGGTTGCTTTTAGTTTAACTCTTTAAGGACAAACTAAAAATCATCCCGTGTGACTCAGAACCATGTGACATCATATACTTTAAATTTTAAAAAAAGGTACTCATTAGAAGTCAAACTATTGTACAAGATTTCTCCTTTATGCACAAAATTCCAAGGATGAACAATTGTACTTTTGCCCTACATAGAAAGATTCTTTGTCATCCATAAAACAAAAAAATCCTTGACATTGTTTAATCCTTAAATGCTAGATTGGTGACTATAGAAATCATCGCTCTTGCAACTGAGTGACATCATCGACTATCACAAAAACTAAAAATATGCATTGGAGATCAAACTACTATGCAAGATCTCTCCTTTTTGCACAAAATTTGAAGGATGAACAGTTGCATTTATGCCTTACATAAGAAAATTATTTGTCATCCATCGGACACAAAATGCCCATGTCGACATTTAAGGATTTTTGAACAATGAGACAAAGCTACTCATAAAATGTACTCGCACAAAACTCAAAGCAATAAGTTAGCTTTACCCAATACCACCCAAATGTAGGGTCCTCATTGATTTTAGAGAAAGAATGTAAAATTAGAATACATGTCTTATGTGAAGTTAATGTAAAGTTAAGGCATATACTATTGTCATAAATTCTCGTCATAGAATCAATGAGGACCCTACATTTGGGGTGGTATTGGGTAAAGCTACCTTACCGACGAAGGCAATTCCGACTCTCGAATGATCATTTCCGATTCTGCATGGAAGCTCACCCTAAGTCATGGGAACTGTTCGCAAAACCCTAACCCTAATATTCACGTCCCCGACTCCCAGTTGCATGTACATATGGAAACTTCTGAAGCTGCGGGGAGTCTTTACACCGTCAACCTTGAGGAGAAGAGAGGTTGCCGCAACTCCCGTGTTCTATCCGCTCTTTGATTTCGCACAGCAATTCAGATCATCCTCAGCTATGGCGGACAACGAGGAAGTGGTGGCCGAGCCCGAAGTGCCCGCCGCGGCAGAGGCGGAGCCGGTTCCCGGAGAGCCCATGGACATCCTCACGGGCTTGCAGATGGTGCTGAAGAAGGCACTGGCGCACGACGGTCTCGCCAAGGGTCTGCACGAGAGCGCCAAGGCCATCGAGAAGCACGCGGCGCAGCTGTGCGTTTTGGCGGAGGATTGCAACCAGCCCGACTACACGAAGCTGGTGCAGGCGCTTTGCCAGGAGCACAACGTGAACCTGATTTCGGTTCCCAGTGCGAAGAAGCTCGGTGAGTGGGCCGGTCTGTGCAAGATCGACTCGGAGGGCAAGGCTCGCAAGGTTGTGGGTTGCTCTTGCGTTGTGGTGAAGGACTACGGCGAGGAGACTGAGGGTTTGAACGTGGTTCGTGAGTACGTGAAGAGCCAGTAGAATTATTTTCGAGGAGGGTTAATGTTGGTCTGATTGGGACTTCGGAGTCTCTCCGTGGCTTTTGTATTGTGTTGTCTCTGGCTATCATTTAATCCAGTTGCCTCTGAAGTGAATTTTTTTTGCACACTTCATTTTTGTCGCATGCATAGTATTGTTTTTTTGAATGACAGAGTAATTGGCTTTCTTGTCGGGGAATTTATGGGCGTATGTGGATTTGTTTTTGAAGCGGAGAGTCGTATCTCATGATTATGTCCGTTTGTGTGGATGTTAAATTGTGGTTTAGGTCAACAGCTCTGGATAGTTCGTTCATGGTTGTTGCCGTCTGTCTTGGAAGTCTGCTGTTTTTGTGGTCCTATAATTTTTTTCTTGAGGCAATCGTCAGCGTTGGCAAGTACAGATTCTGTGTATGCAAGCATATGCTGCTGGAGAAGAGAAAGGTTTGATAAGTGTTCATAGGGCTGTCCGTATGCTGTTGTGCTCAATCAAGCTGTGGTCCGAAAATGTGATTCTGCCTTCATATTTCAGTGAAGAACATTTTTTCCCATTCTCCATATTTCCATTCATAATTTGGCACTAACAACAAATAAGCCTGCATCATTCCTCTCTCTAGTCGAGTTTGACTTGAGTTTGACGGCATGTAAAACATTTTCATATCTCCAGGTATTGTAACAGTACGACAAACCGTAGTCTTCTTCTCTTGCACTCCGTGGCCACGAGGATGATGAATCTTTCAACGTTAACCCTCTGGGGACACTACATTCACAACACTGGTGCATATCTTAACCCGTAAATGCCCAAGGCACCAGATTTTGGTGTTTTGAAAACTTTGAAGTGAAGTAAAACCAAACCAAATTTCTATCATTACAGTAGGAAGCTCATGAATGGACCATCTAAGGGCTGGTCTCCCTTTTTCATGTGGTTTCTCAGATGGGAGTATTTCTAGCTCATATTTTGGACAAAGAGAAATAGATTTTGATGGTAATCCAAGTTGTTTCGTATTTTTTGAAACATTTTGGAATTACTTATGAATTTTCAAACAAGATGAGTCATAGGTCCCTAGTTGTGTCCCTAGGTCTTCTCTAAATCGTTCACTTGCAACTTCAAGACAGAAATGGGGAAAGCAAAGAGAATGATTGGCTCTTGCAATAAATAATATTTTTTTAATCAATCCATTGAATGACTATAGAAGGTCCATTTAAAGACCACCTCGCTTCCATTTCAAGAAAGTCTACATTGGTGGTTCTAAATGCCCACTCGCTTTCAAAGCCTCCTACCTTAGTAGTTTGTATTTTTGGAGAACTCTTTTTGAAGTCTAGTTTTAGGATTGAAAAGGTGATCTTAAAAATGAAGGATTATAATTTTTCTATTCAAGATTTTGTGCAAGGATGTCCATTGCAAACTTGACATCCCATGGTGTTGAGGGCTCTTGGAAATGAATGTCCAACACACTAGATCTTGGAGGAATAATCACATTAGAAATTCATTTAAAAAAAATTGTAGAATAGATTTGGAAAAACCATAAATTGATTGGTGTTGTACATGCTAGGCCCTATGACCTCATACTTTTTTAGTGAACTACTTTTTAGAGTTGACATGCAAAAAGAGAATTGAAAAATTTTCATAGTTTTAACACCTTCATGATCAAACATTATAATCTTTCAATCTCTAAGTGATATTGTTGTGTTTTCTTTTCCTATGTGATCTCTTACATGTCTAGTTTGAATTTTTATGGTTACAATTGAAAAGAAATTGGTACAACTTATATAAATGTTGACTTTTTGTTCAATTTAGAGAAAATTTCAAGAAGCTCCAAATAGGCCTTGGGCATTTGGGGTTAAACAATATATTTCTACCAGTATCATGGGGTCAAAAGAAGCTCATTATACTCCCCTCCAATTGCAGTACTCTATTGTAGTAGGGATTATATAATCCCTCTTGGCCCCAATAGTTTTCTTGCATTTTTGGACATGTTCCTATGAATATTACTCTTGAAACTTGAACATTGAATGGGGGTTTCTCCTAGCTTCCCAACCAACCAATTTGCAAATCAAACAAGTTTGTGGTTAGAAACCAATCCTTATATCATCTTTTTTCTATTACCTTGAGCTTTCAGGTGGCATAAATAGTTTATTTTTTAAAAACTAAAAAAATCAATTTTTATAGAATAGATTCATATCTACAAGAAAAACATTGAAGATATTACCTCATTCAAAAGTGAGAGGGGAACCAATGAATGTAGTGAAAGGCAAGACATTGTTGTTTTGTGGGCAATTATGAAATCAATCTTTCCCCCCAAAGACCAAAAGGTTTGTTTCTTTACTCAATTTTCACAACTTTTGAGAGCAAATAAGTCCATAGAATTCAGATGATTTTCTATAACATTTTCACTATTGGAATTGGCTAATGTTTCAATTCCATAGTAGATTTATTAGCAATTAGTTAATATTTGAATTATCTTATATAGTCTTTCACAAAATAGTTATTCAAAGGCTAAAAATGAAGATTTTTTTTTGAATTTATTCTATAGATTCCTATATCAATTTTCTACCTTATCATCAAATTTATCAATTAGAGAAGGACAAGAATTTTTTCTTTAAAAGTTTCAAAGTTAAAACTTCGCCTTTTTGAACAATTGGGAAAAGCTTATTGCACTACTTTGAACATTATGATCTTTGACATACTAAACCTTCAAGGTACTATTAAAGGTTTAGGCAAGAGCATATGATTTCAAATTTTGGAAGGATTAAATTTTTTTTTTTCAATATAGAAAATCAAATTGATTATCTCTCTTGGAATATAATTTTTTATTTCAATCTGTAATTGGGAGAAAAAGTCGTGCCCACAATAAGCCCCAAATATGTGAGGACAAGCAAGAAGAAAAATCCACAAGAAATTGGAATTAATTATTAAATTTTTTTTTATAGATTCTATCTTGTCTATGTGTAAAGATTTGATTCATTCCGTTTGGAAGTGAAAGTTGTAATAAAAGGTTCTTGTTTTGTATGCAATCTGAGCAAATTCTTGAAAAAAATAATATATTGGATCCATTTTTCAACTCAATTTTAAAAAAAATTTCCAAAAAAGTTGTAGATTGTTTAGTTTGTGTTTTAAAACAATCTCATCATTGGAATTAGTGTGTTTCAATTCCATTTTAGGGCTATCAATAATTTAGTCTTTCCTTCTATCTTGTATATACTTCAACTTAACTATTTTTTAAAGAATGAAAATAATAAGAGCAGGGGTGAATTTTTTCCTGAACTCTCAATTGAATTCTTCAATATAAAAAAGATTTAATTCAAAATTTTAAGTTAAGGGGATTCAAAGCTTTATAATCTTATTAGGCTAAAAGCAAAAAAACTTATTTTCTTCATTGTAAATGCTTATGTCTTGTGATTGATACAATTGAAGTTCTCTAAAAATTCTCCCACATAGTTTCATACTAAACAAATGCAAGATCCTATGGTTGGATAGGGAAAATAAACAAAAAATTTAAGATTTTTTATTGTTTGCATTAGAAATGACAATTGAAGAGGTTTTTGACACAAAAAATGGTATAAGGACTCTAGGTGTTATCTAGTTGTAGAAGTCTCCTTTTTAAATTTAAGAAAGTCTAAGTATCTAGAAAATTACGTTCCTTTGAAAGACAAAGTGGCCTAATTACACAAAGGAAAGCCTTCATGTTTGTTAACAGGGTCTTCAACAATGTTTTCGAAACCAATACTAATTGACATAAAAGTAATCAATATTAAAAAAACAATTTCATAAATTTCATAAAGTTATATGGAGTATTAAATTAGGTGAATGAAAAGAAACATAGAAGACACATTGGAACTAGTACATCCTAATTCCTTTATGGCAACAAGCAAATGCATTTTGGGTATCAAATTTAAGGAAAAGGTAAGTTTGATCTCAAAGCTCACCTGAGTATGTGAATGGAGACTGTTTGTTATTGGTAGGCCCAATAACTTTCGTCCAAACCCTAACCCTAACTTTCGTCAAGCGTGGTTCTCTTCATATTTGAAATTTCCAGCACTACTCAAACTCTTCTACAACCTTGAGGAAAAGAGAGGTTGCTTCATTTTTCCCTCTCACAACCCTTGCTTGTGATTTTGCAGCTCATCTTCAACTATGGCGGATAAGGAGGAAGTGGTGGCCGAGCCCGAAGTGTCCGCCACGGTAGAGGCAGAGCCAGTTTCCAGAGAGCCCATGGGCATCTTCACGGGCTTGTAGATGGTGCTGAAGAAGGCATTGGTGTACGGCGGTCTGGCCAAGGGTTTGCACGAGAGCGCCAAGGCCATCGAGAAGCACACGGCGCAGCTGTGCGTTTTGGCAAAGGATTGCAACTAGCCCGGCTACATGAAGTTGGTGCAGGCGCTTTGCTAGGAGCACAACATGAATCTGATTTCGGTTTCTAGTGTAAAGAAGCTTGGCGAGTGGGCCGGTCTGTACAAGATTGACTCCAAGGGCAAGGCCCGCAAAGTAGTTGGTTGCTCTTGCGTTGTGGTGAAGGACTACGGCGAGGAGACTAAGGGTTTGAACGTGGTTCGTGAGTACGTAAAGAGCCAGTAGAATTATTTTCAAGGAGGGTTAATGTTGGTTGGTTTGGGATGCCCGGGTCTTTGTGGCTTTTGTATTGTGATTTCGTTGGCTATCATTTAATCCAGTTGCTCCTGAAGTGCATTGTAACGAAACCTTTCTTTCTTTCGAACATGTTTCTTCTTTTTGCAAAGCTTGCTCTGGAATGCTGTTCTCGAATATGATTTATTTAGTTTTTTGGAATCAGGAAGAGTTTCAAGCCGGTTGCTGTGAAGGAGTTCTTTAGATTTTGTCATATCGATTGTATGTCTTGAAGTGCGGAGGTATATCATTTGTCTTCAAAGTGAAGGTGTAGTTTGACTCTGTATTGTGCAAGTAATCATAAGTCATGTGTATTGTATGAATGTTCAATATTGGAAGCGGTTGGATATCGAGAGTTTGAGGACGAGTATGAACCTAAGATGGTCATTTTGTGATTGTGCTACTGCAAGTTTTTTTTTTTTTTTTTTTTTTTTTTTTTTTTTTTTTTTTTTTTTCAGGTAAGAGTTGGAATGGTTTATGCTCTAAATGGGCATAAAAAAAGAGACCTGATACATTTGCAACTTGGAAAGCAATGATGCATCATTCATGAAGGTAGAGCTTCAGGTTCTTGTCAGATTTCCAGTAAATTATTTGCTTCTACTTAGTTCATGCTTTATTCATGCTTTCTTCACAGGAAAGGAACGTCCCATAGGAGTGAGCAGCAGTAGCGTTCAATTGGAGATACGATTTTCACACTAGAGTGATCCACTCTACAAGTCTAGGTTAGAAACTCAATACTCAATCTCCTCATTCTTTGCATTTTATAAAGACACCCTATAACCGCGTAGTCAGAGGAGATGAAATAGTGAAAAAAGCTTGTGCCCATGTTCAGACCACGCGGTCTGAATCTCCATAGCTCAATTAAAACTAAAACAAACAATTGACGAGTCGCCAAAAGTCGAAAAGAGGTTCAGACCGCATGCTCTGAACTCTCAAACTAGAGAAATCCAAAAATCAACTTAAGTGTGAAAATGCATAAATGGGCAATTTCATTAAAATGGCATATGCCGTGCGCCATTTTAATGGAATGTTGCACCATTTCATCATCATACCACCATTTTAATGAAATTGACCATATAAGATGTTAGGCCTCACAGTGCAATTTGAACATGTGCATTTGAGAATGAACATATCCCCCCAAATGTAATCTCCTTACAAGTCTCATAGGTTTAGACTGAGTGGTCTGAACCTTTAGTCAAATACTAACTCATGTCTACCAAAAAGTAAGAGTAATAAAAAGGTTTAGACCGCGCGATCTAAACTCCAACGTTAGACTAAAATCACAACAAGAAGTAACCGAAAGTCCAATAGATTGGTTCAAACCACGCGGTCTGAAATCGAGAACTAGTAGAATGGAAACTATAATCAAGATGTACAAGTTAATTTGTTGTCACACCTTACACCGCACTGATTCAAAATTTGCCCGTGGGAATGAACTCATTTTAATAAGTAAGTCGATTTAAATTCAATATATGATTAGACCACACGGTCTAAACCTCTTTAGCTGAGAATAGAATAATGACCAGAAGTAACGAAAGAAAAGTCCACTACATAAGTTCAGACAACGCGGTTTGAATAGTCTTGATACAAAACAATTGTATCAAATGTAACATGGCGAAGTCGCGTATGTAGCCACACACACCAAGGTCTGAACTAAATCGATCTAGTAAAGTCATAACAAAAGTAACGAAAGAAAAGTCTACTGCATAAGTTTAGACCGTGCGGTCTGAATTGTATAGTTAGAGTAAAATCATGTCTAAAACAACAAGAAGGAAGTCCCCTATACAGGTTCAGACCGCGCGGTCTAAACTATACTAATAAAGTATGTCTCCTCAAAGTATTAGTCAATAATTATATTTGCGTATGAGAATTAGGCTTTGGTTTGATCTACTCTAGCAGACTCGTAGAAAGTTACATCAAGAAATATTTGTCAAGATCATTTCAACAGATTGAAACTGCGTTGCCTACAACCTCTTATTAGAATCATCCAACTACCGAGATGAATTGACATCACAAATGCAGGACTTAAATAAATACCTAACGTCTACATGATGAAGCACATTACAAAGAATGATATATACAATGACTTATAAGTGAAGTTCAAACCGCGTGGTCTAAAACAATATCATATCTGATCACGAAGCTTACATCTTCAACATTGTTAAATCTGCTTTAGATCGTGCGGTCTGATCAAGTCAATTCCTATGAACAATGACATGGAGTCCTTCCTGGAGAGTAAGCCGCCTCTAATAGGATACATCCGAAGGATTTTGCAAGAGAGAATTCACGAATCTTGGTCATCCCACATCGATGACAAGGTTCCATTGGAATTCATCGCATTGAAGTCGTTGTGGACAATAGAAATGAGTTATCTGCACGACTCTCCTGTATTTAGTCTAGAAATAGGTTTTACAAAAGCCGCAGATCCACGATGGAAATCGTTCAAGAATTTAGTAGTAGTTAATATTTATGCACTACGAGAAGCTATTCTAGTGGATGTTATAAACTCTAGTAACAATGCGTTCGGAGTCATCATCATCTAAATTGAAGACCAAATGACTTTTTGTCACCAACGCATTATGAAAAACTACGATCATGTCGCCCACGCCTTCCAAATCCTCATGCTGACTTTTATGAGACTGGAAAAGTGGTAAGCATGTACCTAACTGATGCAAGCACTCTCCATACCGCAAGACTGACCATGGGGAAATTGAACATTTTATAGCCAAAGGGAAAAAAAAGAATGGACGTAGAAGATAGTGCTCCAAAGCAGAAAGGTGTCGAAGGCTCCAACTCGGGGGGCTCAACACGCAGTCGTCCGCCTCCTGCGTCAGCTCTTGCAGGTGCTTTTGACATCGGAGCCCCCCAACAGTCAACAATGCAACTATAAGAGGGATGGTAGGCCAATCCCCAGATCACGATGCCGACTACCCGTGCAGCACGAATGCAACCTATCTGACCGAAAGCAAGAAACAAGATGAAGATAAGGAAGAGGAAGCCATCATCGAACATTGGGAATTTGCCGGCTGTTGAAGAGGAAGGGGCAGAGAGATGGGTCAGACAACGCTGCAATCCCACGGAGCCCTCGGGCTGACAAGGAACGCCAGGCCCCTTAAGTCAGTCGGCATTCACTAAAACCGCCGAGGTGTTAGAGGAAGAGGCGCAGAGGTTGGCCTTCAAGAAAGTGAACAAGAAATAGGTGGACAACCCAGTGACCGTGCCATTCAACCCCGCAGACGTACCGGACAAGCTATCCGTAGTAATCGAGTTCAAGCCGGACCCGAAATGCAGTGAGGAAGCTGAAATGCGACGACGCCTAAAGGCCGAAGCAATAGCCAATCGAAAGTTTAAAGAAGCATCATCATACATGTACATCTTTGAACGAGGCTGATATTTCGAGCTAGACGTTAGGGACATGATAAACGCGGACGAGAAGTCGGGAATCATTTTTCGGCCGTTGGAGAAGGCTGGGGTCATTGCTGTACTTGATCGAATGGTGAAGCTGAACTTCACCAATCAGATTCTGATAGTCATGCCTGACACGAAAACAAGGCCAATTTACTGGAAGGATTGCACTACGGCTGGGGCTTTGAAAATCATCAATGGTCAACACACATGGATGGCAACCAAGGAAATCATTTTGGGCAAGACGTTTGTCAATGATGTAGCGATCGTCGAGAAGATGCGCAAGTAGACATGCGAGATTGTGTGGTTTGACAACAAAGACTACTTGGACACATTATCGTGCAAATGCAACGACGGGAATGTCGCCAGTCCATATCTATCATCGCTGCCGGCGACCATAATGCATTGCCACCATCTCTAGGAGAATGCAAACACACCTTCACAACATCGGAAGAACGCGAGAGCATCCCAGCAAGAAGAGATGCACAAATCCTACGAGGTATGTTCCTTGACTACTTCAGACCGCGCGGTCTGAAGTTCATCACATTGTAGTTTTGGTAATAGCCTAGTTTGTTGTGATGGACTTGTACTAGAATTTTTTGATTCAAACCGCACAGTCTAAGCCTTTCTATGAAGATGATTTCTGATTTTTCCGAATTGTGCACAGGATTTCAAAATGAAGGTCGAACAGAGCTTCAAATTGATGATTACTACAAAAGGGGCTAGCGGTTCCAGGAAGGTGATCGATTTTGACAAGATGGGGGAGAGGAAGATCATAATGGCCTCCGATCGAACGTGGTCTATTTGGTAGGAGGTTTTCATGAAGCATGAGTCTAGTAATCTGTATGACATCGACTCCGGCCGTCCGTTTAATGAAATAATGAATAAGGCAAGCGCCAGAAAGGTCTACAAATTCACGTCCATCAATCTGAACCAGATGAAGACTCTGGCCGGACTCGACGATGTTGCAGTGGGTGAGCTTGGCAGCACAATCCTTGAGATTTCGCCGAAGGTCTACATCAAAAGGCCTACAAGTTAGACTGAGGCCATTCTGTTTGCCATGTGGACCACGAACAAGAAACACAAGATTGTTCTGGCGAAGGAAATTACGGAGAGGGGGATCAAGGATGGGATCATCGAGGCGGCCAATGTTTTTGATGACAGGGACTTTGTTCCGACAGCTTGGCAGGATCTAAAGGCCGAGTTGTGCATGACTGGGTTCCACATGTGGCACCTCATGCAAGTTGGTTAGAAGTAGTTGAGGAACGAGTGTGGGTCAGGGAAGAAACCCATGGACATGCCTAATAAGCTCTTGGAGGCCTTGGACCATGTGATGGACAATACCCAACGGTTCCAAAACTGTCGGAAATGTTTGCGGGGTTCGATGTGCAAGTGGGTTCATAAGAGTTCGACATTCGACCCGCAGTTGTACATCTTCCAAAGGGAGAGGTGGACCTTCTATGAGTCAAGACCGGCATCTATCAAATATTGCAAGGTCGGAATCATGGACTTCCAATTGTTCCCAAGATTGGAGAAAACGGAGGTCAATTACGGGCACATAGTGGTCCTCAAATAACTAAGGAAGGTGTTCGAGAACGCGATGTCGAGGGGTGTCCACACGTGGATGCTCATCTTCAGTCAAGAAAGGATTGCCTCAGTGGAGCAAATGGTGTCGGACTTCTTCCTCGACTACAAGCTAAAGCGCAAATGTAGATATGTCTACTACAAGGGCGAGCCAACGTACTCGATGAAGTACAAGGACAAGGTGATGTATCTCCAGCGGCCAGCTAAATCATTTCTGAACTCCAAGTTAGTTAATGATGAGGACCAAGTGCCATGCCTCTCGGTTGATGAAGACATGCCCTTGGTGACGGAAAACGAGATGTACAAGAATCATGAAGTCTGTCGTCACAATTTTCCATGGCACATTTCGAATTGTGAGCTGCGGTACGAGGTGTATCTCCGATTCATCAACAAGTTCTGTAGGGACCAGGGAATTGTAATACTCGTCTTCGCTAGAGCCAAGGCAGTCTTGGCTTGCTCAGTAAAGACCATGCTAGCAAGATGATTTTGTTTTCACATGGAAGCATCCTATTTTCATTTGATTCTTTTTATGATTGTTAATTGATGTGCATTGGTTGATGTCAGATGCTTTGTTGCAGTTCCGTGTCCTTTTAGTGGGCCATGAATCGAGCTCTCCTCCACCAATGCGTTCAGCAAAAAATAGGTTACAATTATTGGCCCGATGTGTTGGTCCCCCAACCACATGCACTCAGATATCATTATGACGGCTAGAGCCCGACGCACCAACGGGAGCTCAAAGAGAAGTCCAACCCGTTCGTCGATGGACTGGACGATCCCGCCCTCGATATCATCGAACTGGATGACGAGTACAATGGAGGGGATGAGCACAAGAATGAAGACAAACGGGAGGATGATTTCGAGGAGGAGAGTGAGCTTCGAAATGTGGGGTCCCAGTCTCAGAACTCGAAAGCGAGCGACACCGCAGGGTCAAGCTAGAGAGGCGAGGTCCGTCCACTGACTACTTGCGTGCCGGACTTCAGCCCTTGACAACATTAGATCATGCGATCTGATCCACACGCTGAACGTATCTCCTCTCCCTGTTCCAATCATTCCTCTTCTCATCCGTCGAAAACTTTTCATTGCTCTGAACTTACATCTCCCTCCTCTCCTGCACGTGTGTGTGTGAACCAGACTGTACAGTCTGATTCATTGCCTCCACGTGTGTCTACACCTCCCCTTTCTCCCCTTCTGTAGAGTCAGCCATTGCAGTCCGTGGTGATACCGCAAACTCCCCCACCGCTACCATTATAGGATCAAACCGTGCGGTTTGATGTCGTGGCCCAGTCTCCCCTACTCCCTTTACCTATTTCTCTTCCTACAGCTCCCCCTCCACCCCCGCCTTCATGTACATCTTCGGATCTCCCTCCACCCTCGTCTTCATGTCCACCCTCTAATCTCCACCTATCTCCTCTGTCGTCCTCAAGTGTACCATCCCCTCTCCCTCCCCATGCCCCTCTGTCATGTCTACCATCTCCTCCGTTGTCAAGTCTAGCATCCCTTCTCCCTCCCCTATATTCATGTCCTTCCTCCGATCTCCAACTCCTTCCAACAGTTGCTGAACAGAATTAGACCGCACGGTCTAATTCCCTCGTTCTTGGGCGTGCTTCTAGATTGTCTCCTGCTACGAACTTGCCATCGAAACCTCCAAGGATGTTGATTGAGGATATGCAAGTCAAGCTGGATGGATTGAAGGCCGGTCTCCCCGAAGATGCACAGGAGGAGATTAGGAAAGTGAGGTCTGAGCTCTTCGCCACTTCTCCCAAACCCACGGGTGAATCGTTGTCGGAGAAGATTGTGAGTGTGCAGATTAATGTGGATGCATTGATGTCACACTTTCAAGCTGATGCCTCTTCCGTTGAGAAAATCAAGGGATTACGATGGTGCAAGTTTTTATTGACACCCTCAAGTTTGAGCTTCCGCCCGCGATCGTTGATGAGAGGAATTATATCTTGCACATCTGAAGGATGGAGCAAGATCTTTTCAAGGCTAGGAACAATTCCAAGGAAATTTCCATCGACTTGGATGATGTGGATGAAGAGGAATTGGTTGTGCGTCTTTCCATGGCTGCAAAGGTCAGAGAGGATTACAAGAGGATGGCTGATGCAGAGGTGGCCACTCGGGGAGGGTCGAGTTCTAGCGCGGGGGCTCTAGCTCAAGGTGGGTCCAGTTCTAACCAAGCGACGGAGGAGGTTAAGCCGAAACTGAAGGCCAGCATTCTCGCCTACGCGGAGATTATAGCAGACTGGTATAAGAGGAAGCACGCTGAGGAGTCGGAGAAGTTCAACCAAACAGTTAGTGTATTGTTGAAAGAGAGGGAGGACAAGGAACGGTGGTGGGAGGCTAGAAAATTGGAGAAGAAGGCGAGGTGCAGGGCCCAGAAGTTGGAGAAGGATAAGGAACTAGCAGAAAACCAGGCAATGTTGGCGAGCGTCAATGCGCACTTGGGGATGATCTCACCCGATCTACCCACACCAGCAATGCCGATGATTCCTAGCCCCAATCCTACGAGGAAGTTGCAAAACGTGTCAGGGGTCTCCACGACAAACTCTCCCTCGGGGACAACCTTCGCAGCATCGGGACTACGAATGATGTCCAACATGAATCCATCATTGCTCTCGGTGAGTGCCACTCCCGAACCAGAAGTTGATGACTTGGCCCTCGGTCAATTTCATTATATGCATGTGCTGGAATCACTACATTGTTCGAGTGTACACAAAGACGATCCATACAACCTTGACGTTGACTTGGGAGATGTGGAGATCTCCTTCACTAACTTGATTGAGCAGTATGCTCCCCATGTACAGGCCCCTCTCGCTCTAGCACAGCTTGCGGTGGTGGAGTAGGCTCCAATGGACTCGTTGGCCAGAGATGACGAAGCTCCTACAGTGGGTAACCCCTCCACATAGCTCTAGTTAGACCTTGATCCGAGGATGCTATGTGAAGGTGATAAGTCGGGCTGATCGAAGGTCGTTCCATCGAGTCTGTAGAGTCACGGGGTCTTACCTCTAGCGGCTGTCTGTTTCTTTTTTCGGACTTCGGAGAGCATTCACATGTTATGCATACTTGTTCACATACTTTTGTACACTATTTTTGAAAAATGATTCCGATTGTAAACAATGTACAATATTTGTAATATATATCATTTTCTATAACTAGTAGCTCGCAGTCCGGAAATTTTGTATTATCAAGTATTATTTTAGTGGTTGTGGGCATTGTAGTCATGCTCTTATCATTTCTCCATTCAGGCTGACAATGCTCTATTGGACATCAAGGCTCCAGTGCTTCCACTTGTCGCGCTCTCACCTTGTCGTCAATCCACTTACCTCGGACAACGGACAAGCTCAGTCGTTGCTCCTTTGGCTCTTGAAGTGCTCTCTCCAGACCCTCTGAGATCCCCAACTCCCGATGTTGTCAAAGTTGATCGTCCCGTCGTCACGGAAGTGGCATCCCCCTTAGCTCCAAAAATCCCAGCACCCATTGCCATCAAGGGCAAGGAAGTGTCGGTGCCCATTGCGAAGGAAGTCACCCTCCCCGTCGCCGATGCCATAACGAAGGTGAGGTTCAATTCCCTTGCTCCCATGAAATTCTATTGTTGGTGTCGTCTAGAGTCTACTATCGTGGACTACATCATTTGTTTAGAAGATTCTTGCTTTGAGTTCGGGTTCTCGCATATGCAGGCTCCGTTATTGAAATCAGCGCCTCCCTATGTGGAGGGTTCCTCTAGAATAGTTATTTCGTCATCTTGGAGGTAGAAGGTGTCCTCTGCCAAGTTGAGCACGTTAAGCGTCCGGGGCAAAGTTCGGCGCCTGGACGCACATCGCCGTCCAAGGCGGATTATAATCCTAGGAATCGTCATGTGTTTGGCAAATACACCATGCACTGGCGTCCAGAATTATGCTTGTTCTTGACTGGCCTGGTAGAGAATTTCTATATAGGCATTTAGACGAGACTCTTGTCTGCAGTCGCTATCCCCGTGGTGGAATTCCTATTTCGGGATATGGAGTGTCTTAAGCATATGCCCGTGCTGATGATGGAGGATTGCTTCTCGATCGTGGAGAGACAATCGTGGTGGTTCTGTAGGTGTCCTTCCCGACCCAGGTTTCCGGAAAGCGGCTGCCCGATGCACCCCGCGAATAGCTTCTACAACACTAGCATCAAGGAGGATACCTTCGTGCAATTCGCGGACCATCCGGGGGGGCGATTTCGCATGAAGGTCCTTCACTAGACCGTGTGGGGTCAAAAGAAATTCATACGGGACAACTTCAAGGCCAATGCGTCTAACACCCTACTCGTCGATTGTTGCCCGAAGAGCAGCATTCTGAACCCCGTCCACAATGCCATATTCCCGTTATCGTATATTGGCGGCATGAACCACACTCTCTAGAACACCATAGTCTCGTATCTTCTGGGTTTGTTGGAGTTCGGTTGCAGCGTCTCGCAGTACTTGTCAGAGAACCCCTAGTTTCTCGTGCACCTCACGATGGCCCTGAAGAATTCGAAGTTTGGACTCAAAGTGCACACTTGTGCGCACTTCCAGGATAGGTCCCTCGTACTAGAGTACCCGGAGTTCGTCAAACATTATAGTGATGAGGATCCGGATCATTTCAACCATAAAAACAAGATTAATCTTGTAAGACAATGATACCATCCAAAATGGATGCGTGTGCAGGTGGGGCAGCGCGGTCTTCGTGTGTTGGGTGGCCGTAATGGCGATGGCAGCCAACTAGACGACAAGTCCAATAAACGACGGTGGATGCGGATGACCGAAGGAGTGGGCTCCTCCGACAGTTCCATTGTCTAAGACGATGCCGACATCGACGTCATGTCTGCGAGTCCTTGAAGACAAGGTAATGCTCGGTCTGAAATGACCCTAAACTATTGGATGATAGTGGAGGGGACACCAGTTCAGACCGCGCGATCTGAACTACTCTACTAGACGGAGGACTTGGGCCCTAGTTGTTCAAGTAGCCTTCATCCACAAGTCGCCAATCCATACAATGCCCTCATATTCTTCGTGTGTATTATGATGTTTCCACTCCATGAAGACAAGGATGTTTGATGTAGAATCCATTTTGATCCATCGCTCTTTCGGTGAGTGCGTTTTGTTGGAATCTTCTTTCGCCCCTCAATCATGTTGAATTTGAGAATGGATCAATCATCTTGACGTGTGTTGTGTGCAGGCTCTTTATAAGCTCATGGGGTCTGCAAGTTCATCCATGGCACAGCACGAAGACAAATTCAGATGGTGGATGGTGATGATGTTACTAGTGGGGTTTGCACGCAACATCTACTAAACTTAGTGCACTTGGGTGCTTCCAGGGATAGCTAAACCTATTGATTTTGTTGCAGATGCGGCTTCTCCCTTGTAAAACTTTCTAAACTATAGATCAGCGGGGGCTATAGAAAACATTTGACACCCTTTAATATTCTTTCATGCATTATACTCCCAACACATTCTCAATGAATAGAAATACATTTCCCCCCACATCATTATAGCATTAGTCCTCTCACCACGGTAATGTCCCCTATACTAGCCTTGTTTTCCGAATGATAGTATTATTCCCTTTCAAGAGTAGAGTGTGATTGCCGTCGTCATGGTAGCATTATTCCCCTCATTATAGCTTCACTGCTTCTTGCATATAACGAGAGTGGTCGAAGGATCACCATTTCACCAATTCAAAGCAAGTGGGCGCTTGTTTTCATTCATGTCGTTGTGAGATCGTTGCAAGTCACCAACAAAGAACAAAGGAAAAGGGTTGGCAATTGCGATGCAAACTAGTTTTCGATGTTGATTCCGTGCCGGATTTGAGTCTTTCCTTCACTCATTCGTAGTGTGGCGCATGAGCGTGAACGAGTGCAGACCATCCATGGTCGTGTTGAGGATGTCCACAGTAGAAGTTGACTTTTGCTTGAGGTTGTGTGGAGGTTAACAATATCGTTCTGAAAGTTGGGCACGCACTCATGAGCATTTCCTCGGGAGTATGGTGGATCTTGCATGGACAACAGGGATGATTGACGTGCACTAGAAGAAAACACGCAGTCGCTCGACTGCGAAATTTAGACACTCAAACGTCAGATTAGACATTATGTCACGACCCTCATCACAAGGCGTGCCCGTGCCACCTTAGTGAGCAAGGGGGACATTGGGGGTGACGCCCCAAGCCTTGCAAGAGATGAGGTGAAGGGGACTAGGAGTCCCGAGCGATCCGAGCAATGTAACGCTCTGATCCGGACGAATTTGGGGGCGTGCGATACGTGCTTGGAAAGGTCTTGAGAAGACGCTTCTAGCCGTCCAAAGAACGCGTGATTTGGACTTGCGAGTCAAAAGTTATGGGCGTTCAAAGTTGGGGGTGTCCCGGGAGCGCCGGGAGCGCCCTGGTCGCGCCAGGAGTGCCTTGGCCGCGCCAGGAGTGTCCCGAATCTTTGGAGGGCGATATCTTTGCAATGACTTATCCGAATGGAGCAAGTAAGTAGTCCATCGGCATCTACGCGTCGCGTAGATGTCGAAAATGGGGTCGCATGTGCAATTCACATCCCGGACCACAAAGTTATGCCGGGTGGAAGTTCGAGAGTCCCAAACTAGTGCGAATCGGGAGAAATGGGTGGTCTTCCAAATCCAAAGGGTGTTTAGGATTCCCCCTTGACATACAAGGGGGGGGCTACCGAATCCCGCAAAGAGTACTATGAGGAGGGGTGGTCTCCCTCCTCACTCCCGGATGGTGCCATGGTGAGCCTAAGTGGCCCCGGGTAATGAGGTTAGTGTTGGAGCCTCACCACCACTTGTGTGTTACCATGGAGTGCTTGTGCACTCCTTGATACCGGTTGAGTGGTGTCCCACTTCACACTAGGCCATGGTGTGAATCCCGTTTGGTGAGTCCCGATTAGTGAGTCCCGAAATGAGTTGAGTTGGGCCTAGTGGGAAGTTGGGTCCCATTCAAGGGCAGTTAGCACCGGTGGGAGTAGTGCCTCACCGAGTGCTTGGACATCAATGGAAGTTCCGCCCCATGTCATCAAATGACATGCCCGGTGTCTTGTAGGAGTTAAGTATTGGAAGGAAAGGATTGGGAGTCACGGAGGAATGGGGAACCCCGTGACTTGAGTTAGAACCTAACATTGTGGGTGCGTGGCATGTGCAGTGTTAGGAGAGCGTGAACCTTAGTGGCACTAAGGTGTTAAGTGTTTGGAAAGTGAGCTTAAGGTGGTAAGTGTCACTAAGGGGCGCGACACTTGGTATCAGAGCAGGGCTACGTAGTGCGACTGAGTTTGGAAGGCATGGCTAGAAAAGGTACCAAAGTTGGGGAAGTTGAGCCTTCTGAACAGGGGCGACGGACACGTAATCAAGGTCAAGAGCATGGAGAAGCCTCAGAAACACAAGGTCAAAGGGTGCACTCTACGGAGGAAGGAATGAACCCCATAGCGAAGCAAGAAGGGCTAGCTATGAAACATAGTGGAAACCAAGAAGCTAGTGAAGACAATCGGGATACCGCCTCTAGTCCTTTGAGGGCACCACGAAGTCGCAAAAGGAAGTCACGTGATGTGATGTTTGAGGAACTTGTCAAAACTCTTCGGTACATGCAAGGGGAAATTAGAGAGCTAAAAGAGAAGAGCTCAAGCTCTTCATCTCACAAGTTGTGCAAGACCAACATGCCCTCTTCTTTCACGGGGATGGGCAAGGCTCGTAAGGTTAAGGACTTTCTTGTGGAGATGGAGATGTACTTCGAAGCTCAACGTGCATTTGAAGAGGACAAGATCACTATTGCGGTGACTTTCTTGAAGGATCATGCCTTGACATGGTGGACCCAATACAAAGAGGAGAATGGGGAGGTGGTGGAGAACCTTGATTGGGCTAGTTTCAAGGAACTACTAGGTAACCGGTTCACACCGAAGTACCAAGACCTTCGTGATGGGATGGCATTAGTGCGGTTGAAGCAAACCGGCACTTTGAGGGGGTATGTACGGGAGTTCAACGCACAACTAAGTGTACTCCCAAAGTTAGATGAATTGGCGAAGAAGATCATTTTCTTCAATGGACTCCAAAGTTGGGCGGAACGAGCATTGTTTCGAATGCCAAGGTTGCCAGAATCATGTGCTGAGTTATTGAAGCTTGCGGAGAGGATTGGGGACGATGAAGGTCCCAACAAGAGGTCCAAAGATGGGGCCTCAACACATGAATCTACCAAGGCACATTCAAAGCACCAACTAAGGAAACATGTTTGGCAAAAGCGGAAGCATGGGCAAGATGGAGGACAACCAAGTGGGAATAAAGGGGGTTCTACTAAAGGAAAAGCGGAAGGTGACAACAAGCCAAAGGGGGATGGAAGTCAAATGACTTGCTTCAATTGTGGTGAGAAGGGCCACATGGCAAAGGGTTGCACCAAACCGCGGGTGAGTACTCAAAGCATGCGCACCCACTTGACAAAACACTTGCTTCATGGGGGCTTTGTGGCTAAGGCAAGTAGAACCAAAATAAAACCAAGGTTGTTATTTCTCCAAGGGACCATTGGCCAACGTGATGTTTCATTTTTGTTGGATACAGGGGCAACCCACTCGTTTATAAGTCCAAGAGCGGCAAAGGAGTTGGGCTTGCAAAAGACTAAGGCAAGCAAGCCCATCAATGTGAGGTTTGCCAAGGGTAAGCCTCACCAAACAAGCCACATTGTGACGGATGTGGAGGTGAAGTGTGGGGAATTTTCTTTTGTGGAAGACTTCACCGTATGTGACATGGATGGAGTGGACTTCATCCTAGGAAATACCTTTTTGGATACATATGAGGTAGACATACGGCGGCGACCAAAGGTGAAGGTCGTCGCTAATGCGGATGGTAGGGAAATAGAGTTGGAAATAACTAGGACTCCTTCATTATTGGAGAGTCGAATCCTACTAGCTAGCATTGAGGACCTAGAGGAAAATAGGTTTTTGATTGTGATGCGGGCGGACTCACATGGAGGAGTTAGCCATGGAGGTGCTAAGGGGAAGCAACCTCCAAAATGTGTTGGTGATGTAATCCGAAAGTTTGTGGACATACTTACTCAAGAGTTGCCCGATGAGCTACCGCCAAAGAGAGAAGTGGATCACAAGATCGAGGTGGTGCCGGGGTCGGAGCCACCGTCCAAGGCACCATATAGATTGAACCAAAGGGAGTTGGAAGAGTTGAAGAAACAACTCAAGGAGCTTTTGGCAAAGGGGTATATTCACCAAAGTAAATCACCTTATGGAGCACCAGTCTTGTTTGTGGACAAAAAAGATGGCAAACTCCGCATGTGTGTGGATTACCGAGCTCTCAATAAGGTGACCATCAAGAACAACTATCCTTTGCCTCGAATTGATGATCTCTTTGATCGGTTGGCGGGGGCTAAGTACTATAGCCACATTGACTTAAAATCGGGTTACTACCAAATTCGCATTGCAGAGGGTGACGTTGAGAAAACAACTTGTAGGACAAGATATGGGTCCTATGAGTTTTTGGTCATGCCATTTGGATTGTGTAATGGGCCTTCGACTTTTACCACACTCATGAATATGATATTTCATGAGGAGCTTGATGAGTTTGTCATTGTATACATTGATGACATTTTGGTGTTTTCCAAGACGGCGGAGGAGCATGCTAGGCATCTTGAGGTGGTGCTTCAAAAACTAAGGGATAACAAGTTGTATGCAAATGGGGAGAAAAGTGAGTTTGGTTTGATGGAAATGGAGTTCTTGGGACACATTATGACGGGGTCGGGAATCAAGCCGGACAACAAAAAGGTAGAGGCAATTCAAAAGTAGAAAAGGCCTACAACCCAAAAGGGAGTTAGATCCTTTCTTGGGTTGGCCAATTATTATAGACGGTTCATTCGTGACTTTTCCAAAATTGCCAAGCCTATGTCCGACTTATTGAAGAAAAACCTTGCCATAGTGTGGACGGATGATTGTGAGAGATCATTTGAAGAACTCAAACAAAAGCTTTCTTCTCCACCAATATTGAAGTTTCCCGAGTTTGAGAAACCATTTGAGGTACACACCGATGCAAGCGACTTTGCCATTGGGGGAGTGCTCATGCAAGATGGGCGGCCCATTGCGTTTGAGAGCAAAAAGCTTGATGGAACTCAAACCAAGTGGCCAACGCATGAGAAGGAAATGTTTTCCGTGGTGCATTGTTTGAAGACATGGCAACATTACCTTGGTCTTCATAAGACCAAGGTATACACCGATAATGTATCTTTGAAGTACTTTGAGAACCAAGCTCGGGTGTCACCAAAGCAATTGAGGTGGTATGATACCTTGGCACTTATGAATGTGGAGTTGATCCACAAGCCAGGGCGTGAGAATGTAGTGCCGGATGCACTAAGTCGGAAGGAGGAGCATAGGCCAAGTACCACCCAAATTTTGTGCATGATGTATGCGGGTGAAGGGGACTTGGCTAGGAAGATAAGGGAGGCGTATATGAAGGACCCGGAAGCTCAAAAGTTTTTGAGTGACTTGCAAAGTGGTAAGAAAGTGAAAGGAATCCGGTTGCATGAAGGCTTGATCAAGTTCAAACAAACTAGGGTGTATGTTCCAAGTGGCAAGTTGAGGTTAACTGTGTTGAAAGAAGAACATGATAACCCTTTGGCCGGGCATAGGGGGGAGAAATCCACCATATGTTCGGTTAGCAAGAGGTTTTATTGGCCGGGGATGAAGGAAGACATTACCCATTATGTGAAGACTTGTGTCATTTGCCAAGGCAATCGGGCATCTTATCAAAAGCAAGCGGGATTGTTACGACCTTTGCCTATTCCAAATGGGCCATGGGAATGTATTTCCATGGACTTCATCACAAGCCTTCCGATGTCACGAGGGTATGATGCGATCTTTGTGGTGGTAGATCGCTTTATCAAGTTGGCACTCATGGAGCCAACTCGGGGGACAGCGACCGCATTGGAGACCGCGGTCTTGTTCCTCAACATGTGGTGGCGACATCACGGATTGCCAAGGGTGATTGTTTCGGATAGAGACCCTAAGTTTACAAGTGCATTTTGGAGGCACTTGTTTCGTAAGATGAAGACTAAACTTGCGTTTAGCACGGCATTTCATCCTCAAACCGATGGACAAACGGAGAGGGTGAATGGGGTTCTCAATCATTACCTAAGGAATTACGTGAGTGCAGACCAAAGTGATTGGACGGAGTACTTGGTTTTGGCAGAGTTTAGTTACAACAAAGCCAAGCATGCGGCGACCGGGGAATCACCGTTCAAAGTGGCCTATGGAGTGGAGCCACTCATGCTTACCAACTTAGCCTTGGAGCAAGCACAAGTGGAGCCGTTGCCAAACCAAGATGCGGAGGACTTGATTGCCAAAAGGGAGCAAATGCTCGAAAAGACCAAGGTATGGTTAGCCAAAGCACAAAAGAGGTATGTGAACCAAGTGAACAAAGGGCGACGCCATGTTGAGTATGAGGAGGGCAATAAGGTTTGGTTGAATGTGAAGAACTTCACCTTACCGGAGGGCCTAACTCCCAAATTCATGGCAAAGTATGCGGGTCCGTTTGTCATTGAGAAGCGCTTGTTTGAGGATGTCTATAAGTTAACATTACCACCGGAGATCAAGGTGCATCCAACTTTTCATGTTTCATTGCTCAAGCCATATTATGAAGATACCTTGAGGCCGGAGCGCAAGCAAGTGTTGCGGCCTCCACCGGAGTTGGTTGGTGACCACCTTGAATATGAGGTGGAAGGGATCTTGAAAAGTAGGAACACCAAGAGGAAAGGTAAAGAGTACTTGGTGAAATGGCGGGGGTATCATGAGAAGGAAGCAACTTGGGTAGAGGCCAAACATATGGTCAATGCCAAGGAGGTAGTGGACTTGTATGAAGCTCAAAGGCAAGGCAACAAACGAGGACGGATGCGTTGATGAGGACATCAACCTTTGTTGGTGGGGGTGAAACACCACACTTGGGTAGACTTTGCATAGTGCTTGGTTAGGAAGTTGTGCAAGGCACACTTTGTAATACTTGGTTGGCAATAAAGTGGCTTGAGGTTGTAAGTGCATTTCGGAATTGTGTGGCTTAAAAATGTGAGATGAGTCCTAGTCTCTTCATTAGAGTTAAGTTAGGTAGATGAGGATTGAAGTGATATGCGAAGCCAACTTTTGGAATGCTGCCAATTAAGGGCCTTGGCTTGGGGGTTGTGAATGGGTGATTCCACATAAGTTCCAAGCCTTGGACTTGCCTGGGCGGGGGCAAGGTAGTGGCACGGGCTTATAAAAGTGCCTTTGCGAGTTGTCCATCGATAACGCATAGCTTGATCAACTATGTCTTTAGAGTGAAGCAAAGACAAGTCGGACGGGACTTGACACTATCCTGAGGCGGGCAAAGTTCATCACTTAATGGCAGAAATGTTAGAAAGGGATCTTGGAGTTGCGTCCAAGTGGAAGTTGGTTAGCCTTGAAATCATCTTAAGTCAAGTGAGAAATGTGATAGGCTAGTTGGGCCTAGCTTGGAACTACTAAGGTTTGGAAAAGTTCCTTTGAGCCAATTAAGTTCGAGAGAGTCTCAAGGTAGGTAGGTCTAGTTAGATTAGGTCCTTTTTGGAGAAAGGCTAGGGTGCCTTGGACCTAAGACCTATCTAATGACACCTTTGAGGACTTAGCCATTTAGACCAAGTAAGGGGACTTGGTGCATTGTGGGGCTAGCTACCCGGGAACACAATGCAAGTGTTAAGGAGGTGGGCTACCTTAGAAACTTAACACTACCGGCATGAAGTAATGTCGATGAGGGCATCGACGCTATTTGGTGGGGGTGAGTGTCACGACCCTCATCACAAGGCGTGCCCGTGCCACCTTAGTGAGCAAGGGGGACATTGGGGGTGACTCCCCAAGCCTTGCAAGAGATGAGGTGAGGGGGACTAGGAGTCCCGAGCGTTCAGAGCGATGTAGCGCTCTGATCCGTTCAAAGTTGGGGGTGTCCCGATCGCGCCAAGAGCGCCCTGTTCGCGCCGAGAGCGCCCTGGTCGCGCCGAGAGCGCCCTGGTCGCGCCGGGAGTGCCCTGGTCGCGCCGGGAGTGCCCTGGCCGCGCCAGGAGTGTCCCGAATCTTTGGAGGGCGATATCTTTGCGATTACTTGTCCGAATGGAGCAAGTAAGTAGTCCATCGGCATCTACGCGTCGCGTAGATGTCGAAAATGAGGTCGCATGTGCGATTTGGATCCCGGACCGCAAAGTTATGCCGGGTGGAAGTTCGGGAGTCCCAAATTAGTGCGAATCGGGAGAAATGGGTGGTCTTCCAAGATGGGGTGCATCTTGGGGGTTCCCGGTGACCTCTAGTATGGGGGGGGCTGCCGAATCCCGCAGAGAGTACTATGAGGAGGGGTGGTCTCCCTCCTCACTCCCGGATGGTGCCATGGTGAGCCTAAGTGGCCCCGGGTAATGAGGTTAGTGTTGGAGCCTCACCACCACTTGTGTGTTACCATGGAGTGCTTGTGCACTCCTTGATACCGGTTGGGTGGTGTCCCACTTCACAATAGGCCATGGTGTGAGTCCCGTTTGGTGAGTCCCGATTAGTGAGTCCCGAAATGAGTTGAGTTGGGCCTAGTGGGAAGTTGGGTCCCATTCAAGGGCAGTTAGCACCGGTGGGAGTAGTGCCTCACCGAGTGCTTGGACATCAATGGAAGTTCCGCCCCATGTCATCAAATGACATGCCCGGTGTCTTGTAGGAGTTAAGTATTGGAAGGAAAGGATTGGGAGTCACGGAGGAATGGAGAACCCCGTGACTTGAGTTAGAACCTAACATTGTGGGTGCGTGGCATGTGCAGTGTTAGGAGAGCGTGAACCTTAGTGGCACTAAGGTGTTAAGTGTTTGGAAAGTGAGCTTAAGGTGGTAAGTGTCACTAAGGGGCGCGACAAAGATGCTTGGAGGCCTACACATGTTTGCATATTTTTTTTTTGATTTTATGAGGATGCTTGGAGGGCTACACATGTTTGCATATTTTAATTTCAAATAGGATGCTTGGATGCCTACACATGTTTGCACATTTTTTTTGATTTTATGAAGATGCTTGGAGGCCTACACATGTTTGCATATTTTTATTTTATTTTATAAGGATGCTTGGAGGCCTACACATGTTTGCATATTTTAGTTTCAAATAGGATGCTTGGAGGCCTACCCATGTTTACATATTTTAGTTTTTAATAGGAGGCTTGGAGGCTTGCAAAGTTCTTTCATGAGATTACTTGAAAACAGTAGAGAGATTTCAAATGCTATGCATGTTTCGATATTTTTAGTTCAAATGAACATTGTCAATTTGGACACTTTCAATCAATTAAGATGTGTTATTTCGGACATTTTTGGTCCATTCTTTGTCATTTTAGACATTTGTTTTTGAATGTGGACATAATTAGTGTATGTGGACCTATGAATTTGGACCTTTTTATCTTCTTTTGTTATTTCCTAAGATGGATTTGGAATACTACAGATGTGCTCACGTTTGTTTTCTTTAGTGGGATGGATGTTCCTCCTTTTGGGGTTATTGAAGTTATAAGGCCTACACATGTTTTCATATTTTTTTTTAATTGGGTGCAAAACATGTCTCCATTTTTTTCCTAAGTGGGCTTTAAGGGCCTACAAATTTTTTCCTACAGGGTCGCCTAACAGATAGCCGTCTGTGCAGACATCATGAGAATACTGTAGACGATATGTATGTCTTAGTGCATGTTTTAGTGCTCCCAAAACATTCATATGACATTGCCAATTTGTATTGAAGGTGCCTCATGTGAACCCTCTACGCAATGCACGTCTTTGTAGTTTCCCACATCATCATGCTCCTCTCTGCCACTTGTTCTTATAACTTTTGTATCAGACTATTAAGAGCACTCATGAACCTTCCCCTATGGACATTTATAGTTGGAAATCATCTTCCATGGTGAACACCCTAAACATTATAGTAAAGTTTCATGCTTTAGACATTGCATAAGCTAAATTCTTGTGAATTCAATGCACGTCATCTCAAACAAACATACCTTATGTTGAAGTGCACATGTGCAAGACAATGAAGACTGCCATGCTCCATTGAATGTCTTAGGGAATGTCCGTATTGCCTTATCCTAATCTCATCATCAACATCCTCTTGTCTCATGCACCTCAATGTAAACACCCGAATATTAATAGGAAGATCACCCTCAACGCCAATAGGTCCTCTGAGACATCATTTACAACATTAAACGTCTACGTGGATGTCTTTTGGGACGTCTTGAAGTTGCTCATGGCATTCCAGAGAAGGCCATCAGAATGGTTAAACTAAGAAATTGATGACATGGCAGTGCCTGCCAAGTCAGCATATTGTTTGCCACGTCAGCTTTGGACCACGTCATCTGCTATGTCATCTACCACGTCATCACTTTTTAACATACCCTGCCCAAAAATATGTTGCCCAACTCTTTTTTTCGAGTGGGCAGCGTTGTTATTTAAAAATATAATAATATAAATGAAAATAACCCATGGTCAAAGTGGGTCCCCCCTGCTGACGTGTCAAATATTGTTTTTTCAAACAACCATTTGAACATGATGATGTCAGGCACCATCTCAACGTCAAAGTGGATGCAAATAGCAACACCACCTTGTTTTTTCAGGTGAATTTCACTTTTTCATCTCCAACATCCACTTCAACTCCTAGTAGACGTAGAGATGTACAAGAAGACATGTAGACACCAAGTTGGACATGAAATGTCCAGGCCTTAGACAGGAGCATGTCAAGGCCCGACACCAAAAAAAACATAATTTCTTCCTGTGGTGAACGCATTCCCCGGGATGCCATCGAAGATACTTCATTGTTGTCATCCATGATCAGTTGACAATCCCCGCCACCCCTCAACGCTCTTGTAGGCAATCACTTGGAACTATTTCCTATTGGCGGGTCGAGAATGGTTCGAAGAGTTCTTGTCCCTGCACTGGCTTTCGAAGCGCAGCATGAACAATCTTGTGGATGCGGATCATCCACATCCGATAAGGCATGTTCTTCCAATGAATCAATATTGCCTCTTCTTGAGATGGATGGTGCACATCTAGGAGAAAGATGATGATGTGCTTACAAAGCAAGTGTTGGGACAAAAATTCTTTGAACCCTTCTCGAGTCGCCAGTAGAAGAGGGTTCCAAGTATTTGCCCATAAGAGCGTCGACTTTCAATGAAGATTGAAGTAATGGTTCTTGAAGCTTTGCATCCTATACTCTTGAAGATGATGATGGGAGAAAACCTTGATGGCAAATCTCGTCATTTCGTATGGAAGATCCGTCATGCTCTCTGGAAAGTGTTGACCCATGCATCCTCAACATTGCCGAACTTGTCTCAGCATAATCTCAAGAGATAGTTGACTTTTCTTGTAGATGTTTGCAACATGACTAGGAGTGGTCCGCACTTTCCCATGCTCTTGGCGCAACACTAGAGATGGGTATTGGGAAGCTCAAATTGATCGTGGAGATGATGTCCGGATTGGTTTGCACTGCAGCTGACGATCATTTTCTTCTCGTCTTGGTGGTGGCAATGTGGCATGCAACGACCTCGCAATGACATCCTTCAAGAGTCTGACAAGGCAGGCATCCTTGGAACATCCGCTATTGGAGAAAAGGAAAACATGGTCCGAAATGACTGTAAACTACGGCCTGAGGGTGGAAAGGTACGCAACCGAAATGGTTTGAT
Organism: Straminergon stramineum; assembly: GCA_963920665.1. Taxonomy (NCBI): domain Eukaryota; kingdom Viridiplantae; phylum Streptophyta; class Bryopsida; order Hypnales; family Calliergonaceae; genus Straminergon; species Straminergon stramineum. The sequence goes on along the minus strand of OY987271.1, from coordinate 12,880,576 downwards.
GATTGTCTTGGATGTGCAGGCTGATTGATGCGTTCATTGAGTCTGAAGATCCAACGACAATACTAATGAAGCCAAGAAAAGGACAACTGAATGCATGTTGGAAGGTCCCCATGACTTAGCCGTGGTCTGTAGATCTTGATAGATCATTGGATTCTAGGAAAATTTAGATTTCCTTCATTATCCTTTTGAGCGATATAGTGGAGAGCATTCCCAATGAACAAAAGTGTAGATCGCATGATTATAGCCCTATGACCCTCTCAACCGTATTCTCGTCACGGTAGCCTTATTCCCTTTTGCAATTGAGAAGAAGGATCCATGGATCAACATTTCACCAACACTTGCAAGCACTTGTTTTTCAATCATGTCGTCGTGAGGTCATTGGAGAGCGCTCCGAAGACCTCCACAAACTACTCGCCCATTGCAATGTTGAGCATTGTTGGCATTGTCTTTCAGCTCCAGTGGTTGTCATATTCGTTGCAACTAGTGCACAGCTTACGTAAGAACAATTGTGGTCCATTCAGAGTCCCATCGGAAATGTTCACATTAGAAGTCATCTTCAAATTGTGCAAGAACATGGCTTAGGGAAAACTAAACTTGCATGGGTGGGCAATTTCCGGAGACTTTTTACTAGGGCTTCCATGTGCAAGGATGGCGATGTTGGCCTTGCATGCCCTCCTGCAACATCTTCAACGGCACAGGGTGGGGTCCAATCACCCACTGTCAGTCTTCCCATCACTGCTCTCTGCCTTTCGTGGACAAAAACTTAGAACAGTGGACCATTGTTGGAAGAAGAGTTGGAGTCAAGAATCATCTTGCTCAGCACTTGTTAGATGCACACTATGTAAGTTAACGAGTGGATGTGTATCGTCTGTCTCCAACATTGCACATTCTATACTTGGTCTCTTCGCAGCATCAAATATGGATGATACACATCCACTCAAATCACAACTTATATTGTGGGCAGTTACCAAGTGTTGAGCCAGAAGATTCTTGACTCCAACCCTCATTCCAATAGGGATTGATTGTTCCAATTCCGACGCCGTGATGGAAAGACTTACAAAGCGTCACTGTCTCTCCCACGTTGTGTCGTGCAAGATGTTGGAGGGAGGCATGTATGTGGATGCCACTCTCGATGTCCGTTGGAGTTCCTTCAATGAAAACTCACCAAAAAATGCGAACCAATGCATATTAATTTTTCAATAAGCCATGGTTTGGCATGATTTGGAAAGGAAGTTGACTTCCAGTACTAGACATCCTGGGCACGGCCATGGATGGACTACAATTGTTCGCACTTATGCTAGGAACTAGGGATAAATATAACTATATGCAATAAAGCTCGGAGACAACGCCAGAAGTGGATATTAGCATTGCAATGAATGAGCATTTTGCGGAGGTCCTCCGGGCACTCGACCTCGACCTCACTAAAACATGATTTCAAAATAGGCGCTTGTTGGCATTGCTCAAGGATGGGACTGCTGGCAATTGTTGGAACTGCTGCAATGGGACACCATGAGAAAAAATCAGCTGCTCCTACTTCTGTGGGGTACATTCAAAACAGCTACGGCAACAATGTGCGCTTTTTCCTAAGGAGGTGAAGCTCATCCTAGGCAAGTGGAGACCAAGATGAAGTCAACATCAAAAAAAACCCAATCGGATGGGAAATTTCGTTAGATTGGCGCCGTTCACATTTAGGAAGGGCTGTCTGAAATCTATACATGTCCTATACATGCACTTCCTCAATTGATTATGTTTTTCATCCATTTCTGATGAACAACTGTATAGCTCACTGTTTTCAAGCAAGGCTTTGGCGCAAACAAGGGTGGATCTCAATGGAAAAATCATTTTCATATTGAATAAACATACAATTCTTGATTTTTGTAGTTCTTGAGGTCGGAAATCTTCTTGTTCTGCATTATTTTGTCTTCCTTCGGTCCGTTTCTCAATTTCCTTATTTTGCAAGACATGAAATGCGTCATCCGACATCTCTTCTAGATGCATCTATCGTAGTCTTTGAACTTCCTAGAGATGGTAGTGAATGTAGCCATTGTCTTCAACCCAACACTTCTAATACTAGAATTATAGACTTCCAGCCTTAGCCTCGACCAATAATATCTTGGATAGGCTAAATTCACACAAGATGCCACTTCAAAATCCTTCATGGGATCAGTAGGTCGCATAGGAAGGTCAAAAGTGGCAACACCTCTGGCCATGTGCGGGCCGTAAATGTACCAATTTTGGCCCTTCGAAGCCAGAAGCACCAGTCATTCACGTATTTCCTTGCAAATAATGACCAATTTGCATGGGTTTTCTTCCTTCCTTTGACCTGCTTCCGCGCCATTTTAATTTCATACCGCCATTTTAATGAAATTGACCATAGAGACAATATAGCCTATTTATAGTTGCAAACATCCAATACATCCAATGTACATTACTTTTTGTAATTTTCAACTACCAAGAATTTTGTTCTAAGAATCATGTGTAATATTTGATTAAAAGAAACTATATTCTCAAGTCAATATACTTGTCTTTATCAATGTTCGTGTGCATCAACTTGAGTTGAGATATTAGGCAAATCTTAGATCTAATTCAAAAAGAATTTATTTGATGAGAAATCCCCAATTGAAACAACAAAATTGATAATATTATAGAAAAGTAGCAGAAAACCTTGTTGAAAGAAACAAACTATGGGTGACAAATGTATTGAATTTGAATTGATGTTTTCATGTTACAAAAAATACTAATGTCACAAAAAATTTGTTTCTCACTCTATACGAGTTTCTACATGTGTTATCAAAGTACCTATTGAAACTAAATTGCATGACTAGGAGAAAGAGGCAAAGAAATTGACTCAAAATTTTGGAGCCTATTCAACAAGGATTCGTTAAATGAGAGATCACCAATTACATTTACAAACTAACAATTTTGACAATTTCATCAAACTTGGAATTACAATTGCAAATATAGTATTAGAAAGTATATACGTGTGCTAGCAAGAAGGGCATTGCAGTCTTGACAACTCCCTTTTTTGCAACACCGTACACCTTAGGGCATAAAGATGTAGTAGCCATACTAGTTTAAAAATAAAATTTAGTGCAATACAACATTGCTTGCAAAGACAACCAAGATGGAAGTGAAGCAAAGGAAGAAATTTAAGCAAAGATAACTTGTATTGTGTTTGTCACCTTTCATTTATGAAGTGAAGATAACTCATGTTGTGCGATTCTCCTAAGTTAATATTCAAAGTGAAGATAACTCATGTTGTGTGATTCACCTAAGTTAATATTCAAAGTGAAGACAACTCAAAATTGCTTTGTATAGTTCACCTTTGATATATGAATCAAAGATAACTCAAAATTGCTTTGCATAGTTCACCTTTGATGTATGAAACGAAGATAACTCAAAAGATGTCAAAGTTGATACTAGAGCTAATTTTAATTAAGGAATATATAGATTTAGATTTAGCTTAAAAGTCTAGAAGTTGGTGTTACACCTATTTTAATTAATTTTTATGCTAAGGCTAAAAGTATCAAAGTAATTGTTATATAGAATTATTTTCAGTTGACTTTTAGCCTAAAAATGTCCAAATAGGTTTTAGACCTAGTAGTTTTAATTAATTTTTATGCCAAGGTTAAAAGTGTCAAAATATTTGATATATAGAACTATTTTTAGTTGACTTTTAGCCTTAAAATGTCCAAGTTGATGTTAGACTTATCTTTAATAAACTTTTAAGATTTTTTGGATTTAGGGTTTGAGATTAGGGGATCTAAACATTCAAAGGGGGCAAAGGTTGCTGGAAGGGGTTCTTGCAACAACTTCCCCTAGAATTCCACCTAAGAAAGATTCCAAACAATTCATTTCAAGTCCAAATTGTTCAAAAAGGGGTGTAAACAGTAAGTAAAGATTGTAGATAAAAAATGGATTGTGCATTAGACGAAGTTGACAGGAGGTCTGTGTGCAGAGGACACAGCCAGTAAAGTTCTTCCAAGCTCTACCAAAGCTGCGCTACCAAACTAGCAGCGTTAAGCGGAAAACATCGTCTAACTTGTATGATAACACCTCTACATGCAAATTCGATGAGGAGCTCGTCTATGGCGGTTCTCATCTCTGAGTGGAACTTACTGTTACGATTAACAGAAACAAGAAAGCCATAATCAAGCGCTGAAACTTGAATTGAAAATCGCTGATTCACACCGACTTCAATCCAAGTACTCCAGCTGAGATTGCTTGCATCGCAAAAAGCAACTGCATCTAATCAAAATATAGGTATCATTATTACACGGAAACGGTATATTCTCGTTCTCAGGTTTCTTCTGAACATTGAGTCAGTCTTGATATACACCTTAGGTGTACTTGCTGCTGTTTTAAAATCAAACGGAAAAAAACGCAGTCTACTTAAGATATCAGAAACGCAATTTGAAAATTGTGAGAACCTCATTTACTTCTCTGCGCCCTAGCTGTTTTCGGTTAACAAAAGTGGTTATATTTTACTCTTGCAATGAATTTTTGTGTCAAATATTTGGGCCAAATAAATACGGAGTAAACAGATTTGTGAGAACGGGAATATTCCGTTTTCCGGTAACACGGGTTCCAGTGTACTGAAGAAGCACACGCAGAACATTTCACGCCGACACATTCGTCTCTCTCTCTCCCTCTATATAACTTATATGTGCTCCGCCATTTCGAAATGATTTTCTTACCATAGACACCAACTAGCCTTCCTGGCTAATTAACCTGCTTAAGCTCACCACTCTGATGCTCTAAAATTCCATAACAACGATCGCAAACATTGAAAAAGCTTGCTCCGATCCCGTCATCGCCCCGCCATTACGTACCTGTGCACACAATCTCTCCGACAGGAGGAAAATTCAAACTCCATCTCCAAATCAATTCAATCCCCGCCATGCCAAGCATTCTCCTTCAATGCGGCACTTCGTATATAAACTCCGGAGACTACTCTTTGCCCGATCGACTCTTTATACCAATCTCGTCAACAATGATATCAACATGCTTACCTCGAAAATGCAGCAACTTAGTGTACGTATGTACGTATGCTGAACTTACTATTCCTCACGCACTCGACTCCACCAAATTCGTTTTTTCAAATTCGAATCTTCATTTCCCGCTCATCTGGAGCCTTCCGTCACCCCGCCAAATCCGCCGGGGTTTCAAATTCGACACAGGGACCTTCGAACTTTTTACTTTAAAGCTAAGATGGACAAACCCATTACCGTACCACCCTTGGACCCAATACCACCCAAATGTAGGGCTCTCATTGATTCTACGACCAGAATTTTGTAACATTAGTACATGCCTTCACTTCAAATTAACTTCACAGTAAGACATGTATTCTAGTTTTACATTCTCACTCTAGAATCAATGAGGACCCTACATGTGGGTGGTATTGGGTGAAGGGGTGGTATTGGGTGAAGGGGTGGTATTGGATAAAGCTATCTTAAGTCACAACTTGTTTTGCAACTTTTTTTCTTTTGGGATCTACGGGAGTCCAACATTATTCCATGATGGGGGGCTTTATCCAGATGTCGGCACCAACTTGGCTGGAGCTTTGGACATTGATAACATAAATTATGAGGGCCAGTTTTCAGACCCATATATAATAAGTTATACAACCCATTGAGTGAATACACACAGTCACACTCCCTTCAGGGCTTTTAATAAATTCGATTCAGCCCTGTCTCATCACTCTCTCATGTGTTGTGAGACTTTCATCAATAAATGGCCCCTTGGATTTTGACTGATTGAGATAGACTCATAGAGAGTCAGTAATCATAAGGGGGTGGCCATACTGGGTAACTTAAGTACCGGTAGTATCTAAAACTGTTCATTTAACTCTGTTCATCTAGGGGTAGTCTTCCATGTACAAAAATTGGCCAAACTTTGCAGAAAAAGACAAAAGATTTTCTGAAATCTGTCTAGAAGCTTATGAGTTACGACCCATTTCCAACCACTTAAGGAACTGAGCATAGCTGCAAGACGGGATTGGTGAGGGAAAAACTATTCCTGTGTACAAAAATAGATTTTAGAAGGATTTTCATTCTTTTTTTTTTCATTTTTTTCTATCAAAAAAAAAATTATTATGAATTTTTTTTTGTGAAGATTCTATTAAACTTGTTCTTGTTATATTGAGGTCATTCTATTTCTAACCATAGGCTAGTTACAAAATTGATGTAAGAGATAAATGTGGTTTTCAATGTACCCTCAGTCTTAGACATTCTTGCTGCTCCTACTCGTCTAGCTCTACGTGAGCTATGACTTAAACCACAACTAATCAGAAATAGAGCAATCTACATAGCAAAATTGGGAGGGGGGGGGATCAATAATGGATCGCCTACTTTACACTTAAGTGTGCAAATTAAAGGAGAATTGGAATTGGTGTCCTACAAGATTTTAAGGAGAGACTCATGAAAAGTGAGGGCCCCAACTTTTTGAATTTGAGAAAACTAATTTTAACAATGGTCTTGAACTTTGGGGTTGCTATTAGTTTGAAAACAAGGTGAGGCTACTTCTAAAGTTATTAAGCTTAGTTTTCTCTTCCTCACATGGAAGTGTAAACATTGAAGAAGTCAGCAAAGCAATTTCAATTCTAGAAAATTTGAATTTTTTTTTCAATTTTGACTTTGCATGGAACTTTGCCCTAACTAAAGCAAACTTCTATGATGTGTTGGAATCGCAAATGAATTTTTTATTTTTGTACAATTGAAATTGATTTTGTTAAGTTCTAAGATGCTTTCACATTTATGTGAGTGGGGAAAATTCTCATATATTTTAGGAGTAACTTGTATTGTTGTAAAACTAAAAGCAACCTAAAAGTCTAGGTCCAATGTTGAAAATTATTTTCTAAAAATTGTGAACTTGCTTTCCCATCTTTTCACTAGCTTCCTCCTAAAATTTGCCTAACAATAATTTTGATTCCCCTCTTGCAACTATTGTGCACTTCCATATAAAATTATGGAATTTCTTTGTTACAAGGTTTTACTTGATATTCAATGCATAGATCTTAGTTTATAGCCCTCCATTGTCTTAGCCTCCACTAAGTTGTTACAAAGGCTTTGTTCTTACAATTTAAGCTAATGATTGATGTTCTATTTGAAATATTTTGAGCAATGCATGAAGCAATCCTCATTGCGGGTGGTAAAGCTAATTCATCTGTAGGTATGGATGAATCATGAGATGAAATTTAGCAACATTGGAGGGCCGTTTCATGATGGTTCTCTTTACTAGGACTAGCCATTGCTACATAGAATTTAAAATTATTAGAAAAAATTCTAAAATTTAAAATGTTATTAAATTATTGAAAATTATGATTATTATATGACACAACTAAACTCCGTCCATGTCAACCTACTATTGTGCCTAAGTTCCCGTAGTCAAACAACTCAGAACATGTGTCTCTTTAGAGTAGCTGAATTTCATCTAATGCATGCAAAATATAGAGGAAAATATATTTATTCACTAAAAAGATGAAACCATCATACAATTTGTATTAATTGATTGGTTTCTTCTATTTAAAAAAATATTACATTGTCAAATATCTAATTTAAAAAGTGCTAAATTTTGAACAAATTATTGCTCGAAAGAAAATTCCTAAAGTTAATTAGAATGGATTAAAATAATGTATTATAATAAATGTAATTACAATTAGAGGTTCTTTTACTTGTAAAAAAATAGAAATTATAAATTTTGTTTTATTCTTTTAATTTTTATGAAATTTTTTGTTGACTAAGTTTTAAAATGTTTTTCAAGTGCATCCTTAAATTATCTTCAGCATAGACAAAAGAAAAACATTTGCTTACCTAAAGGTTTTGTTACCGAGTTTGTTACATAGTAACCATGTTTATATTTGTATGGAGTAAAAGACATTCCATGGCATCTGTTTATGATCATATTCTATTAGTAATACTTCCCAAAAGATCCTTTACAATAAAATGGGGGGGAAGCATTTTGCATTTCCTAAATGCAAGGCTACTTTAGGATACTAAAGCCCATGTTTTTAACCCCTCGATGGAACAAGATCCAAACATTGAAGTTATGTCTAACAAGAATTTTATTTTCAAATTTCCAAGGCGATTTAATTTTTAACCTTTATTCAAATGTTGAAGCTATTTACATCTATGAACATGTAGCCCTTATGAAAGAGACATCCTTTGTTCATCTAATTTTCATCACATTCATCCCAACGTGGCAATATTCATTGTACATTGGAAAATTTGGTTGATAAAGAGTGATCCTAAAAAGGCAGTTGTCAAATTTTTCAACCTTTTGTAATCCCTAAAGCTCCAAGGTTAAAATTGCTATTTTTGCATATCTAATTGAAAGATCTCGCACTAGACTAGTATAAAAATGTTTGGAAGAAATTCAAAGACTTTGACTAGGCAAATTGCAAAATTGTGGGTTTAAAGTGCAAAAAAAGGGGGGAGGGAGATTGCACTTTTTGTGACTAGACTACAAGACTTTGGATCTTCTTAGCACTAAAATTTTGATCTATAATTTTTACATGTTGAAAAAATTGAGTTGAGAGTATGGGAAAAAATTCAAAAAGAATTGATCGATTTTCATTCTCAAGAAAATTGTTAAGTAGAAATAGGTATGAGATTGATAGAAAAATAAATCAATAATACCTTAAGATGGATTTGAAACACACTAATTCCAAAAATAAGAATGCTTTAGCAAGTATACTAAACCATATGAAACTTTTTCTTTTTGAAAATTGAGTTCAAACAAAAATCCAGTACATTACTTTTTCAAGAAGATGATGTCATGGATGTCCAAACAACTAGAATTAATTGTCAATAACTTCTCAAACATGTATATAGCACGTTATTTTATTTCTTAAAGGTTTCAATCTTTGCTAAGAGTTTGAGGTCACTTCGAATAGTTGGAATGTTCAAATCAACCCGTACCATATTAGTTTAGATAACTATATATGGTTTTGTATATAGAATCAATTCATACCTTACAAATTTTGGCCTTTGTGTATAGTTTTGTGTTTTAGGGACAATTCATATTTTAAGAGTTGGTGTTAGTGTGCTAAGTAATGTATAGAAGTCAAACCTTCTTAGAAGATTAAGTATATTAATCTACTATTCGAGGTGACTTTGACTAAAATACTTTGTGTGACTTCTTGAAACCTCCTAATGTCTTTTGTAAGCCATGGATGCAGTTTCTTAAAGCATCCTAATAATCCCTAAGTTTTCTTAGTGTATTCTAGAATATCTTAGATTGATTCAATTCAAAACATTGTGAAAGTAGATATTGAAGGCAAGATGAGAGAACTTCAATCTTGCATTGACAACTCAATTCTAGGAGTATAGTTGTTAAGCTTTGTATTACATGATTAGGAAACATTTATGAGTTCTTTGTGTTGTATATAGTAGTCCTCTAAGATAATCTTGAAGTGTATTGATTGATAGGTGTTGTACACATTTGATCTTGGATAACATTAGGTTATTGTGTCCTTGGCAAATGCTACAATTGACCGCAAATCAAGAAACTCCATAACTTTTGCATCACTAATCCAAATGAAATGAAAAAAAACTTTCTATATAAACAAAATACCACGTATGAGAAATAAATTTAGAAAATCTTATTTCAAGTTTTCATGGTTTTCTTTTGTTTCCTAGCAAGATAAAATTTGGACTCATGATGGCAAAAAAAATTCTCCTGAGGACCAACTAAACTAAAAATGATATTTCCAAAAAAAGTTATTTTCCTATTTTCATGAAAAAATTCAAAAATTGCACCAAAAATTGAGATCATAGTAACATGCCTAAACTTTCATTTGTCCTCTTAGGCGACAATGGGACTCTAGGGATCAATTGTGATATTGGGAATTTTGGATTCAAACTTATTTTTTCATTTTTGCCTTGCACTTTCAAAGTTGGTCTATTATCTAAAAAAGTAGGTAATATTAAAAAAATTTGCACTCTACATATTAGAAATTAAATTACAAAAAATATGCTAGAGTTTAATAAACATTTATAGTATTTAATCACTTTACAAATGCCTTGAAATGAATATGAGCATTGAATTAATAATATAGAAAAAAAAATGCTAATGTTATAAATATGTTTATTTATGTATAATATCCATTTGCAATATTGTCAAATAAATTGACATATAGATTGAACATAGGCTTAGAGGATCATAGCTAGGATCATTTCAATCTTTGTCAAATTTGTAATCTTTATATTGTTAGGTGGTTGGAACTCCAGTTGAAAGTTTTCTTGTTTGTTCTATGAAATTGAGTTCTTCTCCTTTATGCTTTACAAGAGAATTTTTTGTTTATACTTTCAATTATAATTGTAGCCATTGAGAGGTTTGAGACAATTCTATTTTCTTCACATTTGTAAATATCTTATTCATACTTAAAATTTTCTAAGTTCTAGTGCACACCTAAGAAAATGAATTGAGGCTAATACCCATTTCATCATTCAAAAGTTATTTAACTCTAAGTACATTGTCTACTATACAAATTCACATCTTGGAATTATTTGGTATTTACTCATGCATTTGTCATCCAAACATAGCTATCTATCTCTAGTGCACAAATCATTCAATTTAAAATGTCTATCTTTAGTCAACTTTTGGTATACTTATGATAACCAAATATAATTCATGTATATTTTGGCATCTATTAGTTCATCTACGAGTGAATTCCTCCATAAAGATTTACTATGGATCATGATAAATACTTTGATGTCTATATTTTTAGAAAATATACTAAAATTAAAAAAAAATTATTGAAGGAATTTGAAGTCAACAAAATAGATTTACGATCCTAATTTTGATTCAAAATAAGTGAACAAGTGCAAGATAGATCTCTCATTATTTCAAACTATCTCCTTGTCATTCCTTGTAATCATGATATTTAACATTATAACTCAAATTTGAGCTCCAAATTCATTTTTTGGACTTAAAACACTAATATGCCCAAGAAACAAGTACATATCTAAAAAAATTATATATAAGTGGTGATATATTTTGAAAAATTTATATAAGGTGTATAATAATCTTGTGGATGCTAATTATCAATCCACTAGAAGAAAAATGTGTTCGCTACAACTAACTGAAATGCAACTACATATCCTCTGTATTTGTACTAACTTTGGGATAGTTATATTGTAGTTGCAAAATAGTCACAAAGTAGTTGCAAAATGCAGTTACAATTACATGAATGAAACATAAGAGTTGATGTGAGGTATTTTACATCCAATATTCATCAAAATTGTTGATGTGGACATTTTACATTTTGTAGAGTCTAATGTGTTTATCCACAATTGCATATAATCTGAATTTGATAAGAATTCAATTAGAAAGCAACTAGAGTGCAACTACAATGCAACTACACTACAACTATAGTACAACTACAATTTGACTAGAGTTTGACTAAAAAATGACTAGACTTTAACTAGAATACAACTAGCACACACTAGGAACCAACTAAATTGCAACTACTATTAAGTCTTTTATCAATTGTCCCATATAGAATACCATTAGGCTAGACATATAAGAATTCTCAATTATAACATTCTTGTGTAATGAATTTTGATAATGAAATTCTAATTTTTCTACATTTTATAGATTTTAATAATCTACAAAAAGCTATAAATATTTAAAGTTTAAGAAATTTTTGGATTTGGCAATCTAAAAAAAAAATAGATCTGAAATTTTGAATCTACAAATCTATGAATTATAGACAAGTTGTAAATAAGTATCAAACTAATTGCATGTCAATTAGAAACTAGTCGCAAACAAATTGCACATTAGTTGCAAACTAATCGTATACAAATAACTTCCACATAAGCAACCATGTCAAAAGAGTTCATCGATGAACTTTCAAGTAGGTTGTTGGATGAGAAATAACCTTGAAATTTTTTACAACTGCTTTGCAACTAGTGCAACTTGTCCACTGCAACTTTAGGCTCTAAATTGTCACCAAGTTGCAAACATCTTGTACAGCTACAAAACTAGTTGCAAAGTTATAGTTGCAAAACCCCTCATTTTCTTCTAGTGATCATATGTGTTGTGTAGGTATTATAAAAAAATTATAGTAAAAAAAACACTACTTATAAAAGTCAAAGACATAAAATAAGATAAGAGCTTCTTCCAACAACCCAGTACTAGAAATAGATCATCTTACTCAATGGTTAGAATGAACAATTCTTCCCAAATATCTAAACTAAGTTGAATAAAGTGACTTCAATTGGAAGATACTTAAATAAAAAGATTTTATGCAATTTTATGCAATTTTATCGATAATTTAAATAGAATTGAAAAAAAATTAGCAAAAGTACTATTTTATTGAAAAAATAATGATATTTTGAAAAGATACCATGTAGATAAGCACTAATTTGAAGTGAATTTTTTTTGCTAATTTTGCTAATTTTGAGATTTTAGTTTTGTTTTTACCTATTTAATGTGGAGATTAGATGTTATCTACTCACCTTTGGGTACAAGCATGCTTGGGGTACCCCACAAATGGCATCACACATTAAATTTCATTGAAATTCATTTCTAGAATATAGATTAAGTTTCAAATCTTGTAGAAAAAACATGATTTTAATATAAATTTTCTTGCTTCATGTAAAATATAATATGGAATCACCCAAAAAAATTGTCATTAATAGATCAAAGTTGTTAATTTGATTCCTGTAGCCCCATTCAAGACTCTATCACATAGTCCATTTTTCATTGAGGAATCAAAAAGGAATATAAATATTTAGTAGAAAGTATTTTCAAGTCATTTTGATTGTTTATGATGTTTTGATAACCAATTGTAGTGATTTGTAACTTGAAATGGAATATTTAACTATTTTTTATTATTTTCCAAATCATCTAAAATAGCAAAAGGTGGGGCTACATCTAAAAGGAATTCAAAATTGAAGATTCTGGTGGATTTCATATTTGAAACTTAAAAAAATGAGTTGTGAACTAGTGAATAGGCAAAAAATCATGGTATAATTCTTGTATATACATGAATATTTTCTACTGACATGATATCAATTGCTAAATCCTAATAAATAAGAAAATAAAAAATGAGAGATTTCTTAAGTTTTGATTCATCAAAACTATTTGACTATATGTGTTCTAACAATAACTAATGTTTTAAAAAATTACTCTCATTTTTTTGGGTAAAATAAGCTACTTGAAAATTATTTCATTCGTGTTCCTTGGTTCCTGACTAGTGTACCCCAAGCATGCTTATACCCCTATGCATGCTCAAGTTGGAATGGTGGCCTTATTCAGTAGATTTTGTTTGTTTGATCAACTTCTTTGATTTGAATTTTAACCCACTCCAAGAGAGCTTGCAAGTCCATCCTTGAATTTGTTGTTTGTTTCCTTTGACATTTAACAGAAGAATTTGCCTAATCGGATTTTTCCTTGCAATGGTTGTGTTGGAATTTGTTGGAATCTTCTATGTTGTGTGGAATGTATGTGTTTGGACTAAGTTAGAATTAGAAGTGTCATTGGTTACTTGGTTGGTTATATGAATCTACTTATCCAAGTTGGTATATGAAAGTGAACAAATGGGTGTTATCAATTGTAATGTTGTAGATCGTTCTTTGTCCAAAATTGCATGTATCCTTTTGAAAGGTTGGTTGTAAGGTCTAGGATGTGGAATTGGGAATTGAGTAAAATAATGCATATATATTGTATGTTGTAGTGGATCAAAGCCAAATGAGACAAAGTTTTGATTAGTAGTTGTCTATGTGTATAAAGTTGAATCTGCATGTTTGTTGAAATTTTAAAGCTTCGTAAAGTTTGACTTGCATATCACTAGAAGAAAATAGCATTTAGTTGAACCAAATTCAGCCGACGTAGAATTTTGTTCAACTAAACGCTATTTTCTTCTAGTGGATATTTTCTTATGACAAGTCTCCTCGTCTATTTGACTATTTGATTTGGAATTCAAGTCATAGATCATGGTTGTATGCCTAAATAGTGCCAAATTGGAATAAATTGATTTATGTGTGTAGGATTGGATGCAAAAATAGGTTGAGAGATCAAAAGTTAGAGTTTGTATGAGTGTAATAGAAAATTCTTAGGGAGTTAAATTTGAAAAAACAATATGAAATTTAGAAGAATATTACATGCCAAAGTGAAAGAAGAATTAAGTATTGAATGTGACTTATATATGTATGGAGTATAGTACGTTGGGGTCAGGGTTGGCACTTTGGTGCTAAATAATCAATTAAAGTTCCCAAAATAAGTTTGGCACTTTCTAATTTCTAAAAATTCAACATTTCATCATGTAGAATTCAACGCTTCTAGCATGTAGTTTAAAAAATCATTTTATTTTATGTATGTAATGTTGAGAAGACAAGTTTTTTATACAAGTGGGGTGAAACAAACCATGTAGGATATGTAAATGAGGATTAGTAAGAGTTCAACCACTCATAGTTAAGCTCTCATCTTTAAATTATTGGATATCCTTTGAGGATTCATGGTGGACAATGAGTTTCATTATAAAATTGACCTCTTCACCTTCATTTCCCATTACACACAAGGGATTTATCCCCCTCCTTACAACATCAAAAACTTCCATGATGGTAGATGGTAATGGGACTTCACTCTGGTCTTCTTAACTAATATTGGACAATTTCTTTGTTTACAACAATTTTGTCATTTAATTCTTCTTGAATTTGGCAATATTTTTCTTTTCTTTTCTTTTCTTTTCTTTTTGGGTTTTAGAATAAGAATTATTTTCCGCTGCCCCTGCTCCAAAGGTACAATATTACAAATGAAGGGGTGAGGAAAAATTCAGTCTTAGTGGTTTCATAAGCCAAACTAGAATTTGAAGTGACTAAGTGGCAAGGTAAGATTGTTGTACCGGTGAAATAATAGCAAAAAAGTTGAAGCTATGTGGTTCAACCGAATTAAAATATTTAACCCCTAAACATCGAGAGTCTTCTCTAGAATTGACGGTTTGAGAAAACTATTATAAAGTGTTATTTGGAAGAATATTTGGGAATGGATATTCAAATCAAAGTTGTAGACTATGAGTTTCATATTTCATCCATATGGTTAGATTCACCAACATTTTTTTAGAAATTTTGAAAGGAAAATTTTATTTAAAATTCAATTACAAGCAAAATCTTATCATTTTTTGAGTAAAATTTGTTGGAATGGATTTGAAACAAGGTTCTCTTGACATAGTGATCTTTTGAAATTTTTGTATTCTTAAAATCTATGACCTCATTTTTTTTTTTTGACACAAATGAAACAAAATTTCATTGCAAGGGAGAAAAGGTTACAAACAAGCCAGCCACACTATGACCTCATTTTTGCAAATCCAATTTTGAACTCTAGGCAATGCAATTTTGGCTTGGTCAACCATTTGACATACAATGTCGAGATGATATAAATGCCTTTGGCTTGAAAATATAAATATCTGAAGGACAACTTGAAAGTACTTTTCATTATTGAAATACCATATTTAAAAACAAATATTGTCTATTGGTATACCTTGACTTAATGCTTATTCACCAATCATGCAAAAAGAGTTGGTGCATTTCTTTAAATTATCAAATCAATCTAGAAGTTTTGAGTTTTGAAGATTCACCAAAATTGAAAGTATAAAATTAAATATTCTCTTGTTGCATATCATGTTTCAATCAATTGATTTAATCTTTTTTGAAATCACATTTTACAAATTATAGTAATTTTAGGTACAAACCCACCATGGAATGAGAATTTTATGTTGAATTTGTGTTAATGTCAATAAAAATTGCATTGAAACTAATATTGAATTAACACAAATCTATTTCAGTCAATGGAAGATTTATAGCAATGCACACATGATAAATGAGAAAATAATAGATAAAGAAAAAATAAGCAATGTTATTTTCATTTAAAGATAATTTTTTAACTTTTGGACCATGAAGAATACTTTGCACTTCTTCTACATTTATTGTAGACTATAGGGATTTTGACTTAAAATATAGAAATAAAAAAATAACCTAATTTGGTTCGAATAAAAATTAAACTTTAGATAAAAAGTAATTCTATCAAATAATGTTTCCTAAATTGGACAATGACCATAAAATGCTTTCTTGGTCCTTCTATTTCCTTAAGAATTTTGATATCCAAAGAAAAAAATTAGGTAACAATGTAACTAAATAGGAAAAAATCACTTTGTCATTTGTAATATAAATGTGATTCATGAATAATTGTAGAAAAATGAAGTACTAATAAAATTTTCAAATAACTTTTTTGTGTTATTTCTATTTTTAAACTATCTAAATTTATAATGATCATGTTGGGGTCAAAAGAAGATTTATAATTTCCTCTGCTTGCATTTTTGGGACAATGAAATCAATGTTTTAATGAATAAATTGCACATTTTCAAATTGAAAAAAATATGTGTATCCAAACTTGGCCCTAGGCTTTCATGTTCATAGGACATTCTTCTCAAGCAAGAATCTAAATGGGATGGTTTTGAAAACATGTGACAATTAGGTGTTGTTGCCTTACAACTTCATGTGAGTTTATAATTCTTATAAATATGAGGCTAGATAATCTCTAGATATACAAAAGTCATAAGTGGATCCTTTTAGAGTACTATAGTACCAGGAGTGTTCTTCAAAGGGTTAATAATATGGAGCTTTGCTCTAAATTTTTACCTTGGGAAAGACATAGGAAATTTATTATTTACAACAAATGATAAAAATTGAAAAAATTGAATTCGTACTTGGAATCAAGAAACCCAAATTAGAGAAGAGAGATTACAAAATAGTAGTAGAGAGATTTTTACAACTTTCCTAAGGGGTGAGGAAAAAAATATATTCTCCACTTACCATAGAATGCTAATAGCTCTACTATAGGCATTTTCTTTAGGATTACAACTCTGGCTCTCTCCATCTTTGTTGCAAGTTTGCATTCATAGACAATTGGGTTGTAATATTTTGTCACATTGTTAACTTTTCAGAACATGCTCAAAACAAAACAATCAAGGAATACACAACTTCATTGATGGGCAACATTGTTGGAGGCATTGTTGTTATTTAATGTTCTTAGTACCAAATCAAACATATCTAGACAAGCTATGAGAGAAGCCATAGGACAAGATTTTTAATCGCACTTGGATAAACCAAACAAGTGAATTGTTACAAATTTGAAAGTTCTTCTCTATGTTTCTTGGGGTGGTGGAAAGAGTATAAAAAAGTGTACATCGTTAATTTCTAGATTTGAGAAGTTTATACACTTATTCTTTTGTAAAAAGCACCTCATTTTAAAAATTGGTATAGACATTGAATTTTTGTATCAGTGATAATTGATAATGTAAACTTGTGGTTTTGGATTATAAAGTTGTTAATTTGGGTAATTTGTATTGAAGACCTCTATATGTTTTGGTTCATTTATTTTCAAATCACTAGTTTTATATCTTTGTGCATACATATAATACATAGAAGTTTAGTGATTTAATATTGAGGCAATTTTGTAGCCATCGTTGCGCTCTATATCATTCTATAGATGGAATCCTCAATTTTCTATTCAAATTTTTCTTGAAAAATCTCGATTTTCAAAATCAAATTTTAATTTAGAACATGAAGTCTATATGCCATTAGCATTGAAAATATAATTTAAATTCTACTAAACCAAAATGTCGTGTTGGATACAAAAATGGCCTTTAATTTGATGATTGCCAAGTAGAGAACAAAAACAAGAATATTTCTCATAAAAAAATTCTATAATACTCAAACTTAATGCAATCTATTGTTTCAAGCAACTAGCATATGCACATGAGTATACAAACCTATCATCATGCATCAAAATTCTAAATATTGTCAAATATTTATTAATTTTTGTTGTCCAAATTTATATTCTTAGAGCTTAGTAGCAACAATTATTTTCTTTTCACATCGTTGCTTCTTCTTGTGGAGTAGCATCATTCTTATTCTCGAAGTGCTCTAAAATTTATTTCGATGCAAATGGATAGGTAACAACAGCTTGACAACTTAATTTATACAAATCTTCAATATTTAAGTAATGGGAAGCCTAATTATGACATCAAAATATGACACCAGAGGTTAGTTTCCAAAAGACACAATTAAATTAAGCAATAATGAAGAATCAATATCAAGTTGAATCACATCTATGAAATACATTCTATCAAGTCTAAATTTGAAAGTAACAAAGTAAAGAACCAAAGCTATAAGGTAAACCAACCTATGACAAGGATAATGACTAGTTTCTCTTGTAGACAATACTAAATTTTTCTTAAATTCCATTTAAGGTGAATGTGAGAAATAGAGAGAAAAATTGAATTTTTTGAAATGTGTTGTCCAGTTGGTCCCAAAGAGTCTCTAGGCTAACCCCAAAACCACCAAAAAGTATATCCTTAATGGTCATCTCACCACCTAAAGTAGTCACAATATTTCCTAACATGGCCATAGTAATTTTCTTTCATGACCATGACATGAAGAAATGAAAAAATTACTTCTTGTAATGAATTTACACTAAAAAAAGGTGGAAGTTCCTATTTGTAGTCACCAATAACTCCTTCGCCATCACCCAAGGCATTGTGACCACTAATTCAACTTAATTAGCTCAAATCTCATTTTTTGCAAATTTTTTGTCATGGGTTGATGCAAGATTGCAATAAGTCATTTCCAAGGTGTCTATATTGGGTGGTTTGCTTGTCATAGGTTGGTTTACTTTATGTAGACATTGCAATCATGATGATAACCTATAATGAATTTGACATTAACTTGAAAACTAAAAATTTGATTGAAATGAAAGTGAAGCATTGCATACCTTAATTAATTCAAACAAAGTTGATTGGTCAACATTCAAAAGATTTGAATTCCATTCCTCGATTTCTTCATTTGGAGTAGTGGATTTGTCTTTACTTGTTTTTATTTGTATGTGGTATTTGCAATACTTTATCACCTTTTTAAAGGTTGCACTTGACACATTTGGCACAAAAATTGGACTTTCTATGCCCATGTCCTCAATTACAAATGTTAACACTTGTGATTTCAATGCCACATCTTCAGTAACCTCAAATATAATTCCATCAGAGCTCTTCAATTTTACAAAATTTTCAGCCATTTGGAGGAATATAATTAGAGGTGGTTGTATATAATTAAAATATCCACTATGTTAGAATATAAAATATATTTAGATAATAAGGTTTTATAAAATATTCATCTTAATATAGCTTCTAAAGTTCTTAATACTTTTTCTTTTGTATCTAACATAATTTAGCTTTTACTTTAAAAGTCACATTTGTAATGTAAAAGTATCTAAAAGATTGCAATTTCCTCCTTCACTTTACTAGGATTAGATGTTTTTGGATGTTTTTTTTGTTTGCCTATAATTATCAAGGCAATTCTACTTGGAATTGTTATTAGTTTTTATATTCATTTTAATTTTTAAAATGAACATGAAGACATTATTCTGTTTTATTAGAAATAAAAATATATTATTGATTGTAGTATATTTTATAATTACTTCCTTGCATACCCTTGCCTTTAACATACTTTTGAGACTTTATTTTTTACATAATACATGATACATTATTCTTTTACTTGATGAGATAGTGGAGTTCATCTAAATAAAAACTAGGGCTTCATTTTGATGTTCATAATTGTTGATGATTGATTACAAGGAAGATATATCAATTTCTGAATTTTTATCAACAAAAAAATTATATTGGCACCAACTGAGGAAGAGACATTGCAAATAAACAAACTCACTAAATTTTATTATTTATTTATATATAATTATGTCTCATTTTCAACTGAAAATTTCTTTAAATTATATAATTAATGCACATTATACTTGTATGGAACAACGCATTGCATTTTTCTGTGAAAATAGAATTTAAATGGATTTTCTTAAAGGTAAGTTTCTTTTATGGTGTATTCAGTATACATGATATATATTAAATGATTTAAAAATATCCACGTAAATTTACATAAAATTTAAGAATTCCATTATTTCATATGCTTGAAATGATTACTTGCCATCTTTTGCCAAATTTGAGATTCTTATTAAGACAATTTTTAATAAATTCAATTGAAATATTCTATGATTTTTATTTTTGTAATTGTCATGAGTTCTAATTTAATTTCAAAGCACCTATAATATAAAGATAACCACCTACAATTCCATTGTCCCTATGTATGGGGAGACAAAATGAATTTGGGGTACACTTGTGGAACCTCAATTTTTGACTTGATTTTTTGAATTTTTTTTATAGGATAGGAAAACACATTAGCTTTTCAGGAATATAACTTTCATTTCAATTGGTGCTTAGGAACAAAAGTTATGCCACAATAAGTTGAAAATGGAGAAAACTAGGCAACAATAAATATCCACAAAAGCTTGAAATAATTTTTTTTTCTTTTATAGATTATGTTTTTGTCTACTTGAAAATTTTAGGTTCATTCCATTTGGATTCAATAGTGGTGTGAAAATTATGGAGCTTCTTGTGTTGAGGGCAATCATAGAAACTTGTTGAGAAAATAATACATAGGATTTGTTTTTGAGCTCAATTTTCACAATTTAAAAAAATCTACAAGGTTAAGTATGTTTGTTAGAACAACCTCACTATTAGGATTAGAGTACTTCAATTCATCAAAGACCTATTAATGATTCAATTCTTCTTTTAATCTTATAGTACCTATTTTTAATCTATATGACTTTTTGCTAAACCAAAGGTCTTACACATCTTTTGCATCTACCATCTTGATCCCGCTTAGAAAACACACTTTACTCTCAAATATTCTTTGTTCAACAATTGAATTATAAATATCCAAATACACTTGTAGACAATGCTAGATAAATTCATTCTCCAACACCATTCTCTAAACCCAATAAAATTGGCAAACAATCCTTTATTTCCAACAATTGCAAAATCCCAACTTCCCCCTCGAACACCTCTTCTACCACCTTCTACACTTAAATATACATCAAAATTAAAATACTGTAGAGACAATTCTTTCATCCCTAAGAAATGTCACCTAGTTCAAGTAATTGGCTAGCAAAAAAGAAGGCTATAGAATTTGTAACTCCATAAGAAAAATTGAAGTCTTGACTCAATTACCTAGACTCTAAAACATATTACAAGTCAAAATCATACTAATCTATAAACTACTACTATTCCTTACCACACATTATTCCAATGAAAAATCACATAGTCATTTTTTACAAGCAATCTAAACTATATATTGTTCATCATCAACTACCTCAAAAGTCTAGATTTCCAAAACAATTGCTCAAACAAAACTATCATTGCTCAATTTTTAATCTCCTAAGACATCATTCCTTAACATTCTAAAAATCCTAGCACTTGCAAATATACGTAGCAATGAAGTAGTAGACAACTTGGTTGTCTTATATAACAATAAAGACTACCACCTACTTCGAGAAGACTACAAATATGCGCCTCCCCCTACTACCTCCACAAAGACAATTGGCCTTCCCCTCAAAGAACTCAATACAAAGGACACATTAGATTTATCAAAATCTACTTCAAAAACCAAAAATTCTAGACTATAGTCTACTCATAGATCAATTCTCTAACACCTACAAATGGACAACCAATTGTAATATCAATTGATATAACCAATTTTGGATAAACATACATATCTCGGATGCTGCAATCATCCACCTCTTTAAATTCCACCATGGTCAATATATATGCAAGTACATGAATGTTTTTCTAGTCCAACCAATATCAACCAAAACTAGGTTGACTCTTGGGATTTATGTATTCCTTTGTTGTACTACCCTAATAAAAGCTTCGATGGCTCAATGACACAATAAAGTATTACAAAAACTCTATAAACTCATTTTCTTTCATTTTACGTCGTAGTGTCTCTCACTCAAATATATAGGAATATTTGAAAACAAAGCTCTAAACCAAGCACCCCTAGATTGGCTACATCTATATACATGTGGAAACCTCATCAAATGCATTTGTGAAGCTAAGTTATTTTCTTATATTTTATGTGACTATACAATCCTATTTAAATACCCCCTACAATACCTTCAAATCAACATTCCATCCAATTCACGCTATGTGATGATTGATTATCCACTAAGCCATTGTCTTGAAACTTCCAAAATATGAATCCTTCATTGATAACACTTGTCAATTATGATGGAATACTAAACCTTTCATTCTTATCACCATGGGCCCCTTGGGTACAATCTATTCAATACCCTTTCTTCTTGGCATAAAGGAGACTAAAATTTGTCTAGTTAAGAGTATTATATAGGATTTGTATTAGCATAGAAAATCCAATGCAAAGTGCACCTAAATTCATTTCTAAGACTCTAGCACTTGCCACTTGTTACACCAAGTTAGTCACCAATGTTCCTTTCTATATAATTACGGTGAAAAAAAGTGGTGATACTCTAACATCTTCTATATCAAGTGTACAATATTACAACCTATTGTCATGGTTTAATCTATTTGAATGGTTATATATTAATCTTTACACATTTTCATCCAAAATTTGGAAACACTCTTGAGCTTAAATCTCCTTACCATAATTTCATGGAAGCTTAGGTAAATTTCTTCATGATTTTTGTTTAAATGAAAAAAACTAACTTATATACATTGTTTTTGGTAAGATTAGGCAAATGATATATATATATATATATATATATATATATATATATATATATATATATATAATTTTTATTTATTTTTTCTTATTTGGATTCATATACTTGGCCCCTATGATTACTCTTCTTTGTGCCTTAGGAATCTGTTACATTATGCCTTGGTAACTTCTTTTGTTGTATTTCCTTGAGTGACCTTGTAATCATTGTAAAGCAAAGTATCTATACTATAGGATTTGATATTATCGCCTATAATTGGGTGCAATTGTAGTTTAGGCTAGGAAGTCAACACTACCTCCATTAGACTCTTTATTCACACTAGTCTTAGGGCCAATTCAAGCATCTACTCTTCCATTGATATGTTGATGACAAATTCATATCTTTAGAAGCCACATCCATTTATCATTAAATTTATTAAATTTGAATGATTTTTTCAAAAATAGGCCTTTTGGGAGAGATATTTTTACATAATAAAAATTTTTATACTTTAATTATTAGCTAAACCCACCAACAATTAATTATGGACTAGGTTGCTATGACAATAGTATATAAATGGCTCATGTAAGGGATGCTCCGTCTTTTTCATGTATTTTCTTTGATGGGAATATTCTTAGCTTATTTTTTAGACAAAGAGAAATAGATGTAGATTGTAATACAAGGGGTCTCATTTTTTTTTAAAGAATTATTGATATAGTTGTGAATATTCAAACAAGTTGTGTCATGGGCCCCTATTTGCAACCCTAGGTCTTCCATAAACTGTTCACTTGTACCTTGTAAAGAGAAATGGAGAGAGCAAAGACAATGTGTGGCTCTTGCAATGATTTATAATTTTCTTCTCGATCCATTCAAATGACTGTAGAGATCAATTTAACCCCTAAACGCTGGGCTGGTCATCGTGGGGGAGACGCGGGTAGTGAATAGTTACAAATTCTGTGTTGACCGCAGAAAAAGGCACTGTTCTTGCGTTGTTCACTGGCAGGCAAGTGCTGCAGTCAGGCTGCCTGGTTGGAAATTGAAGAAAGGGCAGCATGCAATCTATCACCGTCCTCAACTGTCTTCACACAATTTGGCGTACCCAAAAATAATAAAGCATTCAATGAGTCTGATTTTGGGTTTTCATGACAACTTCCTTCTGCACGATCGCAATTAAAAAAAACCCGGATGAAAAATAGCTTGTTTACATCTTCCAAATCGCTTTTCTGACATCCATCAGACACAGAACGTCCGCTGCGTCGTTTAGGGGTTAAGGACCATGTCATGTCCATTTCATAGCTAAAATAGGGGCAATTCTAAATGCCTGAGCAGAGTGCGAGACTCCTACCTTAGTCCTAATAAACTGAATTAACGTACCAGGCATTAGTATTGGCTGCCTTGAATTTCCCGGATCTCGTGTGACCATCCCTAAAGCCAATTGGCACCCGTCAGAAAAAAGTAACGCCGCATCCCCTAAAGTGAAAGTGAAAGGCTCGGAAAAAGTTACATCGTCACTTTTAACTTAAAGCCGGGCATCCCAAACTCCCGTCTTCTTCGCCGCTGCCTTTGGTCACACACCTCGGAGCTCTCGCGGGGAGAGTTCTGTTTGTTGCAATAGCACTGTGCTGGCGCTGCGGGCGTCCCGGCAAGGCGAAAGAAAGCAGATGGCGATGTGGACGCTGATTTCGGTCTAGCTCTCTTGCTCAAATTTCTTCCTGACAAATCGGAACCAAATTCCACTTTCTCAGGCGCGCATGTCGAGGCAAGTACAGGCCAGGCCTGGCAGCTTTCCTCTTCTCTTCTCGTACAACTATTACCGCGCGCTAATCATTTGATATTTGCCGGAGAGGGAGAGAAGGAAGGAAGAGCGAGAGAGGCGGTGAGAGTGCTTGTGATGCGCGTTTGGAGGAGAGGACCATGAGGAGGAAGGGAGAGACGGGGGCGCATTGTGTGTGTTTTGAATGATGAATAATATGCAGGTGGCGGTGTTTGAGGATTAGATTGTGAGGACAGGGGAGTAGATCGAGAGAAGGAAGTTGGAGTTTGTTGTAGGTGGAGTTTCGGATCAGGCGTGGATCCGGAGGCAGACTGCGGGGAGGAGAGAGTGGCAGGGCGCGCATGCGAGATTGTTCGGTGGCCTGCCATGGATCTTGATATTGTGATGTGTGCTGGAAGGAGCGGGGGATTAGTGCGTCATGATTGGTGACGAGGATTTGGTGATTAGCACAGGCAGGTCCGGCCGGCCTGGCCTTTTGGAGATAGCGCGCTTTTTTGCGGAGAGGGAACGTTTGACGGAGGGAGGGATGCGAGTGTTCCGGATCCTGGCATTGATCGGTTTGTAGTTGTAGGTGTGTGTTTTAGGGCTTCCATGATGCAGTGGTGGTGTAGAAAGATTCAAATTTGATATCGAGCGCTGTTGGTTATATGACGTTCGAAGGGGGAGCTTTTAGGGAGGAGAAGCGAGAAGTCGAGTAGGAATTAGGGTGGTTGCGGTGGAGAATACAATGGCCTCGGACTCTAATGATGTGAGAGTGGAGTATATAAGGAGCAGGCGACCCCCCAGCTCTACTAACGGGACTCCTATTAGGACGCCACCGAATGCCGATGACAATGACTTGGACAGCGACAATGGATCGTACGTATTTTTTCCTTCATTTGTCAAGGCATCTAATCTGAGACGAATTCACATCTATAAATTTAGTCCGTAGTGATCCAAAATTTCACTGAGAACAACTTTGTTTCGGTGGCAGTACTAAGTACAGAAGCACTTCCTCAAACCCCTTCACGGGAGATAATCAGCAAGAGGATGGTGTCAAACAGGCCAATGGAGGGTAATTTAGATCACTTGCACCTTTCCGCACGCAGACGTAAACTCAGTAGTAGAGAAGTCCCTTGATTAATGCTGCTCCCTGAAGCCCTGGTGTTAAACCATTGGTAACTCAAAATGCTGTTTATAGCTCACATTGTAGTTTTTGAATGAGAATTCCGCGCATGAGTATCTCCCCTCTCCATATGCGGCGGCAATATGGCGACCTATGATGCGACTGCATGAAAAATGCGGCATATTACTTGTGAACCCTGCTCTTTTAATTATATTTGCAATTTTTGCGACAACGCAGTTTAAAGTAATTGTGGTGCAAATCCTTTTCACTTCCAAGATCGAGTTGAGGATATGTTTTCTTGGATCGATATCTCTTGATTTGGTTAGGGTTTATTATGATGGCAACCGTGGAACATATGAATTGGCAGCTTTTTGTTGCTTGATGTCTTTCTTGATTAACTGGGGAGGAGCTTCCCGATTAACCGTTTTACCCTTGCCATCAAATGTTTCGATCGGCATAGCGGTTAATTTATTACCACTGGGACATTGTTTGAAATAATGCTATCTTTAGCATCGACGATATTTTTTGAATTAGATTCGGCGTCGATCTTTGTAGTTGTCTGTCTCATGAGATTGTTGACGTGTGATCAGGCCTGGTGCACTGGTTCCGGAGTTGGCTGGCGCTTCGCAGATTCTAGAAAAGTATCAGGTATATCAGTTTTGCCTTTATTTTTTTGCTGTTTGTATATTGCAGCTGTCACTTCGCAATTTTGCACTGTTCTCCTGTAATGCAAGGTTTCAGTGCCGTTCTCTCGCTAATTGATGGTTTTTGACTTCGTGCAGGTGGAACCTTTCCTTAAAGCGATGCACAGGCAGTTGCAGAACGGAGGAAAAAGGTCGTTCTTTGGAAAAAGGGCTGTTACTCCTCAAGGGCGCGACAAGTACACAGTTGAAGACATGTTGTGTTTCCAACGGGTACATTATCCGTTCACTATTCACATCAGTACTTGCTATTTGTTCCTATTTCTATATGAGATACTAACGAAGAAATGGTTAATTTCAGGAACCGATTCCCACATCTCTCTTGCGCATAAACGCAGACCTAATGAGCCGTGCCATGAAGCTTTTTCAGGTAATTTTTTCGGACTACAATTCTACCTTCTGAATTGGATGCACTTCCGGATGTCATTCGTCTTTACATTCATTTTATCTAGAGCTACAGCTCTCTTTGTTGATGTTCTTTCACGCTTCGCAGGTTGTTCTCAAGTACACTGGTATAACCGATGTAGGGCCTTCGAATCCACCTACCGGGCAAGAGCAGATCGACCTTCTTCGGAAGCTATACAAGCATACGTTGAAAAGAACGGAGCTTCGAGATGAATTGTTTGCACAGTTGGCCAAACAGACGCGGAACAATCCAGATAGGTGTGTGCGATGATAGAGCGGGTTTTGAAAAAATGCAGAATTTTTGGTTCGGTAATTGATTAGGTTGTAGGTTTGTGAATGGAAGGTTGGACGGTCTTTGAGTGGTCTGGATGTCATCGTAATTCATGTGCATTTGGATTCCTGTTGATGAGGGCTTTTACATTTTGATAGGACAAGCCTCTTGAAGACATGGGAGCTTCTGTATATGTGCTCTTCTGCTATGCCCCCCGGCAAAGAATTTGGAGCATATTTGTCAGAATATGTGCATGACGTGGCCAATTCACCTTCAGTAGAAGCCTCTTTGCAAATGCTTGCTCTGAACACATGGAATGCATTGAAGCGGTCTGTCAAAGGAGGGCCTCGTCGGGTGGATCCAGCGCAGGAAGAGATAGAGGCATTATTAGAAGGACGAAAACTGACGACTATAGCCTTCTTCTTGGATGAGACATTTGAAGACATTACCTATGATATGACAACCACTGTTTCGGATGCAGTTGAGGTAGCCTTACTCATTCGACCCCCTTTGTATTCGTACATTAAAGGGCTGTCCTTAGAATTATACGTAACGTCTGTTTTGTAAGGCATGTTGCTATTCTTATAGGCAAAAATCACGGTTTACTAGTGGTTGTGGTTATAGATTATTGGGTGTCCACCAGCTAAACCATTTGAAGCTCCTTTGGTGAGTTCGATATGTGATTGTTACAAGTGTGGATATGGCATGCTGTGACTCTTCCTTTTCATATATGCTTGACTTTGAGTGGATTGTGCTTTTCGCAGGAATTGGCAAGCATTATCAAATTGTCCTCTTTCAACACTTTCAGTCTATTTGAGTGCCGGAAAAATTTGAATGGGTCAAGATCTCTCGATGCTACTATTGGTATGTGTCTGCAATCTCGTGTTTGTTGTTAGTAGCGGTAGATGTTTTCCGGTACTTGGACTCCTGGATTCACTAGTTCAGATGAAACTATGGGCGTACTAGAGGATCTCTGCTGGAAGTTGACATGGATTCCGTTTAATTTCAGTATGAGAAATGCAAAGTTGGTTCATAGAAAAATTCTAACTTGTTTATCATCTGTACAATTTCTTTCAGAGGAACATGTAGGGTTGGACGATAACAAGTATATAGGAGACATCGTGGCAGAATTCAAGTTGTCTCGAGATCGTAGCAAGGGTGAACTTTTCCAGAGTAAGCTGCTGTTCAAGAAACGATTGTTTCGAGAGTCTGACGAGGCCATCACTGAGCCCATGTTCGTTCAATTGTCCTACATTCAGGTATGCCCTGATGCCTTTAGTTTCATGTCGCAATATCTCATTTAGTGTTGCAAGAGGGCGTTCCTTATGAATCGAGTGGTTTTCCTGCAGTCCCAACATGATTATCTTCTAGGAAATTATCCCGTCGGTAGGGAAGATGCAGCACAATTGGCCGCATTGCAGATTATCGCAGACCTTGGATCCCTACCCAATCCTGAAACAAGCATGTAAGTGTCGAATTTTTTAGAATGAGCATGTTTTCTTGAGTATTGAGTAGGGGGGGGGGGGATGTGTTTGTCTATCTAGATGCTGGCACCTCCTGAGCCCTGTGCCAATTTTGATGACGAAAGATCATATTGTTTTGCGTTTTATAGTAATCTTCCAAGTGTACTGTGATTTACTTATTTTCTTTATTCAGTAGAAACTTCTTTTGTTCTAGTGGGGCGTTAATACATTGTACTGAGGTTTAACGAATTTCTACTTTCGCAGGGAGTGGAATGCAATGCTAGATCGCTGTCTGCCAAAGCAGGTAGCAGTACAACGCAATAAACGAGATTGGGACCAGGACATACTGAGTCGCTATCGGGCATTGGTGAGCACTCCGCTTTTCAGCCTCTGTATTATGCGCATCTGGCACAGCGAAAGGTCGGAATCCATCATATCGCCTTTTTGAAGTGGGTTCCACAAAGATCCGGAAATGATTGAAATGGTGTCTAACAAATGGTACATTGTTCATTGTGATTTTGAGAAAACAGGCACATTTTTCCAAGGATGATGCCAAACAGCAACTTCTTCGCATCCTGCGGTCACTGCCATACGGTAATTCAGTGTTTTTTGGAGTGCGGAGGATTGAAGACCCTATCGGACTGTTGCCTGGGAGGATTATTCTCGGTATAAATAAGCGAGGGGTAAGTTTTGTTGTCCGTTATCTTGGTTGCCTAGCATTCTCAGGCTCCTATTTCTGATCATCTAATGAGCTCCCCACGTCTTATGGTCATAGTTGAGTTCTTTTTGTTAATCTATGAATTGTTATTATGATGATGATAATCAATGCTCTATTCAAATTTTACATGAATCAATTATCATACTTTTAGAATAGTACGTATGGAACTTCACATGCTTTATAATTTGTTCCATTTGTAATCCAATTTTCTGAGAACTGTCATCTCCTGAACCTATCCTATTTAAAACATTTTAATTTTATTTTTACAGGTGCACTTTTTCAGGCCAGTACCGAAGGAGTATTTGCACTCCGCTGAGCTCCGTGATATTATGCAATTTGGCAGCAGTAATACTGCTGTCTTTTTCAAAATGAGAGTGGCGGGAGTCCTTCACATTTTTCAGTTTGAGACAAAGCAGGTAATCACCGGAACTGCGAGTTCTCATGGTTATCTCCTAGTTTTGACAGAAAGTCTGTACCCAATTTCAGCATGCGATTTCGTACTTCGCTGAACCAGATTCTGAATATCTAAAACTTTTTTGGAGTAAACCTGCTGCCTGTCCGGTGTGCTGTTTGTAATTATTGACGTTTGGGAATTGCCTTCGAACAGGGTGAGGATATATGTGTTGCCTTGCAAACACATATAAATGATGTGATGTTGCGGAGGTATTCAAGAACGCGAAATGTGCCCAATGGGCAGACGCAAGCACCAGAGCCGGCTGCCGTCCCAACTCCCAAACCTCCAGGCATTGAAGTGTATGAGAAACATGTGCAGGAAATGTCCAAGTTACTAGAAGAATCTCAGAAAAAGATTGATCAGGCAATATACCCCATACCAAGGATTCCTATTTATCGAAATAATTGTGGGGTTTTGGTAATTGGTCTTGATAGTTCAGGTTATTATTTTGTTATGCATAATCAGGTTTACCACTAACTGCTTATGGTTAAGAATATCTATTGATATGTAGTTTTGATATTCTTGCTGTTCCTACTTGCAGCTTGGTGAAGAGCTTCGTATAAAAGAGAAGAGAGAGACACAGGTGATGGAGGAACTGGCAGGACTGCGTGACTCATTGCGTTCAGAGGAGCAAACAAGAGCAGAGCTCTCTGAAGAGAGAGAGAGACTGTCCAAGCAGCTTGGGGACGTAGAAGCAATTCTACAGGTTCTACTCAATTGGGTTACTTTACTATTTTCATTTTAACTTAGAAGGATGCTTTCCATGTACAAGAGTTTCAGTTCATTTTTTTTGTAGGGATGTTTTCTGATAAGAATATTATGACGGACCTTGGGTGACAGGCAGCGCTAGCTGAAAAGGCAATTCTGGCATCAGGTTCAAGCAGCCAGGCTAGTGAAGATACTATATCTGATATTGGTACAGATGTGGATACACCCAGAAGAGTAGGAACTCCTCGAGGAGTTCGAAGGGAGCGCGATTTACCACCTCCTGGTCAGAGAGAAAAGTACAATGATCAAGTCCGAAATTTAGAGAACCAGGTATGTTTCTTTGAGAATTAGGCAAGTTTAATATGCTGGTGAACACTCAGAGCAATGCAATGTGGGTTGGACATTTTGCTAACTTCTTTCACATGCTTATATCTGTGCACGTTTTTGATACTGGCATACAAAATTTCACACCTTGTTAAATGGGTGTCTTCTTCCTTTGTAGACGGGGTTTTGATTTTGACCCGTTTTAATTTCAGAAAAAAATTCCTTGGTGTCCTTTCTGGTTTCGTCTCTTGAACCTTGTGAGCTTCTTTGGCGTGTTATTTTCATATAAACTCCAGGTTAAGGAATTGCGCAATGACGTGAGAGTCAAAACGGAGGAGTTGCGCAACAAGGAAGAAAGGATCAAGAATCTTACAAGAGAGAAACAGCTACTTGAGCAAAAAGTATCTCGTCTCGAGAGAAACAAGACTGAGGAGGTATAATGGTTATTTGTGGTCCTTCTCTGATGTGATAAAAAGCTTTAGTGCTATTAATTCTGTTAAGTTCTGTGAGTCTTCCAGACTCATTGTGGTGTCAATTCGTAATCTGATGCTTTTGGAACCCTTAACTAATTTTAAATAGTTTTTAATGAAACTGCTGAGTCAAAGCATTTGTCCACTTCGGACCTTGTGGACATGCTCATGGTTTCTTGTTGGAATTCAGACTCGTCTTATGGAGGAGAAGTTTGAGTTTGAAAGAGATGATCTGAGGGGGCGGCTTGTAGTTCTGGAGAAAAAATTAGCAGAGCGGACACAAGATTTGAGTCTTGCAGAGACCACGCTGGCATCACGTGACAATGAATTTGAGTCACTGCAAGGCAACCTCATGGAGCTTAATGAGCTTCGGGAAATGAAGGAGGTAGGAACACATTATTGTTGATGATGAAACTGAAGTGGTTGCGGATATGGACTTGAAGGGCTTTCATGTTGGGTACCTATTGATGACGTCATGTTTAGTTGTGTAGGTATGATCACTTCGTGTTGTCCTCTGCTTCAATTGACATTTGGTTCCCTTCTGTCGCAGGACATAGACAGGAAGAATGAGCAGACAGCAGCTATTTTGAAGCGACAAGCCGACCAGATAACTGAACTAGAATCTCTATACAGAGAGGAACAAGTTCTCCGAAAACGATACTTCAACATGATGGAAGGTATTCTCTCTTTACATGTTCTTTCTGTTTTTTTCAAGCACGCACTTTGTGACCTAGAGCTTCAACACTCATTTATCAAAAATTTGAGAATGTGGAGCTAATTTTGTCTGCAAGCTCTTATCCTGCAGTTTGGTGTTGATAGCAAACTTATTGGACCTGTGGGAGAATGCAGACATGAAGGGTAAGATTAGGGTGTATGCCCGGTGGAGACCCTTGAGTGGCAAGGAAGTTAGAGAGAGGCAACAAAATGTATTGATAGCACCCGATGAATTCACCATTGAACATCCGTGGAAAGATGACAAACCCAAGCAACATCAGTTTGATCACGTTTTCGATCATCACGCTACCCAGGAAGAAGTCTTTGAGGATACGAAGGTATGTGTCTCACATCTTTGAAGTAGAGATTCAACCTGTGAGATGATACCTTGCTTGTTTCTGCTAAACTCAAGCAGACCCATTAAGCAGCCTTGATTACACCCTGTGTTCCAAAATTCAGGTCTAACTTTCCTTGTTGAGTACTGACATTCTTTGGATGTTCCTGTCAATGTCTTGCATCTAATACGAACATATTGTGTGCAGTATTTGGTCCAATCAGCGATCGATGGTTATAATGTATGTATATTTGCATACGGACAAACGGGTTCAGGAAAAACTTTTACAATTTATGGATCAGAAAATAACCCAGGCCTTACGCCACGGGCTACCAAAGAGCTTTTCAGCTATCTTAAGCGGGACACCAATAAGTTTTCGTTTGCTCTGAAGGTACTTCGTCTTGCTTGTAAAGCCATATATCTATGAGCTACGTATTTTTGTGTGTGCGTGTGCATATACCATTATTTTTTCTCATAGTAGACCTGATAAGTTGCTCGAAAGCAGATTGCCTTGTTTCTGATGTGTCAAGTTGTTGTTTGGGACAGGTGTACATGCTAGAAATATACCAAGATTCACTCATTGATCTGCTTCTTCCAAAGAATGCTGGAAAACAACGAAAGCTTGAGATAAAGAAAGACTCAAAGGTAATGCATACTCATTAGTATGGATCAGTTAGTGTCTTACTATTCTCCATCCGTTCAAGATCTTTTGTGTTCATGTGGGTTTCGAAATGTGCTACGGTCAATAAGGTGGTCTTCTGTTTTCTGACATTATGTATCGACATTGCATTGTTAGGTTGAGAATGCGAGACAGGAAGCATCTCAGATTGTGTGAGGTTCTGTATAGGTAACACTTTTTTGAGTTTTGGCAGGGAATGGTGGTAGTGGAAAATTCCACATTGTTGTCGATATCCTCACACGAGGAGCTGGAAGCCATTGTACACAAGGGTCTGGAGAGGAGACATACATCAGGCACTCAGATGAATGCAGAGAGTTCCCGATCGCACCTCATTCTATCGGTGATCATTGAGAGCACCAACCGAGAGTCTCAAGTTCTTGTGAAGGGCAAGGTGTGTGCTCCTCCTGAACTGAATCTAACTTAACTTACGGTTGTTTATGTGGATTTTCCATCTGTTGGAGATCGAGCAATCTTGGGTAATGTTGTAGAAGTTATGGTGCATTTATGCAACTGAAATTTCATGCAACTTTCAGGATGGTGTTCTATACACCTCTCCATCTTGTAAATGACCATTGCCACTATTTATTTGTCGTATCCTGATTTTTGTCATTTTCTGAGCAGTTAAGCTTTGTGGATCTTGCGGGCTCCGAAAGGGTGAAAAAGTCTGGATCTAGTGGTGAACAACTGAAGGAGGCACAAAGCATTAACAAGTCTTTATCAGCCCTAGGTGACGTCATCAGCGCTCTTGCAACTGAAGAGCAGCATATTCCATACCGTAACCACAAGCTTACGATGCTTATGAGTGATTCTCTCGGTGGAAATGCCAAAACTCTCATGTTTGTAAACATCTCACCAGCAGAGTCCAATCTGGATGAGACTCACAATTCACTCTGGTAAGGATCCTGAATTTTTGCTTCTCCTTTCAAGTTTTCAATAGTTTTTTTCTGTCTCTTAGAATAGAATTCGTTCTAAAATTAGAACCTCTTCTTTGGAAACTTATAGTCAATTACAGCAATTTTCAAATCTTATTTCTCTTAAATAATGTATGGTATGAACTCTTCGTCTATTGGTTCAATTTGTTTCCTAGAGGCTTCCTTAGAACCTAGAAACTTCCCAAATTATTTATTTCGTCTTCAATGGATCTGAACGTGTTCACTTTTGGACTTAGGGGGTTAAGTGTTCACTGTGATAGTTCTCTTTGATGGAGGAAGGTTCATGTTTTATGCTGGTTGCCATGCTTGACCTCCATTTTGGTGTATTGGCAGCTATGCAACTAGGGTGAGGTCTATTATCAACGAGGCAAGTAAAAACACAACAACGAAAGAAATACTGCGACTAAAGAAGCAGATCACGTTTTGGAAAGAGCAAGCAGGCCGGATGGGAGGATCAGAGGACCTGGAAGAGGTTATGGATGATCGTATATCACCCAGTGCAGATCGTATTTCATCGAAAAGCTCAGATTAATTCAAGAGCCTCCTACCTGGGATCTTTCTGGTGAGGTAGGTGGGTCCAGCTTACGGCATGGTGCTTTCAACTAGATCGTGCATAGTTTTGGGGTGAATGTTTCCCAATCTCTGGGCAAACTCGGTGATCATTCCTGGTAACCTGGTTAGTGGGATTTAGGAGGGTAAGTTAAAAGACGTTAGTCGACTGGGAAACAGTTGGCTCATCCCTCACTTTTATTTAGAGGGTTCCAGATGTCGGCTGTGAGGCCTAATCAAGGCATCTAGTGTTCTCACAGTGGATTGTTGGCCGATGGTCCACTGTTGAGCGTTTTTTTAGGTGAAAAGTCCTCATCGCCAGCTCTCCACTGCATTATTTTCAGGAGCGACTATGGCTATGAGAGACCAATATTTGGTGACGAATCTCATCACATGTTGTTTTTCCCCCGTCAGAATTGATTAATACCAGATATGCGATCAGACTCATTGTGTCTGATCACCGAAATGCTCTCCGCTCCAATGCTAGTGACATTGCATCGCTTCTGAGTTAGCTTTACTCTTTCTGTAGTTTCAATACCATTTTGAAATCTGTGAAAATGACCATTATCAAGTGAGATTACCGTGTTTTTTTGAAACGTAGCAGTAGTCATGCAAGACTTTGACTCTCTATAAATCCATAACCTTCTTATTAATCACGACAGCTATTCAAGTTAGTGGGTTCACATCCTTGTATTTATGCATGCATCAATGACCAGGAAAAACTCTGGCTAGTTCAAAGTTAGCTGGCGGAACTAGGAAAAAAACAGGTTGCATTTTGAAAATAAACGACGTAAAAATTGTGAAGACTTCGTTAGAGACAGAAAACAATCGGTGACCCCTAAGAATTGAAGGTTATTTTAACTGCCTCTATTCAACACCTGGTGGATTTTAGTTGCCATGAGATAGTAATTAGTGGTTAACACCCAAGTGGGGTACTAGATACCCAGATGAGATTGGCAAGCTATCAATTTTAAAAGGGTTAGTATTGACATAGGAGACAAAGATCTTGTTTGTTGAAGTTAAGGGTTGGCAAGAACAATGCTTTATAATAGTCATCAATTCAATGCATTGTCTTAAATTGCTTGTCTCGTACAAAATTGATGACCATGAAGAGCAAAACATTTAGAAATGCCCTTGCTCAACATGGGAGATGAAACTTTTTAAAAAAAGAAGCAAAGTTTTGACAATCAAAACTTGTGGAGAGCATAAATCCCACTTTAGAGCTTCAAACACAAGTCCTTTATATCCATTGGCCAAATTCAACATGTGTATTCAGAATGTGAATATGCAGAGAAATCTCATCCAATGTGGGAAGGACCTAGACTTCACCTAAACCTAAACCTAAACATCTAAATGCTTTAAAGGAAGTTTCAGATTTCAAAGAACAATTCAAAGTCAAATGAAAGGCTCCAATCTTTGTATGAAAAGGAACAAAACACTATGAAAAGGATTAGTTCAACAAGTACAAAAGAGAAAATTTCAAAAATGAATAAATAAATTGGGACAATCAAAAACTGTGAAGAACAAAGAAGAGACGTTGGAGCTTCAATACAAAAATCTTTGACATCCATTGGTCAAATAGATATGTGAATCTACATCATGGCTAAAACACTACAAAATCTCAACCAATGCAAGGTTTCAGTACTTGAACCACAAAGATGCAATACTCATTAGAACTTTTAGTTTTAAAATTGACTTTTTAGACAATATTACTATTTGAATTTGGAAGAAATCGACTAGTGAGAAAGTGATATTCCAAGAAATCAACTGGTAGAGTTTGTGGTACAAAGGATGCAAACAGTGACCATTAAAAAAAAGTTGGTTTGTTTCCATGGAAAGAGGTAAAGGAGTTCTCCAAAAATACAAACTACTAAGGTAGGAGGCTCTAAAAGCGAGCGGGCATTTAGAACCGCCAATGTAGACTTTCTTGAAATGGAAGCGAGGTGGTCTTTAAATGGACCTTCTATAGTCATTCAATGGATTGATTAAAAAAATATTATTTATTGCAAGAGCCAATCATTCTCTGTGCTTTCCCCATTTCTGTCTTGAAGTTGCAAGTGAACAATTTATAGAAGACCTAGGGACACAACTAGGCACCTATGACTCATCTTGTTTGAAAATTCATAAGTAATTCCAAAATGTTTCAAAAAATACGAAACAACTTGTGTTACCATCAGAATTTATTTCTCTTTGTCCAAAAAAAGAGCTCAAAATAATCACATCTGGGAAACCACATGAAAAAGGCAGACCAGCTCTTAGAGATGGTCCATTCATGAGCTTCCTACTGTAATGATAGAAATTTGGTTTGGTTTTACTTCACTTCAAAGTTTTCGAAACACCAGAATCTGTTGCCTTGGGCATTTACGGGTTAAGATATGCACCAGTGTTGTGAATGTAGTGTCCCCAGAGGGTTTAACGTTGAAAGATTCATCATCCTCATGGACACGGATTGCAAGAGAAGAAGACTACGGTTTGTCGTACTGGTACAATACCTGGAGATATGAAAATGTTTTACATGCCGTCAAACTCAAGTCAAACTCGACTACAGAGAGGAATGATGCAGGCTTATTTGTTGTTAGTGCCAAATTATGAATGGAAATATGGAGAATGGGAAAAAATGTTCTTCACTGAAATATGAAGGCAGAAACACATTTTCGGACCACAGCTTGATTGAGCACATCAGCATACGGACAGCCCTATGAACACTTATCAAAGCTTTCTCTTCTCCAGCAGCATATGCTTGCATACACAGAATCTGTACTTGTTGATAACATCGAAATTAAAATGCTTCGGAATGCCGCCGACGCGGTTCAGAGCACCATACAGAAGGGTCGTATAAATCAAAAGCAAGTCAGCGATAACCTCGACAATGTCAAAATACTACAGTTCCTCATACATATCCTTCACGAATTGCCAACGCTGACAATTGCCTCAAGAAAAAAATTTTAGGACCACAAAAACAGCAGACTTCCAAGACAGACGGCAACAACCATGAACGAACTATCCAGAGCTGTTGACCTAAACCACAATTTAACATCCGCACAAATGGACATAATCATGAGATACGACCCTCCGATTCCAAAAACAAATCCACATACGCCCATAAATTCCCCGACAAGAAAGCCAATTACTCTGTCATTCAGAAAAACAATACTATGTATGCGACAAAAATGAAGTGTGCAAAAAAATTCACTTCAGAGGCAACTGGATTTAATGATAGCCAGAGACAACACAATACAAAAGCCACGGAGAGACTCGGAAGTCCCAATCAGACCAACATTAACCCTCCTCGAAAGTAATACTACTGGCTCTTCACGTACTCACGAACCACGTTCAAACCCTCAGTCTCCTCGCCGTAGTCCTTCACCACAACGCAAGAGCAACCCACAACCTTGCGAGCCTTGCCCTCCGAGTCGATCTTGCACAGACCGGCCCACTCACCGAGCTTCTTCGCACTGGGAACCGAAATCAGGTTCACGTTGTGCTCCTGGCAAAGCGCCTGCACCAGCTTAGTGTAGTCGGGCTGGTTGCAATCCTCCGCCAAAACGCACAGCTGCCCCGCGTGCTTCTCGATGGCCTTGGCGCTCTCGTGCAGACCCTTGGCGAGACCGTCGTGCGCCAGCGCCTTCTTCAGCACCATCTGCAAGCCCGTGAGGATGTCCATGGGCTCTCCGGGAACCGGCTCCGCCTCTGCCGCGGCGGGCACTTCGGGCTCGGCCACCACTTCCTCGTTGTCCGCCATAGCTGAGGATGATCTGAATTGCAATGCGAAATCAAAGAGAGGATAGAACACGGGAGTTGCGGCAACCTCTCTTCTCCTCAAGGTTGACGGTGTAAAGACCCACCGCAGATTCAGAAGTTTCCATATGTACAGGCAACTGGGAGTCGGGGATGTCAATATTAGGGTTAGGGTTTTGCGAACAGTTCCCATGACTTAGGGTGAGCTTCCATGCAGAATCGGAAATGATCATTCTAGAGTCGGAATTGCCTTCGTCGGTAAGGTAGCTTTACCCAATACCACCCCAAATGTAGGGTCCTCACTGATTCTACGACGAGAATTTATGACAATAGTATATGCCTTAACTTTACATTAACTTCACATAAGACATGTATTCTAGTTTTATATTCTTTCTCTAAAATCAATGAGGACCCTACATATGGATGGTATTGGGTAAAGTTAATTTGTTGCTTTGAGTTCTGTGCGAGTACATTTTATGAGTAGCTTTGTCTCATTGTTCAAAAATCCTTAAATGTCGACATGGGCATTTGGTCTCTGATGGATGACAAATAATTTTCTTATGTAAGGCATAAATGCAATTGTTCATCCTTGAAATTTTGTGCAAAAAGGAGAGATCTTGCATAGTAGTTTGATCTCTAAT
The DNA here is from genome assembly GCA_963920665.1 of Straminergon stramineum. Lineage (NCBI taxonomy): Eukaryota > Viridiplantae > Streptophyta > Bryopsida > Hypnales > Calliergonaceae > Straminergon > Straminergon stramineum. Next base: position 12,842,024 of record OY987271.1, on the reverse strand, counting down.
GCATATTTTTAGTTTTTTTGATAGTCGATGATGTCACTCGATTGCAAGAGCGATGATTTCTACAGTCACCAATCTGTCATTTAAGAGTTAAATGATGTCAAGGATGTTTTTTTTTCTGATGGATGACAAAGAATCTTGCTGTATAGGGCAAAAGTACAATTGTTCATCCTTGGAATTTTGTGCATAAAGGAGAGATCTTGTACAATAGTTTGACTTCTAATGAGTACCTTTTTTTAAAATTTAAAGTATATGATGTCCAGGGTTGCTAGCAGGCGAGCTTGTGAGCATGAGCTTGTGAGCCTGTGAGCTTGTGAGCGGGAAACTTTTTTTGATGAAAAAATGGATGAAGGACCTATGACCGTGGGTTTAGGGAAGTCAGAGAGTTTATAATTTGGAGGTCATTTTGTGGAATTGTGAGGCACTTGCAATTAATTTTTCCAAGATTTTAGCAATAATCAAATAAAATTTCTTTTTGTTACAAATGAGATGATGCAAAAGTGTAAATGGACAATAGAACACCAAAGATGTAGCCATAAAACACACAAATCCAATAATAATAAAAATCCATACATAATAGTTTGACTCATGAGATTTGTCAATCTCATGAGTCTAAGTGGCAGTGGACTCAGTCGCAGAATCCTCGTTTGTAGATGAATCTGAAGTCTCTCTATCCTCCGATGCTGACCTATCTATGAACTCTAAAACATTCAAAGCGTATGTCTCTTTCTTGAGTTTTGGTTTAGAGCAACCAAAATCAACAAAAGTAGATGCTATCTGCTCGACATATATTGGAAGTTGAAAAGGCTTCTCAGGAGTGCAAAGAAGACTTTGATTCTTCATCATCACATCTACTGACATCAATCGTCGATGACTGCAATAGATACATGGATACAATGTTAGAATTACAGAATGTGAAAATGACCATGCAAAGAAAGAACTAAAAACTTTGCAAACTTACTTACTGAATTGTGTCTTCCGAGTAAACTTCTTGGCCACCACGGGTGCAATGTTAGGGTCTTGGGATGCCACAACTGGTGGAGATACTTGTGTCGTTGCCACGGTTGGAGTAGCCCTTGTCATTGGTAGGAGGAAGGCATCAAAAATGTCTTTATTCTCCTCCAATGCCACAATGTGGCGTCCGCTAGTACGACAAGCAATAATTGAGGCACCTAAAATCAACAAATCAAATGTATTAGTTGGTTGACTCTTTCTTGCAATGGGGAATTAAAAAATGAAAGAATTAAATTTGATCCTCACTAGTAGATGCACTACAATCTAGAACCAAATCTCCTTCGATAGTCGTAGCTTCAAGAAGCATCTGTAAAAAACGTGGGTCCTTTTCACGACTTGCCCGCCATGGTTTTGAGCCATTCATCGCCATGTTATCCTCGAAAGTGTAGTTTGTCAGCATGTTGTTGGATACAAGGTCGATACCTGCCTTCTTCATTACGGTTGTGCGTTTGAAAGAGAATTGTGATTCCCCTTGGTCACGGAGGTTCTTCACCATGATACTGATTCCAAATTTTTGTGTCTATAAGTCATGAAGACAAATATATGTATCAGAAATGAATATAATAATATGGTTTAACAAATAGCAAAATTAGGGTAAAGAGGAGTAGAAAATTTACTATGGTATTGTTGTCAATAGCCGAGGTCAAGAGGAGACGATTCACGCCCATCAACTCCTTGATCTTCATGAACGAATAAGTTTCACACATTTCGGCAATATCTCCCTTTGAATCCGTGCACCATGAGTGAAATACTATGGTGCAACCATTGTCCTGAAGATGCTTCTCTGCAAAAGCACATGCCGAATTTAGAGCCTCTTACTCTTCGTCCCCATTCCATGTGGGCACCTTACCTTTTGGACAATCCACTCCTAGCACAGGCAAATTCTTTGGGCAGTCATAAATGATGAGGTCCACTCCTGGCCTTCGATTCACTTTTCCATTATACATATGTGGCTTCCTTGTTGAAAGCTGCAAACATGTGATATCTCCACATATTAATCATAGACTCAAATCATGTTCATGTCTTTTACTTCTTACATGAATATACATTTAAAAATGAAAATTTTTGTACCTTCTTCAAGAATTCCATCACCTCCGTGTACCAATTAGCTGGGTCAACTTTCATGTTGTCCACGAGGTCTTCAACAAAAATGTTGAGGATTAAATCCTCAGTGTTGTATGCCTCATCTTTGCTAAGAACAATTGCTTGTGTACCATGAGTAATTACATCTTCTGTTAGTTCCAATACTTCTGCCTTTCTCTTCACACCACTCTGAGATCCGCCTTACATGTGAGAACTTTGGTCCACAGTCGAAGATGCTGGGATTGTGCCACTTCCATCGACTTTCTTCTTGCCTCTCCCCTTTCCCTTCTCTTCCTTCTCTTTCTCCTTCTCCTTCTCCACCAACTTTGCCAATTGCTCTGCCTCTTTTTTTTCCTTTGCGGTAACAATGTCAGTGAAACGAGCTTCTTTCTTTTTATCATTGGCCTCCCTCCGAGCAATAGCCCTCTTCCTTTGTCTGTCTGTCAAGCCTATAAACTCATCAACCTCCAAGTCAATAGCACCTTTACCCTCCAAAGATGCCCGCAGCTACAGCTCCTGTGGATGAGTGAAGGTGAGGGAGCAATCCAAATACCATCCTCCGGCACTGAGGTGAGCTATGGTGAAGGTGCGCAATTGATTTGGTGTATACATGCAATCCACGGAACTGCGGTCTAGCCATGTAGACAAGAATGGAGGCAAGTCTTTTCGAGTAATTGCACCCTTTGCTTCAAGTTCATGCTTGAAATAACGGCAATCCAAGAGCACATATTCATTAGTCAAAAAGTAGAAATTGAAAAGCCAAAGTAGAAGAAATTCAATATCTTCATATATGGCACAAGGAAGCCATTAATTGAAATAGTAGTATCCATTATTATATACAAGAATAAAATATTACCAATATTTGGAAAACCTAACAACAAATGAAGAATGTCATAAAAACAATTTGGAAGATCATGAGAACTTCATTTGGATACCTAAATGTATCTACAAAACCATAGTCGAATCTATGGGTAGTTTGGAAGATACCTTTACATATTCCAAATTCTAGTTATCTCAATTCATTTCATGTACTAATTTTAGTTCATTAATGGCTCTAAAGACATAATGTTAATTCACTCTTAGAATGCGTGGTTCATATATAGAGAAAATCAATTTTTTTATCCTTGTCAACTTACCGAAAAAGAACTCTTCGAACGGCCAAATTTGACCCCTCATAATTCATGAACGAATCTCCCTTCTTGAAGTAATTCGCTCCTTTGAAATACGGTCCGAAGCCCTGATCCCATATCTTCCTTCGCCACCCCTTGACATACTCCGCTAAGTACTCAGGCTGCTCTGGAATTTTGTAGTTGACGATGATGTTGTCTTGCCGGATCACTCCCTCGAAGTACTCGACAGCTGCATCTTCAATCTGCAAAATGAATAGCATTGTAACCTTTACTTTTTTGTGAAATCCTATACTTTCTTTGTATTATCCAAATACAACATTCAATAGTACACATCACTAAATGAAATACAACATGAAGACTGAGTAACTTACCCCTGCGTACCAAACACACTTGTTCAAGAATGGACCAAGATATGTCTTTGAAACAAGTCATGCAGGAAATTTTCTGGCTTCATGAGATGGTAAGGAGGAGTTCCACCATTGTAAAAACTTTATCTTGTGAAAGGATGTAGTGTTGCAAGTTGCTACCATTTGGAGTTTCTCCAATGTCATTTCTGGGTTCTCATTGTTACTCCAATGCTTTTCAACCTACAAAAGAAACAAAACTATGAGATCCGTGCAAAAAAAGAATGCATATCTCACCAAAGCAGAAATCATAATGATCTAAAAGAAAGCATAAAAAACCTCTTGCAAGAATCCAAGTCCATTGGCAAGATTAGCCACTACCACCAATTTAATCATCTTTGCATACAACTTTGTGTTCTTTTCTTTTGCTGCAATGCACATGGCCTGAGCAACACCCTCATCACTTTTATCTTCGAAGGGTGTGGTCTCATGGTACTTCCTTACCGCAACATCTGCTGCTTGTGCAATTTCTTGTTGCAAGGGACCAAAGGCTTGTCAATAAACAAAATTGAATAAGAAAATCCAAATAGTGGAGAGATGGAATTATACCACACAACAAGAGAGACGAATTTTCTTACCCGGAAAATAAATGAGGTGAAGATCTCAACAGGCATAGAATACCATGATTTTCTTGTAGGTTGTATCCCACATCGTTTCATTTCTGATGGGGGTAACATCTCTTTAAACTTTTCTAGTGGTTGGAGGCCGTACTTTTGCACCCGGTAGAGAGTATGGACTAGATTTGTCTTCACATGGGAGTCCTCTGTTGATCTGCATTTCAAACCATGTTCTCAAATTAATCACTCACAATGATTTCATCATAGGAACTTCATGAAGAAGGGTGAAACAAACAAGAATAAAACAAATAATTTGGAGAGGCTACTTACTTGTTGATGTCATGCATTACTTGCATGACCAACTCAATTTTGCCCTTTGTATCAAGGACAATGCAGTCAACAGCACAATGAAATGTGGGATTTAGGAATTCGACCTTTGAGATGTAGTTCATCCATGCTTGCAAACGGTGCTTTCCGTCGCAAACGAAGAACTTCAAATTCTTCAAGTAATTCAATGGAGTGACGGATTGGACATACTTATTGAAGGTGTCATTCTCTTTTTTCCATAGAGGATCCCAAGCATTCATCTCTTCCTTTGTGAATTCCACTGACTCACCAGCCTTGTTCGTTGTGGACACATAAAATACTACAGCACCTTAACGATATCCAAAGACAAATTCAGTCTCAAGCTTTTTGATATCACAGGAAAGTGTAGGCCTCACCATGGGCATAGCCACGAGTCGGCACAAAGGAATTGGAAGTTGAAACAGCTTTTCTGGTTTCACCCTCAACATCGCAATTGTAGCCACGGAGTCCACTTTCTGTAGACGGCGGAGTTCATCCTCAAGTAACTCCTTCTCTTCGTCCTCTTCAACATCGTCTTCCATCAAGTCTCCCTCTTCCTGAACTTCAATATCACGTTGAGTTGTGTCATTAGTTCCAGGAGTCTCTAGAATTGTCTCCTCCTGTGTTTCATTCATGGGCGATACATCCATCTGGGAAATAAAAGCCAATAGAATATGAGATCCACAATAATAAAAATCATAAATGGAAATTGAAATACAAAGCCTTAGTGACAAGAAATAATGCACTAGAGAAACTTTAAGGTACAAAAACAAAGTTATAGAACAATATTGAGGGTTACATCATGAATGATTAGCCTTACTAAAGCTGTTTATGAGATATGTAGATCTCACATCTAAGGCAATATATATACTCCATACTTCAATCAATCTATGTCAATGGAGCAGTCTGAGTCAGAGCTCAAGTGTATAATAACCACTTCTTGCTTGCCCACAATACCGCTAGAAGCACAGTTGCACACCTCCTCAAACTTTGGACTAGCAACGGAGACTGAGGATTCACTCCTAGAAGTGTATTCTTGGTTAGAAGTCTCGGGTGAAAAAATTGGCTGTTGTTTGCGTTTTCGGATAGCTTTGCCACTAAATTGACTACCATGGGGTTGCTCGACATAGTCACAAGCCCGATCACATGCGTCTAGTATGTCTCCAAGACTTACCAAGTCTTCTTCTCCACCATCTTCAGCATCAAACTCACTGAAGATGCCAAGGTGGTTAATGGCAGGGGTTATGGGCTCAATGTGGCTTCCAGGCTCAACAATTGCAACCTCTATGCTTGTTGCCCTTGATGAAGTTGCCTGACCTTCATTGCGAAGTGGAGTTGGCATCTACATACCAAAGAAGAGAAGGTCAAAAATATATTGACCATGTAAGATTATATGACAATCTAATAAATATTAAGTATTTTGCAACTTAAAAATGTCTCTAGGATGAAGTAGGCATTCAATAATTTGCAGTGTTTTCAACTATCCAAGACATTGTTAGCATGTGTCCATGTATCCAAAAACTTAACAAAGATCAGAAACTCGCCTTCAATCCACTCCAAACACCCTAAATCCCAAAATAGAATGAGTTGTTAAATCACAATGCAATAAATGATTACACTAAAAATCACTTTCAGATGTTTCTATTGGAGAACCTCAACAATCTTTCATTACATAACTTTCATTCCTCTTAATCTACTTTAGAAGTATAGGGTACCACATTTAGGGGTAGCAACAAGTACCCCTAGAAGCCCAGTCGGATCCGACTGTGCTTCCAGGGATACTTGATGCTACCCCTAAATGTGGTACCCCATGGTAACATATGATTAATTACTTTGTTTATTTTACCATCATAAGAAAACCAATATTCACCCTATGCGAGAGAAAGATGACTATTAGAAAAAAGATTAAATTACCTTGAGGGCATAGAAAGTTTAAATTTGGAAAAAAAAAATTTGTTTCTTTTGGTGTACCCAAAAGAGGGGTAGCACCAAGTATCCTTGGAAGCTAAGTCGGATCTGACTATGCTTCCAAGGGTACTTGGTGCTACCCTTATTTTGGGTACACCAAAAGAAACAAAACTTTTTAAAGCTTCCAAAGAATTTATTTTTTTCCCATCAATGTGGTACCTTTTTTGCTTTGATTAAAATCAATAGATATTTCCTAAAACCTTTGGCAATAAAGACAAAGAAAATCAAATACTAGTCCATCTCCAAATCAATTTCTAAAACATTTGAAACATAAATTCCTCTCCTTTTTGAGTTACATTTCCTAGCCTTTTCAACTTATAAAAACAAAAGGAACAAATTGAAAAAAACATATCAAGCCTATTTGTAAGAACTAAAATTTTTTGAGTAATATCCTAGTGGTATCATTTTCAAGGGTAGCACCAAGCATCCCTAGAAGCACAGTCGGATTCGACTGTACTTCTAGGGGTACTTGGTGCTACCCCTTGTTTTGGTACATCAAAAGAATCAAAATATTTTAAAGTCTCCATGGAGATTAATGCTTCCTCGTCAATGTGGTACCCCTTATACTGTGAATTGATATTTGTTCTTCTCTTTGGGGGACACTACTAAAGAAATCAATGAGGTACCAGTAAATCTTTTAATCAACTTTCAATCCAACAAAATCAACTTCTAATCCTATTCTACTTAAGTTACATTTTGTCGCCTTCATAATTGATAAAAAGCTAGGAGGACATGTTCAAAAACCTATTGTGCTACTAATTCGTAATTGAAGGTGGGTCAATAGTCAATACACCATGTCTTGACTAGAAGTAAAATTGTTTTACTGTTTTAGTAATACTTGGTGGTACCATTTTCAGGGGTAGCACCAGGTACCCCTGGAAGCATAGTCGGATCCGACTCTACTTCCAAGGGACCTTGCTTCTACCCCTAAAAGTGGTACCACCATGACATAGTTAAAAAATATATAGACAAAGAACTTCATGAGCTGAAATCATGAAAACATGAGCTGAATTTGGCTAGTCTCTATAATGAATTTTAAGCAATGAGTCTCCTTAAGAGAATTTGAACAAAAATACAGTCTCCTCCAAAGTTCACATAAATTTTGACAATGACTCTCCTTCCAAAGAATTCGAACAGCTAGTCCTCTTCACAGAAATTCAAGCAAACAATTTCCTTCAAAGCTATTCAAGCATAATTAGTTTAATATAATCGACGTAAAGTCTTAATGAAAAATCTCACAACAAATCTCTAAAGTAATTCAATCCCAGACCACCGACCAAGATCTTAGGAAACGTTGAACACAAATCGAGAAGTTGGTCACTCACACAAGGGTTCAGGTCGATACTCACAGGGGTTCAGTTTCAAATTCACACAAGGTTCAGTTTCAAATTCGCACAGGGTTCAGTTCGATCCTCATAGAAGGTTCTGTTCGATCCTCACAGAAGGTTCTGTTCGATCCTCACATGGGTTCTGTTCAATAATCATACAGGGTTGAGTTCGATACTCACACAGAGTTCTGGTTGATACTCACAGGGGTTCTAGTCGATAATTATACAAGGTTGAGTTCGATACTCACAAAGGATTCTACTAGATACTCACAGGGGTTCTATTCGATACTCATACAAAGTTGAGTTCGATACTCACAGAGGGTTGTGTTCGGTACTCACACAGGGCTCTGTTCGGTACTCACAGAGGTTGAGTTCGATATGCACACAGGGTTCACGTCGATACTCACACAGAGGTTCAGTTTGATACTCACAGGGGTTCACTTCGACACTCACACAAGGTTCAGTCCGATACTCAAATAGGGGTTCAACTCGCCAAACTAGATTTCTCTCGCATAGGTACCGGAATTGGGAGTAGTGACAAATACACAAGGAAGTAGAGTCGGATCTGACTGGGCTTCCCAAAGTACTTGTCACTACTCCCAATTCCGGTACCTGTGCATATTTACCTTCACAATCTAGTTACTTGTTTGGGGAGACCAATACCTGATTCTCAGAAGGCGAAAGAGTTGGTTGTCCACGATCTGCCTCCAGCGGCGCTTTCCCTTCTTCCCTGGTACGACTGCGCAAGTTCCTCATGCTTGATGCTTGGTCCTGCATGTCCATCACAATAATTCAAAATTCATAACCTCACAAGGATGTCTCTAAACAAGGCAGAGCAGAAGAAGAGCTATGCGGGATGAGGACGATCTCATTTCAGAGCCCAAAGCAGTTGTTGAGAAATAATAAAATTTGCACAAGAAAATCGAATCACGTCGACCACATGTGGAGAACTAGAGATCTACATTCTCGCCAAAACTTAGCAGTCTTTTCCCAAATTTACGTAATTCTAGAACAGTAGGGTGCTGTCATTAAAGAAGCATATTGCTATTCCGAGCATGGAAAGTGAAGATTCCAAATTTTATTTGGAAAGCAACGTTTCGAGAGATAGCTGCAGTTGTTTTTAGAAAAGCAAATGAATAGTGAGTTCTTAATTTCAGCGATGGATTTAGTATCTGCACGCTGTATAATCTAGCTTTTTAATCAAGAAATCGAGATTCAATATCGGCCGTTGAATGACCTTCCATTACTAATACAGTCCTATCGGCACTTAGCAGGCACGTTTTCTTGACAGTTTATACTTCTTCTTGTGTTGAGTCAGAATCGGCGATTATGTGCTACTTGCAGCTGATGATCTTCATCAGGTAGGAATTGTGCTACAGGGTATTTTGGATACAAATATTCCGTGTAGTATTCAAGCATTTCTATATAATATTCAAGAATATTTGTATAGTATTCTTTTTACAATGAAGGAAAATAAGTCACTTAATGCAATTGTAATTGTATTTTATAGATGTATTAACCTACCCACCTTCAAGAATATATATTAAATGAAACAGTGATGTATCCTAAAGGCAATTACTTAGCACTCTAAGTTCCTTAAGAATATCTTGTTCATCTATGATAGTAGATGCAAAGCCCTTACAATTGAGGAAGTCTTAAATAGATACTATAGAATTTCGTGATTCTATGCACTCAGATACTTCTTTCATCTGTTAGCTAATTTGGTAAAGCGAACTACCTTCTGGGACCTTTCCCTCATAGTGGTCCCATAGTACTCTTAGAATGCTGAAGCTCAAATTCTTTTGCTAGGGTCTTCATAAAGTCACCTTTCAAATATGAGTTACACTAATATGGTTACCCTTTTGTCTCAATGCAATTGGCCTAACACAAATTTCAACTATAAAGGCATCCTGCAAACTGTAAACCCTCTAAACTCATGAGCTCTTTAGTGTAATTATAATGAGCCATTTGTAGACCTGAACCAACAGTTATTTACTTAAATGAAATCTATAGCAGTAATATACAATACAAACAGAGAAATCCATTTAGCAATCACCCACAAATATATGAGGTACTGAAACCACATGTTATAAGCGGAGATAGTTAAGTACAACATCTACATCCTTTGCTACTTCGGGATCCCTCACTAATTGATTTCAAATTAAATGTCTTAGTGTGCTCCAAGCGTATATAGATCTAAATTGATTTAGCCTCACTCAATAGTATTGAAGCCTAAATGCAATAAAACAATACCTTAAATGATGGAATGAAATCAATGAAATACAAAATAATTGAAAGTGGCTTACATTGGAAACATTGTGCAAAGCTGTGACTCCTTTGGCAGTTGCAGTCTCTTCATTCCGTTTGAGCAGTGCATCAACATTGTGGCCTTGAACAATGTGTTCTTCGTTGCTACCTCCACCTTCAAAGCGCACAGATTTGCGGAGTTCACCAACAGACCCTTGACCTGTTTTAGACATTAACTTCTTCCCCCGAGTCATCCTAGATCTCTTTAGTTCTTTAGAAGATGAAAAATACAAAGGACGCCACTTTCTCTTCTTGATAGTGTAGTCCTGATTACGAAAGTTACAACTATGGATATCTAACAACATGAAGAAACGGAACTCACACTTGAACACTCTTCCTAAAGACAACTAGTGTTGCACTAGAGAAAAGACATTGAAAGGACTGATTCATGGAGAAGGGGCCAATATGTACTCTCTCAAAAGTAGTGTTCAACACACTTATACAGTTCCATCATGAAGATTTCTGACATTGGTCACGTTGTATGAGCAAAATAAGAATTCAAAAAAGTTGTTTAATGCGCCGAAACGCCGTCAATCTCCTTGAACTTGGTAGGTGGCGCAATGGCGTCATTGTGGAAGTAAAGTGAGTCTGACAATGACTGTTCTCGAGAAGCACCACTGCAAGTGCTAGATGAGAGCATTAAACACTACAATGCCACCTTCATAATACACGTGCTAAAATATTATCTGACATAGCCGCCTAGTCTCATTATCAGATTAAATGGCTCTCAACAATATAGTCTTAAAGAAAGTAGTAGAAGCCAATATTAAAAGAGCTGCCAAAAGTGAAGATGGATGGCAAATCTATACTGTATAGTGTATTGGCTTTCTTCATATTTGACGGCGACAGTAATGAAACATTCTAGTATTTGATGAAGCTGTAGAATTTGCTAGTGCATTCTCACGACCCATTTCTTTCATTGTGCCTTTCTACATTGTATGTGTTGTAATCATGGCTTCCATTAGAGTAGATGGTCATGAGGTTCCTCTAGTGTTTCCAGTAGACGAAGGAGGGCATGCTAAAGTATTCAGCCACCTCCTTCACGTATGATTTCGATTTTTAGAGTCGTCAATCTATGTTGAAGAGGAAAGGAAGTCCGAATCTGGTTAGTTACAACAATCTATCCCTGTTGTGAAGTCCGTCGTAGAAGAAGGTCATTGTTGGTACTTGCCTATAGGAAATTATAGAGCCTACGGGCTTCCATTGACTATGGTAGCTCTATCCAATGAGGTGGTAAGTCGTCAATCAGATAATTCAACAGTAGACATGCCTCATTGCCCTCACATGCCCCAAGCGGTTTCTTCCAATCTAGCTTGCCAATTTTTACCAGTGCTCCCAAGCAATGAAATTCTTCAGAAAGTGAAGGTTGAGATATTGGATCCTATCATAGAGTTGTTTAGTGAATCAGAAGAGGAATCCCCTAACTTCACACTTAGAGAGAAACCTCGCAAATTTCTACCTGTGATGAATGAGAAGGCACTTGTAAACTCTGTATCAGGCACCCCATCCAATAGTCATGCTCAAACTACTTTCTCACGACCTCCATTGCACCCAACTCCACTTGACCGAGGAAGTATAATGGATTGTTTGAGAAGACTCTCCAATATCTCTCGCTCGAAGAATGAATTGTCAACAATGGATCTCAAGAACGTCGAGCATCATCATGTCCAGTTTCTTCCACCAGTATTCAACGGGGACTTCATCTTCAAGTTGCCTCCATGTCGCTCCTCTTCATCTTCCTTGGCGGCCAAGAACTTAGAAGGAATGGACAAACAGTACAATGGACACCCATGGTGCAAGTTGGTGACAACAAACATTCACAACTCTGACAATCTCAAATTTCGTAAGTCTTACTATGCTCGGCATCTTTCTTGTGAGAATCCGGAGTGTGACTTCTTGAAGAGGGCTTCCAAGAAAAACGAAACAGAGTGGAGTGGTTATACAATGTTTCCATTTACAATAGGGGATGGTACTCCTAGAGACTCTACTTTAGTTTGCAAACTTTGCAAAAAATCACCTACATGCTTGAATACTTGTGATGCTAGGATATACTACTGCTATAGTGGTAATCCCAATATGAGCAGGGCCACAATTCACTTTGGGCATCATGCTCACCCTATTGCAAAAGGCATGTATAGAAATTCCATGGAGGAAATCTGTAGGCTCATTGCGGAGCAGTTGACCAAAACACCAACAGCCACCAACTCCGCCATTGCTCTCTCTGCTAGTAAAGAATTCTTAACGAATTATCTATTTCACAACGGAGAAGGAGAGAAGGAGATGCTGAAGGAGGATGAAATGGAGGAGGTCATGGATTGATTCCAGTATTTGAGTAGTCCAAACATACGGAATGTCATTTCTTCATTTCGCTCAAACAATCGAGGAGGTGTCATTGACAACATTATGATCATGAAGAAGGAGTCCAAGTTTGAATTCATACATGATAGTGTCTTTCCTGGCCAAGGGAAAGAGAAGGTATACATTTTCAAGATGCTTATGGAAGGACCTGGAAGCGGTGTGGACCTCATGAGGTGTATGCAACTCAGAGGTGATCTCCAAAATGCATGGTTGATGTTTGACCACGTGAAGGGTGTGAAGGAGTGGACCACCATGGCTTGCCACGTGTATGATTCGGCATACAAGAAGGTCATGACCATTTCAACATGTGATATGCAATTTGAAGATACAGAGATTCAGGTGCAATTTTGGAGGTCCTTGAATGCCGTTATGGCACAACATGGAATAGACCACCCGAATTTCAAGGGATTTATGGCAGATAGTGCCATGGCCAATTGGAATGCTGTTCGTATAGTTTATGGCAATGGTTCAGCTAATGACAAAATGGGAAATCGTGAGAGAACTTGCTTGTTGCATTGGACTACTTCTCTTCACCTACACACGCAGAAGCATATCAAGGAGGCATTCCAGTAGCAGCATAATTTACTGTGCAAACAATATAAAGATTCGAAGACTATGGAAGAGGCAGAGACATGTTACCTCGCAATTCAATCATGGTGGTTTTCATCTAGGGTTGCAAGTGAAGAAGCACTTCATCACTTGGACCATTGGTTGGCATTCTGGCATTTCCGGTATCGACAATGGAGAGGCTTCATGCAAATTGTAAGAGCATTTTTTATTCTAAATTCTATTGTTATTTTGGTCTTTGGATGGACTGCTATTTAAAAGAATATTTTGTTTAGGGTAGTGTATATGTGTATGAGACATTTTTTTTCTTAGAGCTTAGAAATTTGAATGTTTATTTATAAGTTGACCCTAATTTCTAAAAATTTTGTGGAGGTACCAAAACGAAGAGTACCAAGTGACACTAGTCATACCCCAATCGGATCCGATTGGGGTATGAAGTGTGTCTCTTGGTACTTTGGTTTTGGTCCCTTCCACAAAAAAATCAAAACTCTTTAGGCCTGCTTTTGGAAAGTGCCTCCATGTCGTGACTAAGAAGGTTCCTTCTTCATTGAATGCTCATTTTTAGAGAAGAAAATATTTAGACACTATAATGTCTTTATATATACTCCACTTAATATACCCTAAACCTAAGCTAGGTCATTGTAATTCACAATTACTATTGCCCTTTTGAGTAAACAATTAAAAAAGCTAATTCATATTATTCTATTTTTTGAAATACTAGGAGTTGAATTTGGAAGAGATGGCAGACATGCCCTCATGTAACTTGTTAGAAACAGTCCACAACAAGTGGCTTCAAATGTCGGGAAACCGTGGAAACAATTTGTTTGATGCCACTTGTGACGACAATATCCGTGCTTGGATGCAAATGACAAACTATCAATATATCTAAGAGGCCATGCTTCTGGATCTAGTCCATCAAAGGAGGAGTTGAAGTTGAAAGCTGCTAGGCGAAGCGGAGACCCCAAGAAAATGGCTGAAGCATTGAACACATTGCCTGGATCTAAGGGGGTTGGAACTCGAGTACCACATTTGGAAGGAGAAGAAATCTTTGGAAGTACAAAGAGGAAGTTGGATGTTCCCATTGGAGACATAAGAGACTCCCACCGACCAGACAAAATAAATTTCTCTCAACCTCGCGTTCGAACAAGGTCAATAGGAGCTTCTACGCAGTCTTTGGAAGGTAAAGGTAAAGAATTTGAGTCAACTAATTATCAACATGTTTCAATTGCATATGAAAGCGATTGTGATACATCAAAATGGCACATTGCAAGGATCAACCACAGATCCAACGCAAAATGTCAAGCTCTACAACGTAGGTCAAATATGAAGTGCATAGCCAGAATTGCAAGGGGACAGAAGGGAACTCCAGCTCCGACGTATCATGGTAGAAAAGAAGATTACGGGATTAAGCGAGAAGTGTTGGCGGACTTCTGGTTCTGTGGGGATGACATTGAATGATGTGTAAAGGGTACAAAACGTAAGTGGGTGATAGATTGGCCAGAGGTCCTAGAGATATGGCCTGTTTTGACTGGGACAAACCTCAATCGAGAAGAGACCTTGCTCCTACAACATGCTGGCTTTCGTCTCCAAGAAAGACCAACATTGTCTTCCCGCCGCCTTTTCAACATGTCTAAGATTTTCACGAGTGTTATTTATAATCAACCGCCGCCCTCAAATCCAGATGTATATCCAATAGTGAGGAACAACCGGACTATACGGCGAATTCCAACTGCTCCAACAGTAGAACAACGAAACAAGTGGGAGAGTGCAAGCAACATTACAGGACAAATTCTTGGAGTGACATTGCTTCCTTTTCCCGGGCTAGGTGCAATTGTATCATTGGAAACTAGGGCAGACCATAACAAAAATGTATATCGAATTACAGTGGGTATGTTCCCCACGTGCACATGTCCAAACTTCGTGAACATGGCTATTTCCGCTATTGGAGGTCGTCATCAGTACGTCGATTGCAAACACTTGTATTACCTATATCGCTACTTTTGCAAGATGGACATTCATGATGACAAATTTATTCATGCACCAAGTTATAGCTTCAATGAGTTGAAGCTACTTTTAGTTCGAGCAGGAATCATCACAATTTCAGAATAGGCATAGCCACGTAATCCATGTACTTCGCTCCTATTGTATTCATTCACATGCATATATTATGATTGAAAAGATTTGAAGCTTATAGAACTATCTAGTAAATGCATTCATTAAATATGGAAGCATATACCCTCACTCAATTTTTTGAAGTTAGTTCATATAAATGATTATAATGTACAACCCTAAACCCTGTTTGAATAAGGTAGATATGTTTATGAACGAAAATTCTTCCTTTTCTTTCCCAGAGTTCTTCCATTTTTTAAACTTTTTCATTGAATTTTCCATTCCATGGTTTCCCCCTTCATTTTCCCATTGGTTTCTAGGTTTTTTCATTCTCCCTTCTTTCTTGTTATTCTTTCCCATTTTTTTTCTATCCCCATTTTTTTCTTTCCCTAACTCCTTTTTTTTCCATTTTTCTTTCCCATTTTTTTCTTTCCCCATTATTTTTTGTTTCCTCACTTTATTTTGTTTCCCCCTTTTTCTTCTTTCCCCTTCTTTCCCCCTGTTTTTTTTCCTTTCCCTATTTTTTTTCTTTCAAAAATGTTTTCTTCTTTTCCCAGTTTGTTGCTTTCCCCCTTTAGTTGGTTATTTTATAGTATTTATTTTAGGATGTCAACATTTGGCAGTACTAACAATCATGCCAAAAAATCAATTTTAGATTTGAAAATTACATATAATAAAACACCTCAAGATTATGGTGAGATGTCTACCACAAATCCACAATGGCTTGTGGTCATCATGTCACCCTACCCTTTAGGTTGGCAACTTATCCTATACATGTCCACCTATCATAGTGTATGTTGGAAATCCCAATTGGAATGGGATATTCACAAGTATATGTTCTATGTATTCAATCTAGGTAGTTGAGACACCGCAACAAAGTTACTCCCAAATGACATTTGTCTAGCATACTCACAATGTCTACCATATTTTCTGTTGTAGTCAATGAACCAAGTGCTCAAACTTTTAAACAAAGTTTGAAAGTCTTTTCCCATAGTGAACTAGTAATTAACAATTTTAAGACAATAGAAAATGACTCATATCCCCATCCACAGTTATAGGGGAAACGGTCATAGGTCACTAAATTTACTATAAATAACAAAAAAATTCTATTTTCTTCTATAAATAGTAAATTTTTCGATTTTTTGGAGGATAAAAAAAATTTGGGCAAGTTTTTAAAAAAAAAATGTTTTCAAGGCTCCAAGCTCACAAGCTCCACGCTCGCAGCTCACAGGCTCACTGCTCCAAGCTCGCATGCTAGCGTCGTTGATATGATGTCACGTGGTTCTGAGTCACACAGGATGATTTTTAGTTTGTCCTTAAAGGGTTAAACTAAAAGAAACCAAAAAATTCCAAATCTAATGTTAAAAATATTTTTCCAGAAATCAAAAACTTGCCTCACCCCTCCACTTTCCATGAGCCTACCCTAATATCCATGTTGGGAAAATTCTGATTATGGAAAACAATTTTGGTTGACTTCCATGCAAAATCCTGTAAATCCACATGTCCACAAGATGGTTTACTCTTTTTCCCATTTAATAGTTTGACCTCTCATTTCCTTCAATGCTTTTCTTAGTACAAGAGTGCAACTAGCATTATATTCAAACTTTGTACAATTTTTACCATTTTAAAATTTCATCTAAGTGACCTTTATTCAAAATATCAATAAAACAATAGCCCAAATATTCATACAATAATTAAAATTTGAGGGGAAAAAAAAAGAATTTGTCAAAAGATACTGCCCCCAAATTTTGTGCAATGACATTAAAATGTTCAATATGTCACTCAAAGGTTAATATAATCTTGCTTCAAAGTTTTTCATTCCACGTGCTTTGCATTGAATTTAATTTTATCATGCCGAAGTCCAAAAATGATATGTAAATATACTACCTACTCTTAGAGGAATGTATTTTGACACACAATGACAATGATCCTAAAATGTAAGCATAGAAATGCAAGCATCTAAGCATTGAGCATATGTAAACATAGATATTCTACAATTATTGAAGGTGCTTAAAATATAAACACTTACTAGATTTGTATCTATAACATAGGTACCATATAATCATGGAAAGTTTCTAGAAAATGCACACCTATAATATATATGTATAGTCTTCTAGGCTCACATACTCATGATCCTAAGTTCACACAATAGCACTCCTATTTTGACACAAATGGAATATAAGTAGTTATTTATTTCAATAGTAATTGTTTGACAAAAAAATAAAAACTCCTTTGTCACTATCCAAGCTTATAATTTAGTCAAGCAAAATTTGGAGTTGAAGTTTCTCTTTGATTTGAATTAGGACATCAAAAATTGATAGAAAACCTCATTTTAGATTTTAGATTTTAGATGATAAGATATTATTATATGAGGTCATCTTAGATAGTATGTACGCTAACGTTCAAGAATTTCTTAGAGCTCCTTCAATTGATTTGAAGTCTAGTTTTAGGATTGAAAAATTGATCTTAAAAATGAAGGATTATAATTTTTCTATTCAAGATTTTGTGCAAGGATGCCCATTGCAAACTTGACATCCCATGGTGTTGAGGGCTCTTGGAAATGAACCTCAAACACACTAGATCTGGGAGGAAAAATCACATTAGAAATTCATTTAAAAAAAATTGTAGAATAGATTTGGAAAAACCATAAATTGATTGGTGTTGTACATGCTAGGCCCTATAACCTCATACTTTTTTAGTGAACAACTTTTTAGAGTTGACATGCAAAAAGAGAATTGAAAATTTTTCATAGTTTTAACACCTTCATGATCAAACATTATAATCTTTCAATCTCTAAGTGATATTGTTGTGTTTTCTTTTCCTATGTGATCTCTAACATGTCTATTTTGAATTTTTATGGTTACAATTGAAAAGAAATTGGTACAACTTATATAAATGTTGACTTTTTGTTCAATTTAGAGAAAACTTCAAGAAGCTCCAAATAGGCCTTGGGCATTTGGGGTTAAAGAATATATTTCTACCAGTATCATGGGGTCAAAAGAAGCTCATTATACTCCCCTCCAATAGCAGTACTCTATTGTAGTAGGGATTATATAATCCTTCTTGGCCCCTTTAGTTTTCTTGCATTTTTGGACATGTTCCTATGAATATTATTCTTGAAACTTGAACATTGAATGGGGTTTTTTCCTAGCTCCCAACCAACCAATTTGCAAATCAAACAAGTTCGTGGTTAGAAACCAATCCTTATATCATCTTTTTTCTACTACCTTGAGCTTTCAGGTGGCATAAAAAGTTTATTTTTTAAAAACTGAAAAAATCAATTTTTATAGAATAGATTCATATCTACAAGAAAAACGTTGAAGATATTACCTCATTCAAAAGTGAGAGGGGAACCAATGAATGAAGTGAAAGGCAAGACATTGTTGTTTTGTGGGCAATTATGAAATCAATCTTTCCCCCCAAAGACCAAAAGGTTTGTTTCTTTACTCAATTTTCACAACTTTTGAGAGCAAATAAGTCCATAGAATTTAGATGATTTTCTATAACATTTTCACTATTGGAATTGGCTAATGTTTCAATTCCATAGTAGATTTATTAGCAATTAGTTAATATTTGAATTATCTTATATAGTCTTCTACAAAATAATTATTCAAAGGCTGAAAATGAAGATTTTTTTTTGAATTTATTCTATAGATTCCTATATCAATTTTCTACCTTATCATCAAATTTATCAATTAGAAAAGGACAAGTATTTTTTCTTTAAAAGTTTCAAAGTTAAAACTTTGCCTTTTTGAACAATTGGGAAAAGCTTATTGCACTACTTTGAACATTATGATCTTTGAGATACTAAACCTTCAAGGTACTATTAAAGGTTTAGGCAAGAGCATATGATTTCAAATTTTGGAAGGATTAAATTTTTTTTTTTCAATATAGAAAATCAAATTGATTATCTCTCTTGGAATATAATTTTTCATTTGAATTGGTAATTGGGAGAAAAAGTCATGTCCACAATAAGCCCAAAATATGTGAGGACAAGCAAGAAGAAAAATCCACAAGAAATTGGAATTAATTATTTAAGAAAATTCTTATAGATTCTATCTTGTCTATGTTTAAAGATTTGATTCATTCCGTTGGGATGTGAAAGTTGTAATAAAAGGTTCTTGTTTTGTATGCAATCTGAGCAAATTCTTGAAAAAAAATAATATATTGGATCCATTTTTAAACTCAATTTTAACAAAATTTTCCAAAAAAGTTGAAGATTGTTTAGTTTGTTTTTTAAAACAAGCTCATCATTGGAATTAGTGTATTTCAATTCCATTTTAGGGCTATCAATAATTTAATCTTTCCTTCTATCTTGTATATACTTCGACTTAACTATTTTTTAAAGAATGAAAATAATAGGAGGGGGGGTGAATTTTTTCCTAAAATCTCAATTGAATTCTTCAATATAAAAAAGATTTAATTCAAAATTTTAAGTTAAGGGGATTCAAGGCTTTATAATCTTATTAGGCTAAAAGCAAAAAAGCTTATTTTCTTCATTGTAAATGCTTATGTCTTGTGATTGATACAATTGAAGTTTTCTAAAAATTCTCCCACACAGTTTCATACTAAACAAATGCAAGATCCTATGGTTGGATAGGGAAAATAAACAAAAAATTTAAGATTTTTTATTGTTTGCATTAGAAATGACAATTGAAGAGGTTTTTGACAAAAAAGAAATGGTACAAGGACTCTAGGTGTTAACTAGTTGTAGAAGTCTCCTTTTTTAATTTAAGAAAGTCTAAGTATCTAGAAAATTATGTTCCTTTGAAAGACAAAGTGGCCTAATTACACAAAGGAAAGCCTTCATGTTTGTTAACAGAGTCTTCAACAATGTTTTCGAAACCAATACTAATTGACATAAAAGTAATCAATATTAAAAAAACAATTTTATAAATTTCATAAAGTTATATGGAGTATTAAATTAGGTGAATGAAAAGAAACATAGAAGACACATTGGAACTAGTACATCGTAATGCCTTTATGGCAACAAACAAATGCATTTTTGGTATCAAATTTAAGGAAAAGGTAAGTTTGATCTCAAAGCTCATCTGAGTGTTTGAATGGAGACTGTTCGTTACTGGTAGGCCCAGTAACTTTCGTCCAAACCCTAACCCTAACTTTCGTCAAGTGTGATGTTCTTCATATTTGAAATTTCCAGCACTACTCAAACTCTTCTGCAACCTTGAGGAAAAGAGAGGTTGTTTCATTTTTCCCTCACACAACCCCTGCTTGTGATTTTGCAGCTCATCTTCAGCTATGGCGAATAAGGAGGAAGTGGTGGCGGAGCCCGAAGTGCCCACTGCGGCAAAGGCGGAGCCAGTTCCCGAAGAGCCCATGGACATCCTCATCGGCTTGCAAATGGTGCTGAAGAAGGCACTAGCGCACGATGGTTTGGCCAAGGGTCTGCATGAGAGCACCAAGGCCATCGAGAAGCACGCGGCGCAGTTGTGCGTTTTGGCGAAGGATTGCAACCAGCCTGACTCACGAAGTTGGTGTAGGCACTTTGCCAGGAGCACAACGTGAACCTGATTTCGGTTCCTAGTGCGAAGAAGCTTGGTGAGTGGGCCGGTCTGTGCAAGATCGACTCCGAGGGTAAGGCCCGCAAAGTAGTTGGTTGCTCTTGCGTTGTGGTGAAGGACTATAGCGAGGAGACTGAGGGTTTGAACGTGGTTTGTGAGTACGTGAAGAGCCAATAGAATTATTTTCGAGGAGGTTTAATGTTGGTCAATTTGGGATGCCCTGTGGCTTTTGTATTGTGATTTCATTGGCTATCATTTAATCCAGTTGCTCTTGAAGTGCATTGTAACGAAACCTTTCTTTCTTTCGAATATGTTTCTTCTTTTTGCGAAGCTTGCTCTAGAATGTTGTTCTCAAATATGATTTATTTAGTTTTTTGGAATCAACAAGAATTTCAAGCCAGCTACTATGAAGGAGTTCTTTAGATTCTGTCATATCGATCATATGTCTTGAAGTGCGGAGGTATATCATTTGTCTTCAAAGTGAAGGTGTAGTTTGACTCTCTGTATTGTGCAAGTAGTCATAAGTCTTGTGTATTGTATGAATGTTCAATATTGGAAGCGGCTGGATATCGAGAGTTTGAGGACAAGTATGAACCTAAGAGGGTCATTTTGTGATTGTGTTGCTACAAGTTAGTTTTTTCTAGGTATGAATTGGAATGGTTTACGCTCTGAATTGGCATAAAAAAAGAGATCTGATATGTTTAGCAAAGTGGAACTAGTGAGAACCTACAGTAGAGTGCCTGAAGCGAAGTAGTGCTTGAAGTGAGGATCTTGTCGTGGAAAATGGAGATGTCAAAGCTTGAATTACCCCCTGCTTGGACTTAGAGAATTGTTATCGAAGAGTGCAATGTCACTCTGTAATGAATGTCGTCTGTGGATACACCCCGTACTTAGCGTTGCATTTCAATACGCATATTTCCAAGTTCATGTTGTATCGATGAAAACATCAAGTTTGTAGAAATCCTTGTGAGCCCGAAAATGAAGGGAACATGGAGAAGATAGTGTTTTAAATGAGAGTATGCTGCCCTATCACCATTGATGTCAAACAAGAACATTCAAATTTTTGTGAAGAATTGGTGCATCCTTAGTTTCAAGAGTTTTCTGTAGTATTTGGTGCCTTTACAAGGTTAGAGAAGTATTGTATCCACTACATAGCTGTCAAGGTTGGCAAAACATTATTCTATGTTTAGAGGCAATTGTTCAAAATTGTAGGCCAATTATTTATCCAAAAATCATTGAATACATGGTGAAAACAAGGATTTTGAGTGAAAAATTCCTATTCGTAGTATCTATCACATTTGATATCCTCACCTTGAATTATGTATCTAGCATGAAACATTAATCGTGGTAGTTGGGTATGGTGTGTTGGATTGTAAGAAGTAACCTGGAAATTATGCATGACCTTGATAGGTTCAATGAAATCCATGTTCGTTCACGAGGTAGTATTCATTTGGTAAAAGAGAGGCATGTTATTTCAAATAATATGGGTTTGTGATAGCTATAATTGTCCCTAATCCTACACTGATTTAATTAGGATTGGACAAGATCCAATTGTAGTGGTTATATAAAGTAATCATGAGACCATTGTTTGTTATGATTTGGCACATTAATTTCCCTTTCACTCTTTACAAAGTCAACTCTCTTTCTTACACTTGGCTTCACCATTGTTGATTTTATATTGGTTCAATTGATTTACTTTTGAACTAAATAAATCCGTTTTTAGGGTTTGGTGAAAGAACAAAGATTGTAATGTGACATTATGTGACATTAAAGAGGTCTTGTATTTCTTATTGATACCTAGATCGAATTGCAAGCAATTGCCCCTCGAATAAACCCTTTGATGTGAAATGATTAAAACCTTTCAAAGTGATGAGTTTTCATTTAATAGGTTGTTCGCATGCAATAGTTTTTTCTTAAAGTTTGGTTGACAACTCAGTTCTTTTTGTTGTATGTAACACTGTTCTATTGTTGTTTTGGAAGTTCACCAAAGATAGTGTCGTGTGGAATTGAGACGCTTCAGCTCCCACAAGTGGTGCTTCGTTTGTTGACAATATCATGTTTTATGTCCATGTTTTGCCAAAAGATATGATTATTGTTTGACACTCTTTAATTCTTGCACATTAGGAAGCATTAGGGAAGAAATTAATATTATTGAAAATTAGTATTAGAAATTAGTATCATTGCCTCACTGAAAACATATGACAATAATGCCAAAACAATTCAACAATAGAATTTACCTTGACAAATTTGCATCATGGAAGTGAGATGTTTGATCATGGGATTGGGACAATGGGTTTGACTATAGGAACACATGAGGATTGCATCTTGGAAAGAAATCCTATTGTGGAGTGGAAACAAAACCAATTCAAAAGACAAATAATTGTTTGATATAATACTTGCCATTAGATAGATGAGGCATGTGTGGTGTACAATGAAGATTTCAATTGAAGATTTCTTCACACATCATAATATTCATGAAAAGATAGGTGGTAACTTTGCAAACAACTCTCATGTTGTATTGCATGGTTTTTTTTATCATGGGTTGAGAATGAGCATGCTCTAAGTAGTGTCTCTAGAGCCATGTTTTTTAGAGGCCAGAAGGGCTCACCCGTGAAGTTCGAATTCGACATCTTTGTTGAGGACATAAAGCCTTGGACTTTAGCTCAAGCACAAAGTGATGGTGCACCCATTCCCTTGTTGTTGGCTTGGCGTCGAGGAAGAAGTCGCTTTGGCACTACCAAAAGTACAATGCCTTCTGTTGGAGGTTCAGATGGTGGTAGAGTTGTTTTTAATGAGAGTTTCATAATTCCAATCACTTTGTTTGAGAAGAAATCTGGAGAGTTTCAAAAGAAAACTGTGACTTTCACATTACTTGAGGATGAGAGTGCAAAAGTGGTGAAGATATCTAGACAACTTGCCGTTGGAGAGCTTGACCTATCTCAATTTGGGAATACAATTGGACCACAAAGCTCTAGCATTCCATTGGCCATTGGACTTTCAAGAACTCATGTTGAAGGAGATCCCACCTTATCCTTGAGGGTTTCTTCTAGTGGGAGACTTCCTTCATCTTCCTCAATATTTTCTAGAAGACCTTCATCTAGTGGTACGTCATCAATAATTGAAGCACCTCTTCATAGAACAAGCTATTTTTTGCCTGAAAGTGATGATTCAAATGATGAACATGAATCGATAGATTCGTTCACCGATGATGAAGACTCTCTTCAATCCTCAGACGATGAATCAAAGTGTATTGGAACAAAAACAATTGTCGATCGACAGAAATTACTATCTACAAATCAAACTTCTACAAATACATCCAAATCGATGTCTTCAAATCCTGTCATAACTCGGTCTAGGCCTGGGTCACCTCCTGTGAGGTCCTCTTTTGGTCAGACTTCTAGTAGTTCTTCTGTCACAAAGGTAATCTCTGACATCAATATAGGAATATTATTAATGAATTACATATTCCTTATTTGTGCCAAATGTAGAGTGATACCATCCTTCTATCTTTATATAATTAATTGATAGTATATTTTATTTTCTATGCTTAAATGCCTTAAGTAAGAAGAAAACACTTCCTTTATATCCCTCTTGTCATCAAAAATTACAAAATAAGAGAAATGGATTGTAATAGAGAAATGGATTGTAATAGAAAAATGTGACATAAAACAATTAAGGATTCTTATAGGAATGAGTGGAAAAGTTTGAGATTGCTACCACAATGTCATGGAAGTTTGGAATGTTTCTTAGATTATATAGAATAGTCAACAAGGAATCTTTGGCTACATTCATGTTTTTAACGTAACCATTCCTTGATTTTAGGGTATTTGGGAAACAACGAAGAGCAAGATGGAGATACCAAAATTGTCCGAGGAAGAGATGCGAGAAAAACTCCTTGGTCTGCCCGAACCTCCAAGAAAAACTATTGCAGTAGCATTAGCAAAAAATATTGAAACAACGAAGAAAAATGTGGAGGAAGTAAGGACATCAACTAAAAAGAACATTGATGCAAATACTTCTATAGGGAAGAACCTTGAAGCAATGAGAAATACTTCTACAGGAAAGAACCTTGAAGTAGGGAGAAATACTCCTTCGGGGAAGAACCTTGAAGTAGTGAAAACTACTCCTACAGGGAAGAATCTTGAAGTAGTGAGAAATAATTTTACAGAGAAGAATTTTGAAGTAGTGCCAATATCGTCTGGAATCAAGACAATTGACATAGCAACATCAGCTGCAAAGACTACTGAGGCCCTTGGAAAATCTGTAATTAATATAGCACCTAAAGCTTCCGCTGAATTAGGTGTATCCCCAACGGTCGCAGCTGCTACCGCTTATGTAGCAAAGAAGGTGTCTAAGGATGATCGACCATCCAAGAGTTGTACTTCAGAGTTGCTTCCACACAGAAGCTCCTCATTTCTTGACAATGGAAACTCTATAGTGCCAACAAGTTCCTCACCAGCCATTGTTGCTAAGGTCGATTTGGAAAAGCAAGGGCCAGATGTAGATGATCAAAATAGAAGCGTGCTCGGAGATGCGAGGGCTAAAATGGCCATGGTTGAGAAACGGGCTATAGAGGAATTGAGGTCCAAAGTTGCAGCTGTTGAAGCAAAGGCGATTGCATATCAAGAGAAAGGAAAGGAAATAGCTCACCATCTAAAAGAAAAGATGCTAAAATGTGAAGATGAGTTAAGGGACACTGCCGCCATTGAAGTTGCCCTATATTCAATTACTGCTGAGCATACAAGCTCTGCTCATAAGGTGCACACTCCTGCTCGTCGCCTTGCACGCTTGTATGTGTATGCATCTAAACATTGGAGCCTAGAAAGATGTGCAAGCTGTGCCAGAAACTCCATTCAAGGCCTTGTTGTAGCAGTTCGGGCTTGTGGAAATGATGTTCCTAGGTGAGAATTCAAATTATTGAATATCAATCTCTCCAACATAGTATTTAAATGATAGAAGTTAAAGCCTAATCGCTAGATATTTTTTCTCAATATAGTAACACTATACAAGAGCACAAGAAAATCAAATTTTCTATTTCTTTGCTTCCTAATTCAATAATAATTTGAACATTTTCTAACCGTATTTCAAGCTTTGTATTTTCACTCAAATCTTCCAAGGAATAGAGTCTTTAAAGACAAAGTTAAATGAATGTTGTGCAAGACAATTAGAAGCACAATTGAAAATTTGTAAAAACAAGAATATTCTATTTTTCAATGACAATGAGTATGTGGTTGTTGTTGTAAATTATAGGTTGACATATTGGTGGTCGAATATCGTTGTCCTTCGAGAATCAGTGATGCAAGCTTGTAATGTGGAGCCTACACTTGATGCCGACAGTGCCATAATGAACAATAACAACAATAATAATGGTAATAGCTTTGTTGAACGTGCAAAGCGATCACAAGAACTTCGAAAAAGAAACAATAGACAAGGAAGTACCAGTGAAATTTTAGGTTTCAAGAGCTTCAACAATGATTGGGAGGATTGTAATACTTACGTTGTGGCTCTCTTGAAAGTAGAGACATGGATACATGGAAGAATACTCGAATGTGTATGGTGGCAGGTAATTAGTTCAATAACTCGAGTTGAAGTGAGCAAACCGGTTGCTGCTTCGTACTTTTCTCTTTCTCAATCTTCATAGCTCCTTCATAGCTTTAGTTGAATCACTATGTTGCTTATGCAATGAATTGAAATTCATTCCATTGTGGTGATATTCCCCTAGATTGATATATTGACACCTATTTGTGAAGACGCAAAGTAAGGTAGTTAACCCGTAAAGTTGTGAGGCATAATTTCAAGCCACTTTCTATCTTGGAGCAAGTCCTTCTTGATGTAATGTTTGTTGGATTCTTGTGAAATTTTTACTGAAGGGGTACTTCACTATTAACTTGATGTTCTAAAAAATTTCAAACCAATCCAACTTCTAGTTAAAAATGTATGCTTCAAAAAGATGTTTTTTTAAAATATATATAGGCAATTTTTTGGGAATTTCGAAGGCTTAGAAGCCAAAGTCATGTCCTTGTATACCTTTCAAGTTTCAACTTTTGGTTTTATGTTAACAATCCTCTTGAGAATATGTATAAAATATTCCAATCCAATTGGACCTACCTATTATGATTGCTTGAAAATTGCTTGTAAATTTTAAAAAGACATCTATTTGAGGCATAACTATAAAACCACAACTTAGATTGACTTGAAACATTTTTAAACATCAAGCTAATAGTGAAGTACATCTTTGATAAAAAAAATTCACAAGAATCC
Source organism: Straminergon stramineum (assembly GCA_963920665.1). Taxonomy (NCBI): domain Eukaryota; kingdom Viridiplantae; phylum Streptophyta; class Bryopsida; order Hypnales; family Calliergonaceae; genus Straminergon; species Straminergon stramineum. Next base: position 12,815,074 of record OY987271.1, on the reverse strand, counting down.
AACAAATATTACATGAAGAAGTCAGGAATGGCTTGCCCCAAAGTGGAAAATGACTTGAAATCGTGCCTCAAATCATCATTGGAGGATGCTTATACAAGGTTCTAAGTAATAGCATCTAAGGTACATTCACATCAAGATCAAAATAAACCTACTACAACTCTTATAATAATAGAGTTATTTTGGCTTTTGATCTTAGTGGGGTTTATTTATCCCTCTCAAGGTTAAGATATCTCCCTTAGTTTAGAGCTTTTTAGATTATGAAACATTAGACTAAGCAAGAAGAAGAACAAAAAGACAAAATCCAATTGTACAATGATCTGTTACATTGCAAATCAATAAAATTCTCTCCCAACTTTAGTGACTCCACAAGACATGGTATATGACTGAGTAATCTTAAGGTTTATAGAGGACATTAGAGATGTCCTTTAAATAGTGTAAACTAGTACTAGGGTGGTATGATATTCAAAATTCTACACCAATCTCTTGACCTAACTCTACTTAAAGCACGTGATTGGTGGAATACTTTGCATGAAACTCATTGAGTACTTCAAGGACACCACTATTGAATCCCATTTCCTAGAGGGGGATTGAGAGAATTAAGTAACATGTATGGCCCAGGCAATGGCACCCCCTATGCAAGTTGGCGGCAATGACACCACACCAAGACTTCATCCCAACGCTCTAGGTGCTGCATTCATCAATGTATTTGACGAGCTAAATAGGTTTGCAATGAAGGTAAAAGGGGGCTTAGGTGAGCTCAATAAATTTGCCAGCGACGTAAAGGAGTTTTTCACAAAAGAACGACAAGATGGAAATATATCGCAGTTGGGTGATGCCCGCCAAGGGACCATCTCCATTGAGATTTGGAAGAATGCCTTCACCGATGCATTGAAACGGTTGTGTCCGCTTCAAGGCTATGAGGCCGAGTGCGGGTGCTTGCCTGTGTTGAGTAGACAGGTACTCTCACTTAGTGTAGTAGCATCTATAATTTTTGGACATGTAGTGCATGCATTGAATTGACAAGATTCTAAAACCTCAATGTGCTAGGAGAGGAGGACTATATTTTGTAACAAGATGGACTAGGTAACATGAACATAGAGCCTCATTATGAGAAATAATATACTAAAAGAAATAATTTGGGAAGGCATGAGATTGGCAAGGATGTTATATCCATAATGAGGCTCTACTTTCACGTTACCAACATAATTGTCAATGATTGGAACTTCTTCAATCAAGGGTCTCAAATGAAAGACACCATGATATAAGAGTAATCTCATTTTATGAAATGAGTGTGTTTGCACTTATCAAATGAATGATTGTCACATGAACAAAAATGAACTTCTTTCAAGATATGTTCCTAATGTTTCACAAACAATGTCAATAGCCTCTTGATGTTTGTTCAAATTGTCAATTGTGGCATTATTCATTTGCACCACTAGCTGTTCTCTCCAATAATGCCACCTATCATTGTTGTGGTAACAATACTATCAAGTCACTTTATTGAGACAATTATTAGTTGCAATAGTGAGAAGAATATTTAGAAATTTTTCACTTTTAAATTTGCTTTTACAATAATATAATGCCAAGTTCGTTTATTCAAGGCAAAGTTGTCACCATTCCATTGGATTGTCAAAAAAGTGTTATAAACCATAATTCAACTTCTCTTTCTACACCCTTTGATTTGCAAAAAGTATAAATATAGATACTTGTAGTTAATTGTTAAACTTGGCATTATATCCCACAATGCTCTCAAGCCTCACAACTCTTGAGCATTATCTAGTCCATAGCCTTTGTGAACACCACTTGATTTCTTCCTCATTTGATTCAATAGAAATATCTTCCTTCAAATTCGTAAGAGGGTTGTAATTTAACGTCTTTGGTTTTGAATTCTCAATTACTCGTCCTAGCTTGACAATTGAAATTTCTAAAACTCCTCTTGGTAGTGCAAGACTTTACTATGAGTATTTAATTATGCGAAAATGGCACAACTTGTGAAGAATTCTAGTATAAATTTCTTTCATGTACAACGTAGAATTGCTACTCACATAAACTGAATCTAATAAAGAAATCAAAGGATCCAAAATCTCTCATATGTACTAAATGTCAATTTTGTTAAATTGGCGGTATTCTATGTGACAAAAATTGTGACATATATCTTGACAAAGGTCTAATTTTAGACCACAAATTGATATAGGTATAGATTTTGGGTTCAAGCTCTATGTCCTAAATTGCACCAAAGTCTTGGAATATCACCAATTTTACAAAATTGACAATACAAATGTACCATTGGTTTGTGTTGTAGGTGATTGCAGAGTGCGTGGATAGATTGGACGTTGCCATGTTTAATGGGATTTTGCGAAATCCTGAAGAAGATTCCCCTACAGATCCATTGGCAGATCCTATCACTGACCTCTCAGTCCTTCCCATTCCTGCAGGGGCCTTGACGTTTGGAGCGGGCTCTCAACTAAAGAATGCGGTAATGAACCTTCATGTTACCGAATACAATCTCAATGGTTTGCTTATGTTGAATTATGCTCAATCAAGGATCTAGAATATAGGACAATACATTGTTAAATTATAGAAATAGCATGTACATACCTCTTTATCAATAGAGTGCTTGTCATCTATATAGAAATGGGCTTCATGGAGGTTATAGATTAGGCAAGATGAATGTCACAAGAATTTACATTCCAAGCCATGGGAGGTGAAAGATGTTATTTTCAAAACAAGGTTGTACATTCCATGCTTAGACATAACCTCAATGTTCATTTATGTAAAGGTCTTAAATGGACAACAAAAAACCTATTGATGTAGTTCCTCATTATGGAAAATGACATGCTTTCTTTTATCTAATGAAATTGGAAGCCATTTGGACTAAAATGAGCTCCATTTAGATTGTGTCTTCCTACACTTAATAGGTAAGGGTTTGGTAGACATGTGGTACCAATAATTTGGATGCTTGTGCAATAAGTCATAGAATCATCTTGATTGCCTTTAAGGTGGTCGTGGTTGTTGGTTGCATCCAAATCCAAAATAATCTACAACATTTCTAAATAGAAGAAACAAAGTTGACTGAGACAATTTAGCAACATTTGGTTTTGTTTAGAAAAAAAATTATTTTATCATGGATAGAAGATAAAGTACCCAAGGACCTTTGATAACCTTTAAGGTAAATTCACCTAATTTATATTCAAACAATATCCGTAAACAAACACTAAGACAATATTTGATGATGAATATATATTTTGAATTTGAGAATATACATAGCTCTAACATCACAATTTATATCTATTAATTTCTAGGTCATCTATCAAAAAATTGAACCCTTGTAGCTTTTGCATACATTTTTAAAACAATGTGTATTTAACTGCATTAGAATCCCCTTGAATGAAAATCTCCTTGTAATTGTCTACAAAATAAAGAATGGACCATTCTAATACCATAATATAAACTCTACACAATGCTTAAAGTGTCTGGGGATTGGGTGTAGTCACCTATTTGAATATGAGAACTCAATGGTTGAGTATTTGGGAAACAAAAGTGACTATAATTTCTTTACAGGTTGTGACATGGTCGACATGGTTATCTGTATTACTTAGTGTGAAGGCCCCTGAACCCACCAACAATAAAGAAGCTTCGGATAGCATCGAAGAACTTCAAAGACAAAGGAAATTTAGTCTTCTCAAAGCAACGAGTGAATTCTTTATGCTTCCCAAAGATATGATCGACATGGCCATGCGAAGAGATGTTAGTAACTTTCTCTGCCGATTTACCTCTAATGCATTTCATTAGTCACTATGGTTTTGTTGCAATTTTGGACAAGCTTCTATGAATTCAATGATTGATTATATTTCATGAGATTTTTTAGAAAAAATTAGGAGTTCTAATTTTCCAACAAGTTAATTTGCAAAAGAAACAAGTTTATGGTTAGAGAATTATTTGTAGTACAACAATTGCAAGATATGTAATAATAAATTTGGATTGAATTTATAAGACTACAAAGATAATTTGTGTGTCTAAAAGGTGGACATTCATTCCAGGCAGCCAGAAAAGAAGCTGAGAAAGCTAGTCCTTATTTTGTTCTCCTCAGAGCAACTGGCGACCTCTTGATGCTACCTAAAGATATGCTCATGGATAAGTCCGTGCGGAAAGAGGTATACCACCTCCACTACCTTTTTCTACATGGTTTATAAAATCCTCACATGCATCAAAAATTTAGATTCTCCATACTTCTACTCTCATAATTTTAAAAGATTTTTTTCATTTAAAAAACAAAACAAAACATGAATGTTAAAAACTCTGGAAAGTGTCATAGTGTATTTGAAGTGATGTTTGTAGGTATAAATTCATTCACATTAGTGATAAAACATGAGTTGGGGCAAGTGCTACAACATGCTATTGACAATAATGTAAGTCAATGCAATGAGTGTTCAAATGGGACAATTTCTTTACTTCTTTACATAGGAAAAGTCACTCCACCTCTTGGCCTCACAAATGTAAGATCATTGAGACTTGGGCTTCTAACCTTGTGCATAAATTCTTTTCATTCTTAAATTGGTGAAGCCATGTGAAGGAAAAGCTTAACCTATAGTCTAAAAACAATATGAATGTTGTAAGAATGATAAGAGTAATCCCAATTAAACTGAAATGGATGTTTGTATGCATGACTGAGTAGGTTTGCCCACAATTGAAACTACCTCTGATCCGTCGAATATTATGCAATTTTGTTAATGATGAATTTGCTCCAGATCCTATATCTCCTTCACTTGTGGCTGCTATCAATACTGAGGTATACCTCTACCACCAAGCTTGCTTTTATCATAAAATAATCTCACTTTTGAGATAAGTTTACTAAAATCACTCCATAATCCCAAGTCCATGTTTTAAGGCAACTCTGCCACTCTCACACTAGATGGCTAGAAGAAAGGTACAATGAATCCCCTTGTTCGATATAAATCCTTTGATCAACAAAAATATGTATCTAGAAATTTGAAATGCGATGAAGCAACTTGGCATTGTGTCCCCATAATGTTTGAGAGATTTTCATTGTATCCATTGTTGCATGCTAACAATCATTAGCCAAATTAAATATTGTTTGCCAAAAATGCAATTTGACTAATCTCCATTTTTGTGAATATTTTGTAAGATTCTCTTACCATAAGTTTTTTTGGACACCATAAAAATAAACTAAGAATTCTCAAAGTATTGCTTGAAGGAGAATTCAACATTGACGCTCGGTTCTCATGTTTGGAAGTTCTATTAAGGCAAGAATCCTGAAAGGTTGTTTTCACAAACACGTCCCCTATCAAGTGTACTTACCCCAGGCCTTTTCAACTGAACACAAACACATTATGTTGCAGGTATCTCTGGAGAGGCAGATGCTGGGAGGCGAGGGTGATATCGAGGATATCAGCGTAGCTCCGGTGCCAATTTGTATCTACATTCCGCCCTCCTCAGCATTTGTCAGGCTATGGATTGGCGAACCCCCGGGGACAGACGAGTGGGGCAAAACATCCTCGTCGCTTCTCCGCAAGGGCTATGGAAGCGACGACGAACTCAACCATTTTCAAACCCCTCTTGCGTGGCTTAAGGAGAGTCCCAATACACGGAACTCAAGTTTTCCTGACGCAATGGACATTGCGGAGACGCAGTCCGTAGACGAGTCTCGAGTGTATACCGCTCGCTATCAGCTTCTGAAGGAGGTCTGGGGTCCCTAAAGTCACAAGTGTAATACATGGTCTTTTCAGATGGAGATCACTATTTGTTATTACCGTCGAAACCTGAAGACCTGTCATATTCACTAATGATTGATTCAAGCAATTAAGAAAGTACAATTGCAGCAAGCGGCAGAGGCAGTACTTGGGAACTGAAGCCGTTCGTGCTTTGGAATCCCTTCGTTACTGTCAGACCTTCCGTAGTGATACGGAAGTTTTTCCACCAAAGCAATCTTAAGCCGAGAGAATGTATACTCTTGACTGTCCTGTCGCTCCTTATGCTTCTTTTTCCCTGAAATTTTCCACATAAGAAAGAGGAGATAAAATGCATACTTAGAGGCAGTCACAACTGATTCAGTTTACTCCAATTGAACTGTGTCCAAATTTCAGGAGTTAAGAGTCAATCATCAAGATGAATTTATCACATTATACGGTTGCTAGGGTAGTCTGCGTTCCACTAAAGCTACGGACACTAAAATGTGAAGTGCAGTGAGATCACGTTTTCTTCAAGTAGGTCAAACGTGAGGTCGCTCTATGTATCAGTGTCTAAAACTTTTCCAGTCTCAGCGTTTTTCGATTCTAGTGGTATTATCTAATCACGCTACATGTAACCAGTTAAACAAGCTCATCAACTCGAATCCTGTAGTCAGCCGTGACAAGTGAAACGGAATCAATCTTGGTTGAATGGAGCTCCCACATCATAGCCACCAGCTGGTTAAATTCCTGCAACCCGACTTCGTTTTATCAGCTCTCACTAATTGAGAAAAACAATTGAGATGTCCTCTACAATTAATAGCCAAGAAGTAGACTGACGGTGAGGGATTTTTACAACGTGCTCCGATTTTGAGAGTCTCGTCGAAATTATACCAGTTGCTTTTGTCAGGCGTGCACTGGAAGCCGCCCTTCGGTTTTATGTGCTTTCCTGAAAATAATGCTGTCGCTGCGGCCAAGTTCATTCGCGCTGAAGGATGGATACCATCCCAGCTTGCAAACGCTGTGGGGAAAAGGCAGGGTCTTCTCAAGTTAATTGTGATACCGTTGTAGGTTCCGACGTGCCCGCAGGTTGTCTGGTTGTTGTAATTGTAAGTACCGCCAAACCCGCAGCATGCTCTCAGAGGGTTTGCGATGCCTGAATATAATTTCGCAGAGTGCGTTACGATTCCATACTCAAATTTAGTTTGAAACGAAAGGACCACGAGGATTAAGGGATGACTGCGGTAGCTGACGGGACCTCAATTGACTGCAAGTTCGTGATAAAACCTGACGAATAACTCTTAGAGATCCGAAAGTGCAATGAATACCGTAGTCAGACGGCATCCTCAACACCTCTCTGTGCACCCGATTAATGTCTGCGAAGTATAATTTCGCATCTCTCATTGTGTCACGCAGGTCATTCACGCTGTCTTCCAGCAGTGTGTTATGATACTTGCTTATTCTGTTGGTATTCTTCATGCAACCGTAGCCGTCGTAGTTGCTTGCTGCATCCTGGTAGTACGTTGTTAGCAGAGACGGCGCGCAACCAAGAGGCGGGAGGTTTACGATTAAAATGTACTTTGCACCAAACTCGTAAATGCTCTGCAAGGTATACAAATCAGGTGATTATAGACGAGCCTGTGGCACGGTTCTGATAGATCGGCATTAGAAAACATACGTACGAGAAATGGCAAGCAAAGAAGCAAACACTCAAACCTGCACAGCCTCGATGATTGAGCCTACGACAGAAGGCACAATTTCGAGCGCCCGGTCGTGCGCTTCCGAGGGAGTCAAAGTTCGGTCGCTCAAACAGGAGATGTAGTCTTGAAATCCGGCATTCACTATGTACAGGGACGAATTGAGGGACTCTTCTGTTGGCAACTTCTGGCTAACTGCGATGATAAGTTCAAAATTAGAATCAATTTGGCCAAAAGCACCAGGTACAGCTAGAGTTGATTTGCCATTCTAGCCGTCTTGGAGGGATCTGATAAATATAATTGGAAGCAGGAGGATGACATACAATTTCGTTCAGCGGCAAATTGCAGTCGAACTTTGTAGCGTAGTAGCCAGGAAATCTGGATGTTCAAGGAAAACGGGCTGTTGAAACCAGAGTTGTGCGTCCAAATGGAATTATTTCGTGCTGTCGCCCCGGCCACAGCAAAGTTGACTCCGTATGTGAAATTCCCTGCGATGCTTTCAAGAATGGGAGAGTTCGGCCTCGCTCCCACACCAAAGGCTGCAGCAGACATAAAATATCGAGTCAGACATTCTCAATTGATTTTAGCATTGCACGCACTCTTCATCAATTATAACACGCACTCTTAACTTCAGCACTTCGTTACGGGAGAACTGAATACTCTCGTCCTCCAGTTTCTAATTGAGCAACATTTTAAACGATTTTTAACATTTTTCCTTCCATACTTGTGTGCTTGCTGCCTAAGAACAGAGTCTTAAATAGGATCTTTAAACCTCTCGTCCTTGAGCAGAATCGAAAATACAGCATTGTTAGACAATTCTAAACGCAATTGAAAATTGTGAGCACGGGAATATTACGCTTTCCGGTGTATATTTGAGCATCATCAGAATCCACATCTTAATTATAGTGCCTCAAATTTTCCATCTCTAGAATCAAAACAAAAAGAAATATCGATCATGTCACCTATGAAGTCAGTCAGAAGCCATCCGTCGCAGTAACGACCAGCGGGATAACGCGGCGCCGACACTCCATTTGGCCAATTCGCAGCATCCATGAACTGCTCTGGAAACGCAGCGATTGCATTCCCGTTATCTGAAAGGGAGTCTCCGAACGTATAGACAGCAGGAAATGAGCAAATCGGGAGGCCTGCCACCAGCAATAATCCGTGAAAAGATCTCATCAACATGATGCACAAAACTTCCGGTATCACCATTGCCAGCGGTCTCCCTCTCATCGCCACCATAGCTTAGTGCGAAGTCACACTCTTCCACACCGCGAATAATCTCTCGCGCAAATCTTTAAGCTCTATCGCAACTTAACATTCCAAGACCTTTGACATTCAAAAAATTAACAGACGAGGTTGCAATGAAGATCAAGCTCCAGCACTCTCTGAATTGCAAAGTACTCCGTTCAGACGGGCGTGCCCGGAGTTACCGGCATGGCCGATAATGTGAATTCAAATTTGCTTTCACACTGGTACCGGATAACTTACACTAAATAGTGAAATTAAGTTGCCCCACACTATATAAATACTTAGTATTACATTACAAGAATGCACTACTTTTGAATTAGGTGTTGTTGTTGGAACTCATGAACCTTTATGTGAACAAAGGAAAATATATGTGAAATTTTTGATGACTTTGATGGCTTGTAAAGTATCTTTTGGGGGGTAAATCTAGCAATCAAATTATTGTTAAAGCAACCTAATTTCACTATTTAGTGTAGAGTATCCACTTTGGGGTCAAACCTCATTTTTACCTAAAAATGAGTCCAACTTAGAGAAATGATGTTCACAGACCCTATAATTTGTAATTTTCTTTTAAAATCTAAAATATTGAACAACCTATTACAATTGCAACCTCCCTTTAGAGGTGAAGGCCAAATTAGTGAGCAAAACTAGAATATTCATAGTACTCACCTTTTGATTTCAAAATCGAAATCCACATTTTTTGGATAAATTAAATTTTTATGTTTTGTACCATAATTTACAACTCTCCAATAGTGTCCAAGGAGGAATTTGACTCAAATCAATCTTTATCCATAGTTTTCCAATTAGGAATATGTTTTTCTTTACATTCTTTGGCTATTATTTGTCATTTTATTTCAAATAGATATTTTTCTAAAATATTGATTGAAAATGAAATTAAAGTTTTTTTTAATTGAAAATTGGTAGACTGTCTTCTAAAACAAAATCTATGTACTTTGGAGAGTTTCAACAAATGCTACAATTATTTAGGTTTTTAAATTATAGACTTAATTAATTTCAATTTTTTCCAATAGAAAATCATAAATTTCAGAATGCAGATTGTAGGACAAGTAAATTTCATTTTTGAAAGGTCATGTATTAGAGTAAATTTTTGTCAGGGGTCAAAAATATTTGAAAGTATAATTTGACAATATTTCGAAATGATGAGCTATTAGTGGCTTCCATCTAACCTATTTCAAGATTTTGATCTTCATATCCAAGTTTATACATATATGACCCTAACTTTAGGTTATTCAAACCACTTCCAGTGTTTTTGTTTTGAGCGATAATTCGCTCAGCCTGCCAAAAATTGACCCCTGTGCCATCGTCCCTCCTAATTTGGACCAGTGCAGCACAGCCAGCAAACTGCCACACGGCCAAAAAAAACACCCTGACCACTTCCAAAATTCTAACTCCCTTGTGATCAAAGCAAATGAAGGTTATTGTCATCGGGGGAAAAATCATCAAAATGTTTAGATTTCAGACACCTGCTCAACAGTGGTAGATACTAGAGACATGTCTTAGTCTTGCTTATTGTTGAGAGCGGGAAAGAAGATTACTGTAAAGACCGTGACAATGTCCTTTCATCGTGACAATGCTGAGGGGCCAGAGGGCGAGCCCCTTCGAACACTTTCTAGACGCTTTGCTTTTGGAAATCAATCTGCATTTGTGTTTGATCTATACGATGCTTTTGGAATTCTCCAGGATGCGATATTGCAATATTTTTTTGAATTTTGCGGTCTTGATTGTGGATCATTGTGGTGTCTTCTTGGTTGCTTGTTTTGTCCACCGTCTAGAGCAATGATTCGAGTGGGAAATTGTGAGAGGGTTGTAATTGCTGAATGTGTGTCGGAATTAGTGAGAGTGAGAAGCAATGCATCCAGGAGCGGCAGCGAAGACAGCTACGGGTGGCCTAAGCCGAGCAGTACAAGTGTCGCCTGCGCTCAAGACATTTCTTGGATTTGGCGAATGCGTCCCGAGTCCATGAGGCGCGTTTGGGATTATATCAAGGATGAGAAGTTCCAAGTATGTTCTTTCAGTGTTATTTTTTATTGAGAGATTTCGCTTACAGTTTAACTGAAATTATTCAAAGTGATTAACATCTTGATTTGTTCAATTTCTCTCTCATTTGTTTTATTTAAAGATACTGTCTATTGACATCGATCCGGAGGAGATCTTAAATGTGGAACCTAATCTATTTAAGGAATATACTGATCAAGTATTCCGGGAGATGAATGATGCACTTACCGTTCGTCATTTTGTTGTGGTCTTGATCTCTTTTAAATTTTCAGAGCTCCATCAGGATCTAATTGCATGCTCCTTTAATCGTGATTCTAACTAGAAATCAATGTGCTCTTTCATCTTTCAGAATCCGCAAAACAAGAAAGAGGTCTTATGTCATGAGAATTTTAAGCCAGTATCAGGGAAGGACAATATTGGATTTCTGGACATTGCAAAACACCTGAGCGACCACTTTCAGAAATATCCGAAGACACCAGGGCGCCTTTTGTTTCCTTGGAGTTAAATTCAGAAAGTGGTCGCTCAGGTGTTTTGCGCCTAAAGCACCGAAATCACCAAAGTCACCCAAATCATCGAAAGCATCTGCTACTTCATCTTCTTGAAGCCTTCTTGCTCGCCATCCAGGTCTACTTCCATCTGCTTTAAGTGTTTATTTGCGCACATTCTTGTTGAGTATCTTTGGCTCTTCGAAAAATTTCACATTCTATTTTGACGTGTTCTTGAGTGCAAGTAGAATCTAGAGATCTGTACATTTAATGTTTGATCAACGCCGATGGATTTTCGTTTCGCCCACTGACTTGTTATTCTCCATCGATTGCACTTCGAGCTCTTGATCGATTGCACTTACAGCGCTTGATCACTTACACTTACTGCTCTCTATGCGAGTTGTCTATGCAAGTTGTCAGAGATTTACATCGGGTATTGGGCATACGGGTGATGTTTGGGAATGAGGACTGTTGAATTATTATTTATTTTGTTGTACTTTAATACAATTGTTGAAAGCTTTGGTATTGAGAAATTGGTAACCCTCGTTTGGCCATTACTCTCACTCACCTCAAGCTGGCGTTTTGTAGAAGTTGTAAAAAATGCCGTGAAAAATTTCTTCATATTGGACATTTGGTCTTTAATCGAGCATAATTTATCTCCTGAGATGACCTGTTCACTCGATATAGTATAGAAGTTTTAGGTCACTTCTCAGCAATTTAATGTATATGATGTGTCGCATAGGCACATAAGGACATTAAGTCCTGGTACTTGAACGTGCGTCGGTTTGGTCTCCAGCAACTTTGAGAGGAATAAGATTGGGTGTTTATCTTTTCAAAAACGCTTGGATTTCTGTTATGCTTTTCAGGTATTTTTGGTCGATTGCGACTACGCTCACCAATGCTGAACAACATTCTGGCGACCCTTGCATTTCTGCCCACAAGATTTTCGCGCTCATTGTCGTTGCCAATACAGGGTTGTGATTCTGGAAATGGCTCTCGACAGTTTTGTGCAGTGTGGTGTTCTATTTAAATGTGGGCTTTAAATGCAGTGTTCTAAGTTGATTGCCTTTCTGCAATGGATTATCTCAGAGACATCCTTAGCAAATGCTTAACTCATGTCGCTTTTCCACATTTGTAAACTGAATATTGTGTTTACACTCCAATGAAATCGCAGTGAATATTTCTTGAACGTTACCATTGCCACCGCACAGTTCTTCTGGCTTCAGTTTTTGACATACTCATATGCACCGCTGTATGTATATTGTTCCTGTAATCCAATACTGCATAAATCAGCCATTGCAGACGGTAAATTCTCTCGAGTAGGATGGCGTCCGTTGCTTGATATCTGATAAGATAAACACTCAGAAGAATGACGTGGGGACAAGTTACGGCTGCAATCTATGGACTTATCCAAGACTCGAAGTACAGCCAAGCAATCAAGTACCATTCCTACTTTAGCTTTCAGGCATAAGATAAGGACTTGTTTGCTTCTTGCTCTACAAATTTGCACAGAAGTGTTCTTGGTGGTAACAGATACGCAGCAGTTACCAAGTGCACGTGTCTGTTATTGAATGTGTAGATGCCGCCAAATTGCAGGGTATTGGAAGAGCAGATCCGCATTTTCCCAGGGAGTCACGCAGCAACATCGCTGCTTGGTTACTGCCATTACATGAACGGTGACTATCATGCTGCAACTTCAATGTAATTTGTTATTCCGACCCCATGTCTATATCCTTCGAAAGTTGTATGACTTTGCTTTAAGAGAGTTCTCAGAACGGTTTCTTTCCACATAATTTCAAACCTGCACACCTAAAATCCTAGTTCAGAGGAAGACTCCGTAGATAAAGTTTGGTCTCGAAATTTGTCATAATGTTGCTGTAACAATTACCGAACTGCTCAGGTATGAACAACTCATTAGCTTACACCCGTCTGAAGAGAAGTATCGCGTATATCATGCTCAAGCTCTGTTCAAGGTACTACAATGCTCTACATTGGCCATTATTAACACAATGGCGGCAAGTCTCTTTGGTTTAAAGTCTCTTTAGGGTTTTTTTCCCAAGGCAGCAGGCTAATGAATTTGTTTTCCTTGGGAAGCTCAAGCTTTGCTCTGTAAGTGCAAGTTGTTCATTAACTACTTTACCGTAAAATTTCTCTTACATTGAACAGGCAGAGATGCTGGATGAAGCAGCCAAGGCTTGTCAGAATGTCGAAGGACTGAAAGAGCACACTATCAATTTGCAGGCGTGCATTTCATATGAAAAATGTGACGTTACTGGTATAAGCATCAACACTTATTGGCAGTACATTTACGTCATGTAATCTTTTTGTTGATACCGATCATCAGAAATTCTGCAGGCTGTATTAAAGAGATGGCAAAGCGTCCTCCTCAAAAGGATAAGTTTCTCCTTTGTTGCTTTAGTTAATGAAAATCATGAAAATATATTTTACAAATGAGTAATGCGTAGCTCATGAGGTCAATGTGTGGTTCTGGTTCCAGGGAGTATGGTATTGCTTGAGCAGATTGCGGACAATAATTTAGATGCTCTTGTGAACTTGGGTTGTTGCTTATATAAGGTGAAGAATGTTACATCTCCTCAATGTCTCATATTTTGCTCAATCTTGCACATATTTCTTTTTAGAGTCAATTGCCGTGAACATCATCAGTTACCAGAATCTCCTTGACTGAGAGACATGAAATGGGAACGTGATCTTCTCCACGTTCAGGAAGGAGACTTTGAAGGAGCTTGCACCAAGTTTACCTCAGCCGTAAAAATTGCAGGGTTCCAGGTCACTTTCCAGATTCGTTCTATTGCATGTTCTGATGTCATGACTAGTCCATTGTGCTTTGAATATTTTGATACAATCCATTTGCTTGTATTGGACTTCCAATACGAACCCTTTCAAAAGTAGATGAAATCAGTCAATTCGCACAACATTTGATTAAAGTGATTTGTGTAAGGTTCATTGATTCAGAAGTAGCCTTGTCTATTGCAGTGACAATAGTCTTGTCTATTGCCTAATACTTTCGAGGTGATATCGACAGCCAGGTTTAATTTACATGAAAGCTTTGTGTATGTTCCAGCTGAAGCAATATTCGCAAGGTAATGCCTTTTTCATTTGGGATTCTGCATCAATATTCCTAAATTCTACTACCTACTTTTTTGGAAACTTTTCAATTTCAATTTTTGTTCAAAAAGTAGATTTTCAAAAGGAAACCCTAAACCTCTCTTATTTCTGGATTTTCAGCGTTAAAGGCATTGACAGAAATTTTCGACCATGGAGTGAAGGAGTACCCAGAACTTGGCATTGGCAGGTATTCCAAACCTGAACATCTACATTTTACTGAAATTGACATATGCCCGAGGACAGACAAATGGACAAGTTTGAGGCAATCTGTGCCACCTACTGATGTAGGGTGCATCTTTCTTACATGACATCCATGAGTGACTTGGGAATTGGCAGTTATGTGGAAGGAATGGAGCTCCGGAGTGTTGGCAACAGCCTTATTTTAAGGGAATCAGCACTAGTTGAAGCATTCAATCTCAAGGTTATTGTTAAGCTTCAGATAGAAATGTGGATCATTGAAGATGTAGTTCCTTAACCGTAATGTGATAATATTGGTAGTAGATGATATGGAAAATTGTTTCTAATTTCTACTCAGCATCTACTTATAGATCACTATCATGCACAATGACTTTGAAAATAATTGTCCAATTTGAGTGATATTGCAGGCTGCTATATTGTATATTAATGGTGATATCAATGCAGCAAAGGAAGCTTTGAACAATATGCCTCCACGAGCAGAAGAAGAACTTGATCCTGTTTGTAATGTTAACTCAAAATGTCATTGATGTTCTAGAACTTAGTTTTTCCATATTCTATATTATTTCCTGAGTAATTCACTAGGTAAATTGCTTTGCTTGATTATCTGAGGAAAACTATACTTGCATGACAGTGGCCCTAATCATGTTGCTTGATTGCAAATTTGTGGGCCAGGTGACACTTCATAACCAGGCCCTCGCCAACATGGACACCGATCCCACAGCTGGCTTTCGGAAACTAAACTTCCTTTTGCAGGTCTTCACCCATGTGCAATGTATCATTATTGTCTCTCATTTTGGGTCAGTATTTCTTTGTGCTTATTTCATAGTAAGGTAGGAGGCTTGAAATTCGCACAGGCTCTAAAACTGCCCACCTCCTTAATTGTACACTGTTTGTACATGATTTTTTTTCATCTTTACAGGGATGTACTAACAGTGTACATTTGAGGAGGTGGGCAATTTTAGAGCCCTATGCCATTTCGACTTCAAAAATTCATATCTAATTCCACAAAGCTCCAAAAATTATGAAACGTCTTGGATTTGATGTCAATTCCACTTGTCCTTCAAGGAAAATTTATTGAAAAATATTTCAATAAGTTTCACCTCCCCAAAATTCAGTTTCAGATCTTAGATCGGTGTTTTAAGGACCTCCTACCTTATCACATGTGGTTCAAAGTTGACCGGAATGAAGGAATTTGAATTCAAGTATTGTTGTCCTTGATCTCCAACATTTTGAAAGAATTGAAGGGCCTGTAGGGCACTGTATAAGCTTCAAATTTCAGGATTCTGGAGATATTTCTTGTGAGTTAACTCTTGCAGATGTTTGCAAATAATGGAATTACAAAGTCACAAATTAGTGCAGAACCAGTGTTTCCCTCCAGAAACGTTTGGGAACTTGCTACTACTTTACTGTAAACCAATACATGGTTTTTATGACCTAGCAGCTGATGTGATGGCTGAAAATGCAGACCTCACTTTCAAATACCTCACTCAGGTTTGTGAATATTCTTTCTCAATTTTTAGCTGCAAGTATATGAGACTACAGTGATATGTTAGCAGCAACTCAATGATGATAGTTATGTTGATGCATGGAAGTAACTTCACTGGTTATTTACATAGAAATGGCTAAAACCATGTGATAATTATCAACTGAACAAAATAAGGATGTGATGTTGAAGGAATTATATGATTTTTTGGACGCATCAGTACTGGTACAAACAGATGCTGAGGTTTTGAACCAACCCATTTGAGAGCTTTCTATGATTGTAATCCTCCTAATTACCAGTATCAACTTCTTAGCAATCTTGAAGGCACTAGATTTATGTAAGTTGATAAATGTATAGTTGATTTCTTGTCTTGATAAAGAACTGGCCATTGAATCCCTGTTGTGTCCAGGAAGCTTACACAAAATTCAGCAACCTGGCAAAACACCACTGTGAAGTGCTACGGCGACTTACAAAACTCATCCAAGACACTCATGTGTCACAAGAACAGGAGGCACACAAGCAGGCTGTTTCTGATTACGAAGAGGCCCTTGATGTAATTATATGATTCTGAAGAAGTCCCTGATGTTAATATCTTTAGATCTTAAATAGTGTCATTTGTTTATAAATCAAGTTTTCATGCATTGAATACAACTCTTTAGAAAATAAACTCAATCTGGATTACAGCATGTAATTGACAGATATTGAATTTTTGTAAAGTGCAGAAATATGTGCCTGTGATGATGGCAATGGCAAAAATATGGTGGGACAAGGAAGACTATGTGCAAGTGGAACGCATTTTTCATCAATCAGCTGATCTGTGTTCTGACCGTGAGTTGTGGAAGCTCAATATTGCTCACACATTATTCATGCAGGTCTCCTCTCCATTCACTAGACATATATACTTAATTGATTCACCTTATTTGCTAATACCTACAGAGTGTAGTCTGAACAAGCACATAATATGGGTCTTGGAATCAATTTTTTTTCACTTTCAAATAAAGTCACTTGAAATTTAATTTTTTTTGGGGGGGGGAACTGGCTTCAGGAAAACAAGTACAGTGAAGCCATACAGTACTATGAACCCATTGTGAAGGATGCTGGGGATAATGTGCTCAGAGTCACAGCAATTGTTCTTGCAAATCTATGTGTCTCATACATTATGACAAGCCAGGTGCATAGACAAACATATTAAATTTTGTGCAAGTTGCTAATCATGCATCAATTATTCATTCAACACTCAAATGATGATACTTATCAGTCAGGAAATATCAACTCTAAATTGAACTAGTATTCTATAATTGTTTGTTGAAAAGAATGAAGAGGCAGAAGACTTGATGCGCAAAATTGAGAAGGCAGAGGAAAGGGCACATTATGATGTAAGTTGTTTTAGAGTTACTCTAATTTTATCATTGGTGAACCCTGCATGACTGTTTATGCAGTTGGAAATCAATTGAATCTAATGGGTTGGTTTAATGTTTTGGTTGTAGGATGCAACTAAACAAAATCTCCACCTATGTATCGTAAACTTGGTAATAGGGACCCTGTATTGTGTAAAACAAAACTTTGAATTTGGTATTGGTCGTGTCATTAAGAGTTTGGAGCCTTGCAGTGAGAAGATTGAGACTGATACATGGTTCTATGCAAAGCGGTGTTTCCTTGCCCTCATTGACAACTTAGCAAAACAAATGGTTGTGGTTAGATATTCTACATCTTATTCATTTGTGGATTTATTTGATTGGATGTTGCAACAATAACCATCATGTACATGAATAAAAGTGTTCCAAAGTAGTGAAAGGATGCAGTCCTATCTACAAGGTAGTGAGTCAAAATTTAGATATATTCTTTGTTTCTATAGTTTCCTTGAAAGTCATTCATCGGTCAGGACAAGGTTAGTCTTCAGCATCCTTACTGGGTTAAAGAATTTTTTTGGCATGAATTATCATTAGTGCTTACCTACATACTAATTGCTATCAGTATACATCAAAAAATATTTGGATAACCAACTTCTCTAACTTCAGAAATAAGCTGATGATGATCACCAAATGTACATGTTTGTGTTTTGCACAGTTAAAGGACACCACACTTGCTGACATTGATGACTTTCTCAACCAGACTGAGATGATTGGAAAAAACATACCAACCCAGACTTCTAATGTGGTGTATCCAAGCTGCAGCACTCTGGCTCTGAACAATATAAATGCAATTGTATCAGGAGACCCTTGTGTGTCTCAAGAAGTCCGCCTTTTGAAGCACATGTTTCTTCAGCTTCATTCATGAAAAAGTTGAATAAGGTAGGTAAACCGAAAAGCGCCACAAATTGGTACTGTGCATTGTTACTATTATTGGGCTGATCAGATTTTTATATTTCCTTGTTGGCAAGAGAAAGGAAGTTCCAATGCACCAAAGAACACATCATTTAGATATTATATGCAAAAGTTATTTACGATCAAAGTCTGTTTCTAAAAGGGCTCTATGCAAATAGATACATAACTGAATTTAGGAATGTTCACTTGCTGTAGATGGCGCTTTGAGGCACAGGGCGATTTCAGGGTACCCACCTTACAGGCGATTCACAACATCATGTCACAAATTCTTGTGACTCCAAGTGCACCTATATGAAAGTGATGTATATTTTGATTCAGAATTAATAAGTACTATGAAGAAAGAGGAACAATAACTCTTACCCTAATGTCAAAATGATGATGAAGTATGTCAATCAGGGGTAATTTTACTAGTTTGGATAATTAGGCTTTATAAAACAACTGTTATCTTAGATGTAAGAAGCAGTATCAAAGATCAAATTAAAATTGTGAACAAATTGCCTTGTCTTCCAAGAGTTCTTTAACATAAAATTCTAGAGCAGGATTGACTACCCACCCTTTTTACTGATCAATTTAGAATTGTGAACAAATTTTGTAACATCCAAGAGTTCTTAACCCCTAAAGGACCAAACGGTGTTTTTTTTCACAAAATAGCAATTTGGGGCAGCTCACTACAAATGGAATTTTTTTTTTTTCTTTGAATTTTTCACACAACATGTGCCCGAGGAGTAGCTTTAAGACCCAAAAATTTTCATAACTTTTGGATACATGGTTAAAAAGTTATTGTATGATATGATGTTTTCATTTCTCGGTGGGCAGCCCAGGCAGCAAAAAAAACTTCTTTAAAAATCACTTTTTTTAAAATAAAAATTTGAAATTTATTTTCCTGATTTATATATACATGAAAAGCTTTGAATCATTCCATTTTGATTTATGAGATGAAAGTTATGAAGAATTTCAGTTGTGGGTAATTTGTGGGTAGTAATGGAATCTCTACTCTAAAATAAACTTTGAAGACCTTTATTTAACTCAATTTTTAATATTTTTAGAAAAAAATAAAAACGTGAGGTGTAGATTGTTTATTACAACAATTTCACCATTGGGATTGGAATTTTTCAATTCCATAAATAAATTATTAACAATTTAGTTTTTCGAATCATTCTCTACTTCTTTCAACTTACTATTTTTCCCCTATCTATTGTACAATTCCAAATGATCTAAAATTTTTCAAGCATGTAGCCAACATGACTTGGAGAATGAATCCAAAGAGTTACAAACATTTTGGACATTTTTTCATAATGATCTGACCTTGTGAACTGCAGCTGCCCGGATTTTCATATGGCCAAAAAATGGCTTATTGTCACTTCAAATGCTAATATCTTGCAATCCAAACAGTGTAAATTTCTGAAATTTTTTCCACATCTTCCCAAACTAGCATACTACAAAATTCTATGGTTACATTTGTCCAAAAATGTATTTTTTTCTAAAATTTGGTACTTGTACTAGAGATGACAGTTTTGGAGTGTTTTTGATGAAAACACAGTCAAATACCTTTAGGGGTTAAAATGAAATTCTAGAGTGTTATTGACTACCCACCCTTTCCAATGTAGTTGTCTTGTGCTTGTTGATGGTAATCACATTTGTCTATAATACTTGGTTGCTCAATTATTACTAATGCTTTAAATCTTGAACTAAAGATGTGAGAGGATTTGTGTCTTAAAGATGTTATTGGAGCATTATGGATACCTTGGAGCTCTATTCACACTTGGTGCTAGAAATAGTGTCAATCAATAATTGTTTTCATTTGGCATAGTGATTCTAGCCTAAAATTATGCTGCGATTTCCAATTCCAATTTCAAAAGGAGTTTTTAGAACATTATCTGATTTTCTGATATATGCCTTTTTCATATTACAATAGAAAGTGATTTCTAGTGGATTGGTGAAGCTATTTTCATTGATATGAATGAAATAAATAAACTATGGATGAAAACACATGCATTCATCCAAAATTGTGTAAATTCATCCATGATAAAGTAATATTTTCATTAGATAATTTTTTCTTTAATACATCAAAAACATTGTTAATAATCACCTTTAGTTAAAATACCCTATCAAGCTAAATTTAGACTTTATATAATTAATTGATTGAATTTTGATGAATTTCATGTGTGAATGAATATGTTTAAGGGTTAAAGACTAAATATGAGTTCATCTATTAGAAACATTGCACATTGTTTCCAAAATGTAGTTCAAAAATAAGTTAAATTTTGTTTCCCCATAAATACTAATTTTAGTTAGATAGTCTTCCCATTGGATATTGTAATTTCAAAACTTATCATGAGAATATTGAAAAATAATTTTCTAAAGTACTTTTCAATATACATGTTTAGAAAGAAATTCTAGCATATCATGAAATCCATAACCAATTCTGGTATATAAAATGCTAAGGTACTAATGTATATTCAAAGTCACAATATAATATCACTTTCGAAAATAATTATGTATGTATGTAGCTAAGGGGCTTAAAAGATGATCTTGCTTGAAACAAATTTGTATCATTAGGGGAGATTTGAGGGCATAGAAAGACTATTTCATGCCCATTTCCTATGCTATGAACCAAACACAACTAGCCAAAATAAAAAATTATGAAAAAAATCCTTAAATTTTTAATTAAAAATAAATAAATATGAAACTATGAAAAAAAATCTTAAAAAAATAATTTTAAATCATCAATTGAATATTATTATCTAATATGGTAGTGTCAATGCCACGTCAAATTGTTGTTGTGGTGTTGTTCCCCAAAGTTCCCCATTGTTCAAGAACTCTAGGAACTCATAGTCTTCTAGAGGGATGAAATCCCTTCTAATGTATTGAGAATTGCGCCACGTGTTTCATTAAACAAGGGCTACATTTCCAAACAATTCATCTACAATTTTGGTCTTAAGAAAAAGAACTTCTAAATTGAATTTTGAATGTGTGTAATCTATCATCTACAAAAAATTTCATTTCAAGGTAGAAGCAACTTCAAAGCCTCTTGCTACAATAATTGGATCAAAAGAGAAAGTTCATGACTCTTGTCATGAATCCAACTAACATGCTTGATAGTGGTCCTAAAGAATCAATGTTTTAAATACTTGATATATCAAATAGTATATATTAGAGCCTTATAGATTTAAGAAGGTAGTTGCAATTTCTTTGCATAGCCTATACATTCACTTCAAAGTTTTCATAACACATCGTGATACTTTAGCTAGAAAAAATACAAGGCATACTCCTTATTTTAAAGTAGGGACATCCCAAGTTACGAATTTGATCATATTTTCTATTATAATAATGACATGTTTTGTGTCTATTTTAAAAAAAGAGTGCAATACAAGCACGTCAACACTATAACAAAACATGGTAAAAAAACTACACTCAAAATTGAGTGCGATTCTTGTGACCACGTTTTTGTGCATGCACACATAGTGGGTTGTTAGCTTATTTTGCAATTTTCAACTACAATTTTTAGAATATGGGAGCATATAATATACCATTGAAAAGATACTTTCAATATCTTTCCAATGGTATGTTAAACACCCAAAATTCCCAAAATTGTAGTAAAAAAATTGCAAAAAACGTTGTCTACAAGTGTAGTGGGCCTACACAAAAATATGGTCAAATGAACCATGTGCACTCAAAATTGAGTGCGGTTTTTCTTACAATGTTTTGTTGTAGTGCAATGAAGGCATAATTTGAATATTGTGTACAAAATTTTTGAAGGATCAAAGTTACATTGGTAGAAATTCAATAGCCCCTACATGATGATTAGATGTTGAAATGATGTAAATACTTCCCCCTTAAGCTTGACTCTTTTTTCAAGGATATTTTGTAACACTTGCCACTTTGTCATTACCTATAGCACACACCACATTTGTCTCACATGCAAACTATTTGAGATGTAATATGATTATCTCCCAAGTAATCAACTTCAGAGGATTAGAGTTTACATTTTTTTAGGCAGTGATCCAATATGTTAATCCCTACTATCTAAGATTTTATGTTCAACACAATGCTTTAATTTGCACAACTTACAACTTTGGGTACTCCATGTACTGTACACTCCAGATTACTAATCATTTGATTCATTTCATCCAAATTACCATCCAATTTTTCTTCAAAGTTTTCTTTAACCCCTAAATGCCCAAGGCCTGTTTGGAGCTTCTTGACATTTGCTCTAAATTGAACAAAAAG
This sequence comes from Straminergon stramineum, assembly GCA_963920665.1. Classification (NCBI taxonomy): domain Eukaryota; kingdom Viridiplantae; phylum Streptophyta; class Bryopsida; order Hypnales; family Calliergonaceae; genus Straminergon; species Straminergon stramineum. The sequence continues at coordinate 12,792,580 of OY987271.1, read as the reverse complement.
ACAACATTTTCATAAGTTGTACCAATTTCTTTTGAATTGTAACTGTACAAATTCAAACTAGACATGTTAGAGATCACATAGGAAAAGAAAACACAACAATATCACTTACAGATTGAAAGATTATAATGTTTGATCATGAAGGTGTAAAAACTATGAAAATTTTTCAATTCACTTTTTGCATGTCAACTCTAAAAATTTGTTCACTAAAGAAATATGAGGTTATAGGGTCTAGCATGCACAACCCCAACCAATTTATGGTTTTTCAAAATCTATTCTACGATTTTTTTAAATGAATTTCTAATGTGATTTTGCCTTCAAGATCTAGTGTATTTGAGGCTCATTTCCAAGAGCCCGCAACACTATGGGAAGTCAATATTGCATTGAGTATTCTTGCACAAAATCTTCAATAGAAGAATCATAATCCTTTATTTTTAAGATCAATTTTTTGATCCTAAAACTAGACTTCAAAAAAATTCTCCAAAAATATAAACTAATAATAATAGCAATTTGGTGGGGTTTTCTTGAACTTCAAAGTTTTCCAAACACCACATTTGGGTGCCTTGGGCATTTAGGGGTTAAGAGTTAAGACTTGATTCTCCCAATTATTTTTGGTGCTTTTACCCATTTAAATGCCTAAAAAAACCAAAAAAACATTGCCTAGATCATGGGGTGCCGTGTCCTTCCAACAAACCTCGAATGAATAAGTTCCTAGATTTTGTAGCAGGTCCGTCTTTGTAGGTCAGACCATCATGCTTGACTGCTTATAACTTAGAGCATCCCCACCCAAAACGCACCAGAGAAGGGAGCCATGAGGAGGTCTGGCGTGTGGGTTTGAATTGTTTGGAGTCACTGCTCCTGTTGTGACCACTGCAGACACGCTAGCAAGGATCGCGAAGCTCAACTAATTGCAAAAACGCTGTTTTTTTATTTTAAAAATCTAATTGCAAAAACATTGGAGCCATATGGAGGCTAGTTGGGAGAGGTCAGCACCTTGAGGACCGGGCCAGCATTGAATGTCAAGCTTGTAGGGCGGCACGGTGAAGCCACTCCAATTGACAGTGCCCTCTTCAGATTTGAACGTGGCCGGTCATTTTTTTTTTTTTTTTTTTTTTTGAAACCCAGAGTTTATTCCAAGAGTGCCGGTCATTTTTTTGATGTGATGCGCCTGCCGTGGGGAAGAATATTAGCCCTGGCGCACTGGCGCACCCATCCAGCGTGTTGAGCCTGTCCAGCGCGCCTGCCGTGGGGATGCTCTTAATGTACTGGAATTTCGCACCAAACAAATTTCAGAAAATACCGCTTCGGATTCCGAATCCTCAGCATGAGATACCTCGGGATGCAGCGCGCACTCCCGGCATCATCGATGCCAGCAGCTACTGTAGTGCCGGTCGCGGCGCCTGCTAATGATTGGAAATTCGGTGATAATCCACAGATTCAAAAACCACGGGAACTGAGTGAACTGGCTAGCTACAGTAGCGGTGATATACCATATCAGAGGAATGAAATTATTTAATAATTATACAGTATACGGTGAAGACTGATATGAAGACTGACGGACTGACGGACCTGATCATGCAGTCAAGCCTGCTCCTGATCGATTCAGTCCGGTCGAATCCCTGTCTATTTTTGCAACACCTGAGCCTGCAAATGCAAACGTCATACCCGCCCCTCCCTCCCACCCACCCCTGCATGCAGGAAATCGGAAGAATGGTGGATCATTGCTTGTCACCGGAGCCTGAAGTAAACAGAGCTCAAATTTCCAAGCGAATCGTCGGCAAGGATTCAGCACTTCGACAGAAAGACTGCGGGAACTTTTAGCAGCTGGAAGTCGAAGTAAAGTTAGTGTAGAACTGTACCTGTACTACGTCCTTTGCACAGTGCTTGATTGGGCAAAGTGACAAATGCATGCAGTATCTTATGCTGACTATGTTTGCCAGTTTTGTCTACTCATTGTTCTATATTTGGCTGGAAAGGTTAACAGACTGGGACTGAATTGGCAGTTTGGGACTTTGGGACTTAGGAGTACCAGGAGTTTATTTGTTTTTTCATTTATTTAATTATTTTGGGCAGTGCAAAATTAAAGTGATGAAGCTATTGATATCCATGGAAATGGATGAAATCTGGAACATGTGGATGAAAAATCATTTAACCATCCAAAAGAGTGTAAATTCATCCAAAATGCATTAATATCATTTCAAGATTTGATGGTAATTCAGCAATTTCAAGCATTGAAAAGGAAGAATAACTTGTCAAATATTCCCTGTAAGAAAATTGTATTTCTTTTCAGTGAAAATTCCCTCAAAAAAATCCTTGGGTACATCTATGTTTTCAACCAATTCTTTGATTGTTTCAGAGAATTTTATCATTCACTACACTAGTAATGAAATTTAGTAGTATCGCACTAATGGGTTTGAAAATGTTGCAAGTTTTACACACTTTTACTCTTGATGAAGATTTTACCAAGACCACAAATATTGTTACTACTGAAAGATTAAGGGGATCTCTATAAATATTGTTGGCAAAAATATCCATCAAAAGTACAAAATTATAGGATTTAAAAATCAAGAGGTCAATTTATTTATATTGGTGATAATTCATTACTTTAGCATAGTTCTAGACAAAAGGCCTAGACCTCAAAACTATACTTATCTTAGTTAGTGGTATGAAATGAGACCTATGTGAAGATATAAGTCACAATTTTGGATATATGAAATACCATAAATTTAACAAAGTTGACGTTTCAATTAGTGTGGTTAACACTAAATTTCATTATTAGTATATTGGTAGGTTTATTGTAATCTCCTAGGTGATTGTAAGAATTGGTGGTTGATTTCGTAGCGTTTTAGCAATTTTCATGCTATTGGAGAAGTGTATTAGAAAATTAGAAAAAAACTTAATTTAAAGTGTGGCCATTGAATATACTTTCAAGAAAAAGGTACCCTAAGAAGAAAATTCTTAGAAAAATTCTTTGAATAGGAAATCTAGAAAAGTTTAGGATCTCAAGAAAATAGGTACTTTGATGTTTTAATTTGTAAAATATAGGAAACAAAATTATAAAGATACCAAAATTGGCCACTTCGTAGGACTTCAAGGTGAAGAGATTTCATCAAAAGAATGATCTTGAAACCATCTTCAATATTCAAAAGTGTGCATGCAAGGGATCCTTGTTTGCACAAACATGGATGACAAAAAATAATACTCCCTCCATCCCAAAATGATCTTCCTATTGCACTTTATGACTTGCAAATTTGTTGGGTTCAGCTTTAGATTGCTAGCTAGAACCAACAAAACAACTCAAAGCAATAGTTCCTTCTCCATCCATGCAATTATCAATCGAAAGACAAACGAAATGATTGAAGGGGTCAATCAACATTGTTCATTCTTATTTTTTGCATCTCTTTGATTATTGCCCAATTGAAGAAGATGAAGCTTCAAGAAGCAAAATAGTGGTCCACACATGGACTTAGGCCCACACTAAATGCCCACAAAATGACAACCTCACACTCAATAGTTTAGTGCCCATTGGTGCTCTTTTAAATGCCCACCAAATCCCACTTTTCAATACTCCAAAATTGCACTTTAAAAAGGGCTCTCAAACTCAAAGTTTATAGGACAACAATTATAAGTTCACCAAAATCTACTTATAGCACAAAAATGGTTTTTAAAATTTTATTTTTAGCCTTAATCCAAAACATTTTGTCCAACAAGAAGATCATTTTGGGACAGAGGGAGTATATTTTTAAATGCCCCTTAACCCTTAAAGTTCTTTGACTAGGTATTCACCAAAAACACACCAAAACTACCACTTCTAGTACAAGTAAAAAAATTTAGAAAAGAAAATATTTTTGGACACAAGTAACCATAGGATCCTATTGTATGGTGGTTTGAGAAGATGTGGAAAAAAATTTGGAAATTTCCACCATGTGGATTGCAAGATATTAACCTTTAAAGTGACAAAAACCAATGTTTGGGCTGCGCAAAAAAATGGGAGCTACACTTCACAAGGTCACATTTGTATATAAAAATGTCCGAAATGGTGGTGCTTCTTTGGATTCAATCTTCAAAGCAAGTTGATTACATGCTTGAAAATTTTCAGATCATTTGGATTTGTACAACATATAGGAAAAGATAGTAAGTAGAAAAAAGTAGATAATGATTCAAATACTAAATCGTTGAGAATTTAGTTATGGAATTGAAAAATGCCAATCCCAATGGTTGTCATGTTGTAATAAACAATCTCCATTCTATGATTTTATTTTTTTCAAAAAATATTGAAAATTCAATTAAATAAAGGATTTCAAAGTTTATTTTAGAGTAAAGATTCCATAACTACCTGCAAACTAAAACTCCTCATAACCGTCATTTCATTGATCAAAATGGAATGATTCAAAGCTTTCCCCATATATAAAAATCAAGAAAACCAATTCCAAATTTTTTTTTCCTGAAAAAAGTGATTTGTTTTATTTGTTCTTGCTGCCCAAGCTACTTGAGCTGCCTGAGTCGAGAAACAAACAACTTTTGCATCATAGCTTTTCACTTGTATACTCAAACGAAATGAAATTTAGCACTCATGGAAGATATTCCTTATCCACATCTTGTAAAAAAATTTCAGCCTAAATAAGTCAAATATCCACTCACATTTACATGCCCCCAAAGGTAATGTTGCCAAAAACACAAAGCCCGTCTTTTAGAGGTTAATAGGACCATGCCTGCTTGTTGTGGTAATAGACCACATAAATTCTAGCTCTAGATCATTAATTTTGGAGACTAACCCCATACTAAAAAGTAAAAAAATCCTAAATTCAAAGTGTGAAAAATTAATAAATTTTATTTTTTATTTCTAAGAAATGAGAGATTTGATAACTATCAAATCATCCATCTTAAATAAAAATTTCAAATTCTTTGGCTCTATGCTTCGAAAGTTGTAGCAATAGACAAGTCCATCACATTAAGTGTGATGTAGGAAATGCTACCATATGAGTGTGGAGTGTGGAGCTTAGAGTAGAGAGTTTAGCTTTAGTGAGCCTAAATTAAAGCTTGTTTTAGAGGTTATTCTTTAAAACATAGGTATTGTTGGAAGGTGTAAGACTTAGTACCCTATAACCATTGAAGATATCCTATAATATAAGGCACCTTATAGATAATGTTATACAAACCTATAACCACCGAAGGTCGTATATGTTCTACACTCTAGCTCTAAACTCATATAATAGCTTTGTTCCATATGATGCCATAATCAAATAATCAACCACCAATTCTTTCAATCACCCCTTTAAGCAACTAATTTTAATAGAACAACTTGTATACTAGAATGTATGCAAGCAAGGGAAAAATGAATGGAATCATCCATGATATGAGTATGATCATCCACAATATTATGTATTGTTAGTTACTTTCATTCAAGTATTGGCGAATATCATACTTTTTGAGCAATTTCATCCAATTTCACCTATTTTTCTTAGTGTTAAAGTAGTTGGTGCCCTAATGTCAAAATTAGGTAAGATTTTGGCAAAAATTCACTAAAAGGACTTTTGTTTCCATTAAATACTCAAACTTAGGATACTCCATTCACAAGTCAATTTCTTATATAATTAATTAAAAATGAAGAAGAATTTCCAAAATTTTGAGAAAATCCAAATTTTTGGTCCAAACAACAAATCTAACATTTCAAGTTTAAGGTATTTGAATGTTTGGAAATCATATAAATGAGTAGAGATGCCATGCATGAAGAATATTGTAGAGAAAACTCAAAAAAGTTATGAAATTATGGAAGAGCTTGAAGAACAAAGAGCCAAACATTTATATAAAATGATAGAGGTTGTAGATTATGTGAAGAAGATTATCAAGAACATTGTGAAAAAGTTGGAGAGTTAATGAAGAAGACCATTTAAAATTTGAAATGGCTAATTTTGAATCCATGAAATACTTAATTCCAAGCGTCAAATGCCTATCAGTGACTTTAATCCCTAAAGGACCGAAGCACATTTTAGACACAAATTGTGAAAAACTGATAGTTTTTAGGGCAGTGAGAATTTTTTTTTATTCAAAATTCAACCCTACAAATTTGTACTAGACTACTATAGGAATGTGTCGAATTTTTTTAGAAACTTTGATCGTGCAGATTGAAAGATTATAACGTTTGAAGTTAGGAATAAAAGTTTTTTATTTGACCTTGCTTGATAGGGCCAACAACCTTTAACTCCTCCTAGAGAGAAATTTTTACACTACACATGGTTATATTTTTTTATATTTGCATCTTACATCATGTAAGTTACATACCTACCAAATTTCAGAAATAGAAGAGGTGTTTTGCACATGTTGCCTGAGCTGCCAAAAAATTTAGGGCATCATAACTTTTGATCTGGGAATCCAATCGGAAAAAAAAATTAATATTCCTACTTACGGGATACATGTTCACACCTTGTGTCAAAATTTGAAGAACATCCGTTTGAAAATGACTTCATACAAACCTACTAGAGATTACTTGCGTACATTCAATGGCCATTCGGTCCTTTAGGGGTTAACCAAAAAAGGATGGGCTTACTAATGACTATGAAAATCATCTTTTAGGTTTGAAAAAAAATCCAAAAGTACTCATTAGAAGTCAAAGTATTGTACAAGACCTCCCTTTTTCACACCAAATTGTGAGGATGAATAATTGTAGTTCTATTCTACACTGAAAATTATGTCATTTATATGTCATTTATCAACCAAAAAATGGCCAAAGCATCCTTTAAGGGTTAAAAATAATTCTTCAACACTAGGATGTTGGACACTACCTACAATTTTAAATTAGAAACTACCTTTAATTAGGTGTTGTTCACCTACTAGCTTTGCTTTAACCACACTCCTAATTTGTCATTTCTTGAGGGTCAAATTTACTAATTTAGGAATCAACATGCCCATTTAGGAATCAGACCTCTTCCATCAAAAAAATAAAATTAGGTGGGTACCTTCAAAACCACCACTTTTTGCTACGAAGCTGAATTATTAATATTATGCGAGTCGAACTTTCATATTTTCTTGTTGGAAAGTGAATGGAGGTTCCAACTCACTAAAGAATGCGACATTTGGATATCATAGGGTGAATGGATGGTTGAGTGGACCAAAATCACTGTCACAAAATTGTTTTCAGGGACCTCTTTTTAATACAAGCACTATTGTGTATAATAAAAAATGTATTTTTTAATTAAATTGTCATACACTTTATTCTATATATGGTTGTTTTCAAAACCATGTAATTAGTGTTTAAAAAATCTTTCACATCAACCCCTAAAGATATTTGACTATGTTTTCACCTAAAATGCTCCAAAATTATCATCTCTAGTACAAGTACCAAATTTTAGAAAAAATAGATTTTTGGACAAATATAACCATAGGATCTTGTAGTAAGCTGGTTTGGGAATATGTGGAAAAAATTTCAGAAATTTCCACCTTTGGATTGCAAGATATTAGCATTTGAAGTGACAAAAAGCCATTTTTTGGCCTTGCAAAAATCTGGGCAGATGCACTTCACAAGGTCAAATCATTATGAAAAATTGCCCAAAATGGTTGTAACTCTTTGGATTCATTCTTCAAGTCATGCTGGCTACATGCTTGAAAAATTTTAGATCATTTGGAATTGTACAACATATAGGAAAAAAATAGTAAGTTGGAAGAAGTAGAGAATGATTCAAAATACTAAATTGTTAATAATTTATTTATGAAATTGAAAAATGTCAATCCCAATGGTAAAATTGTTGTAATAAACAATCTACACCTCACGTTTTTATCTTTTTCCAAAAATATTAAAAATTGAGTTAAATAAAGGTCTTCAAAGTTTATTTTAGAGTAGAGATTCCATTACTACCCACAAACTACCCACAACTAAAACTCTTCATAACTTTCATATCATAAATCAAAATGGAATGATTCAAAGCTCTCCATGCACATAAAAATTAGGAAAAGAAATTTCAAATTCCCTCGCCTTTGTAGGGTACCATAGCATGTAGAATGGCTACTTGCCTATGAACTTCCAAGGACATCTATAGAGTCACCAAATGCCGCTTTTGGTCCACTCAAACATGCAAATACCCCATATACAAAAGTTGTGAAGGATCAAAGTTTTTTTGGTAGATGTTCTACAATCATTTCTCCAACATATGTTCATATTGATTTTGGAGATATACACAAAGTGATGATGGCAATTTTAGGCAAGGTCCAATTTTGGATTCATTTATTTTATAATGTAAACTTTGGGTCCTAATCCAAGATGCACCCTAAACTATTTGGTGATGGTGTCATGGTGGTCAATTGATGATGTACCCAAACAGAATTTTATGGATGTAGGTTTGATACCTTGCAACAACAAATTCTTTACCTTGTGTGAAATCAACTTCTCTTCATAGTGGAAAATTCTTGTAGTGTGTTTCCTGACACATCTAGTTAAAAAAAGAAAAAAAGAAAAATAATTGGGTCCATTCAATCATGCCTACATAAGGCTATTTTTTCATTTTTTTATAAAGTGCCAAGGTGGCAATATAAAATGTAATAGTGATGCTCCAAATTTCAACAATCATCCACATATTGGATAGAAAATATCCCATTAGCACATCACATATCCACAATTCTATTTTCATCCACAATTTGATGATTTCATCCAAGATTTTTTTAAAGTTTGAATTCCTTTGTCACCAATTTCTAGCCAATTTTTTTTTCCTGGTGCAATCTGACACTACTTCACCCCCACCCACCCACCCACCCAAAAGTCCTGGGCCTACAGCTCAAGCAAATCAAAAGTCAAAACAAAGGCGAGACCTAATTCCACCGGAGGGCGGGAGTGATCGGCGGCCAGCACTGAGTTCAATTCATTGGCAGGCATCTATTCCGGATCAGCGTGACACTTGTGCACATGTAAGTTTTGTGGGCAATGGAACAGATAGAAAGGGAACATTTCTACACCACATTACTGTAGCAGTCTTACTGGTAGTTGACGGCTGTTGACACGGTATGCTAGCGCCGAGAAAAGACCCGGAAAGCTACCTCCCCAGTTTCCCCTGTTAGACATACCGTCTGATCCAGCTCTTGCTGACTTTATAGACTTGAATAAAAGCCATCAATCGGTTCAAATCAAGTCGTCACATTTCAGCTTTGTGGGCCGGGGTAGATCGATGTGTTCGAGTGATCGATCGGATGCAAAAGTTTCCATTGTCTTTGATCGATTAGGTCAGGTCATATGAATGCTATTCGTCAGTTTCATATATGTATCTAGCTTCAGTTGTAGACGGATATATGACTGTACGTAATTATGGGGAGATTTCGAAGGTTCGACATTTGGTTGGGGATAATTTAAATCAAATTTGAAGTAAACCAGAGCTAAAAACAAATACTCCGAGGTACATTAACCCCCGAACTCCGGTCCAGTTTTAGTTCATTGATCCTAGCAGGGTAGTACAAGATGTTTAGGTGAGGGTTGCCCCTAGCTAGCTACCAGTCTTCGCGTCCGTAACTAGCTCTTCTCACGATTCCCAGTAACCTCTTGAAGAATTGTATCTTAGACTCTTGCTCTCAGTTGGAATTAGAGGTTGGCTCGTCCATGTTAGACAATTATTATATTGAAGCTTCTACATTTAAAATAGTTAGTATATCTTGACTGTGTTCTTCTTTGGTCCTAACTCTTCTCATTAATATTCGTAGTAAGTAACCACTTGAAGAATTTTTTCCTTGCAGTTAGAATTAGTGATAATTCATCCAAGTCAGGTAAATAATCACATATGAATTCGTATATCTTGCCCTAAAAACACACTCAGTAAGCGAAGCGGCAGTATGTAATTGATCGCTTCCGGAATGACGCCCGGAATTGAACGTACGTACGAACGTCAGTCTTCTTCTTTCTCTCAGTAGGTGGGGGGAGATTGTTGCAAGTAGCTAGTGTGTCATCTCGCTCGAGATGACGTCAAACAATGACTGTATTATCGAACCTTCTATATTAAACAGATATTTCGTTAAAATGGTGGTATTCGTACGCCATCTTTCCATTTATTTTTTAGGACTGGTATAGATTTTAGACATCATGTTTTGACATCTAGGAGTGGTATACATTTCAAAATGCACGGTCTGAACCTCAAAGTGCCAAGTTTGTGGAATATCGCCGTTTCAACGAAATATCTGTTATTATGGGCAGTACGTACGTACAGACTGGAAGTAAAGAGAATCAGATTGCTTACATTGTCGATTCATATATTCTTGACAGAAGCATTCTTACACGTAACGTTGAATATTGTGCTTTCATCAGACTTAAATAATTCAAGCTCGTCCTTCACTTCATCAGGTACAGTACAACCTCTGAGATCATATCGAAAATGTCAGGAAGTGGATCCTCAAGGTATAAAGGAGTCCGAATGCGGAAATGGGGCAAGTGGGTGTCGGAGATACGAGAGCCTCATCGACGAGCTGAAGCACGAAACAATCGAATCTGGCTCGGCTCCTTCCGCTCTGCCGAAGAAGCGGTACAATCCACAGATTCCCTTTTCTCAAATACATCAGAGTGATCTGACGCATGCATGAATTCTGCCAGTGTGTGATCAAATCCCGGTATACATTCTCTAGCCCGTCTCAAGGTAACTCAAGTAAATCAGTTACTCCACCAGCTTTAATATGTTCCCGTGATTAATTAGTGTCGGTTAAAGACATTGCTCGAAATTATGTAACCAATTTAGCTCGCTACATTAGTTAGTCATACTGAAGAATGCAGCTGATAGTCAAATTCCATCAATTAAGCTGCGAGGCTAAATCAAGTAGATCCCGAAACCTGGTGCACACCGAAAAATCTTAGGTTTCAGTTGAGCACTCGAAACTCCGCCAATTTCACGCACAGGAGAAATTCAATATGGAAATTCGAAAAATGCTCTTCCGAGTCCAAATTCCATTCCGATTGTATTTTAGTGTTTCCGATTGTAACATTACTGGACATTGACTATGGATTCCGTCAAAAAATTTATAGACGGGCACTTTGGATATCTTCTGGGCGGCTCCTTGCTGGAAATTAATGTCCATGTTTCCTTGACAGGCTCACGCATACGACGCAGCGCTCCTGTGCTGCCGCGGGCGCACCTCCGCCAACTTGAATTTCCCCAACTACAACTACAGTATACCGTCCGGAACACCAGGAAGCTACAGCATCCGTGAGATTCAAGCAGCGGCAGCGGCGGCCGCTGCCGAGTACGCGGGACGCCCGTTCTCGTACAGCAATTTCATGTCCCCCTCGGCGGAGAGCTCCTCCTCGGACAATGACGATGAGGTCGAAGATATCACGTATGACGAAGAAGCTCAATCTTCACAGCCTTCCTGGGGTGGCAACAACTGGTCGCCTTACGACGACCCAGGCTATCAAGGTTCTGCTCCTCCTGGAAATTACGATGACGACGACGACAGTGATGAAGATAGTGACGATGATGAGCCCCGGCTATGGTGATATCGATCAGATGTATTGATCAGATCGATCACCCAACTAGAATTCCAGTATGGTCGAAATTCGGCGGGGAGATTTAATTAATATTAAGTTTATTCCCTGGCATTACGTGAGCTGAATGTTAATTTAATTGGTTGACTGAGATACTTGGACTTTTGTATTGTCTAGGGAGCTAGCTATTTAGTTAAATAGTTGCAAGTTTTGTTCCTTAGAAATGTATAATTGCAATCATCCTCGAGGGTCGATATAATCGTTCAGAGTGTGTACTTGATGTGGTCTGGCGTTCCGTGCCATCCTGATAATAATAAAAAATCTGCAACTGTGTTTCGTATCTAGATTTTGTGCAGCTGTTAATGTGGGCCTGACTGCATGTCCATGGTCCTCTTGAATCCCATGTCAGGTAGACACTGGCATGTGCTGGATGATCAGTTGTACACTGGGAATAGATGACAATAGTTATGGAGTGGACCAATTTCAGTTGATTATTTGGTGCAGTGAGAGATCATATGCGGTGTAATACTGTTGGCGAATATAGCCATTTTTATTAATATGGCGTGTTTCAAAGTACCCATGTTTTGGCTTTCAAGTGCCCAAAGCTCTACAAAAAGAGCCTGACGGATGTAAATCTGAGGTAAAACTGTGCTAATTTTATTGTAGTCAGCTATTTTAACCAAAACGAGGTTCAGTATGAATTCACCCTGAGGTCTCTCTATGTAAAATTCAAGTTATTCTCCTCTCCCTTTACAATGTCCATGTTGAAACTGAAGGGATAAGTTACACTGATTTGTCGTAACAACCCGTGAGACACTAATTTACAGAAGTAATTACACTATTTTAAATTAGGGTAGGTTGAAATATTACTGTACTATGCCAATTTTCAGAAAAATAATATATTGTGGTGAAAATAACTTTTCTGCTAGGTGACGCTAATTCCCCCCACTATTACGACAAATGGCAGTGTTGCTTACATTTGGATTTTGCCTCTCTGGAGGGGTTAACTTAATGGTTTACTGGGTGCCCAGTAGTAAGTGAGGTGAGAGAAGGGATGAGACTCATTAGATCCGTTTGGCCATTTGGATACCTCAATGTTATTCCATGGGTGTGAGCGAATGTGACGACAGATGGCAGATATCTAAACGTTTCATTTCCTCTGTTTCCGAAACAGATGACCGGTACTCCAGCATACGGGAACCACCGGCACGTAAAGGCGGGGCTCCTCGTATATCGACATATCAAGCGGCCTTTGTCGTCTTCCAGTGCCATGCCAGTTGCGCACTTGCGCAGGAATTCGTATTGACATTGATTCCCGCTCTCATCAGTCATCACAGTTCTGATCACCGAATCTCGTTGGGACTGCTGCTGCCAGAGTGCATGCTTGACTGCCGGTCAAAAGCATGATTCCTCCCTCATCAGATCGAGTGAGTTCTTTTCGGTTGGTTTCGGCTATTTTGGGATGGTTTCAGCTTTTGGGCCGGAAAAGAGGGAATCCGTTACTAGATGTGGGTATGATGCTCATGCAAATCGGTGGTCCGAGTAGTAGGTCTGCCAAGTGCCAACAACTAGCACTGATGAAGAGAATGTTGGTGACCGGTCAGAAGAGAGAGCACGTGATGAATATGTATTATACTCCCTCAAATTGTGCGACGCCAAAAGCTTGCAAAAAAGAGACCCCAAATGATGTAACAGAGCTTCGTCGTTTGCTGTCGGTGCATCACGTGGACGCAGCAACCCATGAGAATGTCACGAGACAGGAAGTTCGGGTTCACACTCGGGAGTTCTTCACATCCCTCTACTGCTCACAGTGATTATCACCTCGGAGGAAAACGAAGGAACTAATGACAATGTTCGGGGAGAACCGCCGGATAGTTCATTGTGAGCCGGCGGTGGAATTTGGGGAAAAAAGGGTTGCAATTTGAAAGCATCGGAAAACATCAGGTAGAAATTTTATTAGAAAATTTCTATTAGGAGTAAAAAATAGAGAAGAAAAAAAAAAAAAAAAAAAGCAGACTCCGTACTCAAAAAATTGGTTTTACATGGGAATCAAAAGAAAATGAAAATAGCTAATAATATGAAAAAAATATCCCAAATTTCCAAATTTGATCACCTTGTTTGTCACAGACTCACACAAGACTAAGGACTAAAAAAAAATCCAAATTCTTTTTTAAATTTAAAAGAAAGAGAAAAAAAATTTCCCCTAGATTTGCACATTTGTTGAAAGTCAAACTGCCTTGCATGGAGTCCAGATTTTCTGTAATAATAATTCTAAAGAAAATTATTTTTTCAAAATTTTCTTTTATAACGAGGAAAAGAATATTGGTAAAAAAAATTCAAAAGAAATCAATTTTTTTGATAGAGAAGTGCCAGCTTTGCCCTACACTTATGGTATATACCACAAGTCACAAGATGATCAAATTTGGAAATTTGGAAGTTATATTTAGAATCAAAGACCTTGAAATAGCTTCATTGCTTCATGAAGTCACAAAATACAAGACTAACTATTGTTTTTGAAATAGAGATTAAATTTTTACATTTATCAACCAAGATGAAAAATTTGGAGTTTGTGTATTTTTACCTTTTTTTCTTTTAGTGTGAACCAATAAGGTGATGCAATTTCTCTTTAATTCTAAAGTTCATTTTCATTTTCAGCCCCCAAAATGTTAAAAATAGTCACATTTGTGTCAAGATTTTTCAATGAAAAAAATCCAAACAATGACAATTGAAACTATAAGATCTTAATTCCATCTTTACATAGAACACATACACAAAGTTTTAAACTTGTTTAAATTCTTTACTACTCATGAGATCTATAAGTTCAAAGTAGAATTTTTTTTTCCACTACTACCTTGGGGGGATCTCATTTGTTCAAAAAATCAATGAGAATTACAGGATAATGAATTTAGTTTTCATCTTTTAGTATGATGTTGCATCTTTTGGTATGATGTAAATGCTAGGGTTGGAAAGGGGAAATTAGCACACCAAATTCAAAATTTGAATCCACTTTTTGCAAAATTTATGTGCCTTGTATTACTTAGTCACTTCAATCTCATTGAAAAAATCAAATATCCAAAAACATATATAAATTCATCAAAAATTCAAAAACATCATTTTGAAATGGTAGATTGTTGCAATGTAAGAACAAATCGTAAAAATTGAAATTTTTTTTGAAAAAAATGTATTAAAATACAATTTTATACTTTAGAAGATAATTTTTCATGCCATAGTTGTGAAGGGGGAATGTCCTTGTGTGTTAAAAAAACTTTCAAGTGGCAATTCCTTATTGTAAGTCCTTCATCAATTACAAAAATTGAATTTTTGAGGTCAAATCACTCAAATTCATAGAAAATGCATCTAAGCATACCAATATGACCAAATTATGTTACTAGATTAGTATGGAAATGCTCATTCCAAAATATGAATTTTGCACACAAACAAGTCTTAAAAATGTCAATTTGTAGCAATTCACTGAAACCTTGAAATCCACAATGTATTTGCAAAGAAGATTAGCGGTTAAAGAGGATTTCCAAATTTCAACAGATCCTTGTTTAGGGTTAAGCTTAGCTACCTAGGAGCCCTAACGATCTACTCTAGCATTTTTCTTACTACCATTGTACTTATCTTATTAAATGTAAGTGGCACTTATTTGCCAAATGTACATTATATTAAATAAGTGCATCTTGAAATATTAATATATAGTATCAAATTTCACCCTTTTTTTAGTACCACTATAATTTTGCATCATCACTAATATAACAAAGTTGTGAGTGTAGTTTTTCATGAACCTTTCTTTCAAATCATTGGAAGTGTTGGTGGATTATTTATATGTATTTACAACATTAATTTATCATATTAGTAGGGGCATTAATTAGTGTCACTTGTAAAATTAGTGTTGCTATAATTTTCAGTTTGTAGGAAATTAACCCTTATTGGACCAATGCCCCATGACATAACAAATGAAAGTCCAAACAACTGTACATATAATCTCAATTTTTAGCATGATTTTTTGAATCTTTTTCACAAAGATAAGAAAATAAATTAGATTTAAGAAAACTTGATATTTATTTTTATAAGTGCCAGGCTAATGACTGTGGAAATCATCCATTTTGGAACAATGTGACAACATCCACTTCAAAAAATCAAAATTACTCATTGGGAGTCAAACTATTGTAAAAGATCTCCCCTTTTCATCCCTAATTCCGAGGATGAATAATTGCACTTTTGTCCTACATACAAGAATTCCTAGCCATTCATCCAACAAAAAACGTCCTTGCGTTGTTTAGGGGTTAATCATCAATTTAGAAGACCAATAAAGTTGCACACGAAGACCATTACAATATGTAACTATCATAATTTGTCATCCTGTTACTTTGCATGGACTAATTCAATCTTTGGGATCAATTAGGGTTTGATTTGGTGAGATAAGAGGAACCAAAATGACCAAAGAAGTAGTGCTAATAACAAATATTGATAAAGAGTTTGTTAACACTACCTCAATTTTGACTTTTTGTTTTTTAAAGATTTAAGGAAAAGGAGATAGGAAAATATATGAACAATTAAAAAATAAAATTGGAGTTATAGCCAATTGGGTTCTTTTGCTTTTGAACTAAATCATCCCCTTCTTATTTTTTCTTTGCAATTCTTATTTTTTTAATCAAAATTTGTAGTCTAGTGCTTACAAAAGTCACAACTTTCTACATTCATATGTTGACTTGAGCTTTGAAAGTATACTAAAATTAGTTTCTTTTTGTTGAAGAATTTTTTTGTTTGAGATGCTTTATGTTCAATTGGTATTTAAAAATTGTTGATAGGCTACTATTTCAATGACAATAGCAATTTTTATTTTTATAGAACATTTTTGGCAAGCTTTGAATTTGTGTATAGTTGGATTTTACTTTTGTACTTGTTTTTGTATCTTTAGAATGAGTTTAGGTATTGGATGGGGTTGAATGCTTGCAATTGGACTTCTAAACCTTTTTTTAGCTAAATAAAAGTGTTTGATAAGATTGATTACATAAGATTGAACTTTTGGACTTGACTTTGATATTTTTGGACTATATGGGTATTAAATAGGTCTAGGTATATTTTAGAAATAAATTTATAGCTAGTAAATAAGGATTTCATCTATTTTGGTATACTCTTTGTTTCTTGAAAAATCCTAGGATTGTTTACCATGGAATTTTTGAATTCATCAATCTACTACAATATATGCACATTGGCACAAAGTAACAATTTCATCTATTACTCAAATGGTCACATTTCTATACATTATTTTATCCATATTTTGGAGTCCAAAGAAAGTTGGTGTTGCAAATTTTGTAGTGATGTGAAATTGTATTATCATATGTAGAGGTTTAGTACCATATCAATCTTTGAAACTTCAAAGCTCTTTCAACTTTTTAATCAATTTTTCAAATTTTGATATTACAAGAATTTATAGGATTTAATAAAGTAAATGGAACAAAGATGCTATTTGCAAATTATAAATTACTCATGATGGTGGATGTGGTTCTATACCCTTAGTTTCATAATAAAAAAAATTTATGCTAATGATGTTATTCAAATGAAAAACCTTACACTTTTAGAATTTGGTGTCTTTTTACGTTTTATATAGCCAACTCTCACAAATTTTCTAATAGAACCCCTAGTTTTGAATGGTGTCTATATAAGATAATGTGGGAGGTGTGTTGAAAAAATAAGCATGAAATTCTTTTGGGTGATGCTTAAATGGTTACAAGAATGACTATTAGTAGAAATCAAGTTTGAAATCCAATTACTTGCAAAGAAACAATTAATTTGTGTGGAAGTCTTTCTTTCACATTCCCTAATATGTTATATACTAAAACTTTCTTGTTTATGATTGTGTATTTAATTCACAAATGAAAATGTAATATATAATTGAATGAAAGTATTATTGGATATAAAATGTACTTAAATTTCATTTGCAATTTAAAAATTTATATCTCCCAAATATATTTCACATTGTAGAAAAATGATTGCATAAATTCCACACATCAAACTATAAACACATGCTAGAAAGCCATTTGTCCATCCAAAGCAATGCAATTACAAAGGATCACCCTAGGTAGTGCAATTACAAACCACATAGTCGTCTACAAAGAGATCCACCACTTTTAGTGCAAATTTTCATTTTCCTAAATTTTTATGTAGGAAGTGGTAAATTTGTTGCCTTGAAAAAGACATTGTTTAGTACAATGCATTCAATGTAGAGTGTGCATAAACTATCCCTTTTCAAGTACCTACTTGGTCAATGTTTATTATAGATATTACAATCAACATATCACCTCTTTCTAGATAAGGGATGCATTTAGAATCCTAATAGTTTTAGCACCCTCCAAGTATTTGCATAAATTCTTGATGCTATAGAGAATCGGTTGAATGTAGAGGACGTGACATAAGAGAAATTGATTTTGTGACAGTATATACCAGGGCTTTATAGAGGGATGATATGGTTACCACATTGAATCCCCCAAAAAATTTGGCTAAAACATAGTGAAAAATTATGAGATTTTCTACTATAATACTTTAGAATAAAAAAATCCTTGAATAAAAATTGCCCAATTGTGGATGAAAATAGAATTAGGGATATGTGATACGTGCTACAATGATATTTTCTATCCAATACGTGGATGAATGTTGAAATTTGGAGCACCACAATAATATTTTATATCCCCACTTTGGCACTTCATAAAAAATGAAAAAAAGAAGCCTTGGTGTGTGCAAAAGAGAATTAGGGTTAGGGTTAGACAACGGGAGGATTTTAGGGTTTGGATGATGCGTGAGCATCAATTGCAGTTTAGTTTTCGGCGCTGAATCCGGCGATCATGCTTGACGAGCCTCAAGATATTCTACTTGTGTACGGATCGGATTCACTGTAGTTGATCCCTCGGAGTGAGAGATATCAGGCTGGCGTCGCTGTTCTTTCTGCTGCTTTTTAACATTTTTTTTCTCCTCCTGCTCCTCTGCTTCATCCTGCTCCACCACCACTACCACCACTTCCAACTCCACGTCGTCACCTGTTTCTTCTTCTTCGTCATCCTTATCATCTTCCTTGCCTTGATCCAAAGCATTTAATACCCACAGGGACCCGCATTTCATTTTTGTGTTCGCCGAGCATTCTGTGTAGCAGCAGCCGAGTCCATCGTGGGAGAGTATATTAATGGACTTTTTTCACAAACAGATTTGGAGGGTCTATGCCCACCTCCTGATTCCTTGGGAGATTGTGACTAAGTTTAGTTGCCGATGTTTGAGATGAAATTTAGTATGCATTTTCGGACGGAGACAGGGAATTCGTACTGGTGAAGAAGAAAGTTGGCTTTTGGTCATGCAACGTGATTATGAAAGAGACGTAATGCTTAAAAGTGCCGGTCACTTTACAAGGGCTTAATTGGAAGTTTCTTATGAACAGGATGATTTTCGGTACAATTGTTAAGATCATGGAGCTGTATCTCCCGAGATTTTAATCAAGAGGATCTACGGAATTCAATATCATGATAACTCTCATTCAATTTTCAAGCCTCATGACCGATCTTTTAGTACATTCTGAAATCGTTCTTTGAGTCCATCAGAGAACATATGAAAAGCAGGATATGATCTGGACTAACTGAATATGGTTGAGAATGGGAGCGATTGAAGTGATGAATGTCAAAAGCCCTTAGAACTCATGTGAAGATTTCAAAAGATCATAGCATCCTGAATACCTTGATTTTTCTTGAACTAGCAGAGGTGCCAATCATATCATTGTAAGAAAGCTGCACAACATGCTTGCGCCACCTTTTCAATTGAATGATGCGCACGCTTCCTAGTTCGTTCAGGGTTGCATAGATTTGAATGTCAGCAATAACCGATGTACCATCTATGACCCAATCCAAATTGGAATCGAGGATGCACCGGATTCTATTGGGAGGACCCGGGAGACGAGACTGCTGTGAGTATCCAAGAATCAAGAGAAAATCTCACAATCCTCAAGTCGAATTGAGAAGTGATAGGTTTCAGTAATTCAGAGCCAGTATATTTTAAACAGTGACACCGAATCCAAGAAGCCATGACAGCGGAGGCACCGAACTGCAGAAATTAACCATGGAATTCACTGAAGCGGATGCCACAAGTTGAAAGAATCGTCCTACCTATTCAACAGACATGCAGCCGTAATCCTGGCTACAATATACTGTTCTTCTTCACACTCCAAGGAATGCGAGCCATGATACAAAGGTGTCCACATTCGCATTGCCTGAGCTCCGTTGGGTGGCAAATCTCGCTACGAAAAAAACTCACGTCAACCTGAGCAGAAATTGCCGCAGTAGGTTTAACTCGCCGTGTCCTTCCCCAGCAACGAAAAGAGCCTTCCCAGAACTCGATGCGAGGTTGATAATTAGGGTTATTAGGGTCGAGACACCAGGAACCCAAACCGCAGGTGCTCAGCTGCTGTACACGCCTGTAACCACTTGTGTACCTATTGTCAAAGAAGCGAATTCAGAACACCTATCAACAACACTTCGATCCTTCAAGACATTTGCATGCAGTGTCCAAATAACGCATTGTTTGCTGCAAATTTAGGGTTCCTCTGTCAGACAAAAACATACGAAAATTCGAAGTGATGTACTACCTTAGGGTTAGTAGCAGTGCTACATCTCCTTGTTAGGAAACAGTTGTTAAAGCTTCCTGCCGTCTCCTGGCATGGACGACTGGGCGAGGCGATATGTGCTCGCTGTTGTTCCGGGATCCAAGACTAGCTTGGCGTAACAGCTTCTGAAACTCCTGTAAACTGATTCTGCCATCGCCGTCTGTGTCTGCTTCGTCCAGTAACGTGTCCATTGACCCCTTCAATCCTGTGGCCTGTAAAAGAATGCAATCAAGGAGTCAGAATCAATGTCCTGATGAGCATGACCATCATTGAAAGGGTTCATTACTATTTAGGGTTTCCTGAAAGGCTTAGTTGCTGGTACTTACAATTTTCAACTCCTCCGCAGTGATGTAACCATCGCCATCGAAGTCGAATTGGCTGAAAGCCGCTTTGGAGCGCTTCTGCCACTTCTCCGAGTCGCTCTCCTCCAGTTGGTGCACATGAATTGTAGCAGCAACAAATTCATCGAAGTCCACGATGCCGTCTCTATTGCTATCCATCTGTTGCAACAAGAACAAAGCAACCGTGTGAGAAGGTAGGAAACCGATTCCAGCTGTTTTGAGTGGTTCTCATTGTCAGAATAGGAACTTCTTTTGTTGCCATCTTTTGAGAGGATTCCAACGCACTATAATATGTATTATTTGGATACTCTTTGAATAAATTATGATTGGTGTAAGTTTCAAGTAGTAGGGTCTCAATCACGAGGCTAGACTACAGGTACTCTTAAAACACGAGTATTGCATTGTTAATGTTTTATAGAAGCATCTTTGACAGTGAAAGCACCTCCACATTCATCTCATTTCTTATAAGTCAAGTGTTTGAATGGTACTTGCATTGAACATGGAAGAATTTCAAGCCACAGGAAATGGACCCCTCAGAGTGGGTTCACTATCTTCCAAGCAATTTCCATTTTCCAGGTTAAGAATTTGAATATCACCACCGTGACTACATTTCCGCCCCCATGTACCGTTGTACATTGTGTACTTCAAGTTCAAAAGTAAGAGTGCACTCACAGCTTGCAGAATCTCCACAATGCGCGACTCCTTAATAGTCCAGGGTCGATCTTTCTGAAGGGCATCTCGCATCTCCTCCAGGGTGATGGTGCCATTCCGGTCGATGTCAATAGCATTGAATTGATCTCGCAGGTCAGCAATATCTGTGCTATCCAGTGTGCTTGCAAGAGCCTGCAATGGGAGCAATTGCATCATGTTGAGCACAAAAAATATTAGAAACCAAGCACTTGCTAGCAGCTACAAATGCTGGCCCTGGTCATCAGTTTGGGGTACACGCAACGCTCTCTGATGAAAACCTATGTCACTACACACTCCTTGTATACTCTCAGAATCTGTCATGTTACAGTGTCCACGTCTGATTGAACAACTTCAACCTATAAACATCCAGAAGATGCCCATTTCTTCACCCAAGGAAATGTCATTATAGACAATTGCAAGGAGTCTTTGCGAACCCTTACACTAAGAGCAAGCTGCTTCAGGCGACTGTACTTCACAAACTCCCGCATGTTGGACAAGACGGAAATATCCAAAGGAATGTCCGAAGCATCGCCTCCCTCTTTGGCCCAGGGATGAGCTGCGGACGAAGAAGAAAATCAAATCAGCTAACGAATCTTCGTATATGATGATTATTAGAAAATGCGATTCCCAGATTTGAAAATACTCGAGACTGCCTTAAATGACGTAGTAATTGGCAGGTTTTACATTTAGAAACTACCTCATTTGCAGGGTTTTCTCAATACCTAGAGTTTGCTTGGAGGTTTCTACCAGTAAAAACAATTTGATTTATGCAATTCTCTTTAGATATCAGCTACAAGCAGATACCTCTGAGGTCTATTGTGAAAGAAGAAGATAAGCTTACAGCAATTGACTACTTACACAGTGCTTGAGCTGCTGTCAGTCTAACGGCAGCATCCTTGACGAGCAACTTCTTTACAAAGTCCTTAGCACTAAGACTAATGGTTGGCCACGGCTTCTCTCGAAAGTCTGGCTTCTTTTTCAGTACCTGATAAAGAAAGTATAGAAGACAATGACACATTGATGAGTGCATCAACTTTACCTCCTATTTCCTTAAAAAAAAGAACTGTCCAGAAAATAGACAGCATTGAATACAAGATGCCAGTGACCCCAAAATAGGTTGAACATGACCAATTTATGGATAATAAGTTTTATCACACGCTTCTCACAAGTCGCACTGAATATATTCACATTGCCAAAGGTACGTAAATTTAAAGAAGAGTTGGAAGACGTACTTCATTGAATATGCCCTGTTCAGTTTTGTCCCAGAAGGGTCTTCTTCCACACAGCAGGATATACGTAATGACACCAATGCTCCACACATCAGATTCAGGGCCTGACTTCCTCTTTAAGACTTCGGGAGCCACGTAGTATGCGCTTCCCACAACGTCTTGGAACCGTTTTCCTGCAGTCAGTAACATGCCTAGTGTGAGTATAAGCAATGCACGGCCAAAACTCATGGCCAGTCGCTTGCATGCTACTCCATTCAGAGAAAATGTCTAAAACTGCTCTTTAGGTAGAGGATGCTAGAACCGTAAGGGACCTGATCCCGTCTCCTATACTGATCCCCGATACCAACAGCAACTCATTTATTCATAAACTTGGTTGGCCTAAAATGCAAGTGGGGAAAAAGCATAATTGACTAAATGTCTATGGTCACACTTTGACTGGAAATGGGTTTGGCTCCAACCCCTTCAATAGTGATCTGCAACCTCCCACTCTGAAATTGCTTACAGAATTCATACAAAATGATAAAAATTTAGCTCTTGTACCCAAAGAAGTGCTCTCTCCAGAGCCCTATAAGACACTCCTACGAATTTGTTAAAATGCTTGAAGTAAGGCAAATAAAATCCTGTCTTACTTGAAAGAGTAAAATCAAGGGTTGGGCAGAAATTTGAAGGGCATACCAGGCCTGATGTAATCCGATAGCCCAAAGTCAGTAGCTTTCAAAGGAGAGTCTTCCTTCGGTGACTTGAATAAAAAGTTCTGAAGAGAGATAAAGGTAAACCCTAATCAGTGCAGGGTACTAACCAAGGACTTTAGAAAAAAGAACAAACGAGTATGCGAAAAAAATAGAGAGAATTAACCGCAAATCACCTCGGGCTTCATATCACGGTGGACTACACCGTTCAGATGACACCGAGCTGCAACATTGAGCATTTGCCTGACAATTCTTGCAGCATCTTTCTCACTGTACCGGCTGTCCTTCCTGTAATAGTAGGGCATCCACTAGTTCAATAACTTTTCTACTTGAAATAATTCTTGAAAGGAGCTGCAAAATTAGGTACTTCGGCTCGACTGCTAATTTAGGGAAGAATCAGACTATTCGAGATGCCCTAAACCTCTCACAGAACGAAAGAATTGGAACCAACTATTATTGACAAGTGTAGCTTCTGCCAACCACAATGCAGCCAACACAATCTTATCAATGCTTAATGCTACATTCGAAACGCAAGAGTAAGAACTAAAGCATTACAAGATTCAAAGCCAACACTTACTTCGCAAGAATTCGATCAAGAAGCTCGCCCCCTTCACATAATCTGAAACCCAAAATCACATATAAGAAAGACGAAAACCTGTGAAAACGAGAAAGCACTTGTGAAACCTACAAAACCTGCAAAACCCTAAACCCTACCCCAATTCTCCCCCCAAACCCCAAACCCGGTTCAAACTAAAACAAAGCTAGGGTTTGAAGGAGGCTTACTCCATGACAATGTAAACAAGGTCGTCATCTTCGAACGACGCGTAAAACTGTACAACATTCTCATGCCCTGAGAGCGTCCGCAGAATCTTGACTTCTCGTTTCACATCCTCCACCGAAATTGGAAGCGTCATCTGCACCACAAACAAAATCTCGTTCAAAATGAGCTAATCTCCAACACAAAACGAACCAACTTATACTGCAAACCTGAACTTTAGGGCAACCATCCACACCTGTTTTTTCTCGATCGTTTTCACCGCCATCCTCTCCCCGGTGGCTTTCTCGATAGCCACATACGTATACCCGAACTGTCCATGTCCCAGCAGCTTCCCCAGCGTGTACTTATGCTTAAAATCCCTCTGATAGCCGAAATTCGTCCTCTTCCCCAACGGAATCGTCTCCTTGTTGTCCTTGATGTTGCTCCCCACCCGCGCAGTCGGCTTCTTCCGCTCACCCTGTTGCGACGTCGGCGGTCTCTTAGCAACTTCTGGAACCTTCACATGCTCCACTGGATTGTTATTCTCCACTATCGACTTGGGCCGTCGGTGGCCCTGCTGTTGTGGTGCAGCAGGGATTTGTTGATTTTGTTCCCGATGGCGGTGGTTCCCCGAAACTCCGCCATTTGCCTGATGATTATCAAAAGGGGGGTGATGAGAAGGGGGGTGATGAGAACTTGGGGGGTGATGCTTCTGGGAGGAAGTAACGGTAAGAGCTTGATGTTGCTTCACGCGCGCTTGCTTCGCACGGAGACCTTCGTCGACTTGGTGGTGGTGGTACTGGCGGACGGGGGGGTCCTCGTCTACGGGACTCTTGGTGCAACAACTTCCCATCTTAAGGGACCACAATCATGCCGCGACTAAACTAGTCGATTCCTGAAGACACGAATTCGTGTGTGGAATCAGGTTGGGGAGCCCATTGATGAAGGAACGAAAGATATGAAAACTCGTTGAGCAACACACTTAAATTGGGACTAAAGATGATGAAACTCCTCAATACGTGAATCATAAGATGGTTCTCCTAAACTCAGCAAGAGCGCTCCTGAATCGGAAGGAGCGAAAGAAGAGGGGGAATCCAATCCGCTCCTTTCATGGCCGCTCATGCGCGGCGACCGATTCGGCTCACGTCGAGCGCCTTTTCAGAAATTCAAAGGTCACCACCAGCTAGTAAGGTCACTCCCCACGTCTCTGTAAGCACCGCAAGGTGCTTCTAGATAACAAGACCCGAATTCCAAACTAAACGTAAAACATAAAAACCACGTCCTCCCTAGACGCTTGAAATCCCAAGCCGGAGTGGGAGAACCTGGCAGATCGTGTCGATGAACAACTGCGCCAACACAAAACCAAATCGCAACGCCCGATCTCTCCGCCACGAAAAGCGGATCCACACCCCAAATTCGCCAACTAAATGAAACCAAAAAAAAAAGAATCTTCCTTTCAGTTCGTCACCACTAGCCTTAAAGCTTAGCCCCCCAACTCAACTGAACGTTCGCTACAATCACACTGGTATCACACCCCATCCAACGCCTGCAGCAGCATCTGGAGCCCCCACCGGCAACAAGCAGACACTCCTGAATTCCCCGTCAACCCTGACAACCACCAATACCTCTAAAATTACCACTTTTGCTTCGATTCCAGGACTTTGTTGAGCTAGCGCACCCGAACCCAGACACTGTAAAGTGTAAATGTAAGTGTAAAGTGTCTATACTCAACTCTTTAGTTAGTCCCAATCCCACGCGCTCGGAAACCTCACAGCACTGAGCTCCCTCCTTCCGAACATTGACCCCCCCAGGCCTGATAAATCAGTCGCCTTGGGAGATTCCTATCACGCGTCCACGGCTGTAGAAAATCCACACAACTGGCGCTGCTGCTAGACGTGGGAGTTCTGGGGGTGCGGCGGTCGAGTGCCGCCCACATGTCTGAGTGTCTTCCACCACGACGTACGCGGAGACTTTGGTGGACTTCGGACTTCGTGAGTTGCTGCTTTTGTTCATAGTTGATGTTGTTGTTGATGTTGTAGTTTGTTACTGAGTTCCGGTGTCTTGTGACAGGGAAGCTGCCCGTATACTTGCTGGTATCGTAGGATCTCGGCTCTGAAAGGGAAGGGGAAGGGGAAGAGAGGGTTGCTGGGAATGTGCGAGCGAAAGGGTGAGACTTATAACGGGCTTGGATCAGGCGACGGCGATCTGAACTTCTAGACTACACTTGAGGTTCCTATGCACTGGGGCGACGGACGGGGGATTGGACGAGGGACTGACGCCGTCGGGGGACTCGTTCGTCGGAGGGGGGGGTCGTTCGGTGGTGACTGGCACGTCATCGGGTTGCAGGCTGGTTCCCGCATGGAGGGGGCTTCGTGATTGGTTCCTCGTTCCCGCCCTTTGATGCGGTGGCGTGATGGTTAGGGGCGTTCTAGAGGTTTGGTAACGGGGTGACTGGCATGTCATCGGGTTGGGGGGTTTCCCGCGTGGACCTTGGATGGTGCGTGGTGGATTTCTGATGTTGTTTTATCAGGACCTTTTCTCACTCGCGGTCGTACGTGGGGGCATTGAGGGCAGGTGGTCGTGAGTGTTGAGGTCAAAAGTAGTGGGGCCTGGGGAGGCGTAAGTTAATGAAGGGTTTATAGGGGCCCATGTGAAACGCTAACTCCAGCTTTATTTCGCTCTAAGGTAGGAACACCTGAAACGGACACTTGTTTGAGATGACGTGATTGTGAGGGTCTGTGTTCAAAAAAAATTTGTCTGTGGGGTAGGAAATGGTAATCCTAAAACAACAAAATTAATTTCGTATTTTTCCAAGCTTGTGTGAATATTCTACAAATTTTTGAAGACAACTTCATAGATGTACTTATTGTGGACACTAGACTAACACCAAAGCAGGCATAGAAACACCCAAAAGGGACACACTCTAAACTTGAATCAAGTGCGGGTGATTGGCTACTTCTTGAAAGAATGACAACTTCTTGGAACCCCACATGTCTACTTTAGAACCCCACTTGTCTACTTTGGGGCCACAAGCCCTTAGATTTAGGTTGTTTTCTAGGTGTCCATAAACAACTCCTGTCTATTTTAGATGTTCCTACCTTAGCATTCATTGGGTTTGGGCAAAGCAACCCATATCAATGTTTAGTTTAGGGTCGCTTTATAAGGTAAACCAACTTATGATAGGCACAATGATTGGTTTGCTTTGTTGACATTATTGAAAAATTAATATTTTTTTTCCATTTATAGACAAATGTGAGAAATGAAGGGAGCAATTGAAATTTTACTTTCTTAACAAAGTGTGAATTTGTTATGAAGTTTTGAAGCATGTTGTCCAATTGACCCAAAACAGTTTCTAGACCAACCTAAAACCACCCAACAATATACCCATAATAGTCATCTTACTACCTAGAGCGGTCACAATATTTCCTAATATGACTACAACATTTCCTAACATGGCCACAACATGCCTACAAATTTAAAAAATCACTTCATGAGAGGAATTTACACTAAAAAGTTAGAAGATTCTAAAGCAATCACTAATAACTCCAATACCATCACCTAAGGCATTGGTTTTGGCCACTAACCAACCATATGAAGTCCTAATCTCATCTATTAGAAAAAGTCTATTATGGATCGATGTAAGACTATAATGGGTCCTTTCCTAGATATCTACATTGGGCAATTTGCCTTTTATAGGTAGGTTTACTTTACTATGGTGAAGAAGTGCATCGGTCAATCAAAAAGTTTTGGCCAAGACATGGTTATTTGAGGCAACCGACAGGATGTTGGACATGGTGAAAAGACAAGAAAATAATGCCACAAGAACTCTTGACCGGTTGTAGTATTAACACAAAGTGGAGAAGCCTTTAGGAAAACTTGACAAATTGAAATCCACTAGACAATTTCACGAGGCAAGAGGTGAAGAGCCAACTAAATCTATTTGAAAGAAACCCTCAATCACAGGGCTAAGATACACTACAATGAAAAGATAATAAATGAATTTGAAGTTCTCCAACAACCAAACTTCTTGTCTGGGAGGTTGAGGCCACCCAAAAAACTTCACCTCTAGAGAACTCCTCTTACAAAAAGTATTGCTATGTAGGCAACCAAGTCATTTTTTCATCTATGCTTGAAGTTCTCTACCCAACAAGCCTTGGCCAAAGTGTAAATCCAATTTGATGAAGAATGAAATTTCCTCTCATCATAATGCTCTATTTTCCTACAATTCTTAATTGGTGCACTTCTCTACAATTGAAAGAGTAAAGTATTTCTTGCATGTTAGTTAGGTTTTTTTTGACAATTGTCTAAACAAAATGAAAGATAGTAGATGCACTTTTGATTGTAAAAGCATGCAATCTAACAACTGCCAAGCAATGCCACATCCTATTTGTTTTTTCCTTTGGTTGAATTGGGTAGAGTTCAATGTAATAGTATTGCCATTTGTCTCTATCCCAAATTTGATAAAAACTAGGGTTAGGAATGAACTTTCATCAAACAATCTAAAACCAATGATAAGAATTTTTTTGGATGCATGGGATGAAATTTTTGATAATATAATTTGGGATGGAATTTTTCTTTGGAAAAATGGTGTTAAGTTTAGATATTTCTACTTTTATCTAGAGAGACATTTAACCTCAAATTAAAATGATAGTCACTAGAAGAAAACAAGGGGTTTTGCGACTAATATTTGCAATTGGTTTCATAGTTGCATGAGACATTTGCAACTAGGTGACAATTTAGAAACTACAATTGCAATGGAGAAGTCGCACTAGATGCAAAAAAATTGCAAAAAAATTCTAGGTTGTTTTTCATCCAACAGCCTACTTGAAAGTTCATTGATGAACTCTTCTGACGTGGTTGTTGACGTGGCTATTATTTGTGTGTGATTGAATTGCGACTAACATGCAAGTAGTTTACAACTTGTTTCCAACTAAAGTGTAATTAGAATGCAATTTATTTACAACTTGTTTGTAATTCATAGATTTGTAGATTCAGAACTTCAAATCTATCTTTTTTTTAGATTGCCAAATAAAAAAAACTAAAACTTTAAATATTTATAGATTTTGTAGATTATAGAAATCTACAAAGTGTAAAAATCTATATCATGTAGAAATATTAAAATTTTGTTATCAAAATTCATTACACAAGAATGTTATAATTGACAATTCTTATATGTCTAACTTCATGGTATTCTTGACAATTGATATGAGACAATAAATAAAAGATTTAATAGTAGTTGCATTTTAGTTGTTTCTTAGTTGGTTTCTAATTGCATGCTAGTTGTATTTCAGTTACAGTCTAGTCATTTTTTAATCAAACTCTAGTCGAATTGTAGTTGTAGTCTAGTTGCATTGCAGTTGCAATCTAGTTGCACTAGAGTTGCTTTCTAATTGAATTGCTATCAAATTTAGATAATATACAATTGTAGATAGACACATTGAACTCTACAAAATGTAAAATTGTCCACGTCAACAATTTTGATGACTATTGGATGTAAAATACCTCACATCAACTCTTATGTTACATTCCTATAACCGTAACTACATTTCGCGACTACTTTGCAACTATTTTGCAACTATAGTGCAACTATGTCAAAGTTGGTGCAAATATAAAGGATTGTAGTTGCAGGCTAGTTGCATAGGATTGTAGTTGCATTTTAGTTGGTTGTAGCGAACGCATTTTTCTTCTAGTGAATTGAAGTGAACTTTTGGAAGAAGCTTCATGTACCCAAATTTGATTTGTATGTCTCTTTAATATACTAACTAGCCTCCCAAACATGCATAGACCTCCAACTTAAGATCCTAGCATTTTTTGAAGGCTAAATCCTTCAACCCAAGATGGTGGGGCTTGGCCTAGTTCAAATCTAAACAAAAATCTTGGAGCATTAGAAATCAAAAATAAACACCCTTAGTAAAAGTACAAAACCCCCCCTCTAATATAGCATTCTAAAATTTAGATTTTTACCATACCATTTTTTTTTTAATTTGGAAAATCAACTAAGTGTAAAAAAATTAAGAGTTTATTTACCAACCAAAAAAGGCATATCTAGGACATAACCAATTAAAAAAACAAAAAAACAAAGTGAACTCAAGTAGAAGTTGAAGTCCACTAAGTTCTATGTAAAAACTCCCCGAACTATGGCCTATATTAGTATTATGAGGTGAAAACACCCATAAATGTCAAAATAAGCAATTCAACATAGTTGTAGCCTTTAAGGCACCTTCTTTGAGAAAAAAAACATTTTCATAGTAATGGAATTTGAAGATCATGAATTTAAAAATAAAATATATATAATTTTGGGATAAAGCATGTACTTACTATGAATTTTCAAAGTAGAAGCTCCCTAGGCCATTGAAACTGTCATGTAACTTGGTCTTAAAACCTAAATCTAGAGAATTATCAAAAAACCAATCACAATTAAGTATGGGAACAATTTAATTGCACTTTGAGGGACACTTTCAATTGAAGTCTATTTGTCGAGAATGAATATATGGATGGATTTGTGTGTTTTCACCTTATCTAAAACTTGGTTTACAACCAAAACAATAGGGGCAAAAAATTGAGAATTGAGAAGTCCCCACATTTACCATTGATAAGTTTTCTTTTGGAAGCCATGCCCTTTGGATTGGTGTAAACTTCTAAGAGGCCATGAAATGGCAAAAAATATTAAAATTAAAAGAAAAACTAAAATACTTTTAAAAATTAGGACTTTTCAACAAGCCCCCGTAATTTCAATAAGCCATATCTCCTTGAAGTTTGCCTTTAAATTTGGGGAGCTCAAAATTTTAAGGACTTTTGCTACTATGTAGAAAAAAAGCGCGCTCCACACCATTGGGCCTTCTAGGAGACTTGTGACCTTTCATTTCCTGGTCTAAAACCTTTCTTCAAAGACTTCTTGATTTCAACCAATCAGAACCTTCAAAAATTTGGTCCCTTCACTTCTCAATTGGGTGTAAGTTGAGCCTAAGGATTTAAATTTTATTTAGGTGGTGACAATAAAATCCTTCATGGAGTCATTTTGGGATTGGACCATTTCTCATCTTCATAATTCAATATTTTTATTTTATGCATATAATTTTGATAACTTCATTTACATTTTTTTTGGTGACTAAAGATTGGTTTGTTACACCATAAATGAATTTTAATAAGGAAAAAAACACTAAAATTTTGCCTTTTGGCAAAATTTTGTTATTAGAAAATTCATTAGCCCATTTACTTTGCTTTGAAATCTCTTAAGGTCTCCAAATACAAACTTGCACTTTGTTTGTAGTTGGTTAAAAGCCAATGACCAAAGGGATTTGTAGATAAGCTTAGATCCTATTCGGAAATAATAAAGCTAATAGTATAGTTCATTCCTAGGGAGACAATTTTAAATAGAGATGTTTCTAACTTAAAAAATTAATAGCTAAATAGCCAAATAACAAACACCAAAAGGAGAAAATCCTTTCAACTAGGAGTAATTTAAAACCTCACAATTATAATTTAATTACTAGATTCCTTCACTCCCCTCTTAATGGCCACAAGGATAAAGTAACTCTCAAATTGGTTTTCTTCAACTTAATCTTTAATAACTTGGTTTTTTTATTCCTTTGCTCCAAATTGGGCTTCTTGCTTTTACAGTCTTGCTTTGGCTTTTCAGCTTCTGACTTGGCAACTAACCTCCACTGATTACATTGTCTCTAAGTAGGGAACCACAACTTTTTGCTTCACCAACTTGGAATTTCATTTCTTATTTTTATCCTTCTTCCAGCACACTCTCAATTAATTTTTAACTATGTTATAGACTAATGCCTTATAACTTTTTCTCTCATTAGACAACTCATACATTTTTTACTCAATCCAATTTGGAATTGAAACAGACAACAATCAGACTTAACACCTATTCCAATTTGGACAGTAATAAATTAAAGACTCCATACATACTACATCTTGGAAAATACTGCAATCCACTACAACAAATATACGAAATCCCAAATTGGACACTAGCTTAAGTTAACTTAGGCCACATTCCATCAAACAGACTCCCATTTGGAAACATTCACATAATATAAATCATTGGTAAATCCAATTTGAATTGCAATCACAAATTATTCTCTATTACTTCAACATCTCACTTTCACACATAATTCATCAAAAATCACATCACACAACAACCAATTGGTATGTAATTTTCAACTTGATTAATTAAATCGATGAACAAATCACCATTACAAATATATATATATATATATATATATATATATATATATATTTAATCTTTCTACTCACTATCTCATTTCTTCCATTCATATTTTCCTATTTTTTTTTTTCTCACTTTCCTTCCCTAATTGGAATACTTGATTTTCATCACTCTAAATTTTGCAACTAGGGCATCATAAATCTCTACAACTTTACTTCACCACTAATTCATCTCCTTAGCTCATACTTACAACCTCTTTAACTTCCAGATACTTCCAACTTGGACATAATCATCTTCATCTCAAACCATATAGACACATCACCCAATTAAATCAATTAACACACATAGTCACACATAGATCTCCAAATTGACACAAACATTCCATCATTCACAAACACAAACATGTACATAAAATAAACACAAATATATAACACTACTTGGTTGGGACTCCAACTGGAACTCTCATTGTTGGATAAGGAAAAAGTAAAGAAAACTTGGGACTCCAATTAGAGCTCTCATTAGTAGATAAAGAAAAAGTAAAGAAAACTAGACCAAATAGGACTCCCTAAACCTAGCGGTTACCAATTCAAAAGAGACAACCTAACCACCAGGAACCACCAAATTAGAATTGCAAAGGCAACTACCAAAATCACACCTAAAACTCCATATTGCAGTTAACTTATACACAACCAATTGGACTAGACACCCACCCACTAACAATCCAACTTGGCAGAATCATCATCCAATTTGGAACATACTATAAAACTTGGAATCTAATTGGAAAGCTTGACTGTTCCAATTAGAAAATCAACCATCCAAATCAACACATACACATTCAACATTTAACATTCATCCACCACTCAAAACACACCAAATAGAACCCAATTAGTCCATGGAAATACATAATTAAGACAAAAAATTCAAAAAACTCGTCAAAAACAACAAGTCAAAAACAATAAAAGACACATCCCAAAAGGCCAAAAATTTACAACAAAAAGTCCTAATCGGTAATCTACAGGATCTTGGATTAAACTTTGATGGGCTATAAAATATGTCTTATATAACTTTTTTGAGTTTTTTTTCATCAATTGATGAAGATTTTAGTATGAATCATGAATAAAAAGAATCTATGCAATCAAACTAATTTGAAAAAACAATTACAAAAACTTTTCAAGGTAATTTCAAAGCATACCGGCTTTACTTTAAAAATTCCATCCAAAATACAATTTGTACTTTTAGAGTGTGAATTTCTTGTCCTTGGCAAAAAAATTTAGTACACATTGATTAGCACACAAAAGTCAAAGATTAGATCATAGAAACATCATGATTTTCTTTTAATAGAAAGTTTTAAACTACCGCTATAAAGGGAGGTTACTCCTCTTATAGTGCTATATTCAACAAGAGTTGCAACCTGTATAGCAAAGGTGAATGATTTGTAATACCCTTTTTTCTTTCTTTTGACTTGGGATTGGATTTGAGTCTCATTGCCAAGGTATTTTGCCCATGTTTCTTGCAGATCTTGCTCCTGTCACCATGAAGGTGGATGGTGATGGTGAATGGTCATGACGGTGACCTTGACAATTTGCCTAGGAATCCTATAAGGTGTTGATAGCCCATGGAAGAGTACTTTTTCATCCCCTTTTTTATATTCTTGTAGGGATCAAGCATATTCAACAAATGTCCACTTGTTTGGAGATCGACAACCTCAAAGACTATTGCTTAATGCTAGATAGAAGGAACTTAATGCCATGTAATGCCATATTTTATATTGTAATTTCTCGATGCCATAATTTATTAAAAGAATTCAAAGAGATGGGTAGATTTTGGATATTAACTTTGTCAATTGTATCACCATATCTATAGATAGATTTTGTAGGATAAAATCTCCAAATTCTTTTGAAATAGAACCCCGAAATTTATATGTAATCAAAGTATGTGTATTTCAATAAGCCAATGAAAGAGAAATTTCTTTAGAGAATTTTCGAAATGTTTCAAAATAATCTCAAATTTACCAAAAAATTGAGATTTTTTAGAAATGGTTTGAAAAAACCCACTCCCTTTGTCCCTTAATATAAGTCCCTTTTAGTTGTTTCATTTGTCCTAAGTTACTTGTTCTTTTTTTTGCAATGTTCTTCAAACCCAATTTTAGGATTGAGCATGATTTTGTGTTTGATATGGATTTTCTTCACTTTTCTTTAAATATTCATGGTGCTAATTTCAAATCCTCACAAAAAAATTCCAAATTTTTCTAACTTATAGAAAGCACAAGTTTTAAAAAAAAATCAAATTAAATAAATTTCATTTAATTATATTGACCAAATGGAATTTATAAATTGAAAATAAAACCCTCCAGCAATGGGATTATTGAGGTAAAAATTATAAAATTTTCCTCTAGTACTACAAATTTTTTAATAATCCATCCAAAGTTTGCAAAATGAGACAAACATTAATTAGTTTTGGATTGTCACCAAGACAACTTCCCTCACAAAGTGGTTGTTAATGAACAACCAAAATGTAAAACAACAACTTACATGTTGTCCATTTTTTGCCCTTGTTATGACCCTTGTCACAACCCTTTGATGGATGAATGCATTGATAAATGAAAGAATTTATGATGATTGTGTCATGATCTTTATGTTATGGCCTTTGATGGATAAATGCATTGATGAATAAACTAATCCATGATGAAATATGCACTAGTGGACAAGCAAAGATTGCCTAGAGATAGATTTATGTAGTGGAGTTAGACAACTCCACTTGAATGACTAGTACACTGAAGTTAGACAATTCCTAGAGGAAGACAAGTGTGTTGGAACTTGGAGTTAGACAACTCTGGTAGAAAATCAAGATGTGGATTGAGAAATGAATTGGATAGTCCATTACAAACCTTTTACTCATTGTGGACTCCTAAGAATGACCCCATTATGGTTTTCTTTTAGTTATTGAGATTTGGGCCACATTCAATGTCTTAGCTAACTGGAATGGAGTAATTAGTGACTACAATAGGAACTTTCAATTTTTTAGTTCATTCGAAGGAGAGCCTTTTTCAAGTCTTCTATGTTAGAAAATATTGTGAGTGCAATAGATGAGTGAGATGAGTGTTATGGATCAATTTTGGTTGGTTTTGGGGTAGTCTACAGACTCTTTTAGGCTGTAATGGGCTAAACACTTCAAAAATTCATAACAAATTCACACTTTGTCAAAAAAATATAGTTTCAAATGCTCTTGGCATTTCTATCACTTGACTTTCTCTAGAAAAAAAAAGTAGAAAATTTCAGAAATGACAAGAGGGCAAACCCCCCATTTGGCTCTGTAATGGGCTGTTTTACCCTAATCCATCCAATTTTGGACAAGATTTGTGTGAAATTGCATACCGACACGGAAGGTCTTCACATTGGATGAAGATCATCTACCTCCAGGAGAACAGTCTCATCCAATAAATCGATGGATTTATTGCTTTTTCATCCCTAGATCGGTAGTTCTCGTTCAAGCACTACTTTCCTCTGTTTTCAGTCGCGATTGTGGACAGTGTGAGCATTGTCGAAGCATCTGCCGAAGAACTCATTGCGAGTATACCATCGCGACTTTGTGCTTGTCATTGGCGATTGAGTTGTTGGAAGCTTGCGCACTACTTTTCTTTTTTTTGGCGGAGATTGAACTTGAACATGAAATTGTGGAGATTATTTGTGATAATTGCGCTGATTGAGGACCCTGGTTGTGTTAATTCCCTCGAAAATTGATGGAAATTAATGGAAATTGATGGAGAGTGAGCAATTCGAGATGAGGCGCATATTTCGCGGCGTTGAATTCCATGTCGGAGCATTCGACGGAGATTCAGAATTGAAGTTTTGAAGATGAAGCCGAAGAGGTACGTGTTCGAATTTTTGCACAGGGGATTTGGTGGTCCTGGTTGATGATCCAGGTCAAGGATCGGGAGGTAGCAAAGAGGACGAAATTGATGTTGCTGTAGTGGAATGATGTGTGAATCAATTTTGATGCTAAACCTATTCTCTATTCGAACTTCGGTGGAAGGATGGATTGTGCGTGTTTGAATCTTTGATTGCGTGTTGGAGCGTTTGTAAGCATTGAGAGATTTATGCGGGAGAAGCAGATCGAGCTCTGAAAAAAGTTGATTTTGAAAGGGGATAAGAATGGAGTGATGCTCCCGTTTCGTCAAAGACGAGCGGCATTAGGTTTTAGGGTTAGTTCGCAAGAGGATCGCATTCTGAACTGGATCTCTTGTCGATGGTGAGGGTTTGGTCACATGCTGCTCAATTCTTGTTCTGCTCTCCTCCCTTTCTTAGTTTGTTTCACACGAGAATCCTTTTCTAGTCGCGGATCGACACACGATTATGTTATGTTATCTAAATTGCTACGGTTTCTGCACTCGCCAACAATCGTCATCAGCCAATACATATGTTCATCGCTGATCAGCAGCTGCTGTCTGTGCTACTCAGAGCCGTGGCAACGGTAGCCCAGCCTGCCAGAAAACGGATCTGGAGTTAACAGGCACCGAAAACCACCTTCGCGGCGCTCAGCAAGCCTCCATCAGCGCCTTTTCTGAAAGTATGTGCATTGAACCAGAAAGAAATATGGAGCAAAAAAATGACACAATTGAGGAGCCAACTCAACCACCTACTGCATTTCAGTCGGCAGAGGAGATTGAGATGCGAAATGCCACGTCGGGCTTGCATTGGGAGGTAGGTGCAGTTGCTCAACCAATGAGGCTGGAGGGCATCGAGAGAGGTCCGCCTGCAATTGGTCTATTGCAACTTGACGCTTATGGCTCTCTCTCCCATGCATTAGCCCTACCTCAAGTAAGGCGGGATTATGGTTTCCCACAAGCTCTCGCAGTTCATGCAAATTTTATTGCTGTTGGATTGTCCAAAGGAGCTGTTCTTGTTACTCCTAGCAAGTATTCAGCCACTCGCAGTGCTGATGAGCTCGAATCTCAAAAGGTCTACCAGCCCCTTCTTTCTCAAATTCAGAAAATATTGTAGTATCTTTTATGGACAAAATTTTGTTCAGTGCTTGAAAAGTGATCATGAGACTTTATCTTTTTTTTGTTATTTTGCTTTAGGGTTTCTGTGTGTATGAAAGACTTATTGGGAAGAATTTGTTTTTGATAATGAATATATTGCTCAGGATCTAGGCAGATGCTTTTACTATATCAATACTGACATTAATTATGATTGGGGCATGATTGAGGCATTTGCGTATACGGGCCCAAATGAGCGACATAGAAGTCAATGTAGTTTCACAGTTTTTTGTACTGCTCAGAAAGATTTACGGCTCTGAACACTGTTCATCTTGCAGGCTTTTTTCTTAGGAGGTGGTATTGAAACTAAAGAACCTGTTAGTTCTCTTTGCTTCAGTCATCAAGGTGATCTCTTGCTAGTCGGCTATGCAAATGGAACTCTACGACTGTGGGATGTTTCAAGAAGATCAGTGTCAAAAGTGATGAGTACTGAGCACTCGGAGGCCATTGTGCATACTCTATTCTTAGGACAAGATGCTCCAGGTGCACGGAGCCTAAGAGTAATTAGCGGTGACTCTAAAGGGAGACTTCTGCTTCACGTTTTTTCTCAACAGATAATGCCTTTGCTTCGCCGATTTTCTGTAGAAACTCAGGTAATTGCTCTCTAGAACGAGTCGTTTGTGATTGTCCACTTTATTATGTGTGGAAGGATTTTTTGAAATATTCCTTATACTACTGAAGTCTTCTTGTCTTCTCCTTATTGACATGATCTGCGGTGGCACTGGTTTTCGTTTGTGATTGATTTGCACAACAAATACTTGGTCTCACTTCAGTTGCACCACGAGGTGAATCTTACATACCGAACCTGATGACAGTGGAGATTCCTGTTGGTATTGTGCACGGATAGTGTCTCCTCGAGGGCGACAAGACAGGTCCTGTTCTATCTGTTTCACCTTTGCTACCGGACGAAGGTCTGCAAGGTATGAATGGATTAAACTCCTCTTCTCAAGGCCGAACCTCCCATCCACCCACGCTTGGGAGTGTAATGGGTGGTATGGGGAGCGTGGTGGGTGGAATGGTTGGTAGTGTGGGTGCTATGGACGTTGGTCGCAAGTTCCTCTATGACGGAGCAACTCCATCCAATGAAGGGCCAAGGCCAATGTTTGTCTTGGTCACGCACCATACTGTTCTTGTGGTGAGTTTTTCCTTCCGCAGTTCATTGTAATGTTGAAGATTTCCGAGTAAGGGTCTGCGTGTTACTTGTTATGAGAAAATTCTGGTCAATGTGGAGTTAAACTTGTGTTGCAGGTGCGTCTGGCCGCTGATATGCAGGCGCGCCAGCCAGCTCTAGAAGTTATGTCAAAGTTGACTAGACCAATGGGAATTCGAGACGGTGCTATTGCGTATACAGCATGGAGGCGTATTCGCTCTAAGCCGGGATCCTCCGTGGTTCCTTCTCGTGGAAACACGAACTCCAATACATCAACTGGGAGTAATGTGCTGATGCGAAGTGACCGTGGTGATGGGAAGAAAGATGATGGCGACACGATTAATGATGTCTTGGATGACAATGACTTGCCGATGTTAGCTATGGGTTGGGATACTAAGATGTTCATATGGCAACTGACGCACTCAAATCTGAGAAAAGTGAGAGAATGGGAACTTGACAGTCCTGCTGTTGGACTTGCCTGGCTGGAGGAGCAGGTTAGTATAACAAAACAATTTCCTGAAAGAAGTTTATATGTTCAGCAGATTACCGTGGTGGTTGGATTAAGATCAAGTTGCTATTCGCTTTGAGGTCTCTGGTCCATCAGTTACTCTTTTGATATTGAAGAATTGTTTTTTGCTGCAACATTGTTAGAATAGTGAGCTGTTGAAGTAGAAATATGAGATACCAAGAGTTTGGAGAATTTCTGAAGTGTATAGGTGCGTGCAGATGCTGGTTGTTGTGACAGCTAAGGACGAACTCTGCTTGTTCACGAAAGAAGGAGATGAATTAGAGCGTGGGTCCATTAAGGGAGAACAAGAAGATGTGGGAGCTCTTATCTACCATACACACATTATGAACGCTCTTGGCAATCCAGAGAAAGCCTATCATAGTTCGCTATCTGTACGGGGAGCTGCGCTGTATTTAATGGGTCCCCAACAGCTATGGCGTGCTCGTTTGCTGCCTTGGCGAGAGCGCATCAAAGCACTCGAAGATGCTGGCGACTGGATGGGTGCTTTTCACATTGCAATGGAGCTTTATGATGGGCGAGCCAGAGGGGTAACTGGTCTTCCAAGGGGATTAGATGCAATGCGGGAGGCTATTATGAGTACTTTGCTGGCACTCTTGTCTGCCTATATTGATATGGCTTTTGAATACTTGTCGGTAGCATCTCAAACTGCTGATCGACCAGGTTCCGAGGGCCAGGGTCAAGATCTGCAGGAGGTTCGAGAACAGTATGCAAGAGTTGGTGGCGTGGCTATTGAATTTTGTGTACACATTGGTAAACAGGACGTCTTATTTGAGAATGTTTTCAGCAAGTTTGTGGCTGTTGAGCAAAGAGGTGTGTCCAGATCTTCCTGCGTCTTCTCTTTCTCTTATTTTTTCCCATCTGGTTGCCGTGTTCTCCACGGAAAAACTGGTTTTGTTGCATTATGTTTGTTCTACCAGACGTTTTGTATCACATGATATACGATGCACCTTGAAGGAAATATCATCTGATGTCTATTCACACTGATGTTCAGGTACATTTTTGGAGCTTCTGGAACCCTACATTCTAAAAGACATGCTGGGTGGCCTTGCTCCTGAGGTAGGTGCTTTTGTCATAGGGTCTAGTATGTTTGGCAGTGTAGCTGTAAGATACTCTGCAATCAGTTGGTATTGTTGTGAGACTGCAGCCGCATGAGCTCAGCACTAGATTCATTTGGATCTGTTCACTGCACAGTTCATTCTATTTAGTGTCATCCATGATTTAATGTTACACCAAAATAGCGTGCCATAGAGTAACTGCACTTTTTTTGGTTAAATAGTTTACCTCGGGGCCACATCAAGAAGCTTTTGAGTGAATAGCCACTCAATTAACAAGTGGCCAACACGAGATTCAAAGCTCACTAAATGATCATCCAAAGTTATTCGTCAATAGGTACACTAGTACATGGTGCTAAAATTAGCATTAAACCTATGAAATAGCTTATCATACACTAAATTGAGTAAATGGGGTAGCTGTAGAGGTAAGGAAATAACAAGTGTCTTTTGTCAATTTTCCCAGGTTATGCAAGCACTTGTTGAGCACTACAGCTACTATGGATGGTTGGAGAGAGTGGAACAATGTGTGCTTCACATGGATATTGGCTCTTTGGATTTTAACCAGGCAATTCACTACCCCCACTCGTACTTTGACAACTAGGTCATCAAGCTGAAGTCTAGTCTCCTGTGATAGCTGATGATCTATGTCAAAGTTCAACTGTGATCTATGCTATCTGGAGGGGGAAATGGAATCTCTAGCAAGATTTTCGACTTGCTGTCGAAATCATTCTGGCTGTAGCACAGCTTTCATTGACGTCTTTTGGTCTTATCTGGTTTGGGTGGTGGCAGGTGGTGAGATTATGTCGAGAGCATGGACTGTACAGTGCACTTATTTATCTATTCAATAGGGGCTTGGACGACTTCAGGTCTCCATTGGAAGAACTTTTAACTGTTGCAGACCAGGCTTCCAACCCATCTCAGACTCAACGGATTGGGTTTGTTTCTACTCTATCTCTCTTACTAATCATATTTTTCTGCTTTTTTTTGCGTTTTCGTGTAAGAGACAATTTCTGGCTTTGAGCAGTTGATGCTTTTACTCACTCTTTAGGATTTCCCAATTTGGCTCCCAGTTTCTGAGTTGTGAATATTAATGGAACATGCCCTCTTGCGGATGCGCTCTTTAACGTTTGCAGATAAAATGTTCTTGTGCTTAAACAGGTACAAAATTTTGGTGTACTTGAAGTATTGCTTCTCTGGTCTCGCCTTTCCACCCGGTATGTTTACCAAATCCACTTTTGTCTCTAGGAACTGAATCTTAATAATTGTTGTACTTGATTTGTTGGATCATACTATTTTCTAATGAAGGAAAGAATATTGGTCCGATGTATCTTTCGGGCATGAAATAGTGTCACGGTTATGGTTCTTTTATTGACTTTTGACGTTGATGAATCCTCTTAGCTGACATTACCTCACCTTGCTACAGGCCATGGCTCTCTTCCAGCCACACGTTTGCCAGGGTTAAGAGCTGAAATCTTGCAGTTTTTGCTTGATCAAGAGGGCTCTATCAGAGGTAGATCACTTACGAGCTTCAAGGCGGAAGAAGCTAGAATATACCCTCGATTGTGGTTTCTGTTGCACGTTGATATACAAGCAACCCTCCTAGTCCTGAGGTTGGCATTTCCTGAGCATGGTCCCTTGGGTATTGGGAAGCAGGGTTTTGCTTATCTTACCAGTGCTGATGATGAAGATTTAGTTCTTTCAGCTTCTGAGGATGTTCATGACGGAGTAAGGTATGTACAAGCGACTGTGAATGCTTTGATTGAGATTTCGAAAACATCTCATAAAGTCACAAGTGATTCAAAGGAGGTTGATTCAGATTCTGAAGACTCTGAAGTACATTGGCCTTCAAAAGTAGATGTTGGCTATCTTCTGGACTTTGTGGCACATTTTGTGGCTTCCAGACATGCTGTTGTGTCAAGTTCTACTTTTATGGGGATTTTAGAGTATCTTGCATCACCTACACTTGGAAGTGACGGTGCACGGGCTAAAGAGGATTTGATGGTGAGGCTACTGAGGGCTGTTCCTGATTCAAATTTGGATTCGTCTCGTACTCTTCAACTAGCACAAACAAACAATTTCTGGCAGGTGAGCTTTTGAAAGTCGGTGGACGATTTGTGTCGTCTTGATTTGCGCCTTTTTTCTGTATGCCGGTGCATTCTTTCATTAAATGCGATTTTCTAAATTTTGATGTTTGCCTTCTAGTGACGAAGAGTGATGGAGTTGGCTTTGATCTTTTGAACAGGTTAGTGGCCTGCTTCATACACGCAGGGGTGATTATGAAGCAGCACTGGATGACTATTTAAGCGACAAAACTCAGACTGCACAACCTTTTTTGTATGTCATGCAAATGCTTGATGACCAGAAAGGGTTAAGAGGTTCTGATTTGATTAAATTTCGGGAGGCTATTCTTCTGCACATTCCAGAACTTGTGCAGCATAGTAGGTAAGATTCATTTTGCAAGTGTAAGTTGTTATAGTGATTCCTACCGTAAAAAGTGTATCGGGAACAGGAGTGAAGGATCTAACGTTGTATTGGAATCTAGCTTATTGTATTCGCTGAGATGATGAGTTCGCATGGTACTAATACTATTGAGAATGGTTCATGTATCAGCAAAGGCTCGCTATGGATTGTTTTGAAGCATTTCAGCAGCGAGAACCAGAAAGTTATGGAGAAGCTTGCATCTCATCCAAAGCTCCTGTTTGCCTATCTGAAGGGCATCATGGATGCTCGCCCTGGAGGTATCAGGTCTTTTGGGTTGGAGAATGCAATTAAGTTATCATTCGGCAAACACAAGGATCGTTTGTCGAATCGTCAGAAGACTGCATCAGGCAGGTTTGGCAAAGATGAATGGGGCCCAAATGTAGACATCAGGGATTTACTACGACGATCTGATGTAGTCTTCACAGACGATATGGCAGAACTTTATGTGGAGGTTAATCTGGCATACCCTCTCGAACAAAAAAAAAATTAAAATGATAAAAATTGAAGTCTAGATTTCTTCTTCTTTCTGGTGGACACATACCAAGTTCAAATGCTTTTTTTTTTTGAGGTAGGCTTTTTTCGCTGGAATTGTTGGGGCAGTGGGACTAGGATTGGTGTTTTGATGCTTCTTGATGTAAAGCTTATGACGCTAAGGATCGTAATCTCTGGGTGCACCTACTCATTCAATATGATCTGTCTGACAACTTTCTGAACATGCAGCTGTTATGCCAATTCGAACCACATGCCGTGCTGGAGTTCTTGGAAAGCTATGAAAACTATCGGTTGGAGCACTGCCTCAAATTGTGTCAGGAGTATGGTATTACAGACGCAGCAATATTTCTCCTAGAGCGTGTTGGTGATGTTGCAAGCGCTCTGAATCTTGTGCTTAAGGATCTGGATAGTTGTAGAGATAGATTGGAGCTTTCTGTCTCCACCTTCTCAAGCACCTCGTTACAAGCTTTTGACAAGGACGACAAGTTACTGTTTAAGGTTCCTGAGGTTAGTTGTTGTCTTTGACAATTTTCTCTGGAGCTGTTAATGGGAGTAATCTATGTCTACTATTACCTCTTGGTGTTCAACCCTTGAGAATATCAAGTTTTGAAATACCTTATGCCAAGTCCTTAGTTTTCTCTCTTTTGGGGTTACGAATCTTAAATGCTTACCATTA
This sequence comes from Straminergon stramineum, assembly GCA_963920665.1. Classification (NCBI taxonomy): domain Eukaryota; kingdom Viridiplantae; phylum Streptophyta; class Bryopsida; order Hypnales; family Calliergonaceae; genus Straminergon; species Straminergon stramineum. Next base: position 12,749,190 of record OY987271.1, on the reverse strand, counting down.
CTATTTTGCAAAATTTGCAGGTAGCAGCACTAAAAGAGGCCGTTGCTGTGGCTCTGGCCTTATGTCAGCGTAACACTCAACGACTTGACCCCCGTGAATCAACAATGCTCTGGTTTCGCCTCCTTGACAGGTACAGTCTTATCTTTCTGCATAGTTAATTATTGGAAGTGAAGCAGGCCGTGTTCGCGCTTCGTTCTTTAGTTATTCCCAGGCTTACGAATTTATCACCTTGTTAATCGTTTTGCAGCACTGTGGAACCATCCAAAGGTGCATCAGACCCTGCTGGATTTCTTGACAGCAAGAATTCAAGTTCAGAATTTCGTACAAGTTCTGAAAAGCAAAAACTGTCGGATTCGGGAAGAGCCGAAGTACGAGGAATGTCCAAAGCTCAGCGGAAGTTGGCCAAAGAACAGACCAGAGGTTCGACTTCTCAATTACTCAACTGAGCTAATTAAGAAACTTGTCCATAATTTCGAAATTTGCTAATCATTTTTGAGTTGATTTTGTTTTCTTCATTTGTTGGCTAATTTGAACTGTGACGCCCTGGCTTTGCTACATTGATTACCGGTAAGTTCGGAGTAAATGTTTCTTTGCAACGATTCATGATTGGCTTCGTCACGTTCATTCGCTCGCAGGCAAACTTTTGAAGAAAGTACTTGTTTCGATCATGGAGGATATCATCGACGGAATGATGGGCTACATCCCTCTTCATGTTATAATGGAGAAAATACTGGCAGATCATGGGAGCCACGCATTTGGAGACTTTCGACCCACGATTTTGAATATGCTCAGTGCGTATGGCTACGAACGAACCATACTGGTATACTATCTGATACATTCTTTGGACCTTTCGTATATTGTGTGTAATCGTCACTTTGTTCTTGACTGAAGGATGCTACTACTTACGGACACTATTTTTGCATGAGATGCAGAGGACTGCAAAGCATCTTATAGAGGAGGACACTTTCTATAACATCAATGCTCTTCGTCAAGGCTATTCACATGGATATTCTGTTCCTTCCTCCGTCTGCTGCATCTGCGGACTTGGATTGGAGGACGATGCCATGCAAGGACACAGAAGGAATACTAAGGAAAATTCAAATGGTTCAACATCTAGGGCTGCGTCACGCGGCTCAAATGGATTTAGCATTTTTTCGTGTGGTCATGCTGCACACATGGTTTGCATTGGTGATGGAGGATCCAGTAAAGAAAAAGTTTTTCTAGGGTGCCCTGTTTGTTCGCTAAAAGTGAAATCAAGCACCTCGTCAAAAAAGGCTACCGGGAAAGGAGATGATGAAGCCAACACAGGTTCTTCAAGTACAAGTCTCGACACAGTTGCAGCTTATCCGGTAGGCACTGCTATCAAGAGCAATCACCATGCTCCAGAGGTCTCTCGGGTACGAGCCCTCGATACCAATCATCTTTATTTTAAACACAGTAATTCCTTCCTCGTCAATTTAGTGACGCATATGTTGCACGTCCTCTCCTGTTTCAGATAGATCTAGGTATACTGACATTCTTGGAAATTTCAGCTGGCTCTGCTGAAGCAACTACAACAGGGAAAACAACTTTCAGATCTGGGACCTTCACTTAAATTACACCTGGCACCTCCTAAGAAAAGTCGTCCTCGTCGGGCATCTGTTCCTGAAAGCAGTGCAACTTCAAGAAGTAGGCCTGTTCAGAAAATCTCAACGAGCTTGCGGAGGTGATCTATTGCACCAAAGAGGGGCCTGAAGGACAGATGATACAGTGGCCTTCACAAAGCATCTGGTATATCCAAGTCAGCCTTATATTCTCTGCATTCTGTTGCACGCTGGCTACCGGTGTAGGTTTAGAGTGCAGGGTTTGGAGTTGTTGAATTTGCTTTCTTTTCATTTGGGGTTTCGGCACTTTGGTTTCTGCGTCCTCTTATTGAATTCTTGCTTTTCAGATTTTTATCAACTCCTATGAACTGCCTTTGATCTGCGACTGTACTGTTCCGTTTTCATACGGCCATGGTCACCCTGTGATATGTCACTGAATTACCGTTTACGATACTGTATGGCAGGTCTTTCCACAAAGCTGCAATACATTCTTTTCGACGTGACCGATACTTTTGAGTCCAAGTGGGATTCCTGATACTCAGGTACCTGAACAAGCCCGACCTTAGAGATGCTCAATATCGTTATGGCAAAATGGCAAAATGGCAAATTGGTCTCTTTGTTAATCCTGTAACGCCAGAGAGGACTCAAAGTGTCCGATGAATGGCTTCCAGGGTTCTGTAGAAGCAAAGAATGCACCTATTTGTCCAGGAATTAAATCTTTTTTTTGCTTACTACCTTGGTGATAGGCTCCGTCCTTTTAGGCTTAAACCCCTTTGGATTCTCAAACCAGTGGTTGGTTGCCAGATAATAAAACAAGTTCGATTTGTACTTTCTGAAGCCAACTGGTCTGAGGGGTATTAGCGTAGACACATTGCATGTAAGATAGGAGAGGTTATTAGAGGTTTGAGTCGCATTAACACATGCGACCACTTTTACCTCAGGTTGTAATACAAGAATACAGTGAATTTTAGTACTACAGTCAAACCTTTCATCATGCAAATTCCCTACTTGCATAAACAATTGTAGTTCTTTATTTGCATGCTCCTTATGTACATAAAGTCTGCTGCAGTATCCACTGATGGTGATGTGGGTTAGACTAGGACTAATTTTTTAGATGAGCCACCAATCAAACTCAATTACTGTACAACATGAGCATGTTGAAATAATTGACCTGCATTTTAGCTTTTCATGTGCATATTGCTAAAAACTACTCCCCACTGTTCCCATGCAGTAAGAGGAGTTTGACTTTAGTAATTCTGGACCTGCAAAAGCATGTTCTTGGCGGACAAATTCACTTTGTACTCATCAAACTAAAATATTCGTATTGCAGCTTGTCTGAAAAAAACAAAACATGTCCAAATTGATTCCATTAGTTACAGATTATAGTTTTCTTCCTGCTATTATGACACAGATGGGACTTGACTTTGGTGGATTGGAACGTCCTCCACTGTTAGTCTATTGGGGTTATCATGAGATTGTGCAAGCTCAAACTTTGTACCAGTTAAGAAATTTACGAGTAAATCCGATTCATATTATCATAAGTCTTTGTTGACCTCATGACACGGTTCTTCTGGGGATTACGTTCGCCGTGAATCATACATACCAAATTCTCAATTACAAATGTTCGTAGCGACAGATTTCCGTTTGAGCCAGTTCTGGGATGTTTCTGCCAATTCTGCCAGTTATGAGCATTTCAGGTATGAGTTACAGACATATTTATGATATTTCAATTTTCTGTTAACGTTATTGGAGGCGAAGAGACATGTGATATGTTTACTAATGTGGATGACTTCACACATGTAGCCACACATGTAACCTGTCTATGGACTTATAGCAACTAGACTTTGAGTGCCCGCTACACCTTGCAACTTGCACGAATTTTTCTTTCACTTTCTCATATAATAATAATGATTTAATACTCTTTCTATTGATATAAGGATAGTGTGATAAAGTATTATTGGTGATCTACTTGTATTTTAGCAAGTTCATGAAGGGTTGGAATAATATACCTATTGGGTCCGCAACGGTTCATGAGGTGAAGAGAAACTCTCTTAGGGCATTTTTTTGCAGAGGTACTAGTTTGTGTAGTTGAGTTGAAAGCCATTGATCATGTCTTAGGTCTTCAAGGTAATTTTGAAATAATTTGCCTTTCATATCCTCAAGGTGTTATTAAGTCAAAGGACAAAGTAGTCATTGAACCTTGAACTTGATAATGTCATGAGATTTTTGAAATTGAAGAGCAAGTTGTAATAACTTTTTCTTTTAGGTATACATGTCATCTAATGTCTAGGAAGTTCTCTTTGTCTTCACTTGGCCAGGTTGCAAATGTAATAGTAGTCTTGGATTTTACACAACTTAGTAGATTATAATTCCCCCTTTTAACCAAAGGAATGAACTTTGAGATAAAAGGGAGAAAGATTATTTTTGAGAGGCCTCATAGATGGAGATTGAGACACCATCCTATTCTAAGAAGAGGAAAGAAGGTTATGATTATTATTTTAGATGGATGGGGTGAACAAATTCTTGACGAGTTCAATGGCATTAATGTTGCCCCTACACCCACAATGGATGAACTCAAAAAGGTATAGTGAGGTTGGCTACCTATTATTCCTAAGACTCCTCCATACTAGAGTGGTGATTTGACTAGAAGATGTCTTGTGACCATGAAGTTTAGTCCAATGTTATGAAGTGGAAGTAGGGAGTTTGAGAGTATTGTTTCTAAGAATATATAGGGAATGCTAGATTTTTTTCCATTGATAAATATGAATCTTTATTTTAGTGTGAAGTTATACCACTAGTAAATTAAAGCATCACCTTGTTCAATTCAATTTTAATTAGTGACAAAATTTGTGATCTTTTTTTAGACGGCACCAGATCGATGGCGGCTAGTACGAGCTCATGGCCTTTCAGTTGGCCTCCCAAGTGACGAAGACATGGGAAATAGTGAAGTTGGCCATAATGCTCTTGGTGCTGGGCGTATATTCACACAAGGGTGCGTTGTATATTTAGATGGTTTGGCAAATTATTTAGACAATATTTTGCTTCAATCCAAGTTTTTTCTTATTGAATTTGGCATAAAGGGGTTTATGTTGATGCATAGAGACCTGATGGTTGGAATAGGGCAGGGCTTGTGGACCAAGCCCTAGCAACTGGAAAGTTATATGATGGGGCAGGATTCAAGTACATTAGCTCATCATTTGCCAAAAATACAGTTCACTTTATGGGCCTATTGAGTGATGGTGGTGTACATTCTCGATCTGATCAATTGTTGGTAGGCAAAATTTCATATTTTAATCATGAATTACTCCTCATACTTTGTTGTTACAACCCTTGTAAAGGTTGATATATGTTTAGTGTGTTCTTTGATGCTAACCAACATTTGAGTATGAATGCTATTTTTAAATATTTAAAGACATTTAGTTTACCTTGATGCTATTGTATGTGCATTGCATTTCTCAAAGACTAGAAAAGAGAAAATATCATTTCTACAACTTTTTTATTTGATATTTTATAGAGGTTGTGCTTTGCTCGTAAAGTTGTTGATGAAAGGATGTGCCGAACGTGGAGCTAAAAGAATGCGTATACATATTCTTTTGGATGGGCGAGATGTAGCACCGGGGTCGGCTCCCAAGTACATTGATATCCTTGAGAAAGATCTTGTAGCCATTAGAAAAATGGGATGTGATGCCATGATTGCCTCGGGGGGTGGTCGAATGGCCGTCACTATGGACCGATATGAGGTCAGTATGGATACCGCTTTCTTTGATATCCTTTGCTTGTGGTATGTTTTTTAAATCTCTAGAAATGATTGTTAGATATGAAGCAAGATTTTCTTTGGTTATGGTATATCTTTCCAAACTCTCAAAATGATTGTTAGTTATGAAGCAAGAATGTCATATACACAAGGGAAGATCTTTCACTTCCTATTGATTGCAGCTAATTTGAAATGACTTCATCTTTATTATGACTTTCTTTTGGGGGTCATCAAGGTTCATTTCCTTTGTGCAATACATATTTTTTATACATAAGATTTTTGATCATTTGACATACAACAAGAATACCTTCTCACTTTTTATTTTTGAAGTCCAATTTCTCAAGGGAAGTACTAACTCCCTACGAATCTGTGATTTCTCAAGAATGACTGGGGAGTGGTGAAGAAAGGTTGGGATGCCCAAGTCAAAGGAGAAGCTCCTCATAAATTTTCAAGTGCTATGGACGGACTGAAGAAACTGAAAGAGGCGGATCCAAAGCTCGATGACCAGTATTTTCCTCCTTTTGTGATTGTGGGATCTGAAGGCAAACCAGTTGGCCCCATCCTTGACAACGACGCTGTTGTGACTTTCAATTTCAGGGCAGATCGGATGGTAATGGCAGCCAAAGCTTACGATCTGGAAAAGTTCGACAAGTTTGATCGAGGGAAGATGCCCAAAATCAAGTATGTCGGTATGCTGCAGTACGATGCAGATCTTGACCTTCCGAAGCATTACCTGGTTGCACCTCCGCTGATCGAGAAGACATCTGGAGAGTATTTGGTGCACAACTATATCAAAAGTTGGGCTTGCAGGTTAGCGACCATACATATATACTTATTTAGTTTATCTAACTATAAACTTTGAATATCACAAATTTGCCAATAAATCTGCTTAGTGTCTAGTGCTCAAATCAATCTCACAAGAATTCGGGAGCAAAAACTGCACAAATTCTGTCCTTGGTTGATCCATGAGATAGAATATGAGCATGTCAAGTTTTGAATTGAATATTGTCTACACGTAAGATTGTAGGTTTCCTATAAAAAAACATCAGTTCTTTTCAATTTCATGGGGATAATTTGGTTGTGAAACAGTGAGACTGTGAAGTTCGGTCATGTCACCTTTGTGTGGAATGGAAATCGTTCCGGCATGTTCAGTTCCAGCTTGGAAAAGTATGTCCAAATTCCGAGTGATAAGGGTATTCCTTTTAATGAAAAGCCTGAAATGAAGGCAATTGCGATTGCTGAGAAAGCTCGCGACGCTCTCCTTAGCGGCAAATTTGACCATGTATGTTCAAACAACGCTCTACTTATCTTGTTAAGTACTTAATTTGAGGTTCCAACATCCACCTGACCTACACAAAATAGTGAAATTAGGTTGCCCCCATACTAATTTCTCAACATTTGACACTAAAAATATTTCCTGTGTTATTATACTACAAAAATGCACTACTTTTACATGAAATATTGTTATAATTGGGACTGATGAACCTCCATGTGTACAAATGGAAATATCTGTAGAAGTATTTGTTGACTTTGATGGCTTACAAAATAACTTTCTTAAGGTAAGGCAACCTAATTGTTAAGGCAACCTAATTTTACTATTTTGTGGGTAGCTTCCTATTGAAACAACACAATCTTCATTCTCATGATCATTGTTTTGAATCAATGAAAGAGGAAGTGATGGAGGTTGAGATTGTTGATTAATGTAATTATGAACAAACAATGGGTTTGGATTATTAACAGGTTCGTGTGAACATCGCAAATGGGGATATGGTTGGTCACACTGGTGATCTCAAGGCCACAATCATAGCATGCGAGACAGTTGACAAGGCTGTCAAAGTAAACATTTTCTTACTTTGGCTCATACACTACTGTAGACTTTCTATTTTTTTCAATCTGCTTCATTTTCTCTACTAAATCTCTGTGTGTAGCTTTGAATTTCTCAATTGAATTTTTTTCAAAATTGCAATTTCAAAGCAAAGGTTGTTGTAGTTCACTATAAGCGGCACTAGCCAACTCCATTTCCGTTCAAAAATCAATGGTCATAGACATTTCATCAAGTCACACTTTCATCTCTTGCTAATATATCCAACTAATTGTGTGAATAGATGGGTTTTTAGTTTTTTTATTATTTTTGTAAGAAAAGACAATATCAAGTTTCTATTGGTTTATAAATAAATTGTAAGTTTCACTGCATCATGCTGCAGATAATGTTGGATGCTGTTGAACAAGTGAAAGGGATTTTTTTGATAACTGCCGATCACGGAAACGCAGAAGACATGGTGAAACGGAATTTGAAAACTGGGGCACCAATCAGGAACAAAAAAGGAGAGACCGAAGTTCTCACCTCTCATACATGTAACCCGGTATGTATTCACACCTCTCATCATATTGGTAGTATCATCATTTATATTTCTACTCCCCCTTTCCTAAAATGCTCTTTCCGTTCCCCTTAATTTTTTTTTGTCCCAAAATGATCTTTTGGCTACTCAAAGATGACCATTTTTTTTGTAGATTTAGTGAATGGATAACTTCCTTGCAATACTTAGAAATGGGTTTTAACAATATTATTTTCAGCCTTAATTTTGAATATTTTGTCCAACTAGAAGATGATTGGGGGATGAAGGGAGTACTTATTTGGTATTCTAAAGAAGTTGATGACATTGTTTCCCACACTTTATAGGTGCCGTGCATCATTGGTGGACCGGGATTGCCAAAAGGAGTAAGGTTTAGACAAGACTTGCCTAATGCTGGACTAGCCAACATTGCCTCTACATTCATCAACTTCCATGGGTTTATAGCACCTTGGGAATATGAGCCTACATTACTAGAATATGATGAAGATTGATTGGTAGAGTTAAGTAGAGTAGTGAAGTAGCTACAACTTCAATGTTGGTAAATTATTGGGTCCTCTCATCGATTGTCATGTCTATATTAATTAGAGCATTATAATATACATTAGTTAGTTAGTTGAGGAAAATGTTAAGATCTTGATTTTTACCTCTAAGAAAGTACAAGTCACTATCTTGTAAGAAAGACAATTTATTGTCTGAAGTATAGAATCAACTATGGATTGTCTCCACTTTCTAGAATAGCCTGGTCATTGTTGATTTCAAGTAAAGCTATTTTCAACACTTCAAAAGTTCATAGTTTATTCATATTGAGTCCAAAAAATTGCCTTCTAAGAGAATCTTGAATCTCCAAGTAACTACCAACAAGATCTAACAAAAACTTCAACAATTCAATAATAGGAAGCATACTCAAACCCTTATTTAGGTGTTGTTACCTTACTAGCTTTGGGATCCACTTGGACTTAAGGTAAATCAGCCCATGATAGGCAAACTGCCTAATGCAGTCATCCAGAAAACCAACCATTAGAGTTTTACATCAACCCATGGCAGATTTTTTCTAATAAATGAGATTAGGACTACATTAGACTGATTTGTGGCCATAATCTTGTCTTGGGAGATGGTCATGGAGTTATTAGTGCCTGTCATAGGGCACTTACACCATTCAAGTGTAAATTGGTTATAAAAAGTTATTTTTTTATTCCTTCATGTCATGGCCATGTTAGGAAATGTTGTAGCCATGTTAGAAAATGTAGTGACTGATTTAGGTGGTAAGATGACCATTATGGAAACCCTTTTTGCTGATTTGGGGTAGTCTACAAACTGTTGGGCCAGTTGGGCTGTACACTTCAAAAATTCATAAAAAATTCTTACTTTGTCCAAAAAATAAAATTTCAATTGCTTCCTTCAATTCTCGCACATGTCTATGTATGGAAAAAAATCTGAACCATTTTGCTAATGGCAACAGTACAGACCACTCATTCTGCCTGTCATAGGCAGATTTACCTTATATGGGTTCTGGAGCAACCTAGAGCAGAAATCGACTCTCGCAACGAATGACATCTTGGGCACCGATCAGTTTTCTATTCTATAAATTTTTGACCAAAAATAGACCACAATCGACTATGGTATAAATGATTTCAATATGTCCCAATATCTAAATAATGTAAAATCAATCACAAGATCTAGAGCAGTTCAAGAGAAGTTTATATTGATCACAACGGAGACTCTTAGGAAGTTAGGATACATATAGGGAATAAGCAATTACAGAGTGACATAAGAGAGGATTTACAAGGAATCGATGAGCTTGATTGGTTGATAAGAGGACTGGCTTTACATTTACAGTTAGCAGCTACACTGAATTAACATACTACTAGTGATCACAAATTAGTGTCTCCTGCAAAAGACGTGTCACTACAAAATATTTACTTAATATGTGGAAATCAATACAATACAGTGATATTTCAGCCACCACTAATTCAAAATAGCGTGACTTTGGTAAATTAGTGTCCCACACACTAATAGAATAATTCAGTGCAGTGATCTGCTTTGATCATCAAAACACCCAAAAAATAAGATATCACAATATGTACAAATAAAGAGAGATTGGACTTCCTCAAACGCCCTTCCGAAACGCAGCCACCACCCGGTCAGCCACCTCTTGCCCAAACAACCTCGGCATATTGCTACTCAAATCCACTTCCACTCCTTTCGTCTTGATCAACTCATCCCGCTTCTTTATATACGCCATTGCATCACTGTCCATAGCTTGGCCTAAGGACTTATAACCCTCCAACCACGTCTGGAACACCGACGTCGCAGCAGGCTGCACAAGCTCACCTGGTACAGAAATAGTGGAAAGTACACCTGTTAAACAGCATAATAACCAATTCGATACGGGGTAAAAGAATACCCAGTTACAACAACTGAAACTGTTAAACACTATCAAAACAAAATCAGAACCCAAGTTGATTTATGCCTGCTAATACAACAAAAATAACACCAGAAACCCAGGTTGATTCACTAGGTATTCATACACTCAACTGCAACATTTATTCTATTTAGTGTCATGCTTGGTTTCATGTAACACCAAATTCGAGTGCCATAGAGCAAATGAACTCTTTTTGTTAAAGTGTGTAGCTTGGGACCACCATTGAGAAGCTAAACACAGCTAAAATTCACAAGCAAACAAGTGGCTAGTCAACAAGCGACCAACACAAGATAGAAAGTTCACTAAATGGTGTTCATGAATAGGTACACAAATATCTGGTGTTGGATTAGCATTAACCTATAAAATAGTGCTACACGCAATAGAATAAACAGTATAGTAATGCACAGATTAAAATATGCGTGCTCACCAATGACAGCGTCCAAACCCCCATCACCTCCACTCACTTTATACAGCAACCCCGTGGGCGAGACCACACTTCGAATGAAGAGCACCGATGTCAAATAGGGTTGCGTGTTGGGATGTGCTTCAAATGTTTGCCGGATGCTCTCCAGCTTGGAATTCTCGTAGAACCGAGCGAGGTACTCGGGATCCAACACCAGGTCTTTCCGTGGAAGCAAATCCAAGACTAATACCAGAGCATCAGAACCGCTTTGAATAAATTCAAAGAGAAAATGTGGAGAGTCCGTTTCAGGTCCTAACATGGCGATCAGAGTGGCGATGTTGAGCTCCCCGAAGGGCAGCGCGCAGTTCAGCCACGATCCCAACACGAAATCAATCTGTCAACCCACGGAACCCGAAGTGAGGGCCAATCACTCTGAGAAACCCTAAACGACAAATCGACTATGAACATGCAATAGTTAAAAATCTTGGTTTCAAGCTTAAGCATCAATGCTTCTAAACAACGACCACTTCAATTGCTCATGTTGTGAAAATTCGAAAACTCAGAAGGATCCAAATCTTACTGATCACCAGAATCATCAGTGAAAGAACAATCAAAACGGAACTCAACACAATTGGCGCAAAGGGCCACCACAACCCCAAACCCTAAATGCTAAATGCTAGTACTCTGCAGGTTCCACGGTAATAAGTCTCCACCACTCCAATCTCAAATCAACGTTAACCCTAATTGGAGTAGCAAATTCAGCACAAATCTTCAGGTTCCAGACCAAGACTCCCCCGCTCCAATCCTCAAATCAAGTTCAAACCTAATTTGAGTAGCAAATTCAGCACAAGTCTTCAGGATGCAGACCAAGACTCCACCACTCACATCCTCAAATCCACGTCAACCCTAATTCGAGTAGCAAATACATCACAACTCTTCAGGTTCCAGAATACAACTCCCCCACTCCACTCTCAAAACAAATGTAAACCCTAATTCAAGTAGCAAATGTTAACCCAAATTCAAAACAGAGGCCCTTCATTACCTTCGACCCCTCCTGTCCAGCCCGGATCGTAACCGAACCTTCACCGTTAGCCCCCTTGAACGATCGCACATCCTTTGGCGTTTGCGAAGGGCGAAGCGCCTCCCCGATCTCCTGATCCATGAGATTCGCCACCGTGTCCATCACCTTCTTCCCTGCGGGACTCAATTTCGGAAACTCCACCCACCCCACCGCAGCTTTCACAGTAGTTGGATTCATTGGATTCTTCACAAAACGAAAGCTGCGATTGCATCTTCGATGGGAAAGCTTCGGGTGGTGAATTGGAGATACACGGAGGGAGGAAGGAAGAAGAGCGGACAGGGATGCAGCCATGGCAAGGTTTGGAGGAGAATTAATGGTCACGTCGGGATCATTTACCAAGAGCGTCAACAAAGAACTCCTTCTCTTACAGTTTCTTGAGGCAATTCCTTCTATTGCAATCCCCAATTGCGACAATTCCTTCTAATGCAATCCCCAATTGTGACAATTCCTTCTATTGCAATTCCCAATTGCGACAATCCCTTCTATTGCAATTCCTGATTGTGGCAATCCCTTGCGGTTATGATTCCTTGTAGTTACAAATGTTCTCTAGCTTTGCCTTGAACGGAATGCCGAATGAAAGTGTAAATTGAAGCTATTGTGAATTGTACTGTAGGCTTACGGACTCGAGAAGCAGATAAGTTATGCATTAGAAGAGAATGAGCTCCTGCGGAAGACCGCGAGTTCCCACAATTCTTGGACTGTGGGAACTCGGCCACAGCAGCTCGCTGACGTGGTCAGGCAACCGCCAAGTCAGATAATAATAAATAAATAAAAATTAATCTTTTAATTTTCAATTTTTTCAATTTTTTCAATTTTTAATAATTTTTTAATAGTTTTAAATTCTGACTATCCCTGGCTGGTTCCCAACCTGGGAAACTGGCTTGAAACGGCCCTCCAAGGCAGTTGAATCCCATCTAAGGAACTTGAATGTATCCATTGTGGAACTTTTGGTTACTACACATATTTACCCATTGATTGGTTTCACAAATTTCTTTTTTGTTGCAAGAGAACATCAAATTCGAGAGTTTTTCATAAGTATTTTGGCCAACTTATTTTCTAGTATAAAAGAAGCACAAATTATAAGGTAGAACTATAGAAGCACCTAAATGCAACACTTATTTTGAATCTCTTGATATGGAGGGTGCATATAGGATGTGCGTGTGTTAGGAAATCATTTAGGAAACCAACAAAAGTGGTTTCATATTTTTCCAAGCTTGTATGAATATTACATGGATTTCTAAAAAGAAATTCCTAGATGCACCTACTATGGATACTAGACTAACACCAAAGTAGGCACAGAAACACCCAAAAGTGACACACTCTAAGCTTGGATTATGTGTAGGTGATTCCCCACTTCTTGGAAGATTGACAACTTCTTGGAAATCGACTTGTCTACTTTGGGTCCATTGGTGCTTGGATTTAGGTCATTTTTTATGTGGCATAGAACAACTAATGTTAAATTTGGTTGCATCTACCTTAGGTGGTCAAAGCAAAAACATATAGCTTAATACCATTGTTGTCCTTAAGAGAGACTATTCTTGTCCTTTTCATAGTTCAAATTTTTTTGAAAACAATTATTGTACTATGCTTAAAGGAGGTCTAAAATTCTATTTCAAACACAATTCCTATGTTTTGACAATTAGTACTCAAGCTCTCATCTTCAAATTATTCCATAGCTTTTGAGGATTCATGATGGGCAATGCATTTCACTTTAAAAACAACCTCTCCACCCTTTGAACTCTTAGAATTTCATTGAGTTCATTCAATTCCTTCATTTAGCCATCAAAAAGTTTCTTGATGGTAAATGATCAAATGATAGATAGGGAATTGACTCAATGAATTGTTAATGGATCTTCTATGTTATCCTTCATTTTTGATTAATTTACACTAACACTACTATCCATGTAAATTAACCTCCTTGTCCAATGTGGGAAGATCTTGACCACATTGGATTTGTTTCTACAACAACCTTCAACAAAGAGATGCTTATAGGAATATCTTGGGAACTTGTACTCTTCGATTACCTCAAATCCCTTCTAATTGTGATTCAATTCTCACAACTTAACCTCTAAATTAAAGACCAAACAACATTTATTAGTAACACAGCAATTTTGTGCAACTCATTGTAGACAAAATTTTAATTTTTTTATGGTAAATATATTCACACAACATATGTCCAAGGAGTAGCCCAACAATTTTCATAACTTTTGACTCCATGATAAAAAGTTATTGCATGATATGTAGTTTATATTGTTCAATGAGCAACTTGGGAACCTCAAAAAAATTCTTAAAAAATCACTTTTTTCAAAAATAAAAATTTGAAATTGGTTTTCTCTCCAAAGGTTTTCTAGATTTTCTTATAAGTGGAAAGCTTTGAATCATTCCATTTTGATTTATTATTGAGATGAAAGTTATTAGGAGCTTTAGTTTGCAAAGAGTTATGAATTCTCTACTCTAAAACAAACTTTGAAATCCTTTATTTAACTTAATTTTCAATATTTTTGAAAAAAATAAACTCATTGGGTGTAGATTATTTATTACAACATTACAACCATTGGACTTGGAATTTTTCAATTCCATAACTAAATTCTTAACAATTTAATGTTTTAAATCATACTCTAAATTCTACTTACCGTTTTTTTCGTGTATAATGTACAATTCCAATTGATTTGAAAATTTTCAAGCATGTAGCCAACTTGCCTAGAAGAATAAATCCAAAGAGGCACCACCATTTTGGACATTTTTCATACAAATGTGACCTTGTGAAATGTAGCTCCCTAGATTTTTGCAATGCCCCCAGAAGGGCTTTTTGTCAATTCAAACACTAATATCTTGCAATTTACACAGTGAAAATTTCTGAAAATTTTTACACATAACTTCTTAAACTAGCACAATACAAGATCCTACGATTCTAAAATTTAGTACCTCTATTGGAAATGGTAGTTTTGGAGAGTTTTTAGTGAAAAAGTAGTCAAAACCTTTACAAGTTAAGAAAAAACCCAATTCTACACTGAAGGTTCAATTTGCTTGTTAGAATAATCTCACCATTGGAATTAGTTTGTTTCAATTCATTCATAGTTAAAGCTATTAACAATTTATATTTCATTCTATATCATACCTACTTCTACTTAACAATTTCTTAAAGAATGAAAACCATTTGGATTTTCTTGAAAAAGAATTCCATACCTCCCAATTCAAATCTCCAATAATGTAAATTATAAATTCAAAATCTATAGTGCCAAAACTTGAAGTTAAAAAGATTCAAAGTCTTATAATCTAGTCACACAAGGAACAAAAAAATTAAATTTATTCACCTTGAATGCTAATTTCTTGCAAATAGGCAATCAAACTTTTTGAAATTTCTTCTACACATTTTTATACTAGTCTAGGGCAAGATCCTAGGGTTAGATATGTAAAAATAAATAAATAAACCATTTTTTTTTCTTTGCAATAGAAATAGCAGATTAAGTGATTTTTGTGAGAAAAAGGCCTTTGGATTGTAGATGATAAAAAAAAAGTCATGTATCTAGGAAGGATTGCCATGAGGTGAACAAACTTCTTTGCTTTAAGCCAATATCTTGGAGATAATTTCCTTACATTGAACCATGATCTTTTGACCTATATATAATATTTTGAAGACAAAATGCTCTCATTTAAAAATGTGACAATTAGTCTTTTTTTTAATATTTGTACAACTTGGATTATATCTTTGTATAAATATATTATTTAACTCAATAACATCAAACTCATCATTAAATAAAGTTATTTTTCAATGATCCAAGTATTTGATTGGATGAATGAGAATGTATTTGAATGAAATTTTGGCACGAAGAACTTTGTTTAGGATCCAGAATGTGGATAGTGGAGCTCTTCCAAGTTAAAGTGACTACACCTATATGTGTATGGATAGTAATTGTGCAATGTTCTTGTTATTAAATTGCTTAATTTTTTGTTGAACCTTGTTGAAAGTGAAAAGAATATTTAGGGGTTTTTTTGTATGAATTTTTCAGAAAAATATGAATTTTCAAAGTGCTAAAAACAAGCATATTCAAAACCAATAATAGGCTCTTAAGAATAGAGGCATTATATTTTAGAAAATATCTATAGGAGTTGGTTCTTTGAAAGAGTCACAATTAGATATAGTTGCCTTACCACCTTCAATGGCAAGGGTGCTTGAATTCTTGATATGTAAGTTAATATTTAAATTCTCAAAAGTCTACATGATGGATGATAAATAAATTGATTCATAACATTGTTTATCCACATAAATTCTCACTCTTCCAAAGAAAAATTTGAATCTTTAACAAAGCATGATTTCTTATCACTAATTAGATGAAATTGAGAGAATCGGCCATATTCGTTATATTGAGACCTTTCGCAGTCTCAATTTTATCCTCGACTCCAGAATAAACCGTTTTATCTCTTTACCGATATTTTTTAATAAATAGGTAACAACACCAACTTTTAGAATTTTATAATAGGATCACTATTTGAGCATTATTTATTTTTGGTTTCAATTCCTAATTTTTTAAATGAATTTTCCAATGACTAGCATTTTGTCTCAAAATCTGCGAAAAGTCTCAATATAACAAATATGGCCTTGATAACATAATTGTACAAAAATATGAGCAACAAATGCACAAAAATCCCCCCCCCCCAAGGATATGGACATTAAAGGATTGATAATATAGGTGTTAACCCGTTGAAGACACCAAGGACTAAAAAACATGTAATGAGTGACATTCAAAAAAATTGTACAAACAAAGAATGCACATATTCAACCTCAAATTTGATACATAGAGTGCACCTTTTAAACCTCGTTTTCAATTTTTTTTAGATAATTTGATAGTATGATAATGGTACACCACATGTGTCCGTTCAAGTGTTAATGATATCAAAAATACAACACTCACCATAACAACCTATTGCATAGAAAAATGTAATATTTCCTTTAGTTTAATAGAACTATATTCTTAAATCAATAGTATTTCCAAAAATTGGCTATCCATTTTATGAAGGTCAATTTAATTTTTGGTATTTTCAATTTTTTTGAAGATATTGACAGTGAGAATTTAAATTTCTTGGGATTTGTTGGATCAATTAATATGTGAACCTCATGACTCATGAACTCATCAAGAACTCTACTCTTTCGACAAACAGATTGAACCTAAAAATACATTATACAACTATAAAATATAAATTCAATGCATTACTCTATTCAACAAATATTTCAATTGAAAGGGCATTAAGATATAAAATGTTCCATGTTGCAACCTAGACTCAATCAGGAATGGCTAATTCAATCCCCTAATCTCAAATTCAAATATTGTGACAACCAATACCATTTGCATGTATGTCAAATTTTTGAAATTTGAAATTCTATAAATGTTAATTTCCTTCAATTTTTGTATACACCAATCTGAAATGCCATATATACTAACATGCTAAGGCATACAAAGTTTTTTTGGAGTTCTAAAAAAATTTGACAAAAGATAAAGGAATTCGAAATTATGGTGAACGAAAAAGAGTTTTATACATGGCTAACTTTGAAATTAATTTTCTTTGAAGTCACAACTAACTTTTTCTTCAAACTTCGATGGTAATGTATAGTATGTCACACACTACAACTTTTTTGTATCCACTTTTGGACTTTGTCCATTGATGCTTATGGTAGGGTTATTTGAATGAAAAAGTTACACACTTGTACTTAGTTTGGGTAGCTTGATCATATTTTCTAGACTTTTGGCACATAGTTCTTCTTAATTTTTTGACACTCTACATCATAGTGATATGTTTTTTCTAATCATGTGTAAATGTGTTCTTTTTTCTAAATTTTCTCAAGAATATTATTTAAATATTTAGAATTGGCGACTAGGAAATTTTCTTAGAACTTCCAAAAATAGTTGCACAATTTTTCGTATTTTAGACATATTACAATTTTTTCCTAATTATTTACGAACTTGACCTACACATAGGTTATTCTCTAGGATATCTATATTTAGTATTGTTTTTCTCCAAGCTTGCTCTACAACTATAGTAACTAAACCTCCCCTAAAAGAAAAGAAATGAAGTGTTGTTTTGTGACCTTCTAACCTTCTAAAGCTTAATTTTTTTCAAACTTGTATATACCATTGCTTCCATTTGTTCAAATATATTATTTGTCTCCAT
The DNA here is from genome assembly GCA_963920665.1 of Straminergon stramineum. NCBI lineage: Eukaryota > Viridiplantae > Streptophyta > Bryopsida > Hypnales > Calliergonaceae > Straminergon > Straminergon stramineum. Next base: position 12,731,425 of record OY987271.1, on the reverse strand, counting down.
TTCATTAAATTTGACACAATGAAAGATTATTTTTGAAGATTCAAGTATTAATTCAAATAAATGAGGATTTATATAAACAAAATCTCATCTATCTAGGGTACTACCTGTCCAAAGTTGTCCCGGCAAAGAAATGAAGGCAACCCTAGGAGCATCCCTCAATACAAAGATTTAAAATTTAATCTATTTGATTAAATAACCTTCTACATTTCATTCAATTTTTTGTCCATTTACCTTCTACCTATTCAATTGCTCATTTTCCATTGTGTGCCAACCACCAAAGGTCCTCTACCTTGTGTTGTCACCTTCTTGTCATCATCCACCTTTTAATCCATAGACAATTGTACCTTTTGTCAAATTTTGATCCTTAAACCTACTTTAAACCATTTTGTGTGCATTTTAATCCTTTGTCATTTGACTACCCCCAAGTTCCCGCTAAGGTTGTCTACTTTAAATTCAACCATGTGAAGATAAATGTTGAGTACAAACAAATAACTTCTAGACAAGATTTGCCCATGAACACTAGGTTTTCACATACTTGATTTCATCCATCATCCAAAATGTAGACCACATGATGCTTAGGGTTTCAATCCTAACATTATAATATAAATGGGTCTTGAACACAAATACAAAACTAAACCAACAATGTTGTCACCTCTTGAATTTTTTTCAAGTTGTTTCATAAAAAGAATTAGAAAAAAATTTAATAATTTAATAATTGTATTCCCTAATAGACATAATTCAACTAGCTAGGATTGTCCTTTCTTGTTTTTCTCTTTGTTTTTTTGGTTCAATAGTGACATCACTATTGGTCCCAATTTGGAGGCCTTCTTGAGGCCCTATATTTCTTGTAATTTTCCTAAGCTCTTAAGTGTCGATAATATGGGTTCTACATTTTTTTGAGACCTTTGTAGATTATTCAAATAATATCAACTTTTTGAAATTTGTCAACTAAATGTGGAAAGGATCCAAATGAGAACATGAAAGACTTATCCAATTGGTGATAGATACCTAATTCTACCAATGTTGAAGTATTGGATGCATGACAAGTATTTCTACAACATGGTAGTTGCTAGCATTTAATATTCCAATGACTGCTAATAGCCCTTGTTGCAATAGGTAACCCTTAAAGGATGTGGCCTTCTATGACCAAGGTAGTCATTGAAATGCTTTCAATATTGGACCAATAGGTGCATTCATTGTTTCTAAAGTAAACAATGGAGTCATCCATTGGACACTTTGGGGCCTTAGTGCCCTTCAAAGGTTAACCTTATAATACTGTAGCAAATATGAAGTGTCCATTTTTTGTAGGATGGAAAAGACATTTTTTCATCCAATTTATTTGAAGTTGCTTGAGTATTTTTTCATTGAATAATATTCAAATCACCTCATTATGGTATTATTGTCTTTTCTAAGGAAGAAGATGTTTAATCCATAGATCACCCTTGTAGTGTATTTTGGCCATTTCTTAATATTTACTCTTGTTCGGAATTTTAGCCATATAATGAAATTTTAAAAATTTGTGTACAACTAATGAAATGAAGCTTATCAAGTGCAGTTTCTACTCCAATTGGAAATTTTGAAAAAATTATTAAATTTTAATATTTTATTTTATTATGAACTGAGGGCAATTGGACCTATAAACATGGTTTGTTGATTTTCTAATTTTAGAAAGTCATAGTAATTTTGGTTAATATGATGATGTTATCTACTATAGTATACATCTATGGTAAAAATTTCAGATTTCTCAAATTTATTATAGATTTGGTATGGATTTTCTTCATTTTTTTCTTAAGAAATTCATAGTAATTTCAAGTTTTTCCCAAAATTTTATGACTTGTATTAGTAATAATTATGAGTTCATTTTTGAAAATGAAATTAAAATTTTTTTATTCATATTTAGTTGCAAAATAGCAACAAATAGAGTGATGGACAATGAGGCTTGAATTTTATTAGTGGTCATGGCTCGTCCTTCCAAGGTTCACGCCTAAAATTCCTTTAATCCTTAAACGCTAGACTAGTGACCATGGAAATTATGCTTTGGGGGACATTATCTATTTTAAAAAGAACAAAAATACTCATTGGAAGTCAAAGTACTACAAAACATCTCCCTTTTCCACCCCTAATTTTGAGGATGAATAGTTGCAATTCTAAACTTCACATGAGAATTCCTTGTCATTCATCAAACAAAAAATATTCACCACGTCATTTTTGAAATTCTAATCAATTGTTTCACTTCACAATTATTAAATGAAAAATTTATTCAAACAATTTGAAAATTTCTCCATGTGTATATTTATAGTTCAGAAAAATATGGTGCAAAACCATTACAGTGGCATCTACAAATTAAAAAAACAGCACTCCATGGTAAAAGACATAAAATTCAAGTTGCAGTAAATTACCGTTTTCAAATTTAGGAATTTTTCAAAAGTTCAACTTTGAGTGGAAAGGCATACATTTCTTTACTAATACAGCAGATGATGAATCAAGAAATTTATATGTAAAAATTTGTTGCAAAAGACACTTAACAAAACAGGACCGCAAGAAAATACACAAAATTTTGATTCACAAGCTCCGCACCAGCCATGGTCAAAGGAGACCCCTAACTGTGGGTAGGATTTCCATTACCAGCAATCTGTTGTTCGAGTTTATATACACTAAATCAAAACGATAATTGCAAAACTCAATGCTATGGTGCAAAAAGATGAGCTAACCCTCACCAAAATACCACATCGAGGTTCTGTTGACACAACATAATCATTGAGGTAAATGCAGGCACCGATTAGTGTCGCATATGAATAGATGAACCATCAGGGGTTTCATACCCAATGCTAATATACCTCCGTAACCTTCCTGGTAGAGGCCTGCAATTGCAAAATCGAATGTACGGTGACTGGAATAAGATCACTTTTAACCCGTCTAAGGGACTCGATTACAGTCCAGCGAAATATCCCCTTTTTCAAAAGTAGAGGGATATGGGATTTTTCTTTTTCACTCCTCAAAATCAGGTCCTACGAACCTGCAGAAGCTCGTAACGCGTAAAGTCTCTCAATATACAAGTGCAATCATGCCGTTGAGCTTATGTAATGGAAGGAGGCAAATGGCGTAATGGACAAGGTTACAGAATTGGTAAAGAACATTAACCAATGAAGATTAATAGACGTTAGGCCTAGATTGAGAGTTTCGCAAAATGTAGGAGTCGTAGTCAAATGCTGCTGTCATCCACAGTCGCCGAATCTGCACATAATATCTGGTAAGAATAGATAAATCGAGAAGAAAGTCTCAAAACAAGGGAATTATGTAAGAGCCAACCAAAGTCGATGTCAAAGAATGAGCCTCATGAATGCCAACTTCAAGAAAATCTTAGCACAAATTCTCAGGAATGTAATAACACTTGTAATTAGATCGTTACCTCATTCAGTCGAAGATCGCTGAGGTACAACAATTGACTTCTTCTCAAATACAAGTCCTCCTGCGCAGGCTGACATGACATTATTTATTAAATGAGCCAGGGCTGTCTTTGGGAATCATTAAGGCTTGTAGTTAACTTAGTTGATTTGACACGTACCAAAACCCCATGCAGCCAGCTCATTCTGCCAGCTGCCGGTTTCATACTCTCATTCCAACTGACGGGAAAAATATTCTTCCTAGCACTAATGGGAACAATCAGCCCAGCTAAGTAATGTTATAGAGAACAGTTAAATTTCTTGATTTGTACCAGCCCAAGAAAAAACTTCAACGATGGAAGATAAAATGAAGAAGATCCTACCTCTCCATGGATGTCCAAGTACAATGAGAGTCCCATGCAAGTACGATTATTCCGAAGAAGTAGAAGCTGAGTAGACCGTAGCAACAGAAATATTCCCACACCGCCTGATTCTGAAACAATGAAAAACAACATGCTATTATATACAGAACTGATTAATAAGAAATTGGCAATACAAAGCATGTTCACCAACACAAAATCACTCCTGGAGAACTTTACTTAAATTACTCGATGATTCATGATCTCAGTAGGTGTGCAAAATCACACCTTCGGCTGCATGTTGAGAACACTCTCCTACTCCAGATTTAGATTTGCAGCAAGCGGTATTACAACACAGAAGCTCTCCACAAACGAGGCAGATAGCAGGATCCCTGCAAAAGTGGCAAAGACGTTGTGCTTATTTATAAGTACAACGGTTGGAAAGCTTCAGGGAGTGAAAATCATCTTTCATGCGCAGGCTGATACCAAAGAGACAACACGTAAGGATGCAATCCAACAGTACAAACATATCGTTTTCTGTCGGGAAGAAAGCTCAAAAGCTGCAGAACAGACTCACGTCGGCATTTCCCCACATTTGGAACATTGTTTCTTCATGTGAATGTTCTCCAGAAGCAATTCCTGAACAAAACGCTCAAACAGCCTCAGTATAGCCATTATAATCATTATGGAGACACTACAGATATATCATAAGTCATAGTGTCGCATGCATCAGCTGTGCTGGAAAGAGGGAGGGTAAATATGAACCATGCCAAAGGGCAGAGCATAAAATTCTTCTCAAAACTATGACCGAGTCTGAAATCAAATAAAACATTTGCTGTTGAACATTGTAAGTAACGAACCTGGAAAACGAGAGGCAACTTATGGAACGACGCCTTGTGAGGAACTTTCCGCAGCTCAAATGTGAACGATTCTGAAACCTGTAGAATAAAGAACGAATCAAGTGACTTGAATCATTTCCAGGGAAGCGATGAACAAATTATAAACAAATTTTGCACACCTCAGTAATAATACTGGAGACGAGTTGTAAAAAAATCCTCTAAATTCAGGTACTCATATCCTATGCCTGCAACTTCCACACGCGAAACAAAAACACCCAACTTACTCGTTGGTGAAGTGTGAGCAGTTCGGTTGCTAGCATCTTCTTCGCTCCTGGATTATTAAGAAACAGTGATCAAATTACTCAGAAAAATATATCTAAGCTAAAAGATTAGAAATCAACAAATCTTACATCCCAATACTTAATATCCTGATATCAAAATATGTGCAAAGTAAACTTCATCAAAATCAACTTCTCGTGAAATATGAATTCTTGAATGTCAAATGCGATAATATTAATATCTTGAAACCACATCACCACAGGGATGCTTGGATATGAGTTACAAATTCAGCTCCCTTCGGTGACATCATGTGCCAAAAATTGAGGTTTCACATGAAAGTTACCAGAAACTTCAGGGCGCAATATTCGAGCGCAGTCTGGAAGTTGCAATGCCAGCTGTAAACTGTTAAAATCCATCACTTTTGTCCCTGAAAAACATGAAAAAATCGGTGTATCAGGTCTCCAAAAATGAAACTGGTAAAATACTTCCATGATATTGGAAAATTCAGAAAAAAAACACGAGAGAACCCTGTAGACATAAGAACACATCATGCAACTACCGTTCAGAAGAGAATTTCGGAAACCTGACACATTCTATACCTGATAGTCCATGCTGTCCCCTGAAGTCCTCTCGAGTGATTATTTGCACCTGAGCACTCAAAGAAATCCAGTAAGTAGCTGACCAATTTCAATTAAAACTCATAAATAATATTCATAACATAACCAATGTCCACACAAGACCGGGTGGAAAAAGAGCGTGAATGGCTAGAGAAAACAATTTCACAAGAAGATTCCACAGATCATTTCAAAGTTTCAAATTTAAGGGGAACAGCTCCTTCCATTAACAGATTGTATGACCAAGTTCTGCATCCTGAACAGGATGTAACCGTTGAAGGCAAGGGCAGAAAGGAACTACCAGCATCGCAGCTCTTCGCAGAAACGGGAGACAGGTTCGTTGAACAAGGGTCTCCACCATTGGATCTTGGACATCCAGCCTAGAGACTGCTTTTTGTGTCTGCAAAACAGCTGCAGTGTATGCAAACTTCACCATAGAGCACAAAGAAGGCCGATCCGGTTGACCAGGGAAGATCTGAACAGCAAACCATAGAAAATCAGTCAAGTAACATCAGATCAAGTACTTCAAACCCAACTCAAAAAACTCATCCAATAACAAGTGCAGCAATCCGGATGCAGATCTAAAACCAAGGTATTATCATTAATAAACTGATATCAGTTCCGATGCTAGAAATGAACAAGAAAGACAAAAGAGCCGATAAGGTCACTCACTATTAAGAGCAACGAAAGAAGCATCAAAGGATCCGCCGTGAGAACACCATTTTCAATAATATCTTCAATCCATCTGCGACGCATATCCAGGGCTTCCTGATACAGCGCTGGAGATGGTTGCTCAGAAGGATTGTGGTTAGATACAGGTTCTTCTTCATGCTCACGAAGCTTGTCCAGGGCTTCCCGAGAGCTTCCTGACCTCTGCTCTGATGATGATATCTGAATAGGATAGCGGTTTGGTACGGTTTGTTCTTCAACTTGACGCTCAAGAGAATCCTCATATGTAAGCTCAAACCTTTGCTGAGGAAAGGTCTGAGGGACAGAAACCTGAGCATTTGGCGCACCAGGATCCATGCCATGATACGGTTCAGCATATTTAGAATCATCATAGCAACTATCTTTGCTCTCCCCAAGTAAAGGACTCTGAACTGAAGCTATATTCTTAGGCGCCAGCTCTTCTTCACTATCTTGAACAGATACGAGGCACGGCAAAGGATTTGAGACTAAATTCTCTTGAAGGGCTACAGGTTCATCCAGACAGTGTTTAACATCAGTCGACATATCTGGCAATTCCAGCATTTCAGAAGGTTCTTCAAAACAAAGCCTGTTCCGAGGAAATATCTCCTCAACAATTTTCTCAAGCTCACTGATCCCAGCCATATTGAGTGAGGACTCGATGCCTGTCTCTGCCTCGGGTGCAGTCAATCCAAGGCAGACTCTAAGTCTCTGCAGCAAATCCTTCTTCATTCGCACTGTAATAAAAGAATCATGGTCAGTCTCCAAAGATACTAGCACAGAGTGTAAGGTGCAGAATTGATGGGCAAAAAGGAAGACGACACTCTGCTTCAGTACAAACAGTACAGAGTGGAACCTAATTTTCCCTCTAGGTCACGTGTTTCGGACCAGGTTCCAAGTGCAAACACGCAAAAACTTGTCTCAAATAATGCCATCTTTTTCATCAACTCAAGCTGGGTATGATCAAATTTTAGTAAATAAAACAGTGAAACTAATATCAAACAAATAAAGGAAATCAATGCCCAAAAACCTTGAAACAATACAAGAAAGGAAACATGAAATGTATCACAGAAATCAACTCAATGGAGTTAGAAGCAATAATCAGAAAGCCAGTCAGATCCCCCGTGACGACGTTTGTGAAATTCTCACCTGCACCTGGCAAGGTGTTCGAAAGCATGGCTAGTCTTCCTAGTTCCCGAAGTGCTATCCAATGGGCAGAATCCCCACCCCAAGTGCATTCATCAGAGAGCCTAATTGGTGCCGACGAAGATGACGCCGAGTCGCTCTTCATAGAGCCATCTCTTGTTTCCACTTCGCAGTGCATGACATTTAAAGCAAGTGCCTCCCAAAGTGCCTTCATACAAACCAAAAATTTCCTGACTTTCAATACTGGCATTGGTTTGGTAGATCATGAAAGTTCCTAAAATTTCTGGTAACTATTTAATTTAGCAATACGATGACCAAGATCTACATTAATAATTCCTGAATATTAACACTTCCCCTCGGTCCCCAGTACTGAAAGACAAAAACGCAGGAGCATTCAATGGACGTAAAGCTTGTCAACGAATAATGGCCGAGGGGGCAAGGCAGTACACTACTGAGGCAGTCTGTCTAAATGGAGTGAACAAAATCTGTTGACAAAAAGGGGTCCTCGCGACTTACCTGGGATATTTCGAACTTATTTGGATCTGGTGACAACAGTGGGGACTGTTTCTGTACTCTTAACACCTGTGTTACAAGGCCAGCACCAACCCATTGAAACTGTCAAGTACCATTATGATTGTCCAATAATGAACGCAAGAAACCGCCTGACTGTGTCACAAATGCAACCGCCCTACAACCTGACCTTGTAGGAGCGCACATTGCTGTGAAGTTAGCACAGAAGGCCTTAAATGGTCGAGAGGCAATTAAAGTGTTAAAAGGACTCGTCTAATTTTTCTGAGTTGATGCACATCGTCGATCAAGTGATAACATACCTGAGAATAGAAAAGATCCACAGCACTCTCTAGATTCTTGTTTGATTGCCAGAACCGGGTCCAAGAATTTCCTGTTTCTTCCATACCCTTGACATCGTCACGCATATCAAGTTTTCTGGAAGACAGAGATGCTTCCACATCTGGCAGAAGAACATTTGCTAGACGCCGGCACGTGGGACATTGGAATTCCAACTTCAACGGGTCCACAACACCGTTTCCTGAGATATCAATTCAACAAAACATTGTTCAGCAAAAGACAAATATACAATGCATCCTAAGAAGCTCATCTTGTAGACCACAAAACAATTGACTCCGGTGTTCGTGAGATGTCAATAACAAGCGATCGGTTAATTAATTGAAACTTCACGGGAAGACCAATTTGTAAGAGCCGGAAAACAGGAATTAGCACGAGATGTAAATAATAATGCGAAAAAGTACATCACTCCAGGTGTCCACATGAATTTCAGGATTACTCGTTAAAAAGGATAGAACAGATATATTTCCCCAACAAATTTAAAAACTGAATTTCTGGTACGATATTCGTAGGTTTGTAAGCGCATAATATTGGTTGCCGCTAATACTCACCTGGATGATTCAACTGAAGATTCTTTATATGGCCGTGGAAGCAGTCCAAATGCATCTGATACGTGAAAGACAAGTATTTAAGGTCAACAAATTTTATAATAAAAAAACGTACGTTGACTGATTTAACCAGCAAAAAATTAAGCCCAAGAAATCCCATTTAAGGCTGTGCCGAAATAATTTATTTTTAGAACAAAACAAAGTTAATTAGTAGTACAACGTGTAACAAACCAAGTGCAAGTAAAAGATGTATATTGCCATCCACTTGCAAGAAAAAAGGCAAGAAGACCGAATATAATTTCGACAGCATATATTATTAAATGTAGGTCTTCTATGTAGACTTAAGATTCGGTGCAACTCAACCTGCCTCTTACCATCCTGCAACAATTCCTAGAAATGGAGGATCACATAGTGACAAGCTGGTCCAGCAACCCTATATAGAACATCCATACCGGGGGCATACTGGACATAAATAATAAATAACATAGGAAGCAGATGACATGAATACCTGGTGACCACAACATTGAACATGCTCCATCGTAGAAAAATCAATTGGACTAGCAAATTTAGGGTCACCCGATTGTGGGTCACTCGATATTCCCACAGTCACAAGTTGGTAAAGGCCTTCATTATTCATCTCAACTTCAATAGACTGGGCGAAATTTGAAAGATAGGCCACATCGCTGATGTTTTCTACCAATTCCCCTCTCTTCAGCACTTGAGAAGGAAAATTATAGCGCTGTACGAAAGCAATCCAGCATGTTGAAGAACTCTTGTCGTCTTTCTGAAAAATCATCCAAAATTTCCTGTCAAAGTACTGTTTGGGTCTGTGTGCGAACTCAAGTGAAGATGCAAAGTAGCAACGAGCAAGTCCTTCCAAGAAATTATTACGAAACACTACAGTTTAGAAACATCCCTCAATAATTTTAATGTGCGAAGACAGAAGGCTGACAAAATAAACACTACACACCTTCCTTTTGCAGAGAACACATTCCTTTGTCTCAGAAAAAGTTTCCATGGCCACATAGTCCGCCTCCGGCACAGGGAGCACAGCGTCAATTAAATTCTCAGAGGCAGAATCATTACTACTTATGTAAGAAAGGCTTTCGCGACCAATTTCGGACGCTTCCATCTGAGAGCCTTCTTCAAAGCCCTCTTCAAAATCATCATCATCGTCACTGACATCCACATGTTCCATAAATGCGTTTCGTCTGTATACAACAAATCCGTCATATCAACCACGTTAGCCGAATGGAAGGCACCTTCGCGAACAGAAAAATAACCAAACAAACACTATGATTTTGATGGTCACAAGAGAAGTCATACATCCAAAAAAATATACAACCAAAATGTAGGAAGTTAAATGCCTATTTAAGCCTTGACTAACTTCAAGGTCATTATTTTTGTTAAAGATGGAGAAAGGCTTCATTCTGCCATGCTATATTGATGCTGTCAGTGTATCTTCTTGCTAATCTGGCCCACTTTCATAACTAACGAAACAAACTTGGACCAAAACACATTACATTCCGTTTCCAATACCAAAAAATAAGTGCCTCCTTAACAGACTGACTACTCACTTGGCAGCGAACTCCTCAAGAATTGCTTTTTGTCGCTGTTCTTTCAGCAGCCTGCGCCGCAAATCTTCGTTTCCTTGGGACTCAACCTAGAAAAGAGATACCATTGACACCGGAATGTCAACTCCAAGTTCAAAGTTAGTATCATATGAATATGCAACAATACAGCTGAGGAATTTCACTGGGTGTGTACCCATGTAAAACGGTTCAACTGAAGATAATAGTATATGGAATCGAGTCAAAACAATGAGGCTAATTAAGCTAAGCACCTCAGAAGCACGATTCTTCTCATTGGTGGAAAGACAGAGGAGTTCGAGAACATGATCAACAGAGTCCACCAAGCCTGCCACACGCACAAAAGTTCTGATCAGAGTTAAAAGCTAAAGTAAGATGCAAATTCAATGAAAAAAAGAATACAGAAATTCATCTTCCCCAAACTCAACTTAGCAATTGAAGAAAGTAGGCTTGCAGAAATTAAATGCATACACCGATATAAACAGCAAAATTAACAGCTTTCTGACTTGAGATAACGTACGTGTGCAATCATTAGCATGTTGTAAATCCCGCAGCATGTCATAAATGTTAACAGGATTCCGTGCCGAATTACTAGAATCAATTCGAATCGGAACACGAATATTGAAAGCAATATCCTCCGTAGGAAACTCGTCCTGTGGTCCTTCTGGCAATTTGGTATCTGAAGCCACATTTCTGCGACCAGAGCCACGTTTTTATTTACATCAAAATTCCGTGCTGGTGTGTCCACTTACATCAATTCCAAAGGGACTGCAGGAAGTTGTTTCGTTAAAAAATTGTGGCAACCTCGGCAAAGTAAAGAATAATATAAGACGACAAGAAAAATACGATTGAAGCATAACGGTAAGATAAAATGCCCATCACTAACCTGATATTGTTCCGAGAATCAGACACTAGAACTGCCATCATTTGCAAAGCAGTTACACCGAGAGCTTCTCCAGCCGTTGCTGTTATGCTTTCTTCGACAAGATGTCTCACCTCGTCCAGCACATTTAGCAGAAACATATGACAAGCCTGGAGAATGAACCCACAATCAGTGATTCGTCAACAAGGAATTTCCGAATACTTAACATGACTAGAAAATGATGGAACATCACATTATCGGTTAATCCGGTAGCAATACACTTCCAACGTAGAATGTTAAGAATATTGATTAGAAAGACGATTATAAGGTGTTACCTTAGTGTGAAGGAGACTAGAAAGACGATCATAAGGTGCTCCGGCAGCTGGAGGTGCCGTAATCCGCCAGTAATGATCAAGCTTCCCAACTTTCACAGCTCGATCCTGAAACAGACCAAAACTCACGAACAGTTAGTCAATTCCTAGTCAATAGAGCTACACTGATACTTAAGCACTGTGACGAGGCATTATGAGCAAATCAAAGGCACATGTAATGTTCGTGAGTGATTTCAGAATAAAGATCAACATGAGAAACGAAGTGGACAAGTCAGACAATTCTTTCATGAATACTCTACAAAACCAATGACAACCATCATGGTCAAATTGAACACCCACCTCTGCATCCTCCAACTCGTTGAGATAGTAATGAGCGAATAAAGGATCAAACTCTTTCCAGTATTCTGGTTTCAGCTGATAATACCCTCGATCAGCAACCTGTAACCGCAGTGCTTCAATAAGAATTGCAAAATTCCCTAGCACCTTCATGTGCAACTCTTAGAAGTAACCAAGTGAACAGAAGAGCCGAAAAGCCAAAACACCATGAACATACACAATCACTGCAAGCATTCGTAATGCACACTTACTGCATACCAACTGCCATCTAATATATCAACAATTCTGACAATAAAGAAACAGACCTTAGGTTGGTGGTAGATCGCTACTTTGTCCAACATGTTATTCAGTCTCTCATGCTCCATGGGGACAGCACTCAAGGCCCGACAAAGCTGAATCCAGACATATGCATTCAAATTAGTCGTTGATTTCAGCAGCAAATCACGTGGCCAATAAACCATGTTAAAACTCTGAACCTATCCACATGTTGCAGAATAAATGACATCAAATTCCAATAAAAACTGCAAGACTGCAAATACCCACCTGAGAGTAAGTCTGATCACGAACACAAAGCCATTGGATGACATCATACTGCAAACACTTCTCTTGAGCTTCATCTAATTCCGTCTTACCCAGATTGCGACGCTCACGCACAATCTACAAGCCGAGACAACATATAAGAGTAAGGCTTGATTTATTCACAACAAGAAATGTGGCATCAAAGATCCGTGAACATAAAGGAGAGAATAAATTAATGGGTTTATCAAAAAAAGTCAGATATTCCCAGAGTTCAACAAAATAGTTCTATTTCATCCACTATGACCAAACTGCAAAACCCTGCAAAATTTCTGGAAAATGTGACAAAACTCATGCTGACAAGGCTAGATCTCTAATTAAGAAGTAGACAAGTTGTAATTACCTGCCACATCTACAAGTCTCTGACCAACAACTCAGAAAAACGAGTTTTGCCAACTAAAGAATTAGGACTTCCGCATATTCAACAAACGTAGAACCAAGATAAACTAGTTCAACCAATAAAATTAACAGAAATTCCAGAATAAACGTACCAGCAAAATCAATCGCATGAAATCCTGTAAGAGGGCAATCTGATGCTTCGGACGCCCACCTTTTGGAGTCAAACGTGATGTGGCCATTTCCTTAAACTGTCATATCAAGTCATGTATAATACTACCATTAAAATAAATTATAGATCTGATCAGCCTAAGAAGTAAAATAAGGGACTCTAAGCCCTAAACCACTAGTAAACAAGAAAATTTCGGTAAGATCCGAATGAAATTGACAACACCGACGGACAGATAAGACAAGAAATAGGTAAATATGAATTCTCGCAGACAATTCTGCAGGAGCTAAAATACCAGCAACCCATTTGCATAGCCTTAAATTGCTACTGCTATGCTCAACGACAACTTAGAGTATGACCATCCTTAAACACAGTCAATCAAAAACAAATCGACTGAGAGAAATTTCATTGAGTACATCGAATTGCTCGGCTATCTTTATGAAGATTGTCTCTTGCAGATTTTCAAGAGCGACAGTGCAGAACTGTAGAAGTAATATATCCATGTCCATTGACCTGAAGAATGCAACCATTTGCTTACATTAGACTACATGAAGGAGGTGATATCACGAAGTCTCTATTACTAGTTAACATTCCACAAAACGACCAAGGCAACCACAACAATTCCAACTAGCAATGAATAGGTCGGTGCTCAAAGATATCAAATACTTAATATATGCTTCTCATCACCAGTCTTAGTAAGAAGATGAATCGAACTTGCACCAAAAATCCAAAAGGTTAAAAGTAAATGCTCTCTTACTGATCATGCCAGAAACTTCCTCTATAAATAAGTTCTAGTCGACTAAATTCTTCTGAAGTCCTTCGCCACACTTGCGCACGAATCTAGGTCGACAAAATAAAGTTCAATAAAGATTGCACAAGTCAGTATGAACCAACATCAGTGAATAAATAAACTTTACTACCAAAATCGACAACTTTCAAAAGGTAAAGGTGCCAATGACCGGCACATATACCTTCAACTTCTGAATCCGAATCTAAATAAACAAAACAAGGTGTACAGACAACATTGTGAAAATTGGACACAGCAAATAGGAATAAAAAAAGATCCTCCCCAGCACAGAAAGTTGCATAAAGAGAATGAAATGATCCACCCACAACGTCAATCTTCTGAAAGGAAAAAAGAAAAAAAAGAAAAAAAGAGAAAGCCAGTATATAGCCACCAAACCTGTGCCATCCAGACCAATATGCGCAGTGGATGTTCCATGAGCCGCAGCACCTACAAAATAGCAAGTAAACTTATCATCAATGTTACAATGACTCAACAGCCTGTAAGCTTGACATACATGGGGTGAGGGTGGGGGGGATCCAGGAGACCTTAAATTTGAATATACCCTGTTTGACTGCTGGTGAAATACCAGTTGCAACATCTCATGTAAAAACTGCATTGAGCTTAAAGGATTAGGTTAGATGTATAAGAAAAGATGTTGAGACTTGTGCTAGCAGTTAATTAAATGACCCTAGACACAGTAATAGCACAGCGCAGTACCTCATCCTCTGTAAATCTGTCTATACCGTGATTATCCTGAGGTAAGAGCACAGAAAGAAAGCCCCTCTCGTGGTTATCCCAGTGTAAGAGCACAAGCTTCTGCAGAATTGCACTTAATGCCCTATGGAGCGGTATATGAAGTGAAACAAAGTCTCTAGACAGAGGACTGTCTTCATTCTGTTCAGCTATGCGCTTGGCCTGTAAAACATCTTAAGACGCCAGTTTAGTATCACGCTCAAAAGTCAATCAAAATGACTTCAAAAACCGAATGCAACACCACAGATATAAAAGCAAACTTATTGCAGTCATGTCACCACATTACTGTGCTAATCACAGGTAAACACTCTATGTGCATGCACATGAAGACGGTTGATAACCATAAAGCATATCTGTATCGGTCCAAACCATGATATCGAAGACATTACGATGAGATGAAACTACGTATCGAAGTATCTTTAGAATAGCTATACCTGCTCCAGGTATTCCCTCAAGGCCTTCAGTGTGCATGTAGCAGCCGTAACTAGGGTCTTTTTCCCAACTTTTGGATCTTGATAGCAGCGTGAGATCAACTGAAAAACTATCGCCATACTGTTCATCTACAAACCAAAATGTTCTCAAATTAGCAAATAAACATGTGGTATAAACATAAATAGTCACAACAGTCAAAAGGGAGGCTAAGAGAATAATATAGGAGCCATTGATCATCATTTCGCAAGATCTTTCGCCAACACTGACAGAGGCAGGGACCATGCATCGAAACCAGAACAAAAAATTATGAAAGGTCTAGTACTCACCACACGATCAACTAAACGAAAAGGAACACTCTTGAAAACCGGGTAGATAGAATTAAAATTGAGCACGATATTCACATACAGGCATTAATTGCAAGAGAATAGCTAATCTCATTCAGAAGTAAATACTGGAAGATATTCTAAAAACTGCTGACCTCCAGTTGGATAGCAAGAGTCCACGAATTCGCAAATTCAATGTCCTCGTCTCCACGAGAATATGGATTTATCCACTGTACAGGTAAGACACAACGTCATTCCCAAAACTCAGCAAGAGAATTGAAAAAAATCTCCAGCACTAGATCTTCCATAAAACTTGGACTAATTAGACAAGGGAAACTCCTCAAATGCCATCAAAAGGGATGGGCTTGGACTGGAACTCCATAAATTTATATTTGAACTTCTATTTGAAAATAGATCTGAAGAGGGCGTAGTACACTTAAGCGACCAGCAATTCAAATTCCAACCGTTCTTTCACAAACCTGTAACATGGCTAGCACGTCGAGGATTTTGGGGAAAAGATGCGCTTGCTTTGAAAGCATATGAACAGCAATATCTTCATGTGAAACTATCAGTCGTAAATCACCTTGAGGCCGGAGGTAAACCTGGTAGAGATCTCGCAAGAGAGAGGGAAAATCAGATTCTCCACCGTGCGCAACAAAAAATGGAAATAATAACACACTTTACTAAACATTTCATTTTCACAAACATCCCAAGGACCAGGCTCAGATAGAACAATCCAATTAACTGTTATTCTACAATAAGAATTCCATCAGACCAGAGACAATCTAAGTTTCCTGCAGCGCGGAGCACCAAAGCTTCCCACAATTAACACAACCAACCGCAATTGATTGCTTTTCAACAATCAAGAAATCTTGACCTAACAGAAATGCAAATCCCATTACTTCAAAAATATAGCCCCCTGAGAGGGTAATAATGCGTACCTTGCACTTGATAGCATTTTGATCAACATTGACAGCTGGTGGCACACTGAGTAATTTTGCAAAGATTCGAACAAAAAACAGGATTAGATTTTGTTTAGAACGAATTTGATAAGAAGAAAAATAAAAGAATGCTGTATCCGTACACCTTAGACTTGGACAGAAAATCTAAGTTCCAGAGGATGAATACACAATTATGGGAAGCGGATCAAGTATCTGCCAAGTTCAAACTCATTTGTCTGTACATCGGCCACACAATAAGAGTGATCCCCCTTGGAACTTGTTAGAGAGTTGTGTTTCTGGACAACTGATGTTTTCTTGCACCGAGTGAAGTATGATTAGAATGTAAGCAACAAACAAACGGTTGGAGGGAGAATTACTCTTCGGCAGAACAAGAGATGACTCTGTGGAAGACTCCGATAAATAACTCAAGTAAGTTGTTGTCGTGGACTAAGCGAGTCGTCATCTCCGGATCATTAAATAACTGCACCATTACTGGAAAAAAAACTCAAGTTGCTCGAGTCAATACTTCCCAGAAACAAGATAAGAATTGTCGAGAACAAACAAGAGGAACCAACAACACCAACTCGACGTACGTCTCAACTTTAATGAGTGAGCTCAACCTAAAAGAGGGAGTGCCTCGTATAATTAACCAACATCATGCCAACTAATCTCAAAAGCATAGGGAGGTGAAATCAAAAAAATTGTGGGAACAGCAGCGTGTCGTTTCAAAAAAATCTTTACTAGTGATGATTTCTGGCAAGTTGGAAACATTGGTTTCTCAACTCATATATAAGGGAACTCTCACCAATTTGTACCTTGACAAACATCAGTAATTCAGGTATTTTGTAAACTAATCTCAAGCAAACACACCACATATTAAATCTCTCAGAATATTTCTTATCTACTTATCCATTTCTAAGTTACACACACATCAGCTATTGGCGGAAAACAGAAACTTCTTCTCTAGACATCATAAGCCAGATTCTACTGTAAATCACTTAGCTATCATCATAATGGCTGAATTTAATGCAACAACAGCAACAAAAAAGTTATACAACCCACAATGATAGTCATAAACAACCTTAGCATAGCCAAGAAACCGATACCTTTGAGACCAGCACGGTCCAGAGAAATGGAAATGCATACCTCTGTCTAAGTTTGTGTCAAGGTACTTGTAATTCCTCATATATGCTTCATTATTGACAGCAAGGATGATCATCTTCTCATACTTCCCTTTCAAAATATTCAAAAATTGGATCTTAAATTCGTTCTTATACAACAGTTGTAAAAACAAAGTAGTCTCCTGCGCGCAGGCAAACAAACAGGTTAATGGTCAAACAGCGAACATCTCTAGTATTTATACTCTCACCAGACTTACAACCTGCAATATTTCTTCTAACATATAGCAGCTGATTCTCCAATTAACAAATCTAAAGACAGTGATCACAGAACTTTATTAAACAAAATGCATAAAGGAACTCTCAGATGCACCAAAAGGTTGACAGCTAATTGCAGCCCGCTCTGTATTTACTACAGGGAATCTATGCCATATGCCATATGCACGGAATTATAAATCTATACACCTCTGGTATGCTTCGCTATTCACGACTCAATCTGGTGTGCAAAAATGCAAGGAGATATATATGACAATACCGCTTCAATGATTCTTTCTGGCATCCAGCCCAAGCAGTCCAGCAAGATGTCCAGCGGCGACGTTAAACTATCAACCTGCAAATAAAGTCAACATGCAGACTTAAGGACACATAATAAGGACACAAAGAGATGTTGTTCAAAAATAAATCTAGAAACTGAATTTACAAACTCGTGGATATCTTGATTACATACCTGATATATAATTTTGTACTCTATTATGTCCTTGCAAACTATGCTCCGAAGCGCATCTACAGCACAGATCTGCGGAGCGACAAGGGCAAATCGTTAGCAAACATAACCAATTCAAGTGACAAGAGAAGTGAAACAGGGAATATGAGTTCACAACACGACCGTTCATGAATATCGGTATTCCTCACCAGGGACAGCAGAGTGTTATTTTAATTCCATTTTATTAATTGATGCAGCATATAATCTGCATGTGAAAAGTATATCCTCTTCATATGTTTGTCATCGAACACCTCTTAACACCACCAAAAAGACCAAAGTATCCTTGTCACTTGAGAGTGTCTAATGTCAATGGGAATACGTAGATGACCTAAAAAAACTTAAAAGTCCACAGTTCTTGAAAGTACATTGGAATACCAGCCCGAGAGACTGGTTGTGACGTTTGAGGGTTAATTTTTAACGTAGATATAGAGGACATCTGTTCAACATGAAAGTGAGTGGATGCAAAGCAGCATATGCTGACCTGCAGTGACCAATCCAAATATATCATGGCCATTGTCATATCCACTTCAGTCTCTTGCTCACATGAATTACTCAGCTTATCATGAAGCTTCTTAACCCACGCCAGCAGCTCTTTCAGCACATGTTGCACTGTAGACAGTTTCAAAATCCAATAAGAAACTGTCAGAAGTCAGAGAACCACGAGGCATTCCATAAAGTCAATACCTGACACTGGACCTTATCAATTTCCAATGCCTTCAAAAGCCCCTTAATAATTAACATATGCAGATATTTTTTTATCAGAATGTGCCGACTAGTGATTCCCAGAGATGACAAGTCGACTGCTTTAGATCCTACTACGCAACAATCGTTAAAACTCAAAAAGGAATAGAACCCCGTATTTCAAATAGGTTGTCGAACTTCAGAAATCATCTTTTAACATCTATTATCTCAGCGTTCAAGATGCCAAAAAATTGATCAACTTGGCAAATACACATTGGTAGACCTCAAATCACTGTGTACCACCTTCACGTCTTGAAAGCGACACGTCTTGCTAACAACCACCCAGCCCATAATCCTTCTACCCTTTGAATGCAAGTTCTGAATTCTGACACATACTTGGGACTGCTGGACTCTATATCTGTCATTGCTCATAATTTTTAAGCCTAACACAATAGGCCATAAGAACCAAAGACCCAACCAAACCACGCCATCTGCAAAATATCTTGATCCATATTATATGTTCAAATGACAGCAACCACATGGGGAATTAACAGACAAATCCACGTACCAGCATCATGTGTTGCCCTCACAAGCTCGTCTTTCACTCTTGCTTCTTGCACATGGAGACGTTGATGGATAGAACAAAACCTGCAAACTGAGTTGTCAGTCGCAAAAACTTGTGGTTTATGAAACTCCCACATGCCTGGAGCTATTTCGTTTTCCAAATATTGTCCCACGATGTATACATTGCTCGGGAATGAAACGAGGCTTGCCTCCAGTACCCAGCAGGTTAAAGAGCTATCAACTACCGAAAGTACTGCGTAGTGCTAACATCACCGGTAATAGAGGAGCCACTACAAGGTCAAAGAACCTGCTTTAGCCTACGTCGTCCACTAATAGAGTCCATTAGTACTACTTGAACATACCCCGATTCTTTCCATGCAGCCCGATCTCCACAGTCACAGCACCCACCAGATTCACTGTGGTACATCACTGCAAACATGCCACCATCAGAGACTGGATCTCAACAGCACTAAAATAAGGTCGTACTCTTGAAAGCCGCAGTCAAAGGGCATGACCACGACATTTTGATGCTGGGTTAGTAGACAACAACAGCAACTCAGAAACGAATTGTGCTCTTACAAGGTACTCTGAAACCTAGATGAAATACATATTTGCCATTGAACTCACTTGTACTTTCATACCTCCAGAAGACAAGCAAAGCACAGAATGCCAAAAAATTACAAGTACAGTCTAAAACAGAGGAGTGGAATTACCATAGTCATGCTTCCAATGCTCACCGTTCTGGAAACACTCGACACATATTGCACTGCATTACAACACCCGAGGAAATGGTCACTACGACACGGAACGCATAAACCATGTGTGTAACTATAACAAGCACAATCATCGAAGGCTACGAATACGAGCAACTGCGTATCAGCCAACCTATTCTCCAGAAATCGAGGGTAACATGAGAGCCCAAATCCCTCCGCCTACAGAATGGGTTTTAAGTCACGTCAGCTAAAGCAGTTCCGGCACTTTGAAAATTGCAATTGATTCTACCGCCCCGGATTGACAAATCGACCCGATTACCAGCCACAGGAGACATCCCCAAGTAGGCATGGATCAGATCAAATGAAATCGCAATGAAGCATTATATTTCTAATGGCATAAAATTTTCAATTTCAATTCACTTACTATAAGAAACATTAATTTCGGATCGTGAAACCAAGTACGATACAAATAAAATAACAGACATTAAGAAGATGATCGATTATTGTCGGAGATGCTAACGAAGGACATGTCCTGTACAAGATCTCTAAAGGGAGTGTAGATGAGGCAAAAAAGTGATCATACAACTATTCTGAAAGAGAATTTCAACTAATAAAATTAAGCCTAAATTCAGCACATACTATAAACAAGTGCAAATACTGTCCGTTTTGAAAATAGGAGAGAATCGATCAATCTCATTCTCATGAGAATATATTTACTAACTTCACAGCTTATACCCAAATCTGCAGAGAGGTTTCCATAATCCAGATATCCAAATAATGGGCAACTCCATCGTCAGCGATATCAAACGTCACTATGAAGCGTGAAACTGAAATTAGCCTAATCATACACTTCAAACTCTCGACCAGGTCAAATCTCGATTCCATCCCATTTCTTCATCTGGACTTTACACCATAAAGGAGTAACGAAGTTCACGTTCCGTCGGAATAGATCGTTAACGATCCCAGCTCCATAGGTAGCTGTCAAGCAAAGATCGACCCGAACAAGGAATCACGACCACTACATTTAACCGTTTAAAAAGCCCGTAAATGGATATCCAGAAGTTCCTAATCCGAATTAAAAATTGGAAGCATTCTTCAAATTGTCCAAGCTTGTCGACTTGATGCTATATGTTGGATTCTTTAACAAAGGTCCGATATATGAAACACAAATGCAACACCACAGTGGGGAGGATCAGATCGTGCTAACACACCTAGAATCATTCGTTTGACAAGTGCGGCATCGATATGCAATTATCCCCTTGGACCAGACGTTCGTGCATTGCGATTCTCCTTGAGCCCGAAACTCGTCGAGATACAATTGTAGAGGCATCCCCCCGCACATCTTCAAGCTGAGCTCCTGGAGGACAATCTCCGCTCCATCCTTACTAACATGAGTAGGGTGGAGTCCAGACATTTCCGACCTTCAACGCAGGCCAGCCACAGCCACGGCCACAGCGTCTTCGTTTTGCGTCGTTTCACGCCACCACGAAATCAGTGATAACCAGAAAGCGAGAAAAAGATCTTCCGCAAGAGCCAACTGTGTTCCTTCGACGCATACGCAGTAACAACATATAAGAATTGCGAATTTGGCACCACCGAAGCCTCTTCCCTTCCATGAGGCCTCTTTCCTGGAATACACCTCCTCAACCTAACACACCCTCTCTCTCACACCACTTTCCTAAACCCTAACACGATATCAACCTCCATCGCCCCTCCCTTCATCGCCCCTCCACCGCGTCGCCCCTCACGGCGTCTTCGTAAAAAAACTCTCTCCAGGAGCAGTGCAAGTGAATATATACGTGAAACCTCCGAAGCAAACGCAACAACCCCGACTCCGTACAGCGAAAGACTCCAATAACAAATCTGAATAATGATCACTTTTGAAAATACAGAAAAGAAAAAAAACAGACAACAACAGAAATCACTTCACTTCACTTCTGTCGAAGCTTAGTTATTATCTTAGCTCCACTTCTTATCATAAGCTTAAGTTAATCGTCCTTTCATCACGCAGACAATCAGTGTACTTTACCAACCACCTGTCAATCGCACATCCCACGCTCTTTTCCAAAATTTCTAAAAAAATGTCTTTCAGTAAAGATCAATCAAGGAAAGCAGCTCTGCAAAGAATCGAAAACTAGCTTAGCACGGAAGCAAATACAACATTAAAATACTTATTGTTTTCCTTGATGCAAACGCTCATTTGCCGACAGTGCAGACGAAGTTGCAGACAAAGGACCCACTCACTCCGCCCCCCTCGCCCCCCCCGCCCCCCCAGTCTATGATGACACCCACGGCAACGACCAGAAAGACGATACCGACAATATTCTCATTCGTCAATCCTTTACCGTCCCCGCCTTTTTCTTATTCTTTTTTAGTATTTTATAAAATGAAAACTGGTGTGGTTGAATAATACCGGGCTACCGGGCGAATTGCGCACCGCTTTTAGCTGGAGCGGTTACCGTGTTCCTTCCACTTACGCTTCGTCGAAAGGAGGCAAGCCCACCGTTCTTGACCAGGAGAGACTGAGGAAAAATGTACCGGGCTGGATAGCGGCGTGGTGAGGGGGAGGGAGCATCTCCACCAGTGCTGGATAGCGGGATGTTTATTTCTTGGGCTCATTAACCCTTAAAGGACGGACCGGTGACTGTGGAAATCAACCCTTTTGTACTTTAAAAAAATCAAAAATACTCATTTGAAGTCAAAGTATTCCAAAAGATCCCCCTTTCTTGCATGAATAGTTGCAATTCTGTCCTACATAGAGAGATTCTTTCTCATCCATTAGACACAAAATGTTCGTGTCGACAATTATGGGTTAACCTATAAAGGATGCTCCGGCCGAATAGTAGTCGATGGATGAGTCAATTGTTCACTATAGAAACAAATAATGCACCTATTGTTTCAATAATCGAAGCATTTTTGGTGACTATTCTAGTCATAGGGGCCATGTCCTTTTAGGCTTAGCCCCTAAATGTATTTGATTATGATTTCACCAAAAACACTCCAAAACTGCCATTTCTAACACGAGTACCAAATTCTTGAAAAAGCACATTTTTAGACACATGTAACCATAGCATCTTGTGATACCCTAGTTTGAGATGATGTGGAAAAAATTTCAAAAATTTCCACCACGTAGATTACAAGATATTAGCATTTGAATTGACAATAATCATTTTTTGGGCCCTGGAAAAACTTGGGCAATTGCACTTCACAAGGTCATAGTTGTATGAAAAAATATCCAAAATCATGGTGCTTCTTTGGATTCATTCTTCAAGGTTAGTTGGCTACATGCTTGGAACTTTTTGGATCATTTGGAATTGTACAACATATAGAAAAAAAATAGTAAGTAGAAAGAAGCGAATAATGGTTCAAAATATGAAATTGTTGACAATTTATTTATGGAATAGAAAAATGCCAATCTGAGTGGTTGTAATGTTGTAATATTATAATAAAAAATCTATACCTAATTTTTATTTTTTTTCAAAAAAATATTGAAAATTAAATTAAGTAAAGGACTTCAATGTTTATTTTAGAGTAGAGATTCCATAACTACCTGCAAATACTTACAAAATAAACTCCTCATAAATTTCATCTTAGTATCAAAATGGAATGTTTCAAAGCATTCCAAATATAATCTGAGTCCATAAAATCAATTTCAAATTTTTATTTTTGAAAAAAATGATTTTTAGAGAATTTTTTTGAGCTACCTAGTATACCCACCAAGGAATGAAAATGACATATCATACAATAACTTTTTAACCATATAGTCAAAAGTTATGAAAATTGTAAAGCCTTAAAGCTACTCCTTGGGCACATGTTTTGAAAAAAAATTTAAAGAAAAAAAATTAAAACTCCATTCATAATGAGCTGCCCAAAATCGCTATGTTGCCAAAAAAAATGCAATTTGGGCATTTAGGGATTTGTTAACCCTTTGAAAATGACAATAGTCCTAATGTGGGGGCCTACACAATTTAGCCCCCCAATGAAGGGTCTCTTGTTGTTTGAAGTCTCGCCAATTTGTTTTTAGTTACTTACTACCCACTTTTTACGAAGGGGTCCAATATCAAGCCCCACACACTTGGACCACAATTTCGGGGACTCCTCATTTCAAGGGCATACGCTCATACATACATAAAATTTTGCCTTTGAACATGCACAAATAGAAATTAGGGTGGGATTTTCGATGGCCATCTTCAACGAGCAAGTTGTATTGTTGTATTTAAAAGCTTGAAATATGGAATACATGGAGATATATGCTGGAGGGCTTTCCAAAGTTGTTTCATCTCTAGAATCCTTCATTCTACATCTTTTTTTGACACATCCTTGGTCTTTTTAATTGTGAACCACATTGGCAATATTGTACAAGTATACCCACAAATAAATTGCATTCTTGGGAAGCTACATGATAAGTCGCTTGGCCAATGCCAAGTGTGTAGGCCATTGTTTTCTACACTTTTTAGTCTATATACCAAAAACTCTGCCATCCCAACCAATTTAGTAGTTGCACCTTGTGCCTAATTCAAAATCACATGGTAGTTGCAAATCCACAAGGTGTTGAGGCACTAACACTATGAGAAATGCTATAGCAAACGATGAAGGATTAGTTCAATACATCCTAAAAACTAAAAAACAATGGACATCTTGTTCTTAAAAGGTTAAACTAATTATGTTGCATAATCCCATTAGCAAGGCGAGCAAACAAAATAAGGGAATATACAATTCATATGTGCCAAGCTAGCAAATGATTTGCTTAATTTTCATTTGTGTCCATGATTGACATTGGGCATTGCCTTAACCCCTAGAGGAAGGACCGAGGCCATTTTTCTGCCAAAAAACACTCAAAACTGCCATTTCTGTTGCGTTCACCCAAAAAAAGCAAAAAAAATACTTGATGAAAATCTAACCGTAGGATCTTGTACTTTACTTGTCTCAGACCATGTGGTAAGAATTTCATGAATTTTGACCGCACGGATTGAGAGATATTAGCATTCAAAGTTGAAAAAAGAAGTTTTTTTCATGATTGGCCTGCAATTTCAGATGACTTTGACCGCGTATTGTTGAATTTTTTTGTACTATGGACTTTGAATTAAAATTTTTTTTATGTTGAAGAATTGAGTTGATATTCTAGGAAAAAAATTTCAAAAGAAAAACTCTTGATTTTCATCCTCTAAAAAATTGTTAAATAGAAGTAGGTCCAAGATTACATGAAAAACTAAATCGTTAATAGCTCTAAGATAGGATTGAAACACAATAATCCCAACAGTGAGATTGTTCTAGCAAACAAACTTAACCTTGTCAAACAATTTTTTTTGAAAAAATGTAAAAATTGCATTCAGAAATGAATCCTATAAGTTATTTTTTCAAGAACATGCTCATATTGCCCGAAAAATAAGATTGCTCAAAAGTTTCAAATCACTTATCCAAATGGAATGAATCAAAGCTTCAAATGTAGATAAAAATATAATCTATGAGAAAAAAAATCAAATTTTTTTTTTCTAAGTTTTTGTGGATTTATTTTTTTGCCCGATGACATGTAAATTAAGTTTAAGAGGGCATAGCTTTTGCTCTTAGGCACTAATTGAAATAAAAATTATATTCCCACAAAGCTAATCAGTTTTTCTATCTTGTGGAAAAGTTTCAAAAAAATTTACTAAAAATTGAGGTCATATGAACCTGCCTAAAATCCATTTTGTCCCCCGAGGGAACAATGGTCCTTTAGAGGTTAAACAAAAAGTTAAGTCAATTCATTTTGAAGGTGAATTACTTGCTTATTCCACATACTCATCTCACTAAATTAATTTCAAACCAATTACAAGTCTATTGGAGCATTGTTGATGCATTACACAAAATAGCCCAACAAACTAAATACTTTTAATGATTAATATGAAATTTGAACTTAGTAGTATCATATTGTCATTGAAAATGCATAAGAAAATTATACATTTAGACACAAGTAAGATGAACAATGTTCTTCCAAATAATGAGGTGAACTCATAACATTCTAAACTAATGGAGCATGCGTCTCTAAAATACTCTTGCATCACCTCAATAATATAGGCTTGAAGTAAGTTTCATCTTTTAGTGAATTAACCCCTAAAGGACCAAACTGCGTTTTTCGCAATATAGCAATTTTGGGCAGCTCACTACAAATGGAGTTTTTTTTGTTTTTCTTTGAAATTTTCACACAAAATGTGACCGAGGAGTAACTTTAGGGCCCAATAATTTTCATAATTTTTGAATACATAGTTGGAAAATTATGGCATGATATGTAATTTTCATTGATCTTCGGGCAGCCCAAAAATTTCTTAAAAAAACACATTTTTCAGAAATAAAACTCTGAAATTGGTTTCCTATATTTATATAAGCATAGAAAGCTTTGAATCATTCCATTTTGATTAATGAGATGAAAGTTATGAGGAGTTTTAGTCTGCGGGTAGTTTTGGATTCTCTTCTCTAAAATAAACTTTGAAGCCATTTATTTAACTCAACTTTCAATATTTTTGGAAAAAAAAATTCATAGGATGTAGATTGTTTATTACAACGTTACAACCATTGGGATTGACATTTTTCAATTCCATAAAAAAATTCTTAACAATTTAGTATGTTGAATCGTTCTCTACTTCTTTCTACTTACTATTTTTTTCCTATTTGTTGTACAATTCCAAATGATTTGAATTTTTTCAAGCATGTAGCCAACTTGCCTCGTAGAATGAATCCAAAGAGAAACCACAATTTTGGAATTTTTGTCATACAAATGTGTTCTTGTAAAGGGCAACTGCCCATTTTTTCTCAGGGCCTCCAAAAGGATTTTTGTGCATTCAAACACTAATATCTGGCAATCTACAAGGTGGAATTTTCTGGAATTTTTTTCCACATCTTTTCAAACTAGTGTACTACAAGATCCTACAATTACATGTGTCTCATGTATTTATTTTTCTAAAATTTGGTACTTGTGCTAGGAACAATAGATTTAGAGCATTTTGAGTGAAAACATAGTCAAAAACATTTGGAGGTTAGAAGTTCTAAAAAAAAGAACAAAGATCAATGCAAGTTCTAGATAAGTTTAGATATATCACAGTCCAACCTCTTTGTCTCCCACACTAGATGAATCTTTGTTTTGGGTCTTAGACAATATTTGCAAGCCACAAATTCTATGTTTAGAATATTTATGTATAGCAAATATCAAGCTTCATATATAGATAAATACATATCGAGAGAGATTGAAACATACATCTCTTGTTCAAAAACATCCTAAAAATCCTAAAAACACATTTTTAATTGCTCATTTGGCAATGAAATCATTCAAATAGTCATGACATTAATTTGTTTTTTTCAAAAAAAGAACAAAATTTTGAAGATGAATAGTTGTTGCACTTCTGTCCTACTCAAAAGGATTCTTTGTCATCCATCAGCCGAAAAATGCCTGTGGTGTCGTTTATGGGTTAGTGACTCCGAATCACATAAATTAGTGTATACCGTGCATAGAAAAGGTAAAGTTTCCACTTCACCACCCCTTTCAAAGCTAAATTCCATATTGACTTGATTTCCAAACACTCATAATCTATGTCATGTGTCGGCTAACCACCAGGCTACATATCTTATCCGGTGGGTTTGATTCTAGGTTTACCGTATACGAGACTCACGATGACATTGGGTTTGGTTTTAGGTCTCGGCTTACCATATACGTACGAGACTCGCAATGACATTGGGTTCGGTTTTAGGTCTCCGTTTACCATATACGAGACTTTCAATGAAATTGTGGCACGTGGTACAGACCTACCAGTTAAGTTATATGGTAACAAGTCAGCAGAAGACCAGACATTGTGTACTACCCCAAGTTGAATTGGTGTCTGTAATTACTTTGTCAAGTCATCATATAAGTTATATGGTTGTTTCCTAGCTTTCATCATATTAAGTTAACTCATAGACTGGTACAATATATGGTTACTCATGAGTCAGCTAAAGCACCGATTTTTGAATACACTCTGACTAATAACTGAACTTATTGGATGGATGACAAATTCTGTCATCAGATAACGGTAGCTTTTGTCACGATCTGATTAGACATGATAAGCATATAACTTAAGTTATATGCATTCTAGTGTAGGGATGTGCCATAAAAAACCCACCCTCTTCTTACTTTCCTTGTAAATAAATGATAAATGGTAGCAAATTCCTCGTATCCCCACGGAGAATCTTGGTCGGACTGTCCTTAATTTTAGTCTTAGTTTAACTGAAACATTATAGAGACCACCCATCCACTAAATTATGGTAATGAGCACAGTGTCTGTGGTTTACGCAGCTATATGGTAGGAAATCCCTCCCCCCAGAATTGCGCCTGCCTGCCTGCCCCCTCGCTTTTAGTTAGTTTCAATAAGTACTTGTCTGTACACCCAAATCGGAGAAGAAATAACCACGTGTGGCATGGGAAGATACCAAAGCTTTTGGACCGGTTAGCTAGTTGTTGCGATCATTAATTTTCCTAGGGGTCAAAAAAAAACACTAAAGACTAAAGAGCATGTCGTATTATGAAAAAAAAAATCAGTAAACCGACAATCAACTTATATGGTGGACATCGTACCATCCAATCAAAAGGACCCATCATGTTTACCATATTTCTTGACTTCACTGTATATTGCCACTTTGAATGCATGTTGGCAACGCACTGCTTGTTCCCATTCAGCACACATACTGCATGGAGTGAAAAGATCTAAACATTTGAAGTACAATTGTGTTACCAATTTGTTCGAAAACATGGAAAATTGTCCATGCCCACCCTGACCACCCCTACCACACCCCTACCTTGCATCCATGCACTCCAAGAAAATAATCCCACTCTATTAATCTAGTCTACATAATAATTGAATATTTTTTTTTTCCACAATTGAACCCCGAGAATTCGTCGAGTCATGGGGACACACCTGTTACATACATACATATATACTCATTTGAGTAGACATTTGAATTTCCTACGTGTCGAGCTACCGCAAACCCATATGAAAATGGAATTTGACCGACGGATGAAAGGGAGGTTGGGAAGTCTCATCAAATAAACCGCGGCTTCCATCGTCATCGTCGTCGTCGCTCCCTTTGAGTGAGTGTACCCGTGGTGGCATCCCATATAAGCTTATATATATTATTCATATGTTAACAATACAGAGGTGTGAATGTCCGTCTAAACTGACCTTGCAATATGAGCAAGGGAGGGAGGGAGGGAAGGAGGGAGGGCTGGAGGGACTGTCTGTGTGTCTGTCTGTGTATCTATCTAAGCTGAAGCTTCTCTTCCTTTAGATGTTGAAGAATTTAGCAGAAGGGGCTGGGGGGTGGGGTGGGGCTAACTAAAGGGGGGTCAGTGGGCTGGGGTGGGGGCTTTCAAATTACTACTGGAAGAATTGGGATTGGTAGAGTCTGTCTGACTAAGCTTAAGCTTAAGTTTAAGTTTAAGTTCTGTGCACAGACACATTGGGATCTGATCAGCAGCAGACATGTTCCAAGTTGACGATGATGAGTGGGGTAGCAGTCATCAGTCCAGTCATTGCTGAATGGGAAGGAAAGAAAGGAAAGGAAAGGAAAACAAAAAAAACAAAAAAACTCTGTCTGTCCTGGGGGTTGGGATTTGAAATTTTGAATTTGAATTGACTCTGTGAGTGAAGGAGGAAGCCGGGGGGAGCTACCTCCAAGGCTGGGTTGGCCGGGGAGCTGCCTCCAAGGCATGGGTGGGGAGCTACGCCCAAGGCCTGGTTGGCTGGGGAGCTGCCTCCAAGGCATGGCCGGGAGCTGCCTCCAAGGCTGGTTGGCTGGCAGTCAGTTTTGTCTGCAAACTCTTTATTGCATGGTTGGTTGGCTTGGGAGGCAAGTAGGCAGACAAGGCAGGCAAGGCAAGCAAGCATGAGACTCGTGTGGTCCCTGTTGACTGAAAATGGTGCAGGTTTCAAGGATTTCCCCCCATTTTCTGCTGACAAGTCTTATCTTAGGTGTTGTACACTTTGCTGCTGCAGGTATTAGGTCAGGTCTCAAATGAATGATATTGTGTAGGATGAATGAACGGATTAGTTGTAGATCTGATGGATGAACGGATTTTTGATTGAATGAGTGGTGTCTGAGGTGTCTGAGGTGCATGTGGTGGGAGGGGATGGATGATTATGGGGGCTTTGCCTTTGACCAAGTCCATCGTCGTTGTCGTTATCATAGGTATAATTATGTGTTGTTTTTTTCAATGGAAATTGTTGAACAGTAAAAGGTCATCGCTTTAATAAAAGAGTCGAGTGCAAGTGGTTCTATATATTCCCTACTTTGGGTAGATAGTTTTACTACCTACTACTTTGCAGAGGTTTAGGTATCGTGTGTTATTGTTTTGAAAGATCCTATTGGAAATGGACTTTGTGTTCACACAACCTACAAATTTAGTTGATGTAGTATCTTCTACACTAGAATGACAAGATTCAAACAATGTAGCACAATACAATATTTTGGTCATGGAAAGTATTATGTTTTATATAATCCTCCAATTAATATCTATGAATTATCTCTATGAATTGTCTCCTGTAACGTACCAACTTTTTTTGATTGTGATAAACAAGATAAAACAATATTATCTCATATACACAACTAGAGCCTAAAAAATGGTTTTTTTACACACTTTCAATCAATCACATAAGTATTGAAACATTAGAACTTAACAATTATCGCAATTGAAAAAACAAATAATTTGGTATACCAAAAAACAATTTGTATTAGGTTTTTAAAGAATTTGAACATTTCATCATCTTTTCATTTATAATTGAATGATTTTCATCATCAAAATTTTCCAACTTTACAAATTATTTTCACCCCTTTAACTACAAACCAAATACAACACCAACAAAAAAAAATATTTGTAAATGTTTTATGTTATTCTATGAAATTTGACAACAATTTGCAAAATTTGTAAATATCAAAGAATACTTTGTTAAAGATTATTTGGGGCATGTGCAATGATCATTGATTCATCCATATGCATAAGGTAGACTAGCCCATTTCCGCCATCTTCCTATAACCGCCATCCTAGATTTGGCCCCATCACCACCATAAAACCCTCCCAAGTCCATTCATTGCATTGACAATTTCAGTGCATTAACTTCAACTTGGATAACGTGTCAGCCTTTGATTGGTGGAAACTCTAGTGTTAATAGGTAAATGTAATGGTGGTTATAGGTTGAGGATAGGACATTTTTGACTCTAGTCTAGTGGCAGATTTATAATTTAGTGCAGATCACTTTAAAAATTCATAGAAATTATAATTTTTATCGAAAAATTATAATTCCACTTGGATTTGATTCGTGAAACATGCGCACACCTCTGAAAAATATGTGCCCCTCCTGGAGTTGGTCCTAATATACTCAGATTGCGAATCAGGGTGGTAATAGGCTGGTCTACCTTAGTGATCCGATTTCATCGTCTGGAGCAATTGTTTTTTTCGTTGATAGACAATGTCATTTATTTGAGTCCTGACAAAAATGCAGCATCAAAGCTTAGAGCACCGAGATATGACTCGTCAGCAAAATCCTTGAAACTTGAACCACTTTCACTTGACTGACCCAAGAAAATTCAGACCATTTTCCACCATCCAATGATCAAACATTATTGTACTGTTGTTACTGCAACAGTTGTATTCCATTTTCAAACCATAGAAAGGTGTGGCTGGCCGGTATGTATTTTTCCCTGTGCAATGAAATCTCCGTTTCATTTGTGTCAAAAAAAAAAAAAAAACCATAGAAAGGAATTTCAAATGTTGAATTTATGATATAACTTAAGTGTCCTTCCTTATGCCAGAATTATTTATGGAAATTGTTGAGGTTTGGTGGGCATCAACTGACAGTGAAACCATTCAAATGGACCTTCCAAATCAGACTGTAATTAACTTAAACTTAATGGCATGATCATGGCTTTATGTTCCTGGGTTCTCACATTGTTCAAAAATCTGAAAATATCAATGAAAATTGTCCATGTGTTTCAAAAATTAAAAATTAAAAAATCTGAAAATAAAATTTGATAAACTAAAAAAAATGACCTATTATTTTCATTATAAACTACTTTTAACATGAAAAACAAAAACTAAAGACTGGCCCCCATTTCAAGCTAACAAAAATCAAGAGCCATCTCAATCTTTTTAATGAATCTACAAAACTACTGAGATTAGTTTGGGATCATAACTTCCTCATGCTCAAAATGTAGTTCAGGTCAAGAAATAAACACCACAGGCCACACCAAAAAAAACACTGAAAATTGCCAATGAAAACTGTCATTTCAATTGTAAAGAGCAACAAAAAAAATTTGAATGTTTTTTTTTTCACATCCAATTGTAGGATTTGGCACTAGACTAGTAATAGAATGTGTGGAAGGAATTTCAAAAACTTTAACCTTGTGAATTGCAAGATATTTGCTTTTAAAGTAAAGAAAAAAGAATGTACTTTGCATGACAAGATTATACAACTTTGAATATTTTTTAACTTCAATTTTTTGCACTACAAATTTAAATGTTAAATTCTTTGATTTGAAAGTATCAAATTGACAATTTGGAAAAAAAATTCCAAAAAGAACTTGGTTTTCATTCTTTAAATAATTTATTTACTAGAAGTAACAAGTACAAGATCGAAGGAAAAACAAAATTGCCAATGTCTCTTCATAAAATGGAATGCAAACATAGTAATTCCTACATCTAGATATTCCTATCAATCAAACTAGAGCATGTGGACCCTTTTTCCTTTGAAAAATTGTTGAAAAAAACATTTGAAATAAAAAACTATATTCAAATTTAGGTTTGACTTTCAAAATGCTCCACAAGCTTGCAATGCCCTTTAAAGATTAATCACTAGTAAAAGTCCCAAAGTATCGCAGAGAGGAACACTTCCAAATTGGGTGTAGGTACCATGTGTTGGTTTTGAGGCAACCTATTGGAGATAGACTTTGTGTTTTCTCAACTTACAAACTAATATTCCATTGTACATAGTAGTATCTTTGATGATACAATGACAATTTTAGAATGTAGCACAATAGAAGATTTTGCTATAGAAAGTACTATGTTTATCATTATCATCATTCAGTTGATGCCTTTGAAACATCTACACAATATACCAATTGTTTTGATGCAACAAGATAAATAATATCATCTCATTAAAAGATGTTGTTTTTGATACTCTCATTCTACACTTTAAAATAGTGATATCTCATACTTAGCAACATTCACAATCAACAAAACCAATCATTCAATCAACCCAAGTATAAGTATTATTAATTTTTCAAATAATTTGAATGTCTCATCGTCTCTATATTTGAAATTTCATGATTTTCATCATAAAAAAACTCCAATTTTATTTACCATTTACTTCAAACAAAGAAACAAACAAAACAATATTTTATAAATGTTTTATGTTATACAATGAAATGTGACAACAATTTGCAAAAACACTTTAATATTTTTTCAAATATTTTTCAAGTATGGTCCATAATCATTGACTCCCACACCCGCGTAGTGATCCAATTTCTTGGTCGGGGTGGATTGACCCCCTCACTCATCCCCAAAGTCACTCTAGGGGTGCATGTAAAAAAAAGACCTCCTATTTTGTACTTCATTGATTTATCTTCTATACCTTTCCAAACTAATTTGAGGCCTCTGATTGCAAATATGAATTCAAACTTTGCAAATTTTATCATGTGTGAAAAATTAAAAAATCCAGTTTTTTCCCTTGGGGATGAGCGAGGGGTCAATCTACACCGGTCCATTTGGACTCAGTCGTTTGTCTTGGTGGTTAGGATTGGTAGCACCATAGTTTGAAACAAGAATAAATCAGTTCCCTGTAATTTTATTTAACTCATGTGTTATTCGTTCTATCCAGCCTTTGGATTGGCTATCTTGTACTTGTTGTTTTGCAATGGTTTCCATTTGTTTCAAAAAAAAATAAAAATCTAAGGTAGCCAACCCATTTTTGATCACCCTCCCTATTTCCATTATGTAGATCGTAGATTGCTTTCTTTTTGTGAAGTTGAAGCGCAGTTCCTGGGGTAGTCGTGTCACATTATCATTGTTTGCAAGGCTCTCAATATTGCAACCAACCCTTGGTCAATTGCAATTAGCTTCTGGTCACAAATAGAAAGCTCTATACCACCATTACATTCAAAGAGAATCTTCCACTAAAACATTCATAGTAATTATATTTTTTGTAATAAAATTCTGGAAAAATATCCAATCCTTCTAAACTCTATTTTTGCATATGGGAAAAATCATGCATTCAAAAAACCTTTCCTCCAAATATGCATAATTACTTAAGTGGTTGGAAATGGGTTGGCTACCTTACATTGGTCCAATTTCTTCGTCTAAAGCAATTATTATTTTTTTGTCATAGAGAATGTCATTCATTTGAGTCTTGACATAAATGTAGCATCAAAGTCCAGAGCACCAAGATATGACTTGTCAGCAAAATCCTTGAAACTTGAACCACTTCCACTTGATTGACCCAAAAAATTCAGACCATTTTCCACCATCTAATGATCGAATATTATTGTACCGTTGTTAGTTTGTTACTGCAACATTTGTATTCCATCCAAATAATTTGAAAGGGATTTTTTTAATTTTTTAATTTTTTTAAACACATGGACAATTTCCATTGATTTGAAAGGGATTTCAAATGCCTAATTTATGATATACCTTAAGTGTCCTTCCTTATGCCAGAATTATTTATGGAAATTGTAGAGGTTCGGTGGGCATCAACTGAGTGACATTGAAATCATTCAATGGACCTTCAAATCATACTGTAATTAACTTATTACGGACATGATGGCTTTCAGTCCTCACATTGTTCAAAGATCTTAAAAAATAAAATTTGATAAACTAAAAAAATGACCTATCATTTTCATTATAAACTACTTTCAAAATGAAAAACAAAAGCTGAAGACTGTCCCCTATTTGAAACTAACAAAAATCACTGGTTTAATTTTGTTCCAGATTCCATCTTAATCTTTGAATGGATCTCTAAAACTAGTGAGATTAGTTTGGGATCATAATTTCCTAATGCTCAAAGTGTAGTTCAGGTCAAGAGGAGTTGTTTATTAACCCACACACACTCAAAACTGCCATTTCAATTGTGAAGAGCAACAGAAATTTTTAAATGTTTTTTTTTCACATCCAATCATAAAATTTGGCACTAGACTAGTATAAGAATGTGTGGAAGGAATTTCAGAAACTTTGATAGTGTAAATTGCAAGATATTTTCTTTTTAAAGTAAAGAAAAATGAATTTGTATTTTGCCTAACAAGATTATACAACTTTCAATATTTTTTTAACTTCAATTGTTTGCACTATAGATTTTGATTTTGAAGGTCTTTTTATCTTTATCTTTATTTTTTTGAAACATACGGCCTTCAAGGACCGCAACAAGGATTGACCCAACATTGCCATGGAAAAACATGGACCAATCCCTGTCATGAATAAGTGTAGGAACAAACCCCCTTCCCATGCGAACAAAGCTCTCATGGCATGGGGAGCCCCCATGCGAGCAATGTCATCGTGGGGAGTTGAACCGGGAACCTTGTGAAGGTCTTTTTATTTGAAAGTATCGAATTGATAATTTTTAGAAAAAAGAATTTCCAAAAGAACTTGATTTTTTTTTAAACACATGGACCATTTCCATTGATAAGGGAAACAATACAAAGAACCAAAGGAACCAGTCTTCGGTGACACCCACAAAGGGCCAAACAACTCAAAACCTACGACCCAAAACCACCAAAAAAACACAGAGAACAGTTAACGAGGGTAAACCAACACGACCCAACCAACAAGCAAAAGAATTTGATTTTCATTTTCTAAATTTTTTATTAAGTAGAAGTAGGTACAAGATTGAAGGAAAAACTTAATCATCAATGGCTCTTTAGAAGATGGAATGCAAACATAGCAATTCCTACATTTAGATATTTCTAACAAGTAAATATGACCATACGGACCTATTTTCTATGAAAAATTGAAAAAAAAGCATTTGAAATCAAGAACTATATTCAATTTGAGGTTTGACTTTCAAAACACTCTTTTGGCTTGCAATGTCCTTTAAGGGGTATCTGCTAATAAAAGTCCCAAATATCCCTTTGAGGGAAACTTTTCAATTTACAGAGGGACCTCTGATCTTAGTTTTTGGAATGATTTTTTGAAACTTTCTCTTAAAGTAGAAGTAAAATTAACTTTAATGGGTTCATAATTTTCATATAATTCACAAATAAAAAATTCATATCTATGACTTCTTCAATAATAACTTGGTTCATAATCAAAATTTACTTATGGAAACCGGTATGCTCTACTCATACTACAATAATGCAATTTGGGGCTAATAAATGGTAAGTTCAAAATTGTAGCCAATATATCATAAGTTTAAAATAGTATTATGTACAATATATGATGCCTCACACAATTTCATTTATTTGAGACCATGTGGTGAGCACGTACAGATAAGCAATTAGTCAAGTGCATTTGTTTGCAACTTGCACATAATTGAGTACATGCACCCATTCCAAGAATATATTGAAACTTCCCAATTTAAAAACTTTCTCTTGAAATTGAGATGACTTTTTTAATTTTGCAATCTTGCGACACTAATATTTTAACTACTTGATAAAACACAAGTTGGAAAGGGAAAAAATTTGGAAAATTTTTCATCATAGAGTGCTAATTATTTTGATAACATGAAATCACCTATATGAATGTGCCATGCATCATTGTCATAGCTAAAATAAAATAAAATTTGAAGTAATTTTTTCTTTTTTAATTTTTTCTTTTTTTAATTCAATATTTTTTTTGTCTTAAGTCAAAACCCCATGAAACAAAGCCCTTCTACCCTTCCTCATAGAGAGATTTTTAATAGTACCAAGAACATAACTAGGGGACGAACAATTCTACACTGAATTAAGGGATATTAAGGGGATCAAAATATTAAAGGGACTGATTCTAGAAAACTGTAGATGTTTGAAACATGATGTATATCACCTAGACACTCCAATAATTATTGATGTACAATAAAGGTATATATTTATTTAGTGTGGAATGTCGATTAATTAGTATAGGTCCCCTTAATACCCCTATTTAGTGTAGAAATCTCATGATAACAATCAAAACATATAATTCTCAAATGAAAAATCATATCTATGAATTTTTCGATGATAACTTGGTTTATTTTCAAAATTGACTCCTATACATACTGTGCTCTAATCATACTATGAAAATATAATTTGGGACTAATATAAGATAAAATCAAAATTGGAGCCAATATATGTTAAGTTCAAAATTGGGCCCAACATATGATAAGTTTAAAATAGTGCAATATACAATGCCTCTTACTATATCATTCATTTGAGACCATGTGGCGAATACATGCAGACAAGCAATAAATGAGGTACATTTGTCTGCAACTTGCACATAATTGAGTACATGCAAGAATCTATTGAAACTTTCCAATTTTAAAATTTTATAATGAAATTGTGATGACTTTTTTTAATTTTGCAATCTCAGCACGTGAATATTTTAACTACTTAATAAAACACAAGTTGGAAAGGGGAATTTTGGGGAAATATTTCATTATAGAGAGCTAATTATTTTGGTAACATGAAATTGCCCATACTAATAAGCCATGTGTCATTACCATAGCTAAAATAAAAGTAGAAGTAATTTATTCATTTTTAAATTTAATATTTTTTGTCGTGAGTCGAAACCTCATGAAACAAAGACCATGCACCCCTCCTCGTAGAGAGATTTTTAACAGTCCCAAGAACGTAAGTGGGGGCAAACGGTTCTGGAGGTCTTATCATAACAATCTAAACAAACAAACTCGTTTAAGGTACATATATAAACCCTAAATCCCCTTCATTCAAAAAATTGCACTACTGATTTGAAATTATTTAATGTTGCATGATTGAGTTGAGAACTCATAGAAAAAATAATTAGTAGATGCATATACTAGATGGAACGAAAAACTAAATCATAAATAGTTTTAAGATGAAATTGAAACAAACTAATCCCACTAATGAGATCGATCTAGCAAGTAAATTAAGCCTTGTAGAATTGTTTTTGAGAATTTTTTTGGATATTGAAGTAAGAAACAAACATGATACTTTATTTTCTCAAAAAATGTTAGGATTGTTTGCAAAATAAAATACTCTATCAGTTTCTCATTATAAACCTAAATGGAATGAATCACAATTTTCTATATAGACAAAATATAATATAAAAAATATATATTTCAAGATTTTTTTTCTTACTTCCTATACTTGCCTAATTTTAAGTTTAGAGAATATCATTCTTACTCCAATGTACTAATTTAGAATAGAAATTCCATTCCCTCAAAGATAATCCCATTTCCTATCTTCCAAAAAGACATTTGAAAAGTCATGCCAAAAATTAAGATCATAGGAACATGCTTTGAATCTTAACGTATTCACTAGGGACTTTAAGCGTTAACTTGTTTTTGACCTTACAAACTAGACATGGGATCTAAGATGAACATGCTCTTAAATTACATTAGCCTACAAAAATGGATTGAGGTTATTTCTCACTCTCTATGAGGCCTAGGCCAAAAGACATCCCAAACAAAAAGACACTCCATTACATTCCAATCACAACTTAGACATCACTAGTTGTTAAGGGGTCATTTAGAAGGTTGGTACCAATTGTATAATTTGGGTATAGATTGTCTTGTGAGGGTTCATTGCACATGCATCATGGTCTCTATGAATTGTGATTAGTCATGTGTATTGACAAGCCTATGGAACTCCATTGCATTGGATAATATATGCTATGTGTACCCTCAACCATACCCCTAATTTGGATACTTAATTCATGTCCTCCATAACAAGTCACATAGTAGTTTTGCTTACCATTTGTCCAACTAGGACATCCATTTATGGTAGAACCACACATTACCAACCAAGCTCCATGGCCAATCTATAGGTACTAGGAAATTCAATAGAAAAGTGACTCATTTCTAACCATTAGGTCTTGGTTTCCAACCACCTTCTATCCATCAATATCATGACACATGTGCTTGGTTTTGAGAGCCAAAGTAATCTTTGAAAGAACACTTGTAGAAGACTATGTGTTAGGGATGGGTCCATATCAACTTTTGGCTATTAAAATTCATAATAATTTCAATTCAAGATAGAAAATTACCCAAAAAATTTCAATCCCTATAATTTCTATCTGTCTGCAAGGTAGGTCTTGGTTTTTGACCATCTTCTAACCATCAATATCATGACACACTTGCTTGGTTTTGAGAGCCAAAGTAATCTTGGAATGAACAGGTATAGAAGACTCTATGTGTTTGGGATGGGTCCATATCAACTTTTGACTATTAAAATTCATGGTAATTTTAATTATAGATAGAAAATTTTACCTTATATGGTGTGTTTAAATTTTTGTGTAATATAAGGTAAACCTACCTATGACAAGTAGAATGAGTATTTTGCCTTGTTACAATTAGCAAAAAAACTCAGAGTTTTTTTCCATACAAAGACAATTGTGAGAGAAGAAGAGAGCAATTGAATTTTTTTTTTTGACAAAGTATGAATTACTTACAAATTTTTGAAGCGCAATTACCAATTGACCCAAAAGAGTTTGTAGACTATCCCAAAACTAGCAAAAAGTGTATGCATGATGGCCACCCTACCACCTACAACAATCAAAATATTTTGTAACATGGGTGCAATATTTCTTAACATGGCCATAACATGAAGAATTAAAAAAATCACTTACTTTGACGAATTTACACTAAAAAGCTAGAAGTTCCTAAAACAGACACTAATAACTCCATCACCATCACCCAAGCCATTGATTTTGGTCACTAACTAACCTAATGTAGTCCTAATCTTATTTATTGAAGAAAGTCTGACATGAGTTAATGTAAGACTCTAATGCGTCATTTCCTAGGTGCCTCTCAAAGGCAGGTTTACCTTATGTAAGCTAAGATTCGATATATGTGGTAAAGCTATAACTTTTGAATTCTTTATCATTCAGTCAGTCACTTATCGACGCAACCACAGATAGTACAACAGCACCAAGATATGACTAATCAACATTCAACAAAAATCCCTGACAATCCTACCATATAACTGTCAGTACCACAAGACTTGATCACTAAGTTTTACCAGCTCCTATCAGGCTACCATATACTGTAAATTCTTACCTTACCTCAACACAGGCAGTGCGTCATTGCCCTTACCATATACTCGTACAACTACCAATAAGTTAACCATATTTTTTCCACCAGGTTGTCAGCAACATTGTCTGTAAATTGAAAACTGACGCGCAGTCAAAGACAGGAGAACAATTTAAGAACAGTTCGCTTGATGAACAGTGGTATGTACTTATCTCTTTCACACATGCAGTCCGGACATCCTCAAAACAATGGGTAGAAGTAGTACAATTGCTCTGTTGCTGCCTTCGAAAATCGATCATCAGTACTGTATATTACTGGTTCTTAGAAGATCGATAAAATCTTCTGTACTGCAGGTTGCTTAGAATATTGGGTAATTAAGTACTGTACCGACTAATTGGTAGGTTGGGATCACAAAAACGGTCAATGAAGTCGCTGCCGACAATGCAAAAAGTCCAGAACTCCGGAGCTGCATCACTTATTCACAGTGAGTTAACGTTCTACAGCAGATTTCATAAAAGATTTGTGGCTAGTAAAGCAGTGAAGCACCTTTGCCTAGATTTTTACAGTGCCGGTGGCACTGAAATCACGTAGAATCGGTAGTGAGGTTCAGCCGGATTTGTGCAGACAGACAGCCGTCTTGTAAGAAGCTTTCTGCCGCAGTAGCATTTATTTGGGGTAACAGCGTGAGACTTGCGTGCCCTCACTGCGTTGGCGGATTTGTGGAGAAATTGATTTAGACAGGCTGAATTTGTCTGACAGAGGCGCAAAAATCGCCTCTAGAAACATGATGTTCTGCAGGCTTGTCAGGTAACGGTAAGCAATGGAAATCGGGACTATAGCGTCCTACGCTTGGGTTAAGTAATAAAGTAGCAAACTAGCATATGTTAATGTCCTTTTCGAAGTGCAGTTCCGTCAAGTTTAAGTTATATGGTAATGAGTTTTTGCGCGGTTTATATTGATGATAGTTGGTACTGCTCGAGTACCGTAATCTTTAGTATTATCTGTCTGTACCGATTGTCTGATTGTACAGACGGACTACAACACATGGAATTCGCTTCATGGTCCTGAGATTGGGGGCTCTAGATTTGGACTCCGAAGAGAGCGTCAACAACACGAGGATAGGTTCTCAGAACGTGTCGTTTTCTGCTCTTTATTCCTTCAAAAATTGCATTAAAGAAAGGAAAAGAATAATTTTCATCATATCTTGCACTGTAGCGTCTGTGGCTTTGGTGGGGCCTGTGATTTGCTCTGGCAGCGAAGATGGGACGAATGTCGGTCGGTAGAACTTTTTGCTTAATGGTAAAGCTCAAAGAAAAGACAATAATGCATGTGATTGATTTTTTTGTAGGACATTGTTCATGAGTTTCACGACACGCGTGCTCGGGTTTTGGAACCGGTCTTGATTCTTGACCTATTCTTGTAGGGCTTACAGACAGACATTGGCCCCCAACTGTTTGATTATTTTAGCAAATCTTGAGCTACAGTTTTTGCGAGATTCCTGATGTGTTCATGGATCCGTGAATTGGGATGTTATTTCGTGGAGCAGAGGCGTCAAGGACTCTCATCCAGTAAGTTTGCGTGCATGAGGTTCGCTTTTGCTTCGTAGTTGCCTATGTAGCTTCCATCAAGGTTCCAATATCCTTTGATTTTGTGAAGTTGGGACATTACCATTACCAAGTTTTGTCTCCAAAATGGAAATATCCTTTGATTGATGGTTCTAATGCGTTACAGTGCGTTATTTTTTTTTACATTACGTTTAGAATAATCGGGATTGAGTCGTGGCATGGCGTGTGGCGTTACTGTTGCTTTGGCGGAAATTAGGGTTTAATTTGCTCGAATAATCGGTGCAAATGGAATTCTTTGCAGGCGATTGAATTTTGACAACCGAACTTCTGATATGTTATGCAGATTCTAGGAGAGACGTGCGAGAGGTTGCTTGTGGACGTGGGTCGGAAACTTACGGAATTCATGCTCATTTGCCGTGACTGTCAGGCAGTGTCGCTGTTGTTACTTGGGTAATTCTGAGCCTGAGATCGTGATGCGTCAAATTCAGTACAGTTGTTGTATTCTAACAAAGCTTTGTAACCCTGATAATA
The DNA here is from genome assembly GCA_963920665.1 of Straminergon stramineum. Taxonomy (NCBI): domain Eukaryota; kingdom Viridiplantae; phylum Streptophyta; class Bryopsida; order Hypnales; family Calliergonaceae; genus Straminergon; species Straminergon stramineum. The sequence continues at coordinate 12,689,173 of OY987271.1, read as the reverse complement.
GAAGGTTTCTTTATCTTTGTGATGGAAAGAAGCAGCGTAAAATGATATGAAAGGAACACCGCAAGCTTAGAGAATTCGAATATCGTGGATTAGGTCATTTGCACTGCCGAAGTTTTAGGTCATGAAGTTTCAGTGGATGGCTCCTGAATCCGTCTGAAATTAACGTGATGACGTTGCCTGGGGTCCTCTTACAGTAAACCGAGATGACGATCGGTATGACCGTGCTGACGAAGGAGATGGCGCTTAAAGATTTTCCAGAATGGCTTCCTTACTTGGCAGGTAAGCAGTTTTCGTTTTCCTTCAGAAAACTTCAGCTCAATGGTACAGTAATTTTTGACAACACTTTGCATCTTGGCATTAGTCAGAAACCATACGTTGAAATCTCACTATGTTCGTGAGAATCGTGACGTCTGGGTGATGGGAGATGGAGAGACCCAAAAGTGAATGTTGTCAGGTATTGGATCACGTGCAGTGCGAAAGCAGGGAAGCATTTCTCTTTTCCCCCCAAACTGATTTCTTGCTTGTTGCAATGATTAGGTTGGACAAATTTGTTTAGGTTTGCACGAATTGAACTTTATATTCTAGAGGTTGTTTGAGACTTGTATACTTGAGGTCGCCCTTGCATTGTCGGTATTATTGTTGTTCGTGCATCATTGTCCAAACTTTATTAGTCGTCTGCACGTTAGAGACTGAATAGATGCTTCAGGTCTTCAGCAGCTATTTGGTCCCATGAGAATATAAAACAGGAGGATGTGCAGGAGGATGTCGGATGTTGTTGACAAATTAAAGCGAACAGAACAGTACTCCTCCTTGCACTGTGGATCATGTGTAGAACAGTATGCAGGTTCGTACTTCGTAGATCATGGGTCACACATGGAATTCACTCCTGATCACATCATATTTGCTGACACCTAATTGCTTCATTATGTCGTTGCTACTATTAGAATGGTCAGATTTTTATATGTTATTGTTTGCAAATTTAAGGCAGTGCATTCTTTGGATTCCATATGCAAATGTTGTGATTGTTCAAAGTTTTGTTTGTTACTGAGTGCTAATCTAAAATTGATCCAAATTCGGATGTGGAGATGGTGTTCACATTCTGCAAAACCTATATGTACTCAACGTGTACTCATTGTTCAAGATTTTGCACAGATCAAATGCACTCCTGGTCACATCATATTTGCAAAACTTAATCGCAACACTATATAGTTGCTATTATTAAAATGGTCCAATTCTAAATGTATTATTGTTTGCAAATCAAACGCACCAAAGAATGCCTTATTAAGATACCATTTGCAGAAGTTACAATTGTTCAAAGTTTTATTTGAACAATCATGTGGCCTAAGTGTAGCAACCAATCATGGAAGGATTTGCACTTGCCATGATGCAAGTCTAGTTTGCATGGCCACAACTACTCAAGCACAACTAGCACATGTCTCATATGATCCTTTGGACTACTACTAAAGGTGAATACATCATCAATGTAGGATTTAGCAAATGGCAAGCTAACCAATACTTGGTCTATCACCTTCTAACATTCACCTAGTGCATTCTTGAGATCAAATGGCAAAAACTTTTAGTGCTAGAAATGATCATTGCCATCTTGATCAATGTCCCAAAATGTTGTCTTTTCTTGATTTTCCAAAAGTAGAGACAATTGATGATAATTAACTAGATCTTAAGTTTAAAGTGTTAAAGACTTAAAAAAGTTCCACTACTAAAATGAGGGCCCCAAATTAACAAAGTTTTTGTTAATACATGTGGATATTAACTATTTGGGTTGCCTAAATGGCATGTTTGTCAACCTTATTTGGCAATTAACATAGATTGCTTGAAAATGTTGAGTTTTGATCAACATAGATTGCTTGAAAATATTGAATTTTGCAAAAGTCATGAGGCTTTCAAATTAGTGCTATATTATCTATTTTTTTGAATCTCTTGCACATGTGCAAGATGTAGGGAAGATGGTTAGGGGTACTAGTTATGCTTCATTTTTTGATTTCATAAAGTCTCAAGTGGGTTCAAACCACAATAGTTTCACTAAACGTAAAGTGGCAATTTGCCTTGATGTTGACATGGTAGTTAGTCTCTATTGGTGTGGCAATTGATTTTTGATGACATAGCAATTGGTCTTAATTGATGTGGACATGCACGAGGACGTTCATCCTTTGTGGCATAATCAACAAAGCAATGCTAAAAATGTTTGAATCAAATCATCATAATCAACCCTATTTATCAATAGATCTATGCAAAATCTTTGTTGGAATGTACATTCATTTATCTAGTACCATATGGCAAGAGTAATGTACACAAAAGTCTCATTTTTTTAACACTTGATGACTTTGAAAGACAAGTGGGTAGCCTTAAATTTTGAGCAATCAATATAGATGACTTGACACGAATGTAGATGTCTGAGAGTGACCGAAATCAAGGGCTTATATAAGTTGACATGGTTTGAATGCTTGGATTTCAGCACCTTCCAAAAGTGCCATTGATCTAGCCAAGTTCCATCGAGACCTCTTCTCACACAAGGATTTTGAACAAAGAAAATCTCTCTAGATTTTGGTGCTCATTGTTTATTCAAATCCTAAACATGGTGCTCTAGTTTAGCTTACAAAACTTGAGTGTTCTTGTTAATGTATTTGTTATTGCATGAGTGCTTGTTCCCACATATTATAGTGAATTAATAAAACATGTCCAAATCTATAGGTAGTGGCATTGTTGATGAAGAGAAGATAATTATTAGAGTTAATAAAGTTTGAAAATGCACAAGCTACCAGGCATTTAGAGCCTATGTATCCTTCTCTACCACATTTATTGTTCAAAAGTAGAAAACTAGTTGAGAGAAACAATATTTTGATGACATTTGAATTTTTCGTGACCTAAGAACATTAAACTCAACTCACATATCACCCAAATTTGACATTTTTTTAGGTATAAAACAACACTAATGTCACCCAAATATTGTTTCTTTCAACACAATTTTCTACTAGTAGTTTGAAAGAAATAAAAACTATTTTTAGAATGCTCTTTCCAAAGAAGTATACCTTAGTGTGGTAATTTCAGTTATTCTTAGTTGGTCAAAGGTACATGAGAGTGCAGCCAGGTGCACTTTATTATGCTCGAATGTATAGTACAACAATTGTATTTACAAGAGGATGCTTATTGTGTTAAAACTTTGGTAATTCAATTTGTGTCTCCTTCACTGATTCAAATAAAGTGATTTTTTCTTCATGAATCAACCTTACTGGTATTTGCCTTTGTGTAAAAAAATAATTTCATTTCTTTAAATTTGTGAGGAGAGGTATGCAAATTGTATTGAGTGGATGGATTGTAGTCAACCACGGACACATTTACAATCAAAAACTATTTTTTCTTTGGCTTAACATCAAGAATTTTATTTATTTTCTTCAAGATCCAGTCGACCAAAATATATGTAAAATATTTCTTGAAATATTGTCATTCTTTTGCAAAAAAAGGATTTGTATATTTAGCATGTTAGTATTTGGAGGACAAAGAGTGTAGTCTACATGAGCCAAATAGACTAGAAAAAAGACTCATGAGAGGACACCACATGACAAACTTGACTAGGTGTAGGTTTTGGGGGGCATGTTTTTCTAGTCTACATGACCCATGTTTCTACTAGTGGGGACAACAATGAGATTTGGAGTAGTGAGGGTTAGTTTGACTATCTACACTTTTAGAATTGAAATTTAATGAATCATTTTTTAACTCTATTGACTAATTCTAATGATTGAATGTCTTGCAATTTGGTTGTTGTGATTTATTATATAAAAGGTTTGGAGGTTTGTGCTTCCCTTCAAACATACTCTTGATATTTGAATGACTTGGAAGTTGAAAGATATTAGAGAACTACATTATGATAGTAGTATTCTAAGATCAAACTAGTAGATAGATTGTAGGGAATAATTTGTTGTAATAGCCCATTATCATTGATCCAAAAAGAAGATGCTTCATATTTAACATTTGTTTGTTTTATTTTCAGATTCCAACCTGTAATCTCTTAGGTTCAAAGCTAATACTTAAAAGTCTACTTTTTAATAGCATTAGAAAATTATATAGGGTGTGATTTCTTCTTTCTATTTGAATAGTTTGTTGCATTAGAAGAAGTATGAGGCCTAAAGAGGGCTGCCAATTCTCAAACAACAGGAAACGCTGATTGAAACTATCCCAAGAATACGCAAATAAATAAAATTAAAAAAATCAGAAAATGGGAAGGCCTGAATTGTGTGGGACGGTTTAATTAAATAATTAATTTTATTAAATGGAAAAAAACTTAACCCCTAAATGACCTGCCTTGTGTTTTTGGCAACATAACTTTTTTGGGTAGGTATGTGTGAGTGGAGATTTGACTTATTTAGGCTGCAATTTTTTTACAAGGTGTGGACGAGGATTACCTTCCATGAGTGCTAAGTTATATTTCATTTGAGTATATAAGTGAAAAGTTACAATGCAAAATGTTGTTTGTTTCTCAACTCAGGCAACCTGGGTAGATTTGAAAAAATCACTTTTTTCAAAAATAAAAATTTGAAATTGGTTTTCTAGGTTTATATATATGTTGAAAGCTTTGAATAAGTCCATTTTGATCAATGAGATGAAATTTATGAGGAATTTTAGTTTGTGGGTAGTTATGGGATCTCTACTCTAAAATAAACTTTGAAGTCCTTTATTAAACTCAATTTTTTATATTTTTTGAAAAAAATAACATCATAGGATGTTGATTGGTTATTAAAACATGAAAACCATTGGGATTGGCATTTTTCAATTCCATAATTAAATTCTTGACAATTTAATATTTTGAGCCATTCTCGACTTCTTTCTACTTACTATTTTTTCCTATATGTTGTACATTTCCAAATGATTCGAAAATTTTCAAGAATACAGCCAAATTGACTTGAAGAATGAATCAAAAGATGAACCACCATTTTGGACATTTTTTCATACAAATGTGACCTTTTGAAGTGTTGCTGCCTAGTTTTTTGCAAGGCCCCAAAAATGATTTTTGTCACTTCAAATGTTAATATCTTGCAATCCACACGGTGGAAATTTCTGAAAATTTTGCAAATCTTTCTAAAACAACTTATGATAAGATCCTATGGTTACATGTGTTGAAAAATGTTTTTTTCCTTAAATTTGGTACTTGTGCTAGAAATGGCAGTTTTGGAACATTTTTGGTGAAAACATAGTCAAGGAACTTTAGGGGTTAATGTCAAAATGAATCCAAAATTAGAAAGACTTGAAAAGACTTGATGTGGTGTGGACTCTACCACATCCGAAAATATTATTGAATTATTTTTGAATTATTTTGAATATTTCAATTTATTTTATGAATTTTTAATCATATAATATTCTGGCTATATTGTTAGTGTTTATAGTTTGAGGAACAACTTTTAAATAGTCATCTAGTGACCTTTCTCTTCTAATGTTTTTAATGAAGTGTCAAGCATCTTGACTAATTTGTTTTAACTTTGAGAGTATATTTGGTTTAGTTTTTGCTAAGGGTGACTATTAGTTGTTGCAACCCTATACAATACTACAATCTATGTACTTATAAAAGAAAAATACTAAATTTTATGACATTTTTATGTTATTATTTTTGTTGGCCTTGTTAATTGATCATTTAAGTCAAAGATGGCATCTCTTGTGAGAGTATTTTTCCAACTTTACAAAGCCAAGTGCATCATATTTTAGATAATTGTAGATTTAATATGCCTTTACATGTAAATAAAGGCATATTTAATGTTCTTCAATAATTTTTCATTGTATATTATATTTTTATATTTTATATACAAGTCCATAATATTGTTAATCAATGCAATTCAAGTGTTTGAAGTGAACAATGAAGTTGAGTTTGGAATAGCTTGAGGTCATTGGTTTCTTTAACCCCTAAATGCTTGAGGCACCAAATTTTGGTGTCCACAATACTTTGAAGTTAAATAAAATATAACAAATTCACTATTTTTAGAAGTTTAAATTTTTGGAAAATTCTCTTTGAAGTGTAGATTTAGCATTAGAAATACAATTTTGAAAATGAATGATTATGATTTTTCTATTCAAGATTTTGTGCATTAAAAATCTTATTTTTCTAGTATTGAGGGATCTTGGAAATGATTCTCAAATACCCGTCTAGATTTGGGGGAAATAATTGCATAAGAAATTCCATTAAAACTATTGTACAGTAGATTTTGAGAAGCTATAAATGGATTATGGTTATGTATGTTGTATCCTTTACCCTAAATATTTTTTGGTGACCATTTGACATGGAAAAAGAGGATTGAAAGACTTCAAATAATGTTTTTAGTTTTAATCAACCCTCATGATCAAACATTATAATCTTTCAATCCATAAGTGATATTATTGTGCTTTCTATTCCTATGTGATTTCAAACATGTCTAATTTGAATTTGTACGGTTACAATTCAAAAATATTGATGAAACTTATCAAAATGTTGGCTTCTTGATCAATTTACAACAAATTCTAGGAAGCTCAAAAAAGGCCTTAGGCATATAAGGGTTAACCCCTAAAAGACTCAGGAACCCACTTTGGATTTTTCGATACCTTGGGTAGATTCTATTAACTTCATAATTTGAAATTTTTCCATGAGATTTTAAAGATGAATATCAAGCATCCTAATCTGCATGTCAAGCTTTGTTTCATGTCATTTTGATAAATTTTGCAAAAGTTAGAAGATTATTTGAGATTTCAATGCCAAAGTGGGCAACTAAAACTTTAGTAGAAAAAAGACCAATAATCTTTATTTGATTTTATAGATTGGTATCTATACAAAAAAAATTTGAGCCATTTGATCCCGAATAATGAACTGAAAGGTATGAGGAGTTTTATTTTGATGGCAATTAATGAAGGTAGAAAAACATATACAATTAATTTTTAAAAATTATAAATACAATTAAAAATGATGGATACCTATATTTTACTATAACATTAGCACCTTTAGAATTAATAATTTTCAATTTCTTATGAAATTTTAATAGTTTTCGTTTTTTTATTCTTGTTTGGTACTACCCAACACTTTATAATTTTTTTCAATTATAAATACAAAAGTTTTTTTGGTTAGTATATTTTTATATATATTCTCAACACCTTTTCCAACACATTTGTAAAATCTCACAAGTTTTGGAAATACGTGATTTTCTTAAAAACTTAAAAGACAAAACTTCACCTTTAGAAAGGGCTAGGGAACCCCACTTTTTGAAGTTTAACCACATTGGTGGGGGGGGTCAATCAAAAATATTTGGAGGATATACTTGAATAATTAAAGAATTTTTAGGTTTGATTTGTAAGAGAATATATGTAGATGAAGGTTTGAGCCTTACTTTGGGTATGGATATTTTTGAAGTTTTTTAAGGCCTGAAAACATTGCTATAGTATTTTAGTAGTTAAATCCTAGGAAACAATTCAATATGTACATAGAAAACATCATTTCTAAGCTCAATTTCGTAGTTTAAATTATACATTAGTTTCAATAATGAGACTAAGTATTGTCTATAATGTGAAAATTCTCAATTAATTTTGTGAAAAAATTGAATTTTTAGTTATTAGAACCTTAAAATTTTGTAAATTTGTCCTAATATTCTATTCAATGTATCTAAATATTTATATAATAATTGGTATAATTTTATTCATACTATGTACTAGAAAAATTTAAAATATTTTTTTCACCAAATTTTTTAGTATATCAATATTTTTCAGATGTTTTTTTTACAAATTAAAGATATAGAATTGTCTTCATACAACAAATAATACAAAAGACAATAAAAAATAAATTAGCAAAAATTAGCTTGATTGCGCCATTTAGAATTGAGGGTCAAAGCTTATGACATAATAAAAACACCCTTCAATCCTTGAAGTTTAAAGTGTCCTCATGGGGAACACTTGAAGGTTTCATCAAGCTCCTATGATCTTCATTTTTTACTTGATTTTTGAATTTTATTCTTAAGATAGGTATGCACACATTAACTTTTGGGAATATATATATAAAATTTAAATCAGTGCCTAGGAGCAAAATTGATGTCATTCAAAGCTCAAAAAGTAGTTCACTAGGCAACACAAAAAAATCACAAAAACTCAAAAGAAATTTTATAAAATTTTGTTTCTTAGAGAAAGTACTTTCATTCATTCGATTTGGACTAGTGACAAGAAAATTATGGTGAGTTTTGTTTTTCAAGCTCTCTTAGCTTCCTCTTCAAAAAATAACTTATAGGATTCATTGATGAATCAAATTTTTATAATTTTTCCAAAAAAAGTTATACATAGTTGAATTTCTGTGCTAGAACAATATCATTGTTGGAATTAGTGTATTTCAATTCCATCTTAGAAGTATCATCAATTTACTTATTCCTTCCATCTCTTATCTACTTCAATATAACAATTTCCTTAAGAGTGAAAATCAAGCACTTTTAAACTGAAAAATTCACTAACCTTCAACTCAATTCTTTAAAAGCAAAAAATTAGAAATTCAAATTCAAGAGTCCAAAAATTTTCAATTAAGAAAATTCAAAATTGAAAAAATTTAGTCTAGCAAGGTACCAAAAAATTTGTTTTCTTCACTTTAAATGCAAATATATTGCAGTCTACGCTATCAAAGATTTTGAAATTTCTTCCACACATTTTAATACTATTCTAGTGCAAAATCCAATGGGTAAATATAAAGAATTTTTTTAATTTTTTTAATTTTTTTAATTTTTAATTTTTATGTTCTTTGCTATAGAAATGACAATTTTGAGTGATTTTTGATGAAAACTTTAGAGGAGATTTGAAGCCTTTACAAGATTGTGTGGAACGCAAGAACTGCTCTACTATTGCAATTTCATGTGGCTGAGACTGTGCCACATAAAAAAAACTAATTTTTTTCAAATTCTTTTTGCATTTCAGAATTAGTAATAATAATACTTTTTAATATTTATTTTTCTAATAGAAGCTAATCATTCTCAGACAGCATAGAGAACAAGCAAGAGAATAACCTTGAAATTGCCCTCCCTTGTCTCCAAATCTCCCCTAATGAAATGTCTTGAGACTTCAAAGGTTAAATCTAATTCTAGTTTTCATGTTGTATTTTTCCTTTGTCTTCCTAGAAGTAAAAGTAATAATAAATAATTGTTCATTTTACTATTCAAGTCTAATTGATCCCCCAAAGATTTAATTTTTCAATCATTTCAATCATCATAGGTATAGAATAAAAGATATGAAGGCTTGAAGTTGATCATTACTGTATCGAACTTTGAAAGTTGCATGAATAGAAAAGTGAACATATTCTATAAGATTAATTGCTACCTTGAAAATTCAAACTAAGATTCAATTTCAAAACCCTCATTTAATATAGGAGCCTTTTTAAATCCATTCTATGACCAAAATAGGAAGATTGTACAAATAGAGTATGAAATTCAAGGCAAATGAAGCAAAGTTGGGTTTTAGTTTCATGGTCTAAGGAACATCTTGACTTAATTTGCTTATGGCTTTAGATCTTGAACAATTTTTTGAAAAAAGTTGTTTCCAATACATTGGTCTTCATTGAAGCATAGAAGTGAATATAAATTTCAACTATGGAAAGTGCATTTGGTCTCCCATAATATGGAATGCATGTAATAATTCTTGTATTGTTTAATGTAGATACAATATCCCAAATTACATGCTTAGGAATCGGACCACTTTGACTTTTGGGGGACCTAAAGGGTTAATAATGTTACAAGCAAATTGTGCCATCAAATTAGAAATGAATATACAAAATTGTACGTAAATACTGTAAATGATGCTAAATTGATTTTCTTTCTCAAGTATTTAAAAATACAAACATCAGTGCAATTATTTCTTGAAAATGGCATACTTTTCAAACTGTTTCTTAAAAACTGTCTTAGATAGTTTTATCGATGGAAGTTCGAAGAAAATACTTGACAATTTCTTGGAAATTGCCAGGAACTCAATTATTGTGGCTGCCAGAATAACAAATATTATGCCAAAATTCCCAACTAATGCGTAAAGTTGCCGAGCAAAGAGCTACAAAGAGGATCAGAACAAGAATTACACAAGCATAATATACACTGCCTGGGATCTGAATAGATTCTACAAATTTATTCCTGCATGGGAGAGACGGTACTTGCCCTCAATGAATCAAGACATTGTGATAAAGCATGTAACACAGTTGGAACTTTCTCTACACCTTGTAAATCTACCAATTTGTCCACCAAAGACTCCGCAACAGGCTTTGGCAATCCTGATGTACTATTGGCTACTTGAATAAGTTCTGCTAGAGTCTCTAGTGCTGTAGTGCGAACTTGCGCTATCTTGACGGTGCTAACACACTCAAATATGGGGAAGACAAGAGTCTCTAGAGAGGAAGGATAACTAGAGCCCACCTTGACCTTCTCCACAAAAGCTTTGATTGTCGACAGCGATGCATTCTTCACCTGCCATGTGTGCCCAACTCCAAGTGTCGCAACCAAAGCACCAGCAATTTCCTTCTCGTAAGTGAAAACAGTTGCGAAGGAAGCGGATGTGATAGTGGCGGTCAAGCATCCCAACACTTTCACGTATGGAACGGATGGCCCCTCCTCCTTTGGTTCATCACCTTCTTTCAATTCTACCTTATCTTTGCGGGGCGCCGGTTGTGAACAAGCTTCCAGGAGGAGTACCTGGACTTTTTCAAACGTATCGTCGTCGAAAGCAAGAAGTACTTGCTCAAGACAAGCAAATGCAGCATCACGAAAAGATTTCTTCTTTCGCCCACAGGCCGCAACGACAGCGGAAATGATTGCATCTGGCCCAAACTTTTGTGTCTTCATCGTGGTCGCATCCTTTCCAGTATAGCAAGCTTTGCAGAGAGAGCCTAGAGCCTCTAGAATCACCTCTTTCCCTTCCCAGAGTCGACCAGGAATTTCAGCTAGAAGCACCCGGAATAGATCTTGGGCATAAGGAGCAATTCCTTCACGGACACTCTCTGCAAGCTTTGACAAAGCTCGGGCACTTTTCTGCTTTTGAGTCCAAGAAGACGAGCCAATTCCCTCTATCAGGAGCTTGACAATCTCAGGCATGTACATGGTGAGAGTCACACTTCCCGTACTCGTGTTGTCTTCCCAGATTTCTTCGAACAGAGCCACAATGTCCTTCTCATCGTCGAAGCGTGCCACAAATGTCATGGGGAGAATGAGGGTGTAGTTCCCCTTGAACACGTCACTGGCTTGCCGAGACAACTCTTTCAAAACCAAGGCACTCACCAGTCGCTGATCACGGTCGTTCTCAGAGTTGTACAAGGCAACCGCATCAAGGAGCAACTTCCGCACTTGCGCCTCAGAGGCGTATTTGGCAACGCTGCCCAAGGCAGCTGCGAAGGCCTTTCTAGTGGCTGCACTTCTCTCTGACTTCACTGCTGAATATAATCCTCTGACAAGGACAACAGTGTGTGGCTTCATGTCTGGCCCCGAGTGTTGGGCCAACAGGCTGATAAACTTTGCTACTCCTACTCGCGTGTTCAAGCCCACTCCAGATTGAATTAATTGCATTAATCGAGGGATTAGAGCTTCGAGAGTTGGGGTGTCTACATGCCGTATACAGAGATCAAGAGTATCCCACATAGGAGAGTCTTTGGCCACTGCCATACGAACACTTTCAAGTTTCTCTTGGCTGAAACCCACCCTTTCTGCATGCAGCTCTACGTAATTCAGTCTTTGATCCTCCAAGCTTGAAAGACTCTCCAGCATGCAGCTCACCAGGTCTGGCATTTGGGGACGTATAGCTGCACCTGCGCCCTTCACAAGCTTCATGACAGTAGTGATGGAAAGACGGCGAACGTCTGAAACCGTGCTCATGATTCCCTTCGTCAGAAGAAAAGGTAACACAATAGCCATAGTGGCCCGTGCATCTTCTTCTGAAGACAGGGACGTGTCGCTCAACCGCAAACTCAGGGAGCTTACAGATCTGGATGGAAAATACCACGTACCACAGCATCCATCAGGCAGCCATCACTATGAACTAAACAAAACAAGGACTAGTATAGTATTAACTTTTCCAACCAATAACCCTGTAGATTAAACTCTTGAAGTAAGCCAGACAAACATCCAAGTAAATGAGGTCACGCTGCACACCTAGATATAGCAACTAAGATATTACAGTATACCGGTACTAAAGCATCAAATGCTATCTCCTGTGAATTAGTATCAATATCTCTTATGGTAGCAAGACGAAATTTTGGACCATATAAATTCAAAATGAGAAACCTCACCTGCAGAGAAGATCACCACTCGTTCTCACAGTCTCCTTGATGTCATCCACAGCACGAAAAGCAACGTTCCAAACTTTCTCAATATACTTGCCTACTTCACTGAACCTCCGGCCTTGAATAAGATCAGCCAGAGCAGAACATGAACTTTCTCGCGATCTCCAAAGTCGTGAGCCAGCTTGCGTCAGTAAATCATCCATGATCTCATCGTAAAATTCGTCAATAGTTTTCTTCGGCTCGGCTACCAAGGACCTCCAAATGTGACCCATGGCGTCTTGAATGGCTTTATTTGGATCATACTGATAGCGGACTAGCTTCGGTACAAGTGTCCGTAGGTGGGGTTTCAGAGCATCACCTGCCTGTTTGGCAATTCTTGCAAAACCAAAAGCAGCTCCACGTTTCGAGTTCAAAGAAGCTTGATGATTGGCCAGGTCCATAAACTTGTAGATCAAATCTGGTTGTCCCATCTCATTTGCAATGCTGCACAGCTCTTTGTACGTAGAGATATTACCTCCCCCAGGAGTCTCACCAAGAGTATTTTCCTCAAACACGACTGTATCTTGCATAACCTTCACAGCACGCTTCTTCTTCACTGTTCCTGTAAGATTTGAAACTAGGGCCTTTACAAGCTCATCTTTGGTAGCAGAATCACCCAAGTCATATACAATACTCATCCCACGAGATGCCATTTCTTGAGTAAGCTCATTGGACTCCCCAAGCAACTGAGAGAAGGCCTCCTGGATTTGGGGCAGCATTGATTGGACACGTCCATGATGCCCACAATAGCTGATTATGGATAGCAACCACACAGAGCCTGAGCAGCGCTCGTCCTTGTAACCACTAAAAAGAAGATCGTCAAACAGCTTCTTGACAATTTTATCTCGTGCAGGCTCAGACTGCAGATCATTGGTACTTTCATCAGCATCAGTCATTTCAGAATCTTTACCCTGTGCCAATGAATCCCCAGATAAGTAATTTGAAGATGTTGCCATGGACACATAATTTGACTTGAGAATGTTGTCTGCTGTTACAGGTACGCCCCCCCATATGAAGGCCAAAGCTTCACCTGTTAAGACATCACTAACTTTTTAGTAAGCGACAAAAGCTGCACCCATAACCAGGTAAAAAACCCTTCTGAGCTTGTTTCCTGATCAACACGTAGCTTTTGTTCATTCAAGGTAGCGATGAAAAGGGTCCAGCTCTGCCACCACAAGCATAGGTGTGAGAAAGCATACTTACCTACAGAAAACAACACATCTTCTGCCTTCGACTTGCTTAAAGTGAAGAGTGCAGTAAGAGCAGCATTAGAAAGCTCGACGCTTCTATCTCCAAAGCACAGATGACCCAGTGCTAATGCTCCCTTTTGCATAACTTTCACATCCTTGCTCACAAGAAGTAATCCTAGCTGTTTCACGATAGAAGCCAATGATAGTTCTTCCTTCTCATCTATTGATTTCGTGGCTTCTTTTTTCAGTGTAATAATCGACTCTGTTTCAGTCTTCGAAGTTTTGGCTTCAGTTCCCACGGCACTAGTGGACGGGTCCCCCGCAGTAGATTTCCCACTCGGCGTGGTCGAAGCAGCAGAGGCCCAGTCTCCAATACCCACAGGTAGGGGTTTTCTCAGACCTGCATGCCCGATAGCCTCAGCTGCTGCCCCAGCTAAAGAGGGATTTGCATTCTTTGTCTCCTCAAAGAAAGCAATAAGAGAGCTATGTATCAATGGTTCTGGAATAGCAGGACTATTTGTCATGCATTGTGCAAGTACATAGCCTGCGGCACAAATACTTCCATGCAAATCCTCAAACCGCGCTTTCTGTACATTATGGAATGAGGAAACTAGCTGTTGAAGTAGATCGGCCGCTTGTGGCGAAGACAGGCCTGAAACCACAATACCTAACAAGCGACCTATAGCTTCCCGTGTTGTCGAGTCAATGTGTCCAACAAACTGTTTCAACCATGATATCCGCGTTGAGTACATCTCGGCAAATTGGTTGAGGTTCGAAGAGGCCAGCTTGAGTAAACCAGTGCTAGCCAATCCTTGTAAGTCTGCAGTCCCATCAATGGCCATTGCGTGCTCCAACAGCAGTTGAAAGGCCTCCTCCGGAGATGATTTCCCCAACGAATCAGAGACCACATCTTCTTTACCTTTCAGCTTACTCTTATCTGCACCTAGCTCGTTTTCATAGCAATGCTGAACAAAAGTGATCATCGCAGCATACGCTTTGGGTGGGAAGAGCATGACGCGCTCACCCAGGGGAGACTTGGATAAAACTTGAGGCTGCTGTTGACAAATATACTCCATCATAGGCCTCAAACCTGGATAATCAGCAGTAGGTGCGGGACCCTCCACTGCCTCCTTTTCAGGCTTCGAGGCATTCAATCCTTGTTGGGCCATTTCTCGAATATCAAGCTTGACATCCCCAACACCTAGCATGCAAATAAAGCGACTCGGTGCATGGGAGAAAGGGTATAACCGGGTTGCCCAAAGTACACTACAAAACCTCGCCTCGCTTTCTGGAGCCTTAATGTTCTCGAAAAGGAGATTTTCGACTTCCTTGCCAACATCGGAATTTGCCTTATAGGCGGTAGCTAATGAAGAGAGAGATTCTTGCACTGTTACTCTAATAGAATCAGGTTCGCTGCGCAGAGCGGAGAACATCCGGACCGCCATATCTGTGGATTTATTAAAGAGGTGGGGAGCCCTCAATGAAAGCTGACCTATAGCTTGGTATGTGAATGCACGGAGCTGCTTCGAAGAGGTGTCTGTATCACCTGGATTCTGACCATCAAGAAGCTTCACTAACCCACTAAGGATGATTTGCGCCATGGGTTTCAGTTGATCATCTGATGCATGTTTAAAAATCCAGACAGCAAATTCCATCCCCGCATGCTTCAGCTTCATGGTTGTCCCAGCTCCATATATGCAGTCAAACACACACTGAAGGGTAGACGGGAATGCATTAGCCGCTACGATAGAACGGGTGAACACCGACATCAGTTTGGCCTTCAAGTTTGGTCCTGCCGGGGCCACTCTTTGCTCAGCAGTCCCACCTGCTTTCGTTGAGCCTTGACAAGACATGAAACAGGTATTTAAAAGCAAACGCTTGCAAGTAAGTAAGAAGGATACCAACCACACAGGAGTGAGTGCTAGTCCTCAAGCACTGTCTAGTTCATTTACTAAGCCTCAAAAACCCTATGCATAAAACCTGGTCATTAGAAGTGTGTCATCATCATCTGCTTCATCATCCATTCCACCATTGTAGGGTGCCCCAAAAGAGGTCTTGTCTACAAAATAACATAAACACTAGGATAGTAACAACTCCACACAATTACACGTTAGTCGTATAGGAAATACCTTGAAATATTGCAAAAAGTTGTTTAATAAGGGAAAGATCTTCAAGGTTAGCACCATTCGCCTTCCGTTTAAGCAGCTCTTCGCCTCTTCGTGCCACTCGTTCATTACCGTCGGCAGCAGCCACAATGTACAAAGGATAGACGCTATCAGCTGGTAGCTCGAGCTCAGCTAAATAATTAAGAACTCCCAACTTTCGCGTATTCAGAGGCTCCCCTTTCAGAACCTCCTTTCCAAGAACTTGTTTGGCTTGTTCTACAGACAATCCGGGTGGTGGCACGAGAGCACCTTCAAGTGATGTTGTCAGTGGTTGAAACAGTAATACGTGTAAACAATAAGTTAAAAAAACGTCACAGCTAGCGGGATCTTTCATAAACTCCCCAGTCCATGGGTGCTGATCAGGAACATGTCGAGCATATCGATCCAAACCCTTGGCCGACAGTCGGAGAATCATATCCTGGTGCTGCGTAGGAGCATTCGCCAGACCTAAGAGCAATGCCCCTATCACCTCGGTTTGCTCCTCAACAGGCGCCCGGTCGTAGGCCATTTCTATGTACACAAGAGCAAAGTTCTTCACCATCGAGACGGAATCCGGAGATACATACAGCTTCAGAAGCTCCCGTAAGGGTAATTGAATCGAGGCTTGATCTTTCACACGCTTATTGATATGCGACAGCATTTCCATAACCTGTGATGTCGATGTGATCAACAATTGACGTGAACAAAAAATTAGGACTTAAAGTTAGGGAGAACTTAGGGCCCGATTATGAATTGTCACATACTTCTCAAACTTCAATCCAACCATAGCTAAGAAGAACGGTCGCATATTCCAGAATCGAGAATTCTGGACTACGTTCTTGCAGACTAGTTTGGTAACCTAAATGCGACAAGAATGGTGTACTGGAATCTTCCTGGATTTGCTAACAAGAATATGTAGAAAACTGACAATTTTAATAATAATAGTAACTATTCTCAGCACTTAAAGCATGCTTCCTATATTCTCTTCAATATCCTGTGTCCTTGAGCTAAGCCCTCTAAATAACTGAAAAACGTACGAAAAACGTTCAAATTACTGTTAAGCTAGAAAGAGAGACCGTATTCAAATGCCGTTCTGCGGAACTATGAATTCATCAAACAAGAGACCGCAACTACGAAATTCCAAAAAACAAAAACTCAATGAGAAGGGATTTGCCTTCATCTTAGTAGGATGATGCGAAGAGCCTAATCGCGATACCGCCAGCGGCAAGAGCTTAGACAAAACCTTCTCCAACTGCTTCTCCTCCGTGAGTGCCAACCTGGTGAGCATCCGATCCAGAAAGGCTTCCTCCGTCGCGCCATCGGTGGCGCCCGAGTTCGTCGCCATGTCAAGATTCAAATCTCACGCAATTGTGCTCTATTATTCAAATCGCACACGAATTTCCTCCCGTTTCACCTGCTCGAATTGCAAGCTTGCCTTACACATCCGCTGCAAACCTTCCTAAATTCAGCTGAAAACACAGTGAGACACTTATCAAAGGATAATAATTCAGCATTTACCCAGAAATATTTGTGTGACTTTACAATTTCGGCATTAGTTAGAAAATCTGTCTTCCTACAGCAGAGGATTTTGAACATACTAGGTGCATTACCGTCAAACAAAGAAACCTCCCGTCTTTCAGGCAATGGCGAGGGTCAGGGATGGATACAAAATGTGATGTTCAGGGATATTGAAAGAAGAAAAGGCACGCATAGAATCGGGCACTCAGCAACGTGAACTACACAAGTTATAAATCCCATGATCTCAATGTGTCGAAATTACCCGAAAATACTGTTCTCATACTCTCCGTCTAGCTCGTCATGACAATTTCCTCTACAACGCGGGAGCGACACCCAAGCAGTTCAGCAACACAATCTAATTGCAAAAACATCGAATGCGAATGTTAAATCAACTATTCGAGCATGACTGAATTCCATGTGCCAACTACACCTAGGGTATCGCGTTGCTACGCTCAACAGTCGATGGTTATCAAATTCCAAGGTGATATTGTCCCTATTTTATAATATATAAATATTTTTGAGGCACCACAGTAAGGATTGCACTCTTTGCACTTCCATTCAGACCTGTGATGATATTCACGCGATCCACAGGGTCTATAGAAAGGCTG
Organism: Straminergon stramineum; assembly: GCA_963920665.1. Taxonomy (NCBI): domain Eukaryota; kingdom Viridiplantae; phylum Streptophyta; class Bryopsida; order Hypnales; family Calliergonaceae; genus Straminergon; species Straminergon stramineum. The sequence continues at coordinate 12,671,427 of OY987271.1, read as the reverse complement.
GTGTGACACATGAAGTTTTCAACTGATGAGAGTTGACGACAAATTAAACCCTCAAGCTGAAACTGAATTTTATTTTTAAACTATGCTCAGAGGAATGGCCAATAACAGTGACAGTAGGGGAGGCGCGGAGTTTTCTTCTAAAGAGCGACCGCAAAAAAAGACAGTCAAAGACAATGTACTGATCAGCCATAAACAGAGCTTTCAAGCTCCTCCTTCCAAACTTCCCTTCGCAAAACATTAATGCCCATTAAATTATAATCTCCCCTAGATGTACCGCGGTGTTGAAAAAAGAAACAGTCACCTTCAAATACTCATAACATTCGAAAAACTGCATCTAAAGTATTCAAAATTCACAGCCGCATAGTAAAAATGCTGACAAATATACTCCTGAGTCTAGCTCCTGAAAATGCCTCTAAAATGTCACAGAAAATTAAGCAAGAGGACACAATAAACAGACACTGACGCTACAGGTGAAAGCAGAAACTGCCAAAACCAAAGAAGCGAACAAAACCAACAGCCAAACACTAATACACAGCACAGCAAGAAATTTCCAACTTAATATTCTCAAAAAGCAAAGAACTTCAAAGTCCACTAAAAAACTAACCACCAATTTCAAATAATCCATTCCGGACTCAATCCTAAAGCCGATTCGGCACACGAATTCAAACCAAATTGCGAAATGCCACGGAAGGCAGCAATTCCAAAAGGAGGACTCAAATCGACAGCAGTAGGTGTGCTCATTTCTAAGTACCTGCTAGACCGGTTTAAAGTTCAAATTTGATCTCCAATCCTGACTGTTTAGGGTTCGAATTGCTGTTCCAAAATCAGCCCAAAAATGGTGTCAAAGCTTGCAGCCCATGTGCAATTACGCTGCCAAAAAAAATGCACTTGCAGAGGACCATTTCTGCAAATGTCACCACCATGCCCACACCCAAATCAACGACTGCCTAAGCTCCAAAAAACCTTCATTTCTCGACACACTCAAAAGAAACGTCACATAAGTTGAACTTGCTCCAGGGCGACATCCAAGTAGATCAGCGTCATAACCGAACTGCAACAACATCGGATGCCTGTGATATATCGACTCTTCGTGCATAATTGAATCACGTGCCAAATACAAGAATGAGATTAGGCAGATGCATTAGACCCTGTGCAAGTCTCCCGAAAATGTGTTCACTAGCAGAGATCCATTCAATAACGTCTTGGCCAAGTTACTTTTCTCCCCTTGCTCAAACGCAAATTTCCGTTGATTACAGCAACCACTGCGAGCGCAAACCCTAATTACGATCCCACACCCTGCGCCAACTAGCTGATACTAAACCCCCCCTTCAAAGCACAAATCTTCGAAGAATTTCTATTCAAAGCCCATGAGAAAACCGGGATCATAGTTTAGTACGCCACAAAACTGGGAAAGCTCACAAATTTCCTCTTTGATTATACCAAACCCTAGACCTAAAGAACGTATTGAATGAAAGAAGCGAAAAAGGAGAATGAGCTAAGTTACTACACTGATCCGTGAGAGTAGCCAAACCCGAAGCAGGCGCCAGAAAATCCCGCCGCCCGGGCGTAGGACATCTCGGCGAGGGGGCCGAAGCAGACCACTTGATCGTGAGCTCCAAAAGGCGGCACATACAAGAACCTTTCAACAAAAAATTCGAAAACAAATCACGTTTCCAAGGAATTACAAGCAAGAAGGAAACACAGAGAGCACGAAGACAACAAACGCCTCGGTCCTCTCGCAGCAATGAAGAAACACAATTGGCAGTCTTCACGAGTACAAACACAATGAAGCTCCAAGGCCCACTTCCACTTTAAAACTTTAGTAAGGCCCAATTGTTGGCCCAATTGTTGACCCAATTTCAAAATAATTCTAATCCTTCAATAGAAGAGCTTAGATCCTGAAATTGGGCCACTTAGTGGACCCATAGGCTTCGTACTGAAATCTTAATCAATTGTGTTTTTTTATTCCATGGTTGCTTATGTAGCATTTCCATGACAATATTGCTGGTATTGGTAGTAACTTATAAGGGAGCCAAAAAATTGGACCCAAGTACTAATAATTAGTTTAGTACAGTTTTTGACCCAATTTTTCAACTTTAGTGTTGCATGATCTAGTCCAAAAAATCCAAAGGAATTTTAGGGGTTAATATTCTCTCTAAAATGTCCTCACTTTTTGAAGGCAACATTATAAGACTCCACTATAACAATTTGAGCACTATTCATAGGAGTAATTTGGCAAGAACAAATTTAGGACACCCCACTTTATGGTATGTGGATGTGAAAATGATACTTATTGCAATACCTAAAGGCTCAAAAATATTTCTTGGAGTTTCTTGGTCCTAGAAGGATGCCAAGGATGGTTAAAAAAAATTCTTGGAGTTTCTTAGTCCTAGAAGGATGCCAAAGATGGTTTGTGTCCTTTGGAATGTCAAATAGGATTTGAACATATTGAAAAATGAATGATTTTCATTTGATTCTTTATGTGCAACTTCTTTGATACAAGATCCACATGATTGACATAAGTTCAAGACATTTTAGTTGTTTTTAATATTGTATATGGGATAGTTTATTAAAAAAAAATGGTACACTATCCAATGTAATTCAATACTTTGATTTTTTTTTCCATAAAACTTGATTTTGACATTCTAAATGTTTTATTTTGCTTATGAGCAAAGTCAACAATATGCAACTTCTAAAGTGCAATTTCTACAGCACTTGGAATTTTTTTAAATCCCTAAAAGTAAACATTTCATTGAAGTTTGAAGTTGAGGAACTATAACCACATTCCTAAATATGAAGTGACACAAAAAATTCCTTTCCACTACAATGTCTTGCACTATAATGTACTTCTATTCTAAAAATTTCAGAAGGATTTGTATCTGATATGGACTTTCTTCATTTTTTTTGAAAATTCTTGTGATTGAAATTTTCACAAAGAAAATAAAAAATTTCATGATTTGTATTGGACTTGTGATTTCATCTTCAAGAAATAAAATCAGAAAAATTAACTCATAATCAGAGAAGACATGGAAGAGACAAAGTGAAGAACTTTCAAGTTGGACCATACGGTCATATTCTCCTTTGGATTTATTTTGATTACAAATATCTTGTGTCCCTACTTCAAACCCAAATTCAGAATCGAAGATGATTTCTTGATTTCAAAACTCACTATTGAAATTAAATATGTAATAAGATTAGTTTAGAATTCAATTTATAGGTCAAAAAAATTCAAAGAACTGAACATTTTCTCGAAAATTTGAATTTGATTCAATCAAAAACAGAAACACGTTACACAACTGAGTGCACCTATTCATCCAAGAATTGGATAACTTCTGACTGGCAATCTTGGTGAAGGCAGTATCCTTCCAAAGTTGTTGCAATGTAAGAAAGAGGTGACAAGAATTAGAGAGATAAAGAAAACTTCAAGACATTGAGGGAAGGTCCACAACTCCACATGATTGCATTTGTTACAATCCTTCTACTACATCCGGAATAATACCCTGCCACTCCTCTCTCCGGTAGAGAAGCAAGAAAGACAGTATATCCTTGGATGGCATCAGACTTCCAGAGAAACGAACCTACTGATGTACTCGTGAAAATTTATGTGAAAATTGACAAGTGACATGCTTGTCTCCAAGATATCTGAAGCTGGTATGACTACACATCTGAATTGCAAATATCGCAGCTTGATGAAATTGAAAGAAAACTCACTATGCACACTGACGCAAGCTCACAGAACGAGAACTTCCAGGAACCCAGAGTACAAGAGGATATATCTACAGTATAGAGGGCAGTACAAATAATGTTGATAGAACTTCACTGGAGAGTCAAAATTCAGAGTCAAATAAACCGGTTCTTGCATCTCCATCCCTCAGAAGAGTACTAAAATGATTCAATGATCAACCAATGAAACGTAAACGTACTAGGACTATGAAACCACTGGTACTCAAGTCTGCCATTGTCGTGACTGCGGCAATGGTATTCAATACTGGGAAAGTTGAGATTCTATTTTTTTCTTTCAGTGATTGAGAAAGAGCCAAAGGCAGTATTATACTCCGCTAGACTAGCGCCACGAGGGATCGAAGCACATTCTCTGCTCAAAGTCTGTTACACGGTAACGAGCTATGAGAAGCTCAGTCCCTGTAGCAATGGCTCACTTTTCAAGTAAGGTCCTACACAAACTTCCTCACATTTACTCAAAGTAATGTAGCGTAATGTAGCTTTGGTCAATGCAAAGCCTCCTCCAATTAAGTCGAGAGCCAATAAAGTTTGTACAGGAAGCACAGTCAATTAGAACTCAAAAATGGGGAACTAGTAATAAGCCCCGTTAGGATGACACTCACGAGATTCATGTCAATCATCAGCCATTAGGAAACGAGGGAGCGACAGGAGGTAGTGCCTGCAGAATGAACCTTTTGCTGTTGCGGAGACCCGGCGAAGAGGGAAGCATCCCTCCTTGCAGTTCCCTGCTTCCGTGACGGGGCGGTGTGACTCGTTTCTGCTTAGGAGAGATGGACTTCGTCGAGACAATGCTTCGGCTTGGGGAGCTCATTTCGTCCTCGTGACACTTCAAAACGTCCAGGGTGCTCTCATCGTCCTGGGCGCCCACCTTCGCCGACTCTAGTTCACATTGGAGGCTCTTTCCTGCAGTAATTAGGGAAGATTGCATTGCAGGTGCGAGCTGTTGGTCGGGGCAGGGCAACAGGGATTGTCGAGGAGTGTCGAATCGAAGAGGAGACCGTGGAGCAGGTTGCCTGAATCTTGGGGAGTTTGGCGACCAAGTTCTGCATGAAAGGGAGCATGAAAAATGTGAGCATTACCCCGAAATTCTTGAGCTAAAAATAATAATAATAATATAGAAAGAAAATCCTAGTACGTAATAGTAACTCCAAAATATCCATCGCATGCTGCTCCAGGTTCATTTGCACTTGTGCTTGTTAAAGAAGAGTGTTCGCAGGAGTGCTAGAAACCAATTTAGATACATCGTTGGACTAGATTCACACCTGTCGTAAGACCAAGTGCAAATGGCTTATCAATAAAATATAGCGCATGCTTTCTTCTCTCTTCATCCGAATGATGCCCTATATTTTTGAACTGTAGAAATATGGTTTGGAAATTACTATAGTCAACTATTAGCTTCCAAAATAGACATTCAATTGTTTTAAATATAGGGTTAACATATTGGCTTTGATTTCTTTTTTAATTAGAGGACATTAGAGATGTATACGACTCTAATGCGGAAAAATTGTTACTACTGACAGGTGAGCAGAAAAAACTACTCCAAACGTGAATGTACAAACTAAAGTTCTCAAGAACATGATTTCAGTGTGATTAAAATACCTTGAAGATGCCTGATGATGCTCACTCGAAGAAGAGGCTGCATGGTGAGGAGATTCAGTCCTTTGGCTACTGAAAGCAGGAGAAGCACCCGGTCGTTCGCTGGTGACACAGGAAGAACCAGGTGTAGGTTCCAAGGTAGTAGTCAAAGGGAGGGGAGAAAGACTGCATAAATCGGTCAGGCCTTCCCAACCGGTGGAGGCATGGCCAATTCGCGCAAACGTCGGGGTTGTCATTGGAGACTCGCCAGATCCGTTCATAGAAAATTCCGTGTCACCTTGAGGAGGGTGAGGCACTAGATCAAAAGAATCCAAGGTGTTCGAGAAGCTGGTCGGGGACTTGGGAGGCTTCGACATATGCGGAGCGAGGGGAGGCGCACAATGCTCATCCGAAGATATTCGCTTGCGCCCTGTAGGCCTGAGTCTGAGCATGGAACGTCCATGTCTGCAAGGTGCAACAGAGCATTACAAAGCACATTTTTCGCTTAGTTAATGTCTCAGATGTCGAGGAAAGATGAAAAAGACATTATTTAAGAAAGAGCAACTTAACCCCATGGTTGTTCAGGCAGTTTGAAGTAGTCACATGGGAACTTTCTTTCGTCCAAATTTATATGTTTTTCTTTGATTACGGTGATATAAATTTAACCCCATCTGTATAATACATATCACAATATGATCAGTATATAGAATTCGTAGTTTCAGAAGGTAAAGTCAGCCTCTGCTAAATTACGGCTATGGTAAGCATCTTTATATTAGAGCACATGCATGATGAAAATACTGGTGCAAAGTCAATTACCCGTCGTGTTCGAAACTAGGGGTGATTGGAGAAAGATTTGGTTTTGCACAATCCTGGAGCCGGTCGGGATTTCCACTCATCCTACTGAACAATTCAACGGGGTCATCCACCTTAGACTCCTCCCTACAAGAAATGGTCTGCTCTCCCTCCTTCTCCTCGCCCTCCATAGGCCCTGCTTTGCAACCAATATGTCATTCCACAGAAAATCCACAGGCAACGCAACAAATCATGAATTCTTGTGTTGGACATTATATCAGAGGCACAAATTGTTAGATTACCCATTGCGGTAATTAGAGAAGCGCAATCAATGGACCGGCCTACTAACTTCCTCAATATTCATCCGAGGCAAAAAAACCAAGGAGAAGATTCATTCCATTGAGCAATACGTACCTTCCTTCCTGCCGTACACATTCTTGCAACCTTCACAGCGGCATCCCTCTGAACACCCGACGCCAGCCTATCCACCACGAGCATTTTACTGAGTCATTGAAAAACCGAAGATTTTCCTCCACAAGGTGAATTACTTACATGGGGTCAAGATAACAGTAAGTACCTGGAAACACTCGCAGTACTTTTTGAGACAAAGTGATTTTTTGCAGTTGCAACCACGCTTGTGCCTGGCTGAGGCTGGAGTATCCAGAGTCTCGTCCTGCACAACCAGTACAGCATAAGCTAAAAGAAAAAGCTCGCATAGTCATCAATGATTGGCATACAGCAGTTAGAAGACAAGTTTCAACTTACCCCGGGGACGGGGGAGGCCTCAGCAGCCTGAACAATCTTGGGAGCAAATGCCAAGGGATTACGGGATTCAATTTGCAGTCTAGTATTCCGGACCGTGTCTTCGTATTCAGGTTTGTTGAAGCAATGACGGCATGCACATGAACCGACGCAGTATATACCCGCAGCAAAGCACTCACAGTACCTGCCAAAAAACAGACAGTTTATATGTGAGAGGGCCGCATCGGCAAAATTGCTTCAATAAATTCTAGAAGACCAAAGGCCTCATGTATTCTGCAGCAGTATCGAGGTAAATAAAGACTTATTTTCTTCGATTTCAGTTTTAATTCTAGACTAACATACGCTATGGTCTCCAGTGATTCCTCAGATATAAGTTGAGATCCGTCTCGATTACAAATTTTCACGATATGATCTTTATTTTAAAACCAAGAATCCTTGGCCTGTCAGGGGTTAAAACGAGAGCCTACCAGATAGATCGGAACTAAAAACTTAATCAGCAAAAAACAACGTAATGAAGTTCAGAGCCAAAATACAACTTCCCAGATGCCAAACAATGAGAAAGCTTACAATTTGAGGCACTTGGATTTTTTGCAGTTGCAACGCTTGCAGCCCTCTGCTGGTTTCTCCCCCTGAGAAGGTGCAGGAGGTTTCCGTCTAGACAACCTGGGAAACAATGTCACGTTAGATAGCCCATATATGATCAAAACGCACCATTCAAGCTCCACGCATACCTGTGATTAACATCTAAGTGAACGAATGGTCAAGTTCATGTACGTCTTGATAAAAGAGTGCGTGTACCCAAGCAATATGCAACTCACCGTCTTCTTTTAGGGCTCTGCGGGCTGTCCAAAAGATCATCAACAGCTTCCTCCTCCCCTTGCTGGCCCAACTCTTGTTGATGCGGATGGGATCGTTTCTGTCCTCGAGGGCTAACAAGCCTTGGCAAATTAGGAATCGGAGTCAATGTTAATGACTCTTCCAATGGTGGCAAGTTCTCAATGTTGAGAGACCTGAAATCGGGAGTTGGAATGTCAACTGCCTCGTCTCCGATTGCAGCAGCAGTATCACGGCTATTTATCTCCAGCTGAGACTTTCTCTCCTTCAACAAAGATGGCACTCCTTGATTCAAGCTTTGATTGGGATGACCTGACCCACCGCCTTGGGAGTCCTCTTTGGGAATCGCAGAGGTCACTGGTTGTAATCCTAAACTGGTTGCAAGAACTCTTTTTGCGCTTTCCCCTCCAGTAGATGGATAATCACGCTTGAACGACATGGAGGAAGTCAACGAATTCAAGTGAAGCCCAATACCAGTCCGTCGCACACGTGGACTTCGTCTCACACCTTCTGCTGGGGGGGTAACTCCAGAATTTTGCGGTTTCTGAGGACGTGATTCCCCGGTCTTTGCATTCAGAACGTCCACATTAGTTTCGGGAGGGCGGCTAGGGAGTTGTTGATGCGTCTTGGTCAAGACCCCAAGAGCGTCCCCACATGCAGGGGCCCCTGCCAATCAATGAAAACATCAATCATTCTTACAAGGCCTACTTCAATAGTGTTCGTGGTGAATCGCTTAAAATTGTACAATTGACCTCATGTTAGGCAAGAGATGCAAAATAAAATATGCAAATATCATGTTGTAATGCAGTTCCAGAGCCCAGTGACAGCAATTTTGTAAGGAATCTCGCTTACAGTGTCCCCCCACATGATCATTAAATGCACCTATACGATAGATTTCACCAAGACCTGCAGAACTCACCCCTACTATGTGTGCCGGAATCTGATCCAGCCCTCAAAGTATCGTTGGCATTTGGAGAAGAATTGTCCACAGGAGTGCTTGCTGTTGCATCAGAAGTTGTAGCTATTACATTGCCAAGAACAGGAGATGCGTTGTTACCGTCCGCAAAACTAGCTCCACTGCAATCTTTGAGCCTGCTACCCAAAGATTTCCTATTGCCCATACTGCCAAGGCTTTTTCTTCTTGCTCCAGAAGCATCAAAGTCGAGACACCGTCTTCTAAAACCCCGTTGTCCAGCGGTATCAGCCTGCAGGTACCGCAATAACATGTGAGATAGGCACTCAGGTAGAGGAGACTAATACCATTAGGGACGTCATGCCGTCTCCATTGCTGAATCCTGGTACCAACAACAGCTCATCTATTCATACACTCGGTTGGACATATTACCAAGTCGTGTAAGCATGACTTAGCTTAAAGTCTATGGCCACTCACCATTCATAGAGGTCTATAACCTCCCATGACTATGGAAACTGCATAAGAAATTCATACATGGTGATAAAGTATGATCGCCACAGATTTGGCTCTTGCTCCCAAAGTGATCTCTCCGGAGCTCTATACTGATCTCACAAAATTACATTCCTCCAAATGCTAACAAGTTTAAAGCAACGCAAATATTATCATCCACCTTACAGCCCAATGTGCATCCAGTAGTTTTGAATGAGATATGGTATATTCAGAAGCATGGAGCGTTAGGAGATGGTCATCAAGAATAACTTTCACATGAGATGAGGGCACACAAGAGTCAAAGATGCTCATTAACAGAGACTGATTAGTTTTGCATCAAAGCCGTAGAGGCACCACCATACCCTGTGAGAGAGAAGCGAATGATGAAGGTTCGCATTCTCAGTGGCGCCATCTTCATGTCTATTCTGGGAAGAGAGATCAAGCCCAGACTGAGAAGCCATAACATCAAGCAAGTCAGATTCATGTTGCCCCGCCTCTTCATTTAGAGCGACCAGGTCACTTGAATCCTCTGACCACTCGCCTTTGTCCTGTCCCAAGACTTCATTTCCAGCCAGGAAATATGCCATGGCTGTAGTATCATGGTCTAGTTCCGAAGTCTCTTTGCTGAAGTTCAATCCATGGTCTACATTAGGTCGCTGCTCTAAACATCTCGATTCTTGAGTTAGATTTCCAGGCAACACACAATCCTGTGACAATGAGCTCGAAGTGGATTGCCTTCTTTCAACCACGTCAGTGCTGGTTCCACCTTCCTTTTCAAGATTACCATTAAGGCACTCGACAATCACTGCTGGATCCAATTCTTCGAAATCTGTAAACTGAGATTGGAAGCTGGCAGCAGTCACAGCTGTTCTGTCCGATGATTCTGGATCCATGGGATTCATAGCAAACATTCCTTGGCCAACAAGGTCTTCCACGGTGAAAGCATCATTCTCGTTTTTGGCACTGTTGGATTGCGACGCAGGCACCTCCTCCGTTTGCCTCCTTGAGCAAGGGGTTACTTGCTGATCACGGTTCAGTGGGGATGGGGATGGTGCATTCTCCGATACGGTACTCCTAGAGTTTGTCGGATGCCATCCGAGACTTTCTCGACCATCAGCTTGGGCTTGCGCTGACAAAAGCTCAGCAGCCACAACCCTATTCATGAAAACCATCAATTAAAGTCGAACCTGGGGACAATAACCAAAGGACGCAGACACAACAATAAACTCAAATGGGAAGCAGAAACGAACGAGATTCACCCTCACCGCTCACACCTCTTCAGGGAACTATTCGAGGACCTTCTCGAACTGCGTGGAGAGGCGAAGATTCGAGGCTCAGGCGGAAACGTCAGCTCATTATACGTCTGGGCATGGTGTACCGCCTTGGCTGGCTTGATTGGCGACAGATTGCATAAGTACTTGAATAAAGGAGAATCCTGCATACTCCACTCCATTAGTCTAAGAATTCATTTTTCTGGTTTCAGTAATTTCCAATGCACATGAATTGCCAGACCACACAACTCCGTCGCATCCACGACGATGGCGATCAAATAGCCCCTACCAACTGGGTCGGATGGTACGTGGATCATATTGCTGGCATTGCCTTCAACGGATTTTCAGTGATTTACTTATAGCATCGTGAAAGTGAATTAGGTACACACCTCCACATCAGTAACGGGCGAGATGCACTCCCGCTTATCAGGAGACCCCATGTCGGAACTCTCAGACTCCCTAACAACCTTTTCAGCCGCCGATTTGCTTCCCCTGGTCAACATTGTCCCTGGCTTGATATCCGGCAAACTTCTTCCCTAAAAAATTATTCCGCAAGTGGACACTCGTGAAGAAGCTGCCCCGTCCTATTGCGCTCACATCGGACCCACCCCTAAATCTATTCCATCCCTGCACTACGAATCAGAACCGTCACCCTGCATACTTTCATGCCAAGAATCCTCACCACGTTCAGATCATGTCCAACACACCATCGAACCAATAACCCCCGCCACAAGACCCTTCCCAACACTCAAAACCAATACTTCCCCATTCTAAACTCATCCGAAACTAAGCCCATTGCTACGAAAACACACTTCCAAATCCAAACCCAAACCCAAATCCACTATGCAACATTCTCGCCCCTGTTCTTCTCTCATCGATTGCCACAATCAATAACTTCCACACACACCCCTATCAATCGAAAGAACAGATCAAAACGACTGCAAACAATCACGAAATCCTGTCAACCCAGGGCTCCTGGAACGCCACAGGACTCGTGATCGCCATCATCTTCTCGCATCTGACTGCCGAAGCCTTTACACAGCCAGACAGCAGGGTTCGTCCAATTTCAGCCGGGATTTGGCAAATTGGCGCAGCTAAGTGTTCGGCGAATGTCGCAAATTAGACAGAATTCGAGTAAAGAATGCAGGTGGGTAGTGATGAAACAGCACAAGGAGAGCGGGAAGGAGAGATGGAAGAGGTCGGGGGCGGGTGATGAATCTCCGTCAGACGCATACGACACCCGCAATTTGGACAGGGGCCGCGCGGGAACACGTTCTGGTTTTCAGACCTGGCAGTACCAAATTTTGGCCCGGGCAGCTCCTTCTTGGCTGGCAAGAGGGGCCCGGGAAAGAGAGCCGCTAAATTTAGGGCGACCTCGGGAGGGTTTCTTGGAATGGAACATATGAAGCCGGTTACCGTTCAGCTCTCTCCTTAGGGTATGTGATAGGGATGCTTGCCTTCGTCGCTACTGTAGGTCATCCATCATTAGTAGATTGCAGAGAGCACTGTGCATCGTTGATGAGCTTGTCTTGCGCATTGATGGCAACGGCATTCAATTGCGCTCTCTGCACTGGAAATACCTTCATGGTGTGATCTGGTGAGCGTTTTCTCCTTCATTGCCGCTCTGCTGGGGCTTTTATGGGGATGAATTCGTGGGGATTGCGCTTCTGGGACGGTCTGGCTGGGAGAGGAATTGCTGGACCGTTGCTATGGAGCGCTAGCTGCTTGTCTTTCTCTGACCAAGCCAAAGCCAGAATTCGGGCTCTTCATGCGTTTGTGTGATCTTCTGGTGGTGCAATTCAATGCACTGCTAAGATTAATAATATGTACCCGAAGATTAGTCGGGATTGTTCGAGTACAGTGCTAGGGTTTCGTTGATGCAGAAGGAGGTGCGTGACAGAAGACGTCACGATGAGGGGAATGATAGAGAATGTGAGTACTGAGTAGAGTTGCTTAATTGCAGCGTCCGTGGATGAAATTAAAACGAGGAATTAAAACGAACGTTCGTGAATTGATTCATCCGGCTGGGGCACTCTGAATTCGCAGGGAGGAATCTACACTACGCTGAGATTGTAGTTGAACGACTTTCGGAAGTCCAGATTGCTAACATCCCATCTTTTCTCACAGCCCACACAAGAATTTCTTATCCAAAAGGCAAGCTCCAACACCCCCGTAGCGTAGAAATTTCAGCTGAAGAAACAGTGAGACTCTTACTGTATCAATGAAGAAAAATTCGGCACATACCCAATAATATTTTACTGATACATCTATTGACCCTGAATCATGAAACAGATTACGGTACCCAACGGGTTATAGCCAGACATGCTGTCTCGTGTGACTTCGCGCTTCGGCGTTAGCTTGAATCCGTGTCCTTCCACAACAGAGGATTTCCTAACATTTTAGGTGCATTACTAGACTTTCTGGCAATGAAGACGGACAGGGATGGATCCAAAATGTCTGGTCTTCAAGGACGATGAAAATAGAAGAGGCTCGAATAGAATCAGGACCTAAGCTAAGTGAGCTAGACAACAAGCTTCCAATCCACGATCTCAACGTCTAGAAATTACCCCAAAACATTGTTCTCATTCCCTCCGTCCAGAAACACGTCGCGAGCAGCTCGACTACAACGCGGGAGCGACATCGAAGCAGTTCAGCGACACAACCTAATTACAACAACATCGAATGCCTGTGATATATCGACTATTGGTGCATAATTGAATTCCACTTGCCAACTACAAGAATCTCATGAAAGATGAAATTAGGCAGATGCATGAGATCCCATACAAGTTTCCCGAAAATGGGATTGGTTCAAATAACATATTAGACAATTTACTTAGTTAATCCCCATGCTCACAGGCAAATTTCCGTCGATTACAGCAATGCGACGCCTTACCATTGCGAATGCAAACCCTAATTGCAATTCTACACCCTGCCCCAACTAGCCGATACTGCAACCCCCGTTCAAGGCACAAATCATTGAAGAAATTATATTCAAAGCTCAGGAGGATACTGAAATCATAGGTTGGTGCGCAACAAAACTGGGAAAGCTCACAAATTTCTCCTTGAGAAATACCAAATCCTAAATCTAAACAACGTCTTGAAAAAAGCGAAAAATGAGAATGAGCTACAACTGTATCAGCGAGGAAGGACCATTCGTGGTACAGTAATTGCTAAACCCGAAGCAAGCGCCTGAAAATCCCGCCGCCCGCGCGCGGGTCATCTCGACGAGCGTGCCGACGCTAGCCAGCAGCTGATCGTGAGCTGCTGACGGCGGGAGCGATTGTGACATAACTAGACTTAAGATAGGCAGAATGACTGGTTTGCCCTATTGGCATTGTTGAAAAAAGTTTAATTTTTTTGTACATAAAGACAAATGTGAGAAATGGGGAGAGCAATTGTAATTTTTTATTTTTTTGACAAAGTGGGAATTTGTTTAAAATTTTAGGAGTGTGCTGCCTAATTGGTCCTAAAGAGCCTCTAGACTACCCTAAAACCAACAAAAAAGTGTATCCATTTTACTCATATATAACTCCTAAAGTCTCGAGGCCTTTTTTCCATCAACCACCATTTAAAACTGCCATTTCTATTGCAAAAAGAAAAAACTTTAAAAATCATTTTTTTCTCATATCTAACCATAGGAGCTAGTATTAGACTAGTATCATAATGTGTGGAAGAAATTTCAACAACTTTGACTACATAGATTGCAAGATATTTGCATTTATAGTGAAGAAAACAAGCTTTTCTTACACCTTGCTTGTAGATTTTTTGGCTTCAAATCTTCTTAATTTAAGATTTTGGGACTACTAATTTTGATTTTTCTAATTTTTGGTGTTGAAGAATTGTGTTGAGAACCTCAAAAAAAATATTCAATAAAAAAAACATTTGATTTTCACTCATTAAAAAAATGTTGAGTAGAAGTAGGTTAAAGATTGAAGGAAAAACTACATCATTAATAGCTCTAAGATGGAATTGAAACACAATAATCCCAACATTGAGATTATTTTAACAAGCAAACTTAACCCTATATACGATTTTTTGGGAAAAAATTTAAAAATTGCATTCAAAAATGAATTCTACAAATAATTTTTTTAAGAAGATGCTTAGATTGCCCAAAAAATGAGATTGTTCAATAACTTTCTCATCACTAGCCCAAATAGAATGATTTAAAGTTTCAAATGTAGACCAAAATGTAATCTTTAAGAAAAAAAATAAAAAATTGGAAAAAAAATCAATTTTCTTGTGCTTTTTTTGGTACAACCCCTAGAGCTACTTTTTGGACTTAGAATGCCATAACTTTTGCTCTAAGCACCAATTAAAATAAAAACTATATTCCCAAAAAGAAAATCTTATTTTTCATCTTTATAAAAGTCCAAAAATCATGTCAAAAATTGAGATCACACAAGCCTACCCGAAATCCCAAAAGTCCCCATGTAGGGAATTTGGAACTTTAGGACCTAAACAATCACAATATTTTCTAATATAGGCACAACATGAAGGCCTAAAAAGGCCACTTATTCTAATGAATTTACACTCAAAAGGTGGAAGTTCTTCTTGCAATCACCAATCACTCCATCATTGTGATGTCATAAAATGTAGAACATTTCAACATTAACTTCTCAAAGAAAGGCCTACAATCTTTACTTAAGTCATCGAAAGGACAAAAAAATGTCATTAGCATCCTTTCAAGGTTTAACCCTATGAGGACATTACCGAGGTTCCAATGATGACTACATAGAATGCACCTCTTGGTCCAAGAATGGTAGTCTTTTGGTGATACCTTAGTCATAGGGAGTCACATCCTTTCAAGATTAAACACTTAAATGCTACATAGTGGCCAATGGATGATTACTATAGAAATGAAGGATGCACCTATTGGTCAATTAGTCATATTATATCTGGCAAAGTACCTTAGTTGTTGCTCTTGTTCTTTCAAGGTTATAGTGTCAAAAATAGTGTTAAAATATTGTGACACTCTTTCGATATTTCTTGGACATTCTTTCCAATTTTCATATTGATAGTCTTTTTGACGTATCAAATTCAACATTTTCAGACTTTTTTTTTTAAACTATGTCTAAATAAATGTAAAAAATAATACCCCTTGCTGATAGGATCATCCTTACTCTAAACTACAAAGAAGGGTCAAAAAAATTCAATAAGGTAGGGCCCCTAGCGTAGGGTGCCTAAAAGCAATATTGAATCACATGATTTCATTGTATATGTTTCCTTCATCAATATGTATTTATTGTTAGAGAAACGATTGTAGAATATCTACCAAATTTTATTTTTTTCCTTTTATAACTTTTGTACACAATATCCAAATGATGTATGATGTGATGCATTGAATTTCATTTCATTTGTCAATCAAAACATAAAATTTTGGTTAGTCTAATAATGGACATTGTCCACATTCAATAGATAAGTTGGCATTTTATGTATCACCATCCAACAATTTGACCCCTATTTGCAACTTGGAGTCCCAAAGGTGGAGACAAAAATAATATGTCACTTTGCTAGAGACTTAGTATCTAATCATGCTAAAATCCAAATCTTGTCACTAGTATAATTTAGAATCCCTATCAAAAGGTAGGTTGTCATCAATTTAGAAACTACAATATTGAGAAATTCCGAAGAGGTTGTAAACCTCACCTACATCCATACAATCGAGCAAACACATAGTTAGTCAGAGTGTGCAAGTGAGGTGTCTTCATCTTGTAGCAACATGTTTTTGCAATCACAAAAGAAAATAAACAAAGAGCCTCAAGAAAATGACTAACAAACCACAATCCAACAAATTTGTAAAACATATGAGATATGTGAAGAAGACATCTACTCAACACACTTGTATCACTTCCAAATCACTTGTGAAAAACCCAACTTGTGTAGGTTTTAGAACAACCATAGTGAGATTTATATATCTCAAATCCACATCCATTATCATGGCATGGTTCATTCATGTGAATTTATTAGACATAGCTAACTAAAAGGGTATCCAATGAAGTAGAAGGGTTTGGTCAAATCCCCCCAACTTAAACCACAAGTTATCAAAATGGCGGGACAAACTCCAACTACCCTACCAACCGAATAAATTAAGTCCATAAATTCAAATTACAAGCTCTCATCCATAAATATAGTATGGGACCCCAATGTCAATTAACATGGCATAGATTTGTGTATGCAGTGGTGGCCAATAATGGAGTTGATATAGGTCAAGCCAAAAAGTATTGGACTAGACCATATCCCACAAAGAAGGCTCAAACCGCATCACTTCAATCAAGTCCACTAATTCAAATCCTAAGCCATCATTTGTTTAGAAGGCAAGGTATGGCCATGTGACATGAAATCATCAACTAACACAGCTTGGAAATTGAACAAGCCATGGCATCCAAAAATATTGGTCAAGCTATAAGTTGAGACACTTGTATGTGACTTAAACAAAAGATACTGAAATATATATGACTAAGCCTTACACATACTCGCAAAAGACATTGGTAAAACAATGATAAAATTATGGTAAAATATATAATTGACTATGAAACCCATTCTATTTAGTTACCTGAGGTACTGGAGGGTGGGAGATGCAATTCATACTTAAATGTTAACATTTAAATCTAGCATTTACATCTCAAGTGGTTGGAATAGATATGGATTACTACCTATCTATTAATGAATTTATAAAGAATAGGCCTCATTTATAATGTTAAAGTTTCTCCAAAGGGATACAACTATCCTAAATTTGTAAGAACATAGAGAAATACAAAAAAAGAGCAAGATTGAGGGCTTAGAATTTTGGAGGTTAGGTTTAGGATTTAGGGTTTAGGGTTGGGCTTGGGTGCATATTTGCAATCATGTTGGTGCCCCTCTCTCTATGTTCTTCCTCATTGCACATGCATTTTTATTTATTTATGAAAATGGTGTTTAAATTTAGAAATTTAAATTAGACTTTGAATTCCAATTATCTTTTTGTATGGAGAAAAATCTCCTTTATGTGCCTCATTTGAACATGTATATTTTACATATCATTTTGGAATTTATTCCAACCCTAAACATATTTATTATTAAGAGTGTCAAAAATTATATTTTTGAATTTATTGATAATTTAGATCTATCTTGCCTTCAAATATGTGTGACTATTGGAATTTAGAAATTCGAGTCTATATTGAAAAGCATTAGGTATTTCAATGTCAAAAAATGTATACGATAGAAATCTTTGAAAACAACACTAAGAGGAATCCAAATCATCTTCACAAGGATGGGATGAATGACTTTAAGGTTGAGACTCCTATAGCACTTCTAAGTTTTAACTTCCATTTAATTTTATTGGTTTTATTGCATTGCAAAAATATGTTGCCTCCCTACTACTTCCATTTTCAATGTTTTTAAAGTTTTCCACAATCTACATATTCTTTCCACCATACTCGAATTTTAAAAAGTTGAATCAAAAGACTTTGATTGATACACAATACTTTTGAACTAGAAAGTGTATTTTGCACCATTGAAAACACATTTTAAAGAGCTTTTAGCTTTTAAGTAATAAAAAGATTGATGGATAATTGCTCTTAGGCCATTTCAAAAGTATACTTGTTGATTTTATACCAAATGCAATTATAACCCAATACTTTGAGCTTTTAAAGAATAATTTTTAAAAATAGAATAAAAATTTATTCACAAATATATTAGAGATAGAGAGGAAATTCCAAAAATTTGTGGACAAAAATATTTTAAAATAAGATACATGAAAAATATAAATTCATTGAGAATTTAAATTTTCTATTTATAAAAATGTTAAATACAATTCAAAAAATATAACAATTATAGGCCATATTTTCTAAATTGAAGGAACTCTTTGAATCTTAGTTGCTCTATTGATTAACCAATTAGTGCTCTTGAATAAGAAAATATGATTCTTATAATAATAATAATAAAATGCTCTTGAGAATATGTGTGAGACAGAGATTTTATTGTTTTTAAAAATATCTTGTTAATCTATGAATCCTAATAGAAAACCTCAAATTGCAATTTCTTGCTCTACATTTTTTGGAGGTGGACTTCAAACCTTCCAACATAGAAAAAATAGACATCTTATTGGATATTGTAAAAAAATATTAAAGATACTTTTGAAGAAATAAAAAAATTATGCATGGTCCAAAATATTAGTATATCTCTTGTATCCTTTGAAAATATAATACAAAAGTACAAAAGACTAATTCTCTTAAAGGTAGGGGCAAAAAATTATCTTCTAGCTCTTTAAAGTTTCAACTCTTTCATTATCAAAGCATGTGGCTCATCTTTGATTGACTAGCTTCTTGTAACCAATCATGCTCTTTAACTCAAAATTTTGTAGTAAGATGCCACATTTAACTACTTTTGGATTTTCAAAAGTCCAAAATAAATATTAGATAAAACATGGTCATGATGAGATAATGCAAAACATTGGGGGATCAATACAAAATATCAAGAGATCTATACAAACATCGAGAGATCTCCCGATTTTTTGTCTAGAATTCATTAAATAGTCTCACAGTAGTTAAATATGGCATAAAGGCCTTTCTAGTGTTTATCATGAATTGGGACTTCGGAACTTAGAACCTTCAACTTATATAATATGCATTAAAAAATCTTGAAAGCAACATTACACTACAATTTAGGTTCTAAGTCCCACTTCACCTTTGTCATCTTTGTCCATTGTTAAAGCATTGAAATACTCAAGACCCTTATTGCAATTTAGGCATCAATTTTGTAAATATTTTCATATTTCAAATAATATATTTCCTTTCAATAAAGAAAATGAATAAAAAATGATATATCATAAAGAAATTTGTATGGTTCAATTGAACAACATCCAAATGTCCAATACTAGTGGAATAAACATATCAGAAATGTGGACTAAGAATGACATCCTTAAAGAATTAAGGTTGAAATTAGGTTGAATTGGCTAGTATATAAGTTGTAGATGTTTTTCTTTTTAAGAATCCCTAAATGCATGGAGCATCACATTTTGGTGTTGCTAAGATTTTGAAGTTAAATTATCAAATTTTACCTCCCCTTCAAACATTGTAACCTTTTCAATCCATGTGAAATATTATTGTTTTTCTTTCCTAAACTTGAATTACAAAGGACTAACAAAAGGTCATTTTAAACTTTAGATGGAATATGTAGAATCCCTAGAGTAAAACATGTTATTCTTAAAGGACATTCACATTAAATGTTTGCAAGAAGAATGTGTTTTGACATAGGACTACCTAAGGTCTAAGGAAACTATATGTTTTCAAAGAATGATTAGGCTTAGTAGGAAATTTTCAATTCACAATGTAGTTGGGGTTCAAACATGGAGGAGATGTACATTCAATGCTCTTATAGTCTTGTTTACATATAACCATTAAAGGCTAGTAATTATGAATAGGTGAGATATAGAATTGGTTTGAGTCTTCACTTAAATTTGAAAGTCTTTAAGTTTTTCTCTAATTTTATAAGCACTAAAAGTAAACATCCAATTATACCAAGAGAAGGAGAACCCTACATTGATAATCATTCAATGTCTATCATTATGGTATCTATGCCTATAATCAACGTTGTCTAAAATACAAGACCTACATTTGGACCAAAAGCCTAATTATTTCTTAGATATTGATTAAATAAGATGTACATGATTTAAGTATGAAAGTGTATGAGGTGCTATTGTTGGTCTTCGATACTCCTCAAAAGAGTATTTTCAAAACTCACAACTTATTCATACATTATCACACATGCTCAATTTTGTTGGAATCTCCTTTCAATTGCCAAGAAAATGTAATAAATTTTTTTTATTGAATTATAGCAATTATGCTCACTTGTAATGAAGGACAATTATAGATGTGCATGCCTTGCACTTCACATTATTAAAGAGACAATGTTGGTGCTTTGTTGGATGCTACCGAGAAGGACCTTGTAAAATTTATAGCATTTTGAGGATGTCATTTACTTTTAATTGTCAAAAACATTACCAAAATCTTATTACATTTTGTAGTTAAAAAAGTGTCAAATTTTCTTAATAGCCCCAAAATTGTAAAACATAGTTGAAAATCTTAAGTGCTAGAAAATTGTTTAGCATTTATTCACTAATGCCTTGAAAAATAATCGGAACCAATGAAAATAACATGATATATGTAAAAAATCAAGTCAAAATCTAATCTAAAAATAATATTCATATTTAGTAAGACAAACTTCAAATAAATAAATAAAAATCTATGTACACTATGTTAACTATAAATAAATCTTAAAAGATTCAAATCCATTCATTTTTCACTAGTAGAAAGGTGACATTTGGCACCAATATGGATCTTGGGCACCATTTTCTCATACTATTTATTGATGCCCTAAGTACCTCTTTTCTATAAGTGTTCATAGAATGTACTATACACATGACAAAAGAAAGAAACTAATAGTCTAATTATTGTTATTTTTTTTAGATCAATTATATTGTATCTCCAAATATCACCACCTACTTTATTTGAAAATAAGTATTTCATCACAATTTCAAGTTGAGATACCCTCTCAACACTCCTCAAAATAGAATGACACCAAAATTTGATTTACACTAACTAAACTATTGTAAAATACAACGTCCATTGATGTTGAAATTCCAAATTTTCTTAGCATGTTTTGTATTGGTTCCTCACTTTTTCTTCAATAATTTATTACAATAATTTATGTGGCAAATTACAAGAATGATTTTGAATTGACCACGCAGATTTATTTACTTATTTAATAGATTTTGACCAAATGATCATAGGCTTTGTCCTTGTAGGGGATAAGTTATAGACAACTGCAACAATCTTAGCAAGTCTCTTCCATAATGGCACATGATAGACAAGTCATCGTCACATTCATCAGAGAGTCAAAGCTCCTCGACAATGGAATCAAAATCTTGACAAGCTTGAAACTTGACAATCAAATGCTAAATTATCCACATTCTTGAAACTTGACACCTTGAAGTGCAATGATGCTTTACATTGGAATTATTGTAAACATGCCTATTATGAAGCAGATTTGCTATCTAGTTTACCTTGGAGAAGCTTGTTGTCAACGCATGTAGTTTTCAAAGATTGAGAAGTTTGAGAGAAGCCATTTGCAAGAAGAATAGAGACATTTCGACAAGAAATGGATTTTTTGTGATTTCTCGAAGTTTGATGGAGCAAAATTGATAAAGTATCAATGAACTCATGCTGAAACACGTGTTGATGTGTCCCTTCTCCAAGAGCATTGTCATAATGCTAAAGGATTGCTAAGATGGTGGTGATGGTGGGTGACTAAAGCAAATAGGAAGGTCCCATAGAGGTGGAAATTGGGTAATTGACGGCATTGGGTTGTTCTATCTTATTGAAACCTACCAAAATAGTACAGCCCCACAACATTCTATAACTAAGCAATGGTCATCCCCATGCTATGAAGGTATTTTGCTTTGCTAGATACTTAGGAGGGACTTCACAATTAACCCCTCACTGCTGAAGGCCCAAACGGCCCCCAAAACAACATTCCTTTTAAAGTGTCATAAATATAAATTTTAATAAGTTATAGAGATCTCAACCGTACGATCTTGTATTGCACTTGTTGCAGATGGCTTGCAACAAATTTGGTGTCATTTGACCGCATAGATTGAAAGATTATAATGTTTTAGTGTTGAAAAAGGATGCTGAAATTTTCCCAAAAACACATTTGGAGGCGAAATTTGGTTTCTAAATGTACTCAAATGAAGAAACTTTAAACTAATAAGTGATTCAAAATCAACATACAAACACATTGATGAAAAAAAATATCATTTAATTGACACATTGTGTCTGCAAAATGGCTTTGAAATGTCAAAAAACAGCAAGAAAATTTGCAAAAAACACATCAAAAACTGAATCTCCTCTTACTAAAATGCTTCTCAGTCACTCATAACTTCTTAGATGGATATGAAATTTTATGCACACAAACTATACAAGTATGCGCAACTTTTACAAAATTTTTTATTGGAAACAAACATTGTATGAAGAAGAAACAAGCCGCCAAAGTTCACTCTAATTCAAAAATGGCGGGATTTTGAACTTCGAATTGCTCCCAAACATTCAAAACAACTTGGATTGACATGAAAATTCTACCACAATAACTAGACTTCAAGGGGAACACAACCCAACAAAATTTATTGAAAACGAACATTGGATGTAGGAGATACAGGCCCCCGAAGTTGCAGCCATCAAATGCAGTTTGGTGAACTTGAATTGGACTTGTGAATTTCGATTGGCTTCCAAAAATTCAGTACATCTTGGATTGATCTGAAAATTTTACCACACAAACTAGAAGAGAGAGCACAACTTTTCCAACAATTTTCTATTAGATTTGGACATCTAATGCAAAAGTTACAAGACTTTGAATTTGACCTGAGGATGCTTTTCGTCCCCTTCAATAGTGAGGGGTTAAGTCAAGAATTAATTGAGGTGGGTTGAGGAGCCATATATATGGCAATTTTGTTCACTATAGGGGTTTTCTTTTCAAAGATGGAAAGACCCCCACTCTTCATTGGTAAACAATGTTATGCCTACATCTCATGAAATCATGTATCTATCAATATTTTCCTAGTATGAAGACTTACATACAAAATCTTTACATTCCAAGAATAGATAAAGTAAGATGATCCAAAATGGATAGCAATCCAATTTATATCCTTGCTATTTGATCTAATTTAGCTCTTTGACATTCCAATGTGAAAAAAATAACTAGAGTTCACATACAAACAACCTTATGTCATAAAGGGTATTGCAAAGACTATTGCAATTGGGCTTCAACATGGCTAGTCTTAGATATCAAATGACCTCAAGCCCAAACATATTGGTAATTAAACATGATCATAACAAATCATGTGTAGATGGAAATCAAGAGTTCTATATGTTATATAACATTGGTATATTGATGTTGATTTTGCCTATATTGTTACATTGTTGCTTCAAATTGCTACACTTGGCAATACTTCTTTCATTTTCTTGAAGTCTCTAAGGTATTTTGTCACTATGGAAATTCCGAGAGATATAATCAACATTTCTATCTTGCAATACATAGTAGTACCTATGGCCACAATTTGATTGTTCCTCCAAAATCTACCAACACACATTGGCCATGGGAATAGCTTTGTAACTCAAAAAATTAAAATTGGATACAAAAAAATCTAAAATGGCAAGAATAGTCTACATCTATAGTCCACAATGGAAACTATGTGTTCATGCTTTGACTACCCATAATGTATTTTTTGAATTATAAATATGAGTTGTCCTAGTTATTGATGAAATAATCATTGATTCATTTCTTTGTTGCAAAAGAAAATTTGAATTTGATAAGTTCAATTATCAATGACAACTAAAAGGGCTACAATGGGCTTCCTACCTTATAAGGCCATCCTTAGTGCAACCAGTAATAAGTCACTATAATTGAAATTGGAAGGTAGAGCTAAGAAAAGAAGCAATATCACTCAATGCAAGCTGTAAGAGGCTCAAAAAGTCTCATCAATTTGGAGGCATGTGCAAATTTTAGCTCCCACAAGGCATTTTTTCTTTTTCTTCATGTTGTACCCTCTAATGAGCCAACAAACCTTTGACAAAGTAATCATGGTTCTATCAAGCCAAGGAACTAATTCAACCTCCAAAATATCCCAAAATAACTCTCTTCATGATAAATAGTGGGAATCAAATGTGTTGAAAGCCTCCTTTATGACTAGTCAAGGTTTTATAAGGGCCCCATGACTATGATTGCATTGGCAAGCTCAACCCAATACTACTCACTCAAAAAAGAATGCTCTACAAAATGGCATTAGTTACATTGTTACACTTTGAAGTGGCTAAATTGTAAGTGCTCATTGAAGATGTCCTTAGCAACATTGAAGTTCACTTAAACCTCCTTCAATGAGCACTTAAACCTCCTGTTTGACAACGAGCACTAAACCCTTAGTCATTTTTTCTTGAAAAAAACCTTCCTGTTCACAAACTCATGGGCTCAGAAGCTCACACACTAGCAACCCTGAAAATTTTTGACCACACAGATTGCAAGATATTTGCTTCTAAAGTGAAAAATAAATAAATTTCAACACCTTACATGACTAGATTATTTGACTTTGAACCTTCTTAGCTTAAATTTTTTATACTATAGAGTTTCGAGATTAAAATTTTTATGGTGGGGAATTGAGTTGAGAGTCTAGGATATAAAATGCAAGAAAAAAGAACTTAATTTTCATTCTTAAGGAAATTGTTAAGTAGAAGTAGGTACAAGATAGAAGGAAGATCCAAATTATTAATATCTCTAAGATGGAATCAAAACACACTATTACTAATGGTGAGATTGTTCTAGAAAGCAAACTAAACCATGTGGAACCTTTTTTCTTTGTGAAATTGTAAAAATTGCATTTAGAAATGAAATCTACCAATTATTATTTCAATAAGACGCTTAGATTGCCTCCAAAACAAGATTGTCCATAACTTTCACATCACTTATCCAAATGAAATGAATCAAGGCTTTCCATGTAGACAAAATTATAATACATGAGAAAAAAATTCAAAAATTCAAAAATTTAATGTTTTCAAATTTATTTTGTTACTCACTATCCCCTGTTTTGAGCTTAATATTTGGGCATAACTTTTGTTCAAAGGCACCAATTGAAAAAAATTATATTCCCACAAAGATAATATGTTTTTCTATCTTCAAGAAAATTTTCAAAAAATCATGAGAAAAATTGAGACTGTAGGTACTTGCCCAAAATCCACTTTGTCCCTCAAAGGGACAATGGTCCTTTAGGGATTAGTAGACAACATGCAATGAAAATGTAATATTAAAAGCTGTCAATAATTCAGAAGGCCGAATTGAAGTTGGATATGATATTCAATTAAGTGGCCATGAAGGATTAAAAAACAAGCCAATAGGCTTGATTGGTAGAATTACTAGGAAAATACTTGCATATTATAATTTTGATGGGTAGATTCATTATTGCTCTTAGTCTTAGATTAAAATTGAAGGAGGCTAAAAAACTTCCATGAGAGTATTGATTCGAGTGGATCTACTTTTTCTCCTCACTAAAATATCAACACTTGAGGCCCACCCCACTTGAAGGCCAAATTAATTTTTTTTGCCACAAAGTGCCATAT
Source organism: Straminergon stramineum (assembly GCA_963920665.1). NCBI lineage: Eukaryota > Viridiplantae > Streptophyta > Bryopsida > Hypnales > Calliergonaceae > Straminergon > Straminergon stramineum. The sequence goes on along the minus strand of OY987271.1, from coordinate 12,645,910 downwards.
ACATGTCATTTGTAATTGGTTAGTATTGATAAATATGTGTCCTCTCAAAATTTGATGTGGAAATTCAAACTCAATATTTCTTAGCCAAAATCAACCCTCACTTATAAGAATCCAAGACATAATTGAAAAAGAATGAATACTTGACCAAATTTCTATCCTTGTAGTAAAAGCAACATGTAAATAAATAAGCAAGAACTAGTCTATAACTAATATGCAAAGTATCTAAAATAGCTTCAATGTGTACAAAAAATAAATATCATTACTATTCAATTCTTCCAAAACATGTTTTTACAAAAGAGACTTAAGAATCACCAACCCTTGATGACCTACAAGGGAAGTTTCACAAATGCAAATATTATTATATTCTTGAATTTTAATTGTAATATTAGTATTAGTTTATGTAAGGAGCCTACCTTTTCATTTGAAAAAGAATGGGGCCTGAAGAGGGTTGCTAGACTCTGGACTTCAACTAAGGCAACTAACGAGTCCCCACTTCTTTCAATGTGTAAAAATATAGTGTTGTTTCCCACACTGTCTTTAACCCTCATTAGACTTGGAAGTGACATCTTAACCCTTGAAGGCCCAAGGAGCCTATTTTAGGCCTCTCATCTATTCAATAGGTCAAAGTTATAACTTGATTTTCCTACTTTCTCAGAAGTATATTTAAGTGAATTTCATATTTGGATGTTCATATTGAATGGGGAAGTTCAAAAGTACAATTGACATCATGTAATGAGCTTAATTTACAATACATATTGTCAATCAAAGTTTAAGGTTGTGAAAAAGTACAAAAACTGTTTGGGCCTTGAGGGATTAACTGTCAAAGGATAGGCCTATGACTAGATAAATGAGCATTGAAATCCTTACACCTTGTAGAATCCCATGTTGTGACTATTTATGCTCAACATTTTTTTTCGGAGGTGAAATCACATGTCATCTATAAGTCATAAATTTTCAAATTATTTTAATGGTAATTTGAAGTTATTATGGATTTTTTGGATTATGAAAAAATTGAGAAAGTTCATATGAAATACAAAATTAGCTCAACCACTTTGAAATTTTCTCCATGGGTGATATATAGGAGTTGGAAAATTGAGTTGATGACTAATTTAGGCCATACAAAGTCATTTTGCTTCTTAAGCACTTGCCGTAACATACATTAGGAACTTCAAGGCATGTGAATATGATGCCACAATGGTGCATTGAAATGCAATTAAGTTAATTTGGTGCCAACCTCCATACCAACCTAGTATGGATAAAATGACACTAAAATGACCTATAGGCAACCTTTGGTGTCAAAATGGCACCAAAAAAATGTGGCCCAACTTTTCTGATGTAGACAATGAGATGCTTGATTTGGGAGTAGCCTTTGCTATATGATTTTAGAAACCTTTTGAGGTTTTGGCTCTATACAATGAAATCATTGGAGTAAAAGCATTTATCATCAATAGACCATGATTATAGGATCAAAGTTCAAATTGCAATAGAATATTCAATTTTAGAACTTTTAGAATATTTCAAATTGGAATAGAAACTACGTTTCATTTTCTTCATTTCATTAGTTGGCCTAAATTTTTTTTTTTAATTTATGACTCAATTTCACTTCAAGACTAAGGAACTTGAACTCAATTTGCTAAAATACACTACATGGTGGACCACGGATAAACCCTGAAAAGATTGCCTATAACCAAGTTTTCAAACTTCGAAGTCCCACTATCTATATACTCTCATTTAGTAGGTATGTATGAATGAGATTTTCAATATTTATTTTTCAAAGTTTTAATCATGTATCTTCTACAAGTCATAAAAACTACTATTTTTTTGGTGGTTATTTGAAACTATTGTGAATTTCTGAATAAAAAATTAAAAAAATCATATGAAATACCAAATATGTTCAAAGAATCTAAAGATTTCTCCATAGGTGTATATTATATCGTTGAACACTATGGTGCAAATCAATCTATTTCTATCATTCTAAAATCATAAATCAATAGTCTATGGTTATAGGCCCAAAGTTCAAAATGCATTAACATATAGAATTATAGGAATTTTTCAAAATTTCAAATTGGATTAGAAACTAGACTTGATAAGCTTCATTTTCAGGTTAAAGTCGGATTGAAAAAAAGATCATTTTTGTGCCTAAATTCAAATGAGGAGAAAAGAAGCAAAAATTGTGAAACAATACTACATGGTGATCTATGGATTTGTCATTTTCCTACGTATCGGAAAGTTAAAAATATCACTAGAAGGGATTGAACAATCATTCTTTGAAAAGAACATCATACAATTGCCCCCCAAATTGGATGAAAAAACATTTTTTTCCATCCTAGAGACCTCCCTAAAATCATCCAAAAGACACAAAATGTCATCTTTAGCATTTCAAGATTAAGCATCTTCTTATGTAGAAAAAGTCAACAACACTAGAAAGAGAGGATTTTTCAATACCACTTTCTTGCAAAAATGCTCAACCAAGTTTCTCCACACTTTGGATGAAAATTTCTTTATCCATCTTTAAGAAGTGCAAAATGTAATCCAAAGACCATTTTCTTGGCCTTCTACTTGTCTTAGGGTTAAATAAACAAACTCTTCATTTACGAAAGACCCTTATAAGATAGGATCAAGGTTCTTTCTCTTGTCTTTTAGTGCAACCCAAAACCAACCTCTACAAATCAAAATTATTAGTTTGAACCTAGGATTTTATTTGTGGTAATTTGTAAATGAGTTTTGAGTTCAAAAAACATTATTGGGATATTTTATAAAATAATTCCATCCTCAAATGGAAAAGATTGTCAGTAGTCATCCAAAAATTTCAAAATTTATGATGATGTCATCCCATTCAGATGCATAATATATTTGACTAATAAAGTTAGGGTCCCTTGTCTATAATGTCATTTGTTTGAGTTATAGTAAAATTGTTCTTTTTCAATGGCTCACAATGCATACCAACCTTTGCTTCAAGATTTTCTACAATGAATCAAAGGGTCCCTTACTTTGGAGCTCAAGGATGTTATTATGTGAACATACATATTGAATGTCATTTGCCATGGTGTGTGAAGGTATTATTTGCCATCAACTCTGAGCATGTGGAAGAATTAATTTGGAAGACTTAGAGCATGGAAGAGGTTTGCAAGGGACTATTAGACTTTGGGGATTTGGCTTGGGGCCTAGGTAGTATCTTTTAACATCTTGTTCCGACGAACCTTCCATTTGTTTGCCTTGTGGCTTCATCCTAGCATGTAGACTTGACTTCTTGTATTTGTAAGATTTGTATAACCTCTATAAGAGCTCTTTTCCTTGCATTCTTTCTTTTGAAAAAATCACACTACACGTGTAGATGTGATTCTAGTGAAAAATTGACATCTAAAATTTCAAGACTTGCAAAACAAGGCATGGTATGAGGGTTGGATCATTGTAACAACCAATTCACTTGTAAGAATGGGATTGTTTATTTGATCGCATGAGTATGACATGTGAGGATTATATGTATCACAGGGAGATCAAGAAGGTGTTATCCCCGGGGGTATAATTTCTACATGTAACTATTATTGTTCTTAGAAAGTCAAAGGGGGAGGGTATAATTACATGTGGAAATTATACCCTGGAGGGCAACACCCTCCTGATCTCCCTAGGTATGGTGAATTTTATTAAAATGGCGACATTATGGTAAACTGGTGCAACATTCCATTAAAATGGCATGGAATATGCTAGAAATTGCACAAGATTTCATTAAATTGGCATGCAATATGTCAAAAATGGCGCAATAATACCACCATTCTAATGAAATTCACCATATATGTCTTTTGCGAAACGTAAACGATGAGCTGCGCCTGGGAGACAGATCAACGTACATGCTGAGAATCAATCGTCAGGGATTAATTGTCAAGTTAAGTAAAACTGCTGTGAAAACCGAGCATGCAGGAGCTTGCGGCATGAATTAAAAAGAGCGTCAATCACGAGCTAGGAGCAGCGTGGTGCCTTGATCCGGAAAATGCCAAATTAAAGGGATCCGGGTTGAGTCACTCGAACGGGGATTGTCGTTATCGGACCTGTCGGGGGAAGCAACAGGAGCAACCAAGAGCTGCATGTTGCAATTGTCTGGACGGGTGTTTTGATCGAATGATCTGAACTTTCATGAACCGATCGAGCGGCATGTTTGAGATCCAGATCCTGCAGCTACTGCGGATCGGAAGCGCTACGAGGGTCTTTTTTTGAACCTAGTTTGCATATGTGATCGATCGAGGGTCGTGGCCACAAGAGAGTGTGCGTCTGCAAGCTCAAAATACAGAGGGCGAGGGCAATGCGATCCCAACACTGCTACGTCGGTACAGTCAGGGCCTGCAATCGATCGACTCAGTTGCCGGCGTGTCGATGATGCACATGCAGGGAGCAGTGATCCCTGAACTAAGCTTAGTTTATGGAATTTAGTACGAACGCTACCTTTAAAGACCAGACAGGCAAACAAACATCAACTCTTTGGCTACCTTGAGAGTGAGAGTGAGTAGTATCACAGAAAGAATTAGAAAAGAAAGGAATTTTGTAAGTTGTGAAGGATCACTGGGAGTATTATAACACAAAACCGACTAAATACTTAGATGCTATTTCCAATGTGAAGGAATTGAAGTTATATATTTTACAAATTGGCTATCAAATTCTGTTGTTTGTTGCAGTTTTGGCTAAACTGTCTCCAGTGAAGTCTCTTTCTTACAATGTACTAGCAGTGCAAGAATTTTTTGGGTAGAAACCTTAGCTAATTTTAGCTAGTTTAGGGATCGTTCACAGGGAGTGGAGTTGCGGGTGTGGCGACTGTATGTGCATCTAGCACCGCGACGTGAAACTGAAACAAGCACCGAGGATTAGACGGAAGGAGACGGTGACTGGTGACTGCCGGTCACTGGGAAGGAGGCAACCGGCAATCACGAGTTGGGCAGACACCGGGAGAAGGTCTAGCCATATATAGATCTTATTGAGAAACCAGTTTTAGAACTAATTAATTCTTAAACGTCAAAGAGGGCGTTTTGTGTCCGATGGATGACTTCACTGTTCCCTGTAGAAAATCAGAATGCACCTATTGGTCCAATAATCGGAGCAATTTTGCTCACTACCTTAGTTATGGGGGCTTTGTCCTTTAAGGGTTAAGCATTAATCAGATTTAACCCCTAAACGTCCAAAGTATTCTCTAGAATTCGCAATTTGAGAAAAATCATCATAAAGTACTATTTGGAAGAATATTTTGGAATTCCAACTAGTACAAATTTAAAAGTTGTGGATTTTGAGTTGTAGATTCCATCTATAAGGCTAGATTCACCAATGCTAGATCACCAATATTTTTTTATAAATTTTGAAAGGGAAATTTCATAATTCCCTCTAAATTTGATTATAAAGAAAAATAGTATCATTCTTTCGAGTATAATCTATGATTGGAATGGATTTGAAATGGGGTTCTCTCGACATGGTGATTTTTTGAAATTTTTGTGTTTTTCAAATTTGTAACATCATTTTGGTAAATATAGTTTTGAACTAGAGTCAAAGCTGCAATTTTGGCTTGATCAACCACTTGACATACTTGTACATTTGTAACTTTAGAAAAATGTGTACTCTAATAATACCATATCCAACCATTAGATAGGACAAGAACTTCATAGAGCGTCTCCACAAATTAGGATGACTTTCATCCAAGTAGTAATGAGGATGAAACTTAAGTTTTAATTTGTTTATTATCTAAAAAGTGGATGGTAGAGTGCTTAGGGGCTAATTAGTAGATAATTTATTAAATTTTCTCCAAAAGTTAAAATTAAAATTGAAAACTACAATAAAACAAACACACTCAAACAAACATCTAAATTGAAAATGGGAATTTTCACAAGAAACGGAGGTTAATTTAGCAAGAAAGAGTTGTCAAACAGGAAAAAATTAGCCTAGCTTAGAAATTCCAACACTCAATTTGGACCTAAAAACAAAACTTGAGATTCTAAAACTCAAAATTTGACTTGAAAATTTTAAGTGTAAAGGTTAGCATACCCATATAGTAACTTAAACTTTAATTAATGAAAAAAAAAATGTGCCAAATATTTTTGCTAATTTAACCCCTAAATGCCCAAGGCTTGTTTGGAGCAGCTTGAAATTTGTTCTGAATTGAACAAAAAGTCAACATTTTCATAAGTTGTACCAATTTCTTTAGAATTGTAACCGTACAAATGCAAACTAGACATTTTAGAGATCACATAGGAAAAGAAAACATAACAATATCACTTATAGATTGAAAGATTATAATGTTTGATCATGAGGGTGTAAAAACTATGAAAAATTTTCAATTCACTTTTTGCATGTCAACTCTAAAAAGTTGGTCACTAAAAAAATAGGAGGTTATAGGGCCTAGCATGCACAACCCCAATCAATTTACGACTTTTCAAAATCTATTCTACAATTTTTTTAAATGAATTTCTAAAGTGATTTTGCCTCCAAGATCTAGTGTATTTGAGGCTCATTTCCAAGAGCCCACAACACTACAGGAAGTCAAGATTGCACTAGGTATCCTTGCACAAAATCTTCAATAGAAAAATCATAATCTTTTATTTTTAAGATCAGCTTTTTGATCCTAAAACTAGACTTCAAAAAGAATTCTCCAAAAATATAAACTACTAATAATAGCAATTTGGTTGGGTTTTACTTAACTTCAAAGTTTTCGCAACACCAGAATCTGGTGCCTTGGGCATTTAGGGGTTAATTGGGGACTAGACCATCGAATGTATATATAATTCAAATGTAAATATGTCGTGCCAAAAATCTAGAGAATTCATTAACAATCAATTGAATCAAATCCTAATCTGTCATTTGACCACCTAATATTAACCCCTAAATGCCCAAGCCTTTCCATGTGTGTTTCGACTATGAAAAAAGAGCATAGGCTTATAGTTATCTCCAACCCCCCAAAATGGTTTTTTTTCAAAATCTAACCATATAGATGTCTAAAGAGCTTTCTTATTAGTGTGTGTACCAATTTTGAGAGCAAAATTGCATAGAAGTTGTGAGATTATAACAAGAGAAATGTACATTTTCTATTTTTAGTATATTGCCCCTCCCCACAATGTTTCAGAAATTTGCATATAAGATTTTATTGGGATTGGAGGTGACATGACCAACTAAAAATTGTGATAGAACACTAAAATGAATTTCCAAAAACCTTAAGTTCAAATGAAGAGCTATCAAACTCATTACACAATCCACCTTGCAATTGTTGAAATACACTTTTTTTTTATAAGTAGAAATTGCAATTAACTCCAAATCAATAGTTGCATGTTTAAATTTTCAATGGTGAAATCCATGAAAACACTTTACTCTTTCTATTGGGACCATTTTCAAAGCAAATGAATAAGTACAATTTCTTAGATCTCAAATCAAGTGAAATTGACAAGCTTTGCTCAAAGCCAAGAAATCAAGTAAAATTTGTAAGTTTTACTCTTCCACTAAGATAGATATATGCCTTTGAGGACCTCTCAAAAATCTAGTATTTACCTTTTTCTATGAAAAACAAAAAATTTCAGTAGTTAACCTTTGAAACTACCTGTAAAAAAATTTTAACCAGGCACAGGAATTTAATTGCCCATCCCCAAATGAGCCTGAAATTTCAAATCGACTATATATGGTTGGTTGGGCATTTAGGGGTTAAGAACTTTTTTGATGGTAAAATGAAAGAATTACTTCATTCACATTTAGTGAAAAGGCAGGGTGGAGAGTTTGTTCTTATAATAAAATCCATTGTCCATCATAAATCTTCAAAGGGTATGAGATAATTTGAAAATGAGAGCTTGACCGCTCATTGTCAAAATTAAATGTAGGAATTGTGTTCAAAGTAGAATTTTAAACCTCAATTTAGTATAGTAGAATAAATTTTTCCAAAAAACTTTGAACCAAGGAAAGTTGGAAAATCAAGTTGAATTTCATCTCCAAATATCCTTTTATGATTCTGAGCCTCCAATAATAAGTTAGAGACAAAATTTAGAAATGAAGTTTGAAGATGTCAAAAAAAATGTCCCTTCCAACCCCTCTCATGAACTTTGTGCATAACTCTTGATTGGAGTCTTGAAATATCAATTGGATTTGTAGAGATGAAAGTTAACTTGATTTTCAAAATTAATTTAGTTCGAATTTTTTGAAAAAAGTTCTTGTTCTAAGCCTAAATGCGGTACGAAATTCTACTTTGATCAAAATTCCAGCTTGTGACTTAACTATGGGTGGATGAGCTCTTACTAATCCTAATTTACATATCCCACATTGATTATTTTACCTCCTACCACCCCACTTGCATAAAGAGTTTGTCTTCTCCTCTCAACATACTCAAAGCAAGTGACTTTTGAGGCAATGCAAGATAGTTGCCAAATATTATAGGTTGATTGAAATTAGTGGCATATTTTATATTTTAAAGCATCAAAGTTTCTCTTTTTACTTTAGGTAAACAAATATTCAACACTAGAGAGACAAAACTACTAACCCAATATAAAAGCAGTGGACCTTGGGGAGTTTGGGAAAGGGTTTTTGGCGAATTTGGAGTGTTATGGGAAGATTTGGGGAGTTGTGTGATTTTCACTGAAAATTCAGCATACAATTAGGGTTAGGAAAATAAAATTAGCATTTTCAAATGCAAAAATTAGCACTGGAATTATCTTCCATGGGTTAGTATTCATTTAAGAGGATGTCTAGCATGTTGTTGTGGGTGTATTTGGGGATGGGTGGGATAGTTTCACAAGGTGTTGCCTTTTTCTAGGGCCATCAATAGCATGAGCTACAATATTATATATTGTGCAATAGGTCTTTTTTGGCAAAATAGTGTTGGTTTGTACTAGAAATAAACAATTTGGCTAAAATATGTTAAAAAAAATCAAGTTTTTTGCTAAAAAATTTCAAATTAGAAAAAAATGAAACTGCCAGCTTATAGATGAAAATAGAAGAATGGTTGCATGACATGTGGTATTGTGATATTTTCTATCCAAAATGTTGATGAATGTTGAAATTTGGAATACCACTACAACATTTTATATCACCACTTTGGCACTTCTTAAAAAATGAAAAAAATGTCATGTTGTGCATCCAAGGATACTTGACTATTGTTTGACAATTTAACTAGTAGTGTGAATTTGGATATTGTGCATCCAAAATTCACATTGGTTTTGTTGTCATTAGTGCAAGTGGCCTTTGCCATGTGGCCATTATTATAAGCCAACCTTAGTGGTTGAATTAGGATTATTTTTGAGCTATAGTTCCTTTTATAGGTTTGGAGCCATTGGTGTAGGTTTATGGTAGTCACATATGTAGCTTGACAACATCTCATTCATATTTAGTACTATGTGTTGGATGTGATTCACCAATTTTCATCACACCAAGGTTGGGTGGTTTTGCTTGAGTTCGAGTAGCCATAGCATATTTATTTTTATTAAACATTGTTGCATGGAGACATGGAGGCCTCATCTAAGGTGATGTGTGCTAGTGTGCTTAATAACTCCTATCTCCTCACACTTGCATGGCAAGAGGCTATGATGTAGTTCTTCACTTGACTACACATGTATAAGTGGTTGTTTGAAAGGTTAATATGTGTGGTGAAGGAGTTCTACAACACTTACATGGACTAAAGCAAAGTGTTTCTTGGAAGAGTAATGTACTTGAGCGGGACAATTCATGATACAGTCAATGGCAATGGCTGAGGCGGTTTTGATAAATATGGACAATGACAATTTAAGCCGCAATCTAATTAAGAGGCAAATGGACTTCAAGGGGACTAGTTGGCACATAGAGGAGGGAGATAACTCATTACTAGGGCATCATTGTACTGAATATTTGAGTATGATGGTGATGACAAGAAACATCATTGAAGAAGTCATTGTGGCTACAATAGATGAAGAGGGTGGTGAAGAGTCGAAGGGCACCAAGGATATTTTTTATGAGATGGAAGTGATGGCAAAGTAGCCATAGGAGAGAGAGAGATCAAATTTTGCAACAAGGCAAGACATTATTATAGAAGGAAATTCATTTGTTTCAAGTATTTTTGAATGGTTTGAAAAAGGTGGTATTGACACTTCATAAAGAATGAGGTAGTTATACATGCTTACAAGGACTTGAGACACTTTGGAGTGCGAAGGACATAACTTGTTGAAGATTCACTATTGGTCAAGACATGAAAATGCAAGTTCGATAGTTGGTAGCCAAATGTACAATGCATAATTGAGTGTAGGCATCATTGAATGTCCTAATGCTTCATTTACAACCATTGTCAATTATGGAATTGAGCCGTAGGTGGAGATTGGGCTTTGTAGGACCATTCCTAATGACACCGTGCCTCAACAAATATGTCTTGGTGATGATTGAGTACTTCTTTAAGTAGATTGAGCTCATGGCCTTGCCAAACATGTTTAGCAAAGGAAAAACTTATTTCTTTTTGGATTAAGTGTTGAATTACTTCGGGAGCCGCCTAGGTGAAGCATTTATAAACAAAAGACATCAATTTTTTGGTGAGTTTCAAACCTTGTATGAGCAAGTGATGATTGATCATTGCTTTACATCACAAATTTACCCTAAGGTAGATGCATGGTTTGACAAAGTATTGGGTACAAATCTTCAAGAGGGGGCTATAGAAGTATAACTTGAAATCTAAACATCATGAGCATTGGGTCTTGAATTATAATTGCCATAGATAGCCACATGCTACCGATTCAATAAGCAAGCATCTTTGACACTTTTTACCTTATCATCTCTTGTATGAGCGACATCTATTTTTACTGATGGCCACTAAGCAAGGTGCTATTGCCTTAGCTGTTAATATGGATGATCTGGATAAGCGGGCATGTATTTGTAAAGAGAAAGTAGACCAGACAGAGTGGGTGATGCTAATGGCATTGGAGAATCTCTCTATTGTGCAACATAGAAATACCTTGCATTAAGCCAATATTTGCAAAAGAAGCTATTGACCTCACAAACATTTTTTTTGGTACGGAATTATATCTATTTGGAGTAGATAGTGCCTATAATACTTGATGTGACAATGGGGCATATTATTCTACAAAGTATTTTGGTCAAGAATGTAACTCTTGGAGAATTGTGATAGCAAGGTCTAGAAAGACTATGTGTGTAATTGTGCATTGTATCATTGCTATATATTGATGGTCAGATTGATGCTAGTCGATCTCATATTTTTGTTGGGTTGAAATGTATATTTTGTGGAAGTGCCAAAGGTGTTACTACTATGGTTTTATATGGTGCCTACTCAATAGGGTGGCATTTACATTGTTCAAGTTTGCAACTACATGAAATATTTGTCAATCAATGGTTGTACCTATGTGGGTGTCTAGAAGGGTAGTCAATCATCATAGCTTTTTGTTGGATTTTCATAGTTGGTGTTTTTAGGGTCTTATCAAAGAATATTGATTTGCCAACGTGAAAGGGGCTCTAGCACTAAAAGTATTGAGTAAAAGGGTATTGCTATTCCACTTACTACATTTATATATGCATTGTATGTACGAGCATTTATTTCTTTTTCTTGCTATGGATGTTTGTTAATGTCAAGTGTTAGTAGTGATGTAGGCGTTTTTTGCATTTGGGTTAATGATTTCAGAGTCACTTGGTTGTTGTAACAAGAGTCACATGCCACCTAGCATGGTCCCATTGACTCACAATGTCAACTATGAGTTTGGAGCTATTAGGTTGTGGCATATGTTAGTATTTTGGCCATTATCAAGCCTTGTGTGTTGCATTAAAGGTTTGTTCATTGTCATGCAAACCACTTAGTGGAGTTCTCAACAATGTGTATTCACATTTTGTCATGTTAGTATTGATTAGAGGTGAGTTTTATATCATTCATGTGTTTAGATATCATATTGATATTACTTAGGCACTCATGGAGTCATTTTCACATCATGATTGTTTTGTCACGATATATTACTCACGCTTGTCACATCTTGGCAAGGTATGATCTTGGCAAGATATATTTGTATATAATAATATAACTAGATGAATAAAGTGTATTTCATCCATAATCTACATATGTATGGATGCACTTAGATCCTACATCACTCCTTTAAGATGGCAAGCTATAATACCATGGAAAAATGTAGATGAATTTCCTAAATCAACATTTTTTGAAGGAGGATGAGGCATCCATTTGCACCAAAGTAATGGGCCTAGTACCACATCGTTAGAACAAAGTAATTTTAAAAGGGTGGAAAATCACCTGAAAACTTTAAATTGGAAAAAATCTTGGATGAAATCACCACATGAGGGATGAAAACATGATTATGAATATACGACATGTAGAGGAGGCAACCTATAATTTCTTACTACTTAAGTAGATACATGTATCTGCAAGGGAGGTTTCAAGAGTGGGAAATTTTTCCATGTGCAGAAATAGAGTTTATAAGATTTCCATAATTTTTCAAATATTACTTCTCAAAACATAATTACTATGGATTTTTTAGCTGAAGATTTTGTTCCACCCATATTGGTCATATATATCTTCTTATTTTTGACTGAGGGTTGGTTGCAAAATCCAACAAGGGTTGATTGCAATATTGATAATCTTGTAGCCAATCATAATGCACGACAACTATGCCAAGAACTATACCAACATTGATCATTGTTAATCACCTCTTGATGGAAATTACTCCACCTTATGCTACCAAAATGGGGTGGTGATCAGAAATGGGTTGCCTCCCCTACTACCGTAATGTGATATTTTCTATTCAATAAGGTAAGACCACCCAATGGTGTCCATGTACCCAATGGCATTAGACTCTACAAAGCATAATCATTTCTAGTAGTAAATGTAAGTAGATAATAGAGAGCTTATTTTTTTGACCTAAAATGATAAGATGTCTACAGTCCAGCTACATTTATGTTGTAGAATGAATTTCTAACCTAGAAAGGGACGCCATTGGGTACATGGATGGCATTGCGTGCTCTTACCTTATGTGATGAAATTTGGAGCACCACTATAACATTCAATATTGCCACTTTGGCACTTCATAAAAAATGAAAAAAAACAAAAAACTGCCCTGAATTGAACATCTGACCATTGAAGGAGCAGGTACCCTCAATGAAGATTAAAGCTGCCCCAGCCGTCGGCATTTAAGATACCCGGCATCGGAGCAGTGGGCAAAGATGGAACCGGCCCGGCCTTATTTCGTCACGAAACCCTGAGATACCCGGAATATGCACCGGCGTTGCCCCCCCCCCTCTTCCATCGATGGGACGGCCTGTCTCTCGCCGAGCCAAACCAAGGGAAACCAGCGTCGTCGTGAAGACCTAACGAGATGCGTTTCGCAATTCTGTTGCGAGCGCAAATCTTCTTGCGGTGCACTGATGTTGCAAAGAAAAATTTCGCTTTCAATTTCGGTGTTGCAGCTTCTCTCACTTTTTAAAGTGCTGCATTGTGCGCAATTTTTCAATTAGCATTGGCGTTTCTTTTTTTGGTGGTAGGGAACGAGGTCCCAGGTGCCTGTAGTAGTTTTGTAGGAGTCGGGAAAGACAGATTGCTTGTTTGGCGATGTTCTCTTGGAGAGGGAGAGATTTGCGAGTCATTAGTGACTTGTCGTATTTCTATGCACGTTTTTCTTGCCCGTTTTAAAGTGTGGCGCATCGATCGTTAGCGTTGAGCATAATTTTGCAAAGTCTAGAATAAGTATTTTTCAAGTGACGTTGTGAGTTCGAGGGAGGTTTCGTACTTTTTCTGGCCTCTACATTTAGTCCGGGCTGCATTGGATGATACTGCTTGGTGTGGTGCGTTTACTCTTTTGCCTGGTACCAGCAGGCTCTTCATTGCTAATTTGTCCAAAATGATAGGTCATTCCCCCCCCGTGGATTTAGATTGTTCTGGGGATGACTCAGATGGACCCGAGCCTGAAGACAGAGACTCTAAGGCGGAGAAATTTAGAAACCTTTCCGACATACAACTGGAGGATGATATTGAGAAATACGAAGGCTATGTTTCGATGGGTAAGTCTTTGAATTTAAAAGATAACGGGGCCAAATTTACAAAATACCTGCAAAACTTGAAGGACGAGAAGGAGTCCAGGCGAACTAAGCGGTCTCTGGCGGTACGTGGATTTTTTTCTGGTTTTCCTGTGTGATGTGTTTGCGAGTTTTACGGACGGTTTCTTCATCTTTTCTGATTTTACTCACTCTTGTGATTGCATTATGATACACTTGGACGTTAGGGTGAACTTAATCGGAATTGATGTTATTCGACCTCTGGTATTTCCAATTTCTATGCATGAGGCAGATTCTCTGAATGAGACTGACGGTCAAAGGAAGTTGTAAGTTCACCTAGTTATTATGAAGCTGGTAGTAATGAAGAATCCAGATTTCTGCCTTCGTTCTGTAAGTAGGTTTGTCTGGAAATTGGAGAGTTGGCTAAATGCAAGCCTGACGAGTGTGTGATAAAAATAGGTATTATAGAATTTGACCTGACCTGTGCGGCAGTAAGAGAGCAGTGATTTGGTTTTACTTTGAAATCATGCTTTTTGTTCAAGGTGGTCAGTTTTGTTTGTTGCATTCCACTTGTATCTCACTACTTCCGAATTTTTTTGCCAGACATCTATTCCTAAGTCACTGGACATTGAGATTCTCGGTAGAGGTATCGTGCATGGGCTTTCTTTTCTTTTTTCTTTGATGGCCAATGTTTAGGGAGTTTTCTTGATTACGTAGTTTGACTTTTGTTCAAGATAGCTATTCTTGATGCTCCTCTCGTACTTTACATACATTCTTCTTTCTTCACACAGCTTGAGAACATTTGCTGATCTCTATGTATCACACAGCTCCTGGCACGTTTGGGGACGTGCAAACGAGGTGTGGAACAAGGGCGACGACGCAACCTGAATTAATCGGGGGGTTTGGCACTTGCTCTACCGCCAAGGTAGTTAGAGTGTTATTTACAGTTTCGCTGCGTGTTCGTTTCAGTGGCGCAGATTGTAGTTTGTACTCCTCTGCTTTAGTCAGACAGATAAGTCGATAATGGTTTGATTTTGAAATGTTTACATCTATAAGTTCTTGCAGATCCTTATAAGATCATTGATGATTGGAATACCTATTCCACATTCATTTATCCGGTTAGAGATATTAGATGGCCCTATGTTTATGACATGGGGAACCAACTATCGTGTCTGAGAAACTGGATTGGATGTACAGAGAGAGAGCTTATCAACTAAAGCTTCTTTGCACTCTCCGACTGGATCTTCACTTCTTGACGATTTCAAAACTGCATCATGCAAGAATGGAAAATCTATAGTATATTCTGAAATTATCAGTCAGTCTCCATCACCAGAAAGAGGAGCCTTATCTGTGGAAAGGACAACTCGTGTATCATCTGGGGAGCAAGCAGGACCCTCTAGTCGAGAGTTATTGACGTCGAATCAATGTGACCAAGGTGGGGGGTGCGTCTCTTGTAAAAAGACCTCCTACCTGAATTCCGTTCCTGGGAAAGATGGACTTTACTGTTCAGTGTGTCGGTAAGCTTTATGCATCATCTTTCCAGTATTGTAGGTATTGATTGAATAAGATGATTTGTAATGGTGTGTCAGGGGTATTGTAATGGCATATCATTGCATCCAGTCAATTGAAGTGGCACAGGATATTGTTGCTAGTCATGCAGAAATCTTGATATGGTGTATGGTTATCTTTTGCGAGACTTTCATTGTTTTCTGCCATATGCTTCTGCTTTAATTGCCTCTGCTTCTGTGAATGTAGGAGAAAGGCAAAGATGCCTGATCCTTCTTTTTATTTGGACAGTGTTCTCAAGGTGAGTTTCGTCCTACAAATACACTCTCTCCGGCTTGACTGTCTATATGCACTTTACTCTTCTCTGGCTTCGCTGCAGCTTATGTCTCTACATAAGCACTTTGTATGGGTGGGTGAACAGCTAGTGCTCGCTGTCAAGGTTTTAGAGGTTGTACGGGCTCGTTTTTCTCTTTGATTGCATTCCTCCTTTTTCACGATCTAGGTCCTGGTCATACTCCTTTACAGTAACGTACGATTAATAAGTTTTCCTATCCGGGCAAACCATAGACTCCAGATGCGAAAGCGGCCGGGAAGATTAGTCGGAAACGAGGACGTCAGACAGATACTATTGGCGGAACACCTGTAAGCCTATATTCCACCTCAGTGATCCGCTGCGTGCTTTTATTTCTGTGACCCAGAACTGTGAGGTAAACCTGATCTGAGACCAGTTTATATTTGAATAGAAACAACTTGCATTTAAACAGGGGTCTGTCTCTTCAAGAACTTTCATTCACCATGAACGGAGATAGGCTACTGTATGTAAATTCTTGACATACTTATATACTTCTTGACGTAGAAAAATGAAGTCACCGCAAACTCGTTTAGTTTTGGGGTTCGGTGAGAGAAAGCACTTACAATAAGCCCAATATTGGCAAGGTGATAATCAGCATGGTGAAGGACGGCCAGGGCTCACCGAAGCAGTCCTTCATCCAATGGTCAATCGCTGTCAGAGGGTTTCGTTTGAAAGATTTTTTCAATGATTTTTCTCGGACAACAGAGTTCTAATCTCATTTTAAACCAGGATACAGCTATGGAGATCGATTCCTCTGACGATGATGAAAAGGCTCAAGTAGTCAGTGGATCTGCCCTGAAAAGTTCAAGTAACGGCATACCTCGCCGCGTGGGTCTCCGGAGCACTTACAAAAGAAGGTAATATTTGAAATGCTTTGTTTAATATTTTTTAAATTTTAGTGTTCAGAGTTTCAATCATATAAACTAATTTTCTAAAATTGTGTGTTAAAAAATATGATTAATACTGGCTAATTTAAACGATTGGAAATTTTATGTGGTATGGATTTTTTGTTGATTTTGTAATCAATTTTTTCCTATTTCAAGAAACAGAAAAATGTTGTTTCGGAGCTCTGAATTCTGACATCAATGTAGAACGCTCCTAGTTTGATTTGTAGGGAAGTTCATGTGTTTGAAGCCCAATGGTGGCAGCGATTTTTGTTGCGGTCAGTAAAATGCTCAGTTTGTTGCTATGTTTTTAAGGTACAACGTCTCTTCTTGCTTTTGACAGATGAGATGAGAAAGGAGACATTATGAATATTTTCTAATGATTACGGCAGGACATATTAAGAGCCATGTGGAGTGGTCCATCATAACCGTGTGTTGGTCTGTGTTGCTTGTTTGCAGACTGGAGGGATACAGAATTGCTTATCCCACAAGGTACCTGAACAGAGATCAGATTTCTATATGGTTTGGGGTTTGCAGGCTGTAGATGAATTGCTGATGAAGTTGTGGTCGCTAGTTAAGAAGCTCATCAGCTTTTAATATGTCCTTCCTAACATCATGTATGCTTAAGCTATACAGGACCGATCCAGACGCAGTGGAGATATTGCCAGCAGATCTGGAAAGGCTTAATCCTATGGAGTTTCTCAATGATACTATCATTGATTTTTACATCAAGTAAGTCATTCGTGTGCTTATCTCTCAGGAATGACAATCGTTTCATATTTCTGAGTCTAAGTTCCAAAATTCGATTACATTAGAGTGAGGCAGTGGGAGACTTGGTACTCGCACGTTTGAGTAACATCGAGTTACTTTAATTCTTTGCGTGAGCATCACTAAGTTATAAGAAGAGAAATCTTTGCATGAGCAATATTAAGTTTCAAGGATCCTTGGTCTAGTCATGATGACCGTAATCAATTCAAGACCTGAGTATGAGATCAGAGGTTAATCATTAACAAGTATTATTGTTTGTTCAG
This sequence comes from Straminergon stramineum, assembly GCA_963920665.1. Lineage (NCBI taxonomy): Eukaryota > Viridiplantae > Streptophyta > Bryopsida > Hypnales > Calliergonaceae > Straminergon > Straminergon stramineum. The sequence goes on along the minus strand of OY987271.1, from coordinate 12,628,169 downwards.
GTACATTCAAAGGGATGAATTTCTTGGTTCAAATGGAAGGCAACGCTTTCATTTCTTTAACAGCTTCTTTTACAAGAAACTAAGTGAAGTGGTTAGTGCACAGGTATGCAGAAACTTCAAATGAACCTGGGTGCACTTGGCAAAAACTTGAAAGCGCTGTGTACACGTCCTTTAAATGTTCAATATTTAGCTTCTTTTCAGTTATATCCAACGATCCGACAGACAGTAGTAAGTGGGTGAGGCAGTCATAAAGGGGGAAGGATAAGTATGCTGTTGTTTCAGGTTCTGACAAGTCTGCATTTTTATCAGAAAAAGAAGGGCGGGGCTGACTTTTCGAAATTACGGAAGTGGACGAAAGGGACGAACATATTTAACAAGGAATACCTTTTCGTTCCTATTCATGACAAGTAAGCAATGACGAATATCCGGGCCCTCAGATTGTGATGGGTTGTGTTATTGTTCATCCTCTTTGGTGCAGCACTTTCAAGTTCTAGTCACCATCCGAGGCTCAAGCATGCCGATTGCAGGTTGCATTGGAGTCTTGCAATTATCAGCTTTTCTGAAGACAAGGGAGGCAAACATGAGCGGTGCATCATTCATCTTGATTCCATGACACATGGACACGATAGTCAACGCGTTTTTCGACTGCTAAGAAGGTGGGGCACCTGCAGTACTGTATATCCTTGAACTTGTAAAGTGGTCATGTATCGTCAATGATAGTACTCATCTTTACGTTGAAGAACTTTCTTGCAATCAGATCGATGGTTGCATCACTTTCATTGTCTGAATGTGCACCAAAATACTTGGAATCCTGTTTTGTCCGCTAGTGTATGATTGATTGTGACCTCGGCCCAGAGATTTTTTTATTTGAGATTGGTGCTTTCGCCTTCTGAAGTTTACAGAACTCTTTATTTGATTAGAACACCTTGAATATTTGTTTTCATTCACTGTTGAATTTTCTTAATGTCTTGCAGTTACCTAGTGGCAGAGTGGAAGCACAGTGTCGACGATGGTGTAACCGAGGGTGATCAATGCATCCAAACAGTCCCGATCTTGAAAGCTGATAACATTCCTTGTAAAAAGGTCCCGGTACGTGTGGTACATCAGTTTTAAACTTTTCGAGACCATTTCAGCCATAAATTTGAAAGTTCAACTGTTATCAAACCTCGTAGATGATACTGGTCTGGTCCGGTACCAATTTGTTTTCAACTCAACCCTACATCCGTTGATTTCTTTAATTATATGGCCAGCTTGTTGAAATCTCACACTATTTGAAATATCATTGTATTGATGCCCACATATGAGGACAATTTTCTTCTGCGTCTGCTTATGGATTGTTTGTAGCTTGTTTTTCAATACGATCTGTATGTGGTCAGTTTGTTCTGTCGTTACCCAAAATTGCTCGTTAGGAGGCTATTGTACGAACTAAATTTGCTGTCTATATGGAAGTACGTGATCAAGTTAATTAAATTGCTCTTTCTGCATATCAGGTTCCATTGCAAGAGAATGAATCAGACTGTGGCCTCTTTCTACTACACTACATCCGAAAGTTCGTAGAACAAGCTCCTCACGAAATGAGATATAGTGATCTAGATGGAAACTGGAAAGATCTAGGCGTGGTAAGCTCTCAAGTTTATGACTTGTAAAAATATTTCTTCCATCTTCTTGTGAAGCATTGATCCTTTTTTGCCAATAATGGACTCTTTTACAGTTTGGAATCACTTTCTGTTTTTTCACATTTATCTTTTCTAGCATTATCAATATAATTTTTAGAGTGTTGGTTTGTCGAGGTCCGTTTCCATATAGGGAATTTTATCTCTTTATTGTTTGATGAATAAGAGAGTATATGTTGATGAGTGTATCTATTCTTGTTTGTTGAATATGAGAATATCTTCTCTTGGTTTGCAGTTTGGTCGTGATTGGTTTCTTGCGACTGAAGCATCAAGTCTAAGGACATCAATTCAGGAGCAACTTACCCGACTATTTGAGCAAGAGATACTTTCCTGTGAACAAGTGAATCAGGAGGGCTTATCAAATGGTCGCGATGCTGGAGTCTGTGAAGTTGTTATACCCCTGGAAGGAGATGCTGCATGTAAGTCGTCTATCACTTTTTACATGCGTGCACTAATGCTATTCCTCTTTAGAAAGTTGTCCTGGAAACTGATGAACTGATGTATTTCCGACACATTTGTTGTCTGTGCTTTCGAGTTTGACGAACGAGTCTGACAACAGTTTGTTGTTGGCTTTTCAGAAAACTGGATGCTTGTCATACATGGAATCTCTTGCTCCTCTTTACCGACTACTGAACAGCCGGGCATCTAGTGTATCTGGGGTATTTTTTTCCTGATCATGGCAGTGTAGAATGAGCTCGTAATCAATTCATGTGTAACATAGTGGGAGACAACTCTTCAACTTTCTGAAAAAGTGCAGCAGAAGTGAGGTAAGGCCATCAATATGTATACCAAAACCTTGCTTCATCTTTGTGCTTACACGATACCACAACTTGACAATTTGAATAGTCAACGAGAACAGACTATTTTTTGCTCTCCAGAAGTGGTGTGTCTCAGATGCGGTCTATCAGAATTGTGAAATCGCAACCTTTTCTGCCAGGTTGTCATAGCAGGGTGGTTAGCGAAGAGTTCGCATCTGTTGGGTGCAGATTTTGCTAAAGAAGAATCTGGGAAGAGTTGTTTTGCCTTTCTGAATCTCTTTTTTACATCAGTATCTTGATCTTCGTAGGAGTTGGCAACCATTGACCATTGTAAGGATAGCGTGAATCTGACTGGCTGTCCAACTCTCTGACCGGGGTTTTTGAGTATCACGCAACCTGCCGGGTAATATCTTTTGTACGAAGGAAAGTTTTGATCTGGTATGCGAGTAGGATGATTTCCTTTGATTGATTTTAGGACAAGTACCTTAGGAATAGTACACTTACATATTCCCATGTCTTCATATTTGCATGGATCTCGTTTGTAACGTGAGAAGTCGGGTACACAGGTGTTAATTTATGTTGCAGAGAAATGCTGTAAAGAAATTCTAAGAATCCATAAACCTTTAGAAATTGAAATTGCAACATTTGATTTGTGTAGTTTTGTAGCTTATAAACATTCGACCTTCGAAAATCTCTCTGGGCTCATCGCAAAGAAACAAAATGCCAGCAGATGCTTTTGAGATATTGGTCATTGAAAAGAAGATATCATTCTTTAGGAGATGCTTCAGAACCCGTGTAAAAACGAATCAAAATTCTTTTAGATTTGTGTTGTCATATGAAGGTGACAGCCGATAAAAAAATATTTGAATACAAATTTGAAAATGGTTACTGTGGTTACTGTTATGAAAATGGAAAAGGAGATTCTTGATTCCCCTAGAATGCATTTTTTGGACTACATACGAATAATTTATGGACTTTTAAAGTCTACCCAAAATGGACCGAAGCCTCTCATGAATAAAGGTTGTATTTAGGTGAGGATTTGTAATTTCTGGCTTTAGAAACATATAATAATTAGCCAAATCTACCTTATTTGTTGCATCTTTGCAAATGTTGGATTAGTATTTTGAGTGTAATGAATACTTTGACCACTTCTAGAGTATACATTTGACTTTTAAAGTACCTAGCATTGACAAATGCCAAATGACTATCAAATCTTTGATTTTATAGAAATTGCATGTATCCCAAAACTATTTAGTGGTTCATTCATACATGATGCGGTTGATCAAAAATTCTTGTAGCCAATGTCTTACTTCATTGTGCCCTAAAATGTATACATTTGAACTTAGGGGAACCTTGCATTCACAAATAGTGAAGTGTCAAATTGTTGATTTGGAGGGGATAAAAAAACTTTACCCAATCTATTCAAGGGTTCTTTCATACATAGCATTTACTTGATCAAATTCCTTCATTCCAAAGACATCTCACTTCATCATACCATGTAGCTAGTACATTTGAACTCAAATAGACCTTGCATTGACAAATAGTGGACAAGTATCAAATTGTTGATTTGAGAGGAATAAATAAAAAAATTTCATACATGATAGATGCTTGATCAAATTCCTTTATTCCATAAGAGAACATCTCACCTCATTATACCATGTAGCCAATACATTTGAACTCAAATAAACCTTGCACTAACAAATAGTGGGCAAGTGTCAAATTGTTGATTTGAGAGGGATAAAAAAGTTTACCAAATCTATGTAATGGTTTTTTCATACCTGACAAGTGCTTGATCAAATTCCTTTATTCCATATGACGATGTCTCATCCCATTATATCCTATAGCAAGTATATTTGAACTTAGGTAGACCTTGCACTGACAGATAGTAGACAAGTGTCAAATTGTTGATTTGAGAGGAATAAAAAAGTTTACCAAATCTATGTAATGGTTCTTTTATACCTGACAAGTGCTTGATCAAATTCCTTTATTCCATAAGAGAACATCTCACCTCATTGTACCTTGTAGCAAGTACATTTGAACTTAGATAAACCTTACACTGACAAATAGTGGGTGAGTGTCAAATTGTTGATTTGAGAGGAATATAAAAGTATACCAAATCTATGCAACAATGGTTCTTTCATACTTGACAAGTGCTTGATCAAATTCCTTTATTCCATATGACAATGTCTCATCTCATTGTATTCTGTAGCAAGTACATTTGAACTCAAATAGACCTTACACTTACAAATAGTGGGCAAGTGTCAAATTGTTGATTTGAGAGGAATAAAAAATGTTTACCAAATCTATGTAATGGTTCTTTCATACTTGATAAGTGCTTGATCAAATTTTTTTATTCCATAAGACAACATCTCACTTCATTGTACCATGTAGCAAATACATTTGAACTTAGATAGACCTTGCATTGACAAATAGCACACAATTCTCAATCGTTGGTTCCAATAGAGAGTAAAAATTTCCCAAATTGTCATTTTTTCACTTAGCCAAGTGCATTGTCTATTATAATGGGAGATCTACCACCCCCAAACATTATTCTATTATTGTTTTATTTTGTTTTGTCTACCAGTAACACATCTTGACCTCTATGGGGTGCATTGTACCAAGTGGTGTATCGGCCAAGTGCCCTCCGTGTTGGCAAAGTTTCCCATACCATTAATAAATATATTTTTATGTAGCCAATTGCAAAATTGATGATTGATGATTCTATGTAGTGGTACTTTCTTGCATGACATGTGCTTGATATTATCCTTTTATTCAACACTAGAATGTCTTGCCTCATCATACCCTATAACAAGTAATTGAACTCAAATGAATCTTGCACTTACAAATGGTTGACAAATATCAAATTGTTAATTCTATTAGAATATAAAAGTATCCCAAATCTATGTAGCGGTTCTTTCATACATGGCATATACTTGATCAAATTCTTTTATTCCACTATACAATGTCTTGGCTCATCATACCTACAATGAGTACATTTGTATTCAAATGTATCCTGCACTCAGTAATGGCTAACAAGTGTCAAATAGTTGGTTCAACAAGAAAATAAAAAATTCCAAATCTATCAAATAGTTATTTTGTATAAGACAGGTGTTTGATCAAATTCTTTTATTCTACATTCAATGCCTCACCTCATTGTATCGTGCAACAACTCCATTTCAACTTTGATGAACCTTGCATTCACAAATGGCAAACAAGTGTCAAATATTTGGTTTGACAAGAAAATTAAAAAATTCCAAATCTATCCGATGGTTCTTTCATCATGACATGTGCTTGATTAAATTCTTTAATTGCAATGAACTATGTATGACCATATTGTACTTGTAGTATTAAGATTTTGCACAAAATGTAGATGATGTGATACTCTATCATGTGATAAATAGAGAGACAAAGTATATATGACCCTATCCAATAAACACCTAGAAATGTAAAGCTACCAAAAACAACAAAGGCACCTACTTCTTATTTCATCAATTGAATCTTTGATTCTATACATCTTTCACATGTCATTTGTTCAAGAATTATATCTTTGACATGGTCTTTGTTGCTTTTTGCTACAAAAATATTTATTTTTGGTTTAGAAGTTGTAATAGGACTCAAAAAATTTGCTCACTTAGTTAAACTTCCATTTTGAAATTAAAATCACTCTTGAACTCCACATGATTTCTCTTTATAACAAAACTAACTTACACATACCTTTGGAACTAATATTTTCCATCTTCACATAATACTATAAGCTTGTTCTCATACAAACAAAGTCAAAATTAAAATAATGCATTTTTATGAACCTTTGGGATATGAGATCATAGAGAAAAAATGGTAGATTTGTCTTTGTCATTCGAGCTAATCCATTCTATATTTATTGTAGAAAGCAATGTGGAGCCTCTTTCAATACTTACTTTAGAAAACATTTGAATTCTATTCCGCCATTTGAATTTGATTGGAATGACAACAAGGCGTGACTTACTATTTTTTTTGGTTTTTAATGACAATAAAAGAAAATTACCATGCAATCTAATCACGTCAAGCTAACTTTTTCCTAAATGGAGGTCTTGGTTTGTCCTTTGCAAAAAGAGGAGATCAAATACAAATTTTCCTAGTAATGAAGTTGTAGGACAAGCTTGTTGACATTCCAAAAAAATCAAATTATAGTAGAGCATGCCTTGTTGTCATTTCTAAAAATACTATTCAAGTAGTGTAAGAATTCAAATGCATTCTAGAATAAACATTGAAAGAGGCACCACATAAATGGGGGCTTTGCATTGACTTTTACAATTAACTCTATTATATAATTGAAACTTGTGCCTTAGGAAATCTTCTTTGTAATTATTTGAAGGGCATTGAGTACAATTATTTAAGAAACTCTTGGAAATGAAGATGAATGCCCAATGGAAGAACATAAAAAATTCAAAATAAATCTTCATATACCATGTTATCAAAATTATAAATCCCTATAAAGAGTACAAGTGTGAAATATTAAAAGTAAAGGGTAGGGTCAACTCACCTTTGCCAAGGATTTTTTTTTTTCCCAAAAATAAGGTTTAACAAATGCTAAAAATGGGATTTTGCAATATTCTTTTTTACAACAAAGAATTTGATTTTTGAAAAATGATTTCTCTAAAATGTTGGCATCAAAGTCTCAAATGTGTCACCATATAAACTTTTGACCTCGTAGATTGCAAGATATTTGCATTTAAAATGAAAACATTTTTTTTAACACCTTGTGAGACTAAATTATAAGACTTTGAATCTCCTTTGCTTATATTTTTTGCACTAAAAATCTTGAATGTAAAGTTTTTATATTGAAGAATTGAATTGGAAGTCTAGGAAAAAAGATTCAAAAAAATAACCTTGGTTTAGTTTATTCTTTTAGAAATTGTTAAATAGAACCAAGTTCAAGATTGAACAAAAAAACTAAATTGTTAATAGTTCTAAGATGAAATTGATAAACACTAATCCCAATGGTAAGATTGTTTTAGCAAGCACACCAAACCTCGTCAAACTTTTTCTTTTTGCAAATTTTAGAAATTGAGTTCAAAAATGAATCCAATACATTTTTTTTCCAAAAAGATCCTATCATTGCCTACAAATTAAGAAGGTCCATAAATTTCACATCACTAATCCAAATGTAATGAATCAAAGCTTTCCATGTAGACAGTAATATAATCCATGATTAAAAAATATATTTCCTTTTCAAGTGTTTGTGGATTTGTTTTTGCTCAATAAGTTCATAACTATCCTCCAGATAGCATAATTTTTATTCCTAGGAATGGATTGAAATTAAAATTTTATTCCTCTAAAGCTAATGTGTTTTTTCTATCTTGAAAGAATGTTTCAAAGAATTGCGCCAAAAATTAAGATTATAGGAATGTACCCAAACTTTCCTTTGTCCCATGAGGGAAAGTGGAACTTAATGGGGTAAGAACTAACCCTATGAGGACTAAAGACATGGAGGACACAAGAATAGAGTTAACCGTAGTGGTCATCCCTAGTTTTAACACTGGTGTCAAGGGAAGGTTTAACTAAGAATTATACAAAAGAAATACAACACCAAACTCCATCAAACCCCAATTTTGGTGCTCCAAAGAGTTTCATCCTATATTTTTCTCAAACTCAAAGCTCTGAGTCCTACATTGCACACATGTTACTATTAACTCTAATACGGAGGAGACAAACTCCTCCAATGAACTACTATCAATATATTTGTGGAAACAAGGAATGCATAGATTCTTCCAATGAAAAGATAGTTGTATAGTGGATGATAACATCAATAGATCTTCTATTTTAGGGGTAAACTCAAAGCCTATGATCATGTAGTCAACTTTAAAATCCCACACTTTGTATTCTCTATTATGCCACTCTTTGTGGATTGATTTTATTTATTTCTACTTCAAAGATAAAATCACTAGTCTTCAAGAAATAATTAAAATTTAAAAAAATTTGGCAGCACTTAAAATTTCTTCTAATTTTGAAAGGAAACATCAAAGTTTTCAATCACTTTTGAATGTATATATGAGAAGCTTCATTTTTTCATTTTTTCTAAAAGCAAAATTATCATTTGGATACCTAATACCAATATTGACTTTTAAGAACAAAAAGCCAACAACTCTAAACTACACAAGATATATATTTCATCTTTTTGATACAATATCACATATGAATTTAAGAAATAACTAGTATGACTTGGATTTAACATAATTGACCATGAACAAAGTTGTATACAAAAATTGAATGAAAATCATATGCTTTTCAATATGAACAAGAATAATTAACCATTCTTAAGCCATTTTTTTGTCTTTAGCAATCTTACAAGATTAATTAACTTTTTGAAAATTTAAAAATTTGAAGACAAATAGAAATTTCATCTTTGAATTACAAAATATAAAGTTTTCATTCTATTGAATAATTTTGAAGTTGAACTACATGGTTATAGGCTTCAATCCTTAATGAGGGTTCATCTTGGAAGGGTGCTATATCCAAAAGTAGGCAATGGATGACTACCAAGATTAATATAGAAATAAAAAATGGCCTCATTGATTCAAGATCCAAATCATTTTTAGCAAAGGTCTTGTTTTTTCAAGATTAAAACTTGAAAGGTAAGTTGGTAATTGTGTAGTTGAGCAATCTTGTCATCCTATGAACAAAATTCCATGGTGTAAAGATAGGCTAAACCAATCACATGTGGCAAAAGAAAATTTGGTACAAGAGTTCGTAATTTCAAAAGACCATAATTGAAAACCAATTCTAACAAAATTTTCAGGCAAAGCTCTTGAAAAGTAAGAAAGACCAGTTTTCAATTTCTAAAAGAATTAATATTGGACTTAAACTTTTTGTTTTCTTTTGCTTTTAGCAACAAGGCAAAAGCTATTCCTACAAAATAGTTTCTCTCTTACTCACATAGAAATGATAGCATAACCAAACTCAAGAAAGGCAATTCCAACTTTAGAAATATGAAACTTCATTTCCAATTCCCATACAAGGCATGTAATATCCTTGTTGATTGATCTTCAAGTTGAGTAAAGAGGTGTTTCGATATTTTGATGGCATTGTAAATCCAAGGTAGTAGCACCTGAAGGAGACAAGTTTTGTTCTTAGACACCTAAAAATTGACCTTGAATGAACATTTTTGAGATTCAAAACCAACACAAATTTTTAGAAACAAAAAATAATAGATCAAGAACTTTTTGAAGCAACCAGTGAAAGATGAGACATTTTATGGTTCAAGGGTATCTATTCAAGTTGAATCTAATGTTAAGTATAGGCTATCCTATATTTTTCATCTTTGAAAATTATATAATATTACTAGAGTGTCAAAAAAATTACCAAACCACTTGGATTGCATTTCTCTTGAGTTTGCTATAAATTACATCAAAATGTTATAGTCATTTGACCTTTAAAATGGTTGACCCAAGAAAGAGTGTTGCTTTTATATGTTTCTACATTACGTGGTGATGATATTATAAACCTAAAAATTTCATTGCTTCGTGTTTTTTGTTTCCTTGTTAGCTATTGACAGAAAAAAATTGGAAGGACATGATACCATAGATTAATCCCTATAAAGGATATTACAGACTGAACTTGTGTGATGAATTGCTTTAAAAAAAACTATAGAAATGAAGAATTCACCTATTCATCTTGGCATGTGATAATTTGGGAATGACTACCTTGGTGATAGGGTTGCGTCCTTTTGAGATTAAGATCTAAATCAACTAGCTAAATTTACCTAGTAGAAAAACAAATAACATCAATTGCTTCTAATTTCCAATCTTCCTTTCCAAAAGAACACAAAAAGAATACAAAAGTCTTCGATGATGTGGATTCTTTACTTCAACTACTATACAAGAAGCCATTGTTATAGATGATAGTGGTAACCTTGAAAAGACAAGACCTATCAATAAGATAGTTGTCTAAAAAACAATTCAATTTTATGACCAATAATTACATTCTTCATTCCTACATTAATCTTGAAAGACATCAATAACCTTTCTTTGTCTTCCAAGGTCCAACTCTATCAATGTTTTATTGCTAGTAAGGTACGAGGTCTATAAAGTACTCAGGGTCTATGCACATTTTTCTTTCTTATTGTACAAATAGAGTACATTCCAGGAAGTAGACGCTTTTAATGATCATTGTGATTCAACTTCTAAAATTCATAACTAATTTCACAAAGCTACAAAAAAATATGAAATGACTTGGGTTGGGTGCCAATTCCATTTACCTTTCAAGAAAAATTTACTAAAAAATCTTTCAAGAAGCTTAACCTTTCCAAATTAATTTTTATCTCTTTAAAAGACACTTTATGGATCTCCTACCTTACTTGCCAAATGAATTGAATTTTCTAATAAAGGACATTATGGTCTGAAGACTAGACAATACAATACATTAAACCGCCTATTCCAAAGACAATTTAATATCCTACCAAAGGATCTCCTAATGTTAAATAATTTTTTTGTTTGTAGGTCAAAACAAAAAGTGTCATTTTATTACTATAGTTTCTTATTTTGGTAGACAAACAAGTGATGCATGTAAAAGAAAACTAGTGTGTGTAACAATATTAATAAAGAAACATTTTTTTAGCAACACATGTCTTGTGTGGCAAAACCTTGGGTGTTTACAAAAGGTATTTTGAAACATGGGTTCATGACACGATAGTGAATAGTCACAATGGGGACTAGGAATTGATAAGCATCTATCCACCAAGAATAATACAATAGTGTCCTAGTTCAATGAGTAACAATATTAATAAAGAAACAATGTTTTATCAACACCTGTCTTGTGCGGCAAAACCTTGGGTGTTTACAAAAGGTATTTTGAAACATGGGTTCATGACACGATAGTGAATAGTCACAATGGGGACTAGGAATTGATAAGCATCTATCCACCAAGAATAATATCATATTTTCCTAGTTCATCTATCCACCAAGAATAATACAATAGTGTCCTAGTTCAATGAGTAACAATATTAATAAAGAAACAATGTTTTATCAACACATGTCTTGTGCGGCAAAACCTTGGGTGTTTACAAAAGGTATTTTGAAACATGGGTTCATGACACGATAGTGAATAGTCACAATGGGGACTTGGAATTGATAAGCATCTATCCACCAAGAATAATATCATACTTTCCTGGTTCATCTATCCACCAAGAATATTACAATAGTGTCCCGGTTCAATGAGTAACGATATTAATAAAGAAACAATGTTTTATCAACACTTGTCTTGTGCGGCAAAACCTTGGGTGTTTATAAAAGGTATTTTGAAACACGGGTTCATGACATGATAGTGAACAATCACGATGGGGACTTGGAACTGATAAGCATCTACCCACCAAGAATAATATCATATTGTTTTCGTTCATCTACCCACCAAAAATAATACAATAGTGTCATGATTCAATGAGTAACAATATTAATAAAGAAACATTTTTTTATCAACACCTATCTTGTGCCGCAAAACCTTGGGTGTTTACAAAAGGTATTTTAAAACATGGGTTCATGACACGATAGTGAATAGTCACAATGGGGACTTGGAATTGAAAAGCATCTACCCACCAAGAATAATATCATATTGTCTTGGTTCATCTACCCACCAAGAATAATACAATAGTGTCCTAGTTCAATGAGTAAAAATATGTATAAAGAAACAATTTTTTATCAACACATGTCTTGTGTGGCAAAACCTTAGGTGTTTACAAAAGGTATTTTGAAACATGGGTTCATGACACGATAGTGAATAGTCACAATGGGGACTTGGAACTCAAATAGAATCATCCACACACCAAGATTAATATAATAGCATCCTTGTTCATTGGGTCATAGATTTTGCATGTAGTCCTCAACTCTTCACTAAGGCAAAGTCTACAAAATTATAGGACCTTACTATTTATATTGACAATGAACTCCTAAAAATATTTACATTATTTGATCCTTAGCATCAAATATAAGAATCAGAAGGAAACATCTATCTTGTGAAAAGTCACGATGGGACTTGGAGTTGAAATAGAAGCATCTACTGACTAGGATCCTCACTAGTGCAAAGTCCATGGTAGTAATTTTTTTGCCTATAACCCAAATAATTCATTTTCTAAATTACTTTTAAAATCTCACCCAAGTTCTTTTTAAAATGAAATTAAGCTTATTAATATATATATATATATCAAAGAGCATGGTAGGAAAGGTAGAAGGTGGACCCTTGGATGTTTCTACCTAGAATCTCAAACCAAAGTTCTCTATAAAAATCAATTAAATTTTTTTCAATATTTTTGAAATAAAAATAAAGAAAATGTTGATAACTTCCATCTGTTTGTCAGTGCTTGCTATAGTGTAGTTTCTTTCCAATCTATTTTTTTCTCTTTGTAGAAGAAAAAACTAATCTTTCTACCGACTAACTAAAACATTGGACACATGTGTACTTGAGCCTTATATCTAACCATCTTTTAACCCCTATGATTCCAAGGCCTTTCTTTTATATCAAATTCCACTCAATTTTTTCATTTCTATTGCAAAGTGCAAAGAACTTTAGAAATAGTTTTTTTTGCATATTTAACTGTTGGATCTTGCACTAGGGTAGTAGGTGGATGCATGGATGTGCTTATTCAAAAACTTTGATTGTGTAGATTGCAAGTGGATATTTGCATTTGAAGTGAAGAGAACTAGTTTTTTGCACCTTGCCTAGTTAGATTATAAAACTTTTAATATTCTTAACTTCAAATTTTTGCACTACATATGTTGATTTCTTTTTTAAATTGTTGAAGAATTGAGTTGAAAGTCTAGGAATTTTCATTCTTTGAAAAATTATTCTATAGAAGTAGGTACAAGATTGAACAAAAAACTAAATCGTGAATAGCTTAGAGATGGAATTGAAACACAATTTTTCCAATGGTGAGATTGTTGCAACAAATAGATTTGACCCTATTAAACATTTTTTCTAAAAAATTTTCAAAGATGAATTAAAAAATGAATCATGTGAAGTTTTTTGTAAGAAAATGCTTAAATCATCCAAAAAACAAGATTTTCCATAACTCTCTCATCATTTGTCTAAAGAGAGTGAATCAAGTCTTTTCATGTAGACAAGAGTATTTTTTATGAGAAACAATATTCTGAAAGTTCTCAGAAAAGTCAAACGAGGTTTATTAGTCCTTTAAAGATTGAGGATGTCTCTCACATAGATATAGAAGGGTGGAAAGATAGACTATTGTTCTTAAATGTTTATGGAAAATGTTACTAGTTATTACATGGATTTTTGGTTAAGCTTTTCAATGATTGTAAATTTTGATTTTGAAACAACATTTGCATTTTCCATTTGATTTTCATTGAATTCATGTTATTGGATTCAAGCTTCACCAAGTAAAATTTGGAAATCGGTAAGGAAAATCTCCCTAGTCGCAATCCTTGCACTAGGAGATCTCAATAGATTTTGGCAAAACATGTACATTGATGGAACATAGGAAACTTGATCAATTTTGAATAACCTCTTGGATTTTAGAACAATAATTCACACTATGAGTTCATAAAATACTTCATTTACATGGTGTCCAAAAAATTACATGCAAAAATGTATTGGAATCTCCTTTCAATTGCTAGTAAGACCAACTAAAAATTAAGGCAATCTAATGATGGAAACCATGTTCATTGATCTTAACCATAGGGAAAATTTTAGCTATATATCCTCATCTTCAATAGATTTGAGATATTTTGAATCCTAAAACAACTTCAAAATATTCTTTTCAAAAGTAACTCTTAAGTCTTCATTTTGGGGATTTTTTGGATGGACTCAATTTCAAGATCTTGTAGCAAAGTTGTTCATATATTTCTTCCTAAATTTTGAGGATTTCATAGTGAAATTTTAGAAAAGAAAATCCATATAGAGTGGAAGGAGGTTTGTTATGAAAGAAAATCAATACCAAAAGGTTGACATGATATTGAGAAATGTCAATCCTAGTGGTGAGAATATTCTAGTATGCAACACATATCCTATGCTTTTGTTTTTATCAAACATTGAGCTCACAAATGAACTTCATTTTTTCTAGTGAAGGAGGTGCCCTCATTACCCTCAAAACAAATCTCCTTTTAGCTTTCATCAAATTTATTAAAATAGGACAATTCAAAAATTTTCATGTAGGTATGAGTCTATTCAAACAAACAAATGTTATTATTATTTTATGAGCTTTTACACAAAGTGTCATCCAAAATAACCTCACAATTTTTGTAATCAAGTTCTCAGAATCACGTGAAACAAAGCTTCATCTATAGAGTATAACAATCAAGAAGTAACTACTCTTAAAGCTTTATTCAAAAATTCAAAAATCTTTGGAGCCCCCACAAGAACACATAAAGCCCGAAATGGTTTTTTTTCTTATGGCCCATATTTGGGGAGAACCACAAGTTCATTCACTGTTAGCCAATAGAATTGAAAAAAACACAAAAAGACCCAATTGCAATTTGAAAACATCAGAAAAAACCTGGTGAAAAAATCTATAAAATTTCTATTCAGGAAAAAATAGAGAAAAAAACCAGACCCAGTACGTCAAAAAACAGCGCAATATTTACTTTTTGGAATAAGCTCCAGGCTAAAAACAAAACAAAAACAAAAAAACAGTGCAACTTGGGAATTAAAGGAAAATAGCTTGAAACCTCTAAAAAAACCACCCGGGACTCCGCTCAGGGCTGTACCGCATCGCATTTACAGGTTCTTGCCTTCATACCCTCCGACCAACTTCCATGCCAGGCAATGAACGGAAAACCCTGGCAGTTAGTTCAAAGTTAGCTGGTGGATTTGGGAAAATATCCGGTTGCAATTCGAAAACGTCGGCAAAAAACCATGGAAAAAATCTAGAGAATTTCTATTTCTAGTAGAAAATAGAGAAAATAACCGGGATGGGAACTTCAATAACCGGTTGACTACAGGAATTGGAGGAAAATAGCTGGTGAAATTCAAAAAGTTTCCCGAACACTGATGCCGGGTTTTTTTCCATGGATTCATACCCAATTTTATTCCACGGTCCCCATACTAAATTCCATCCTATACTAATTTGGTCTAATGTGTGGTAAGGGAATGTTGAACTACCCTTGTGAACCATGGATATACTGCCAATGCATACCACAGTTAGTAACTAACTTAACCAGGGTCCTTAACTGGAGTGCCCCTGATCCCCCCATGAAGGCATCAACATGGCTCCTGTCTCCTGAATTGCAACAGTAAATGAACCTGAATTGATGTCAAGTGAATACCGCCACCCAGGTAGACCATTGACCGCATTCATACCTCTTACCCACGGGGACCCCGTCGGGACATCCCGGTCACACCCCGACACTCGGGTCATGACACCCCCCGTCGGGCCATCCATCCATCGCTTGACGCACTTCCGGACACCATCACGACGTCTGCCATGATCTAACTTAAGTTATTAACTTACTGCAGGTTGCGTGGTTTGTCGTTACTAACATCATGTGTATTCATTCATTCATGATGTACCCTTGTAACATGTAGGACGGTTTCGTAAATAATTAGGGGAGAATTGGGGAACTTATCTGAAATTTGACAGAATTGTACGACTATTTTCTGAAAATCTGAAAAAATAAAAATTATTGATGATAATTTTTGAATATTAAAAAAAAAGTTCTTGTAAATATTTAGAAGAAAAAGGAATACATTTACATATGATTGATAGAAAAAATCAATCCACTCAAAGAGGAGTCGGTGTTGAAAAATTTAGAACAAGCGAAGTGTCAAAAGCCAAGAAATTCAAATTGATTTCCCGAATTGTCAAAAGGCCCAAATGAATTTATTTTAGCACTAAGCTGTTGAAACTGACATGAATGTATAGTAAGGTAGGAGGTCTGTAAAGCACTCATCTAAGAATTGAAACCAAAATTTGGGGAGGTAAAATTTCTTGAAATATTTTTTAGTAAAATTTCATGGAAAGACAAGTGAAATTGGCATCTAACCCCAAGTCGTTTCATTTTTTTGGAGTTTTGTAGAATTAGTTCTGAATTTTTGAAGTTGAAATGGCTTAGGGCTCTAAAATCACCCACCTCCTCAAATGTACACTATTTGTACATCACTAATTCAGTGAAAAAGTAACATATTCAGATACTGTACATATACAGAGGTGGGCGATTTTAGAGCATGTGCACTTTTAGAACCTCCTACCTTATATGCAAATTATAGTTGTCACATTGGGTTTGTGGCATCTTGTTGATGTTGTTTGTGGCACTCACGAGTTGCTTCCCTTTTTATTCCATACCATCTTAGTTTCATTTGTCTACTTCATTGGTTGCTTGTAATGTGTGTATAGTGAATTGAGTTTGTTTTTTTGTTATTTCAAGTATATAATTTTCAAATATCACCTCAAAATGCTTCAAACTATATGTAAGGTAGGTACACCCAAAAAATCACACCCTGCTTAAAACCGCCATCATCACTCTGTGTACATTTCCAAAATCATTATGTACCTACATAGAAGAAAGAGTTCCAAAACATCTACCAAAAAAAACTTTGACCCTTCTTCACTTTTGTATACGGTATCCAAATTTCTCGTTCTTTAGTGCGTCGGAACCTCCTCTCACTTACCACCAAGAAAATTTTGCCCGTTCTAATAATAGCAACTAGGCACAGATTCAAAAAAGTGGTGCTTTTGGGGGGTACCCACCTTAATGTAGACGCTACCACACACCTAACCTTGTGAAACAGACTTGGGAACAGATGCAAACTAACTAAAGGATATCCTTGAGCACCCGCCAACCATGTCGTTAAACAACGCCTCATTCGTGCCTACGTTACCTTGCAGTGGTACCATCGAACATGTCAGTGTTGAAAACTTGTGAAAGTACATGTAACATGTACCTGCTGGGGACATGACACATAGTTAACTGATATCTCCCAATTGAAATATGGAAAATTCATGTTGGTTTGGAACATTGTCCAGTCATGAAGGAAATTTGTTTTTTAATCACTTTTCTATGTGAAATTTCAACAACCAGAACATGTTGTTTTTTCTAATTCTCTGCATACAAACTGTCACCAGTAAACTTGAGGTGAACTTCTTGTATGTTACTATCCACTCAAAAGACAGACCACTTCCTGCTGAATTAATTAGCCCCCCCCTCCCTCAAAAAATTAGTATAGTAAACTTGTCAATCACTGCACAGACAAAATTCAAATCCTTCTCCATATAAATATAGAGACTTGCATGTTTTGAAATTTAACATGATCATGAAATATCATGTTAAGATTCACCTTCAAAAAATAGAATGCAAAAAGATTTCTTCCAACAAATTTTATTGCAATCTAAAGGCAATGAAGTTAAAGTCTAGTTAAAAATTCCTTACAACCCTTCACCGCACGGTGTGCGGTCATTGGGTGGTGATACAAAATTTTGTTCTTATAGCAATTGAATTGGTAGTTTTATTGTGCGGTTAGTGTATGATAATTGGCAAAGGTTGTTGTGTGGATTTGGATGCGTGTAGTAAATGACAAGTTTACTCTAGCCATTGATCATTTTTGAAAAAAAATAAAAATACCCCCTTCTTTGCCGTTGATCCTGATACGAATATTATGACATTGTATGTATATAGTATGTATATGGATACAGAAAATGGATATTGAATACTAATTACACGCTAATTACATATTGAATACATAATGTATACTATATGCATACTAATTTTTGAATATTGAATACATATTGAATATAACCCATAAAATTTGCCAAATAAACTACTCATCAAAAATATAAGTAAGCGTGGAAGTAACTTTGGCGATAAAAATTGGTAAGAGGGATAATTAAATACAAAAAACCAATCCCACTATCTTTTGGGTGGATGCCTGTCCTCACTATCCACTTAAAAGACAGCCCACATGACTTCTTGTATGTTACTACATACCACTTGCAAGGTAAGTGCACCAATCCCTGCTGCCCACTACCATTGTGCCTACAATTTCGCACAAGTAGGACTACTTTTTGGCCCCTTGTCCATTGCACTACCAATTGTGGGCTCATGAAATTATGGGCTTCAAGTCACTTAAGGACTAAGGCCATTTTTCAGTGAAAAAACACTCAAAATTGCCCTTAAGGTAAGAGCATCCAATGGCATCCTTGTACTCAATGGCATCGGATTTTGCAGAGCATAGTCATTTCAGGTTGTAAATGTAGGTAGCCAACAGAGAGCTTATTTTTTTGACCTAATACGATAAGTTGTCTATTGCCCAGCTACATTTATGTTCTAAAATGAATTCTTGGTGTAAAAAGGGACCCCATTGGGTACATGGATGCCATTGGATGCTCCTCTCTTATTGTTGTGTTCATCAAAATTTTCAACAAAATGTTTAAAAAAAAAGATTTAATTGTAGAATCTTGTAGTAGACTTACAGAAGAAGTGGTAAAAGTTTTGTGACATTTGACTGAAGGAAATGAAGATATAAGCATTTGAAGGGAAAGTTTGCTTTGTTTTGTTTGCACTATAGTTGACAATATCAGATGCCTTTAACCATTGATTGTAGCAAAAAAAAATTAATAAGGATTTTGAATTTAAAAATCTAGCACGATGCTCTTCATGTCTCCAAAAGAATTTTAAGCCCAAAAAAGTCTTGGAGCACATCCCAAAAAGTCTTGCAATGCAACAATGTCCCAAAGTTCACAATGTACAACATAATTTTTTGAGGACATTTGCCACCACATAATTTTGAAACTTGAAAATTGAAATAGTGAATTAAAAGATATACTAATACTTTACAAGGTCAAATTTGATTTTGGAGAAAAAAACAAATCTTCTACTTCCTATAGAATTTTGAAGGACTATGTGAAAAATATATTGGCTAAGGCTTTGGGCAAGCTTTGAAAAAATGGATAATATATATGTGTTCCCAATATGCTCCACATGGTCTGTTCCCATCCACTTGAAACTTTAAGCTTGACCTCCATCCACCTTCCTTCATAGCAAAAAGGTTCAAACATGCCATGGTCTTGAAATTCTAGGGACTTTGATATATGTTGGGGGTCCAACCCTTTATCCGATGCCCACCCCAACCTTTGTCCTTCTAACCAACACAACCTACACATCTACCCTTGGTCCCACTCAACCAAATATAGGTAACCCTACTTGCCCTTCGAGTTGAATTTTGCCCTCAAAAAACCACAACTTCTTCACCTAGCATTGAACTAAAACAAAAAATTATACATTCAAAAAACTCATGCAAAGCTACATGTCCTCAAAAAATTAAAGTCTAAATTCAACTCATAGGAACCTAATATCCAAACTTGTTTAGGGATTAATTTTATGTTCTTCACCTCCCTCCACTAATTTGGAGCTTCTAAATGCTAATACAAAATTTGTAAATTTTATCATGTGTGGCTGATAAAAAAAACATCCCAAGCCAATTTTGTAACGCAGGTTTAACTTAGCGTCCTGCTAGCTTGAGTAGCGGCAATCCAGATTCTATTGATTTAAAGTAGTTCACTCGTCCTTAATCTAAAGCTGTTAACTCTGGGTTAAGATGTACAGTATCATGGTTGGCAATGGGCAGTCAATGTACGTTACTTCAGTACTGAGGACCCTGAGTGAGTTCAAACCTGACCTGTGCAGGGGTTACGGTAACCTTACCAGATTGAGATCAGAATTGGCCCAAATAAGAAGCTGTTAACTCTGGGTTAAGATGTACCATGGTTGGCAATGCGCAGGCAATGTCCTTACTTAACTTATTGGTATAGTAAGTACTGAGGACCCTGAGTTCAAACCTGACCTGGGCAGGTTTAGGGTTAAGCTTACCAGATGAGGATTGCCTTACCTTACTCAAGTCAGTGGCCAGCCAGCAGGATATGAGCTGTGTTGCTAAGAGCATCATCAATGACCGAGGCTGCAAATCAGGAACAGGTAAGTTAAGGACATCAGTTTACGCCCACAGCAATCCCCAAACTGGCTAAATCTCACTTGGTTGCTACTTAACCCTTGAACGATGCGGCGGACGATTATTGCCCGATGAATGACAAGGAATTCTCTTGTGTAGGACAGAATTGCAACTATTCATCCTCGGAATTAAGGGTGGAAAGGGAAGATCTTCTATAGTAGTTTGATTCCTCATGAGTATTTCTGTTTTTTCTAAAGTGGATGATGTCACACGGTTCCAAAATGGTTGATTTCTACGGTCACCAACCCGACGTTCAAGGGTTAACCCTTAAAGGACGAAGCCCCCATGACCAAGGTAGTTAGCAAAAACTGCTCTGATTATTAGACCAATAGGTGCATTCTGTTTTTCTATAGTCAACAATGAAGTCATCCATTGGACACAAAATGTCTGTGTCAACGTTTAAGGGTTAATTTCTTCATGACATCAGTGTTACATTCAAAAAAATCTTCCAAAAATGAACATTTGGCTAATTTCCTTGAATCCGTTCTAGGATCGTTGGTTTGTGGGTTGGGTTCGGATCTCGCTAATTTTATTGCATTGGTTGCTGGTTGATGAGCTATAGGGAAGGAATGGAGAGATTTGGTAGCTAGTGTAAAATCAATCGAGTGAAAATCAATAAATTATCGACTTAAATTCAGTATTTTAGGTTTTATGACTAAACAAAAAACTTTAGAACTCATTTGGGCATGAGTAGAATAACTTTTTTCAAAAACCTTTGACCAAGAAAAGTTAGGAAATCAAGTTAACTTTCACCTCTAAATTTTTTTTTGAGATTTCAAGCCTCCAATCAAAAGTTATGGACAAAGTTTGAGAGAGGGGTTGGGAAGGACAATTTCTTTTATATTTTCAAACATTCTCTTTGAACTTTGTCCATAACTTTTGATTGGAGACTTGAAATTTCAAATGGTGTTTTTGGAGATGAAAGTTAACTTGATTTTCTAACTTTGGGGGGTTCAAAGGATTTTGATAAAAGTTATTCTACTATGCCCAAATGAGGTCTAAAGGTATGCTATTAATACTATCCTTGCATTTTTGACAATGAGCAGTCAAGCTCATAGCTTCTAATTGTCCATACCCTTTGAGGATTCATGATAAGCAATGAATTTCACTATAAAAACAACCTCTCCACTCTTGATTCTCAAAATATGCTAATGAAGTAATTCTTTTACTTTGACATTACGGAGTTGGTATTTGTTTGTTGGATTGCCTAGAGGAAACAATGAAATAAATGTCTTGACTATTTGCAAGACAAGTCCTAGACAATGAGGCTTATGATTTGACCTTCTAAGCCAATGGTGTCTACCCTCTTTGGAGTTACTTCATTGAGTTCAATTAGAAGATTCATGAGCCCCAAGGAGAGAAGAAATCTCACTTTGTGAAGATGCAAAAGGATGTGGAACACACATTTGTGGTCTTGTAGGGTAGATGAAAATTTCTAAAAAAACCCATGTTACTAATGTTATTTGGAGACCATTTGGGATATAATGCAAGTATGCACTGCCCAATCGATCATATATGGTCGATCTGAAATTTCAAACTCATTTTGGGATGGACAGTTAAATTTTTGTGACTAGTTTTAAAAAAATTTATGGGTAATTTCAAAGGTTAACTGCTGAAATTTTTTATTTTTCACCATTGAAACTTTAAACATGCAAATGTTGATTTGGAGTTAATTGCAATTTCTATTTATAAAAAAAATTGCATTTCAACAATTATAAGGTGGATTGTGTAATGAATTTGATAGCTATTTATTTGAACTAAGGTTTTTGGAAGTGCATTTTAGTGTGATAACACAATTTTTAGTCGATCATGTCACCTCTAATCCCCCAAAACTTTTACATGCAAATTTTTGAAACATTGTGGAGAGGGGCAACATACTAAAAATAGAAAACATACATTTCTCTTCTTATCATCTCATAATTCCTTTGAAATTTTGCACACAAAATTGGTAGGCATACTAATAAGCAAGCTCTTTAAAAATCTACACGATTAGATTTTGAAAAAAAACTTTGCTTCATTGGGGATAACTATAAGCCCATGCTCTTTTTTCATAGTCAAAACACACTTGGAAAGGCTTAGGCACTTAAGGGTTAATACATTTGAGAATGCATACTATAATTTAATATGACAAGTCCAATCTAGATCCTAAGTCCAATTTTGAACACAAAATTGTAGGCCCAGATGAATAAAATTATATCCTACAATGAGATCAAAGAAGGGACAATCAACCTAGAGAACTAGGTGACCTACTTTGGGTTAAAAAATGATTTAATTGATCACTTTAGGGCAATGAAAGGGGAGAGTTCTACCACAATAAGCTAGAAAATCATGCATGCCTAGTTTCCAAAAAGGTGTAGTGCTCTTTGTCAAGTCCTCGACTATGACACATTGCTTTATTAGAGAATTTGTACATCTCTTCAGTTGTTCAACATGCATGCCAATACTTCATAATTTTTTTGCTCTCCTTGTTTAAATTGTCTTTTTGTACTAAATGCACTAACATTCTAAAGATAATTGAACATTCAAAGCGTCCCAAACTCTACATGGACACACATCTTATGCAAAGTATATAAAACCAATTCCTATCAAACTACATGCATCTTGAAGAATAACAATGCTTGTAATATGGCCCAAGCTCAGGAATGATGTTTGCCACAATTCATAGATGCACAATCAATTTTTGAGAAGTTTTTATGGGACATAAACGTCATGCATTAAATAAAGATCAATGCACATGAAGAGTATTCCCATCAAACTTTAAGAAAATAGTGGTCCCAAGCAAAAGATGGCAAGCTCTTGTACATTGCCAATTTGTTATCTCCTAATTCATAACAAGTGCAACCAAATGAAAACAACAAAAAGCAACCAAAGAAATTGCAACCAAATAATAGCAAGTGCAATAAATAAATATAAAAAGAAGATGGAACTTATCTCTCGGATTATACAAACTTATTATCCCAAGCTAAAACCATTCAAAATTTGAAATAAAAAAATAAACATAATGAAGAAGCCTTTAATTACTTCCAACCCTATCAATTCTATCCAACTATATTCAATAGGTCCAACAAAATCCAAAATTGGCAATGACAAAGACAACTTTGCATAGACAACATGAGATGAGTTTCTAAATATAAACCTCCCTCAACTATAGCTTGTGAATCCAACCTCATACATACTGCTCATCCAAATCTAAAACAAAATTCAACACAATTCTATAATTCTATGAAAGTTGAAACCTAATTCAAACATGGCCATGTAAATGGAGCATGTACTACAATATAACAAAAGGCATACAAAATTTAGTCAAGGATCACCCTCAATTGCAGCAAGATCCTACTCATTGCTACAACCAAAAATAGAACCTCATCTACATACACCATATTGCCCTAGTTTTGGGTTGGCATACTCTCTATAGGTTTGAGTTTTCCTAGCGGGATCCTTCTCTATAGCTTGTTGGTAACTTCTTCCTTACATTGTGCCATTCAAGCTTGCAAGTACTTCAACTCCTCCTCAGCTCACATTGGATCTCGATATACTCCCACACATGCATTGACATGCTTCCTTCATCTGGCATAATGAAGAGATTAAAATTGACTCGATCTTAAAGGATATAATCTTCCACCAAATTTTTGTGCTCTATATTTGTTGTTGTTTTGGCTTGCACATTTAGAAAGCCTTTTGTAATCTTCTCCCTTCACATCTCTTTCTTCTCTATTCTCAATGCCACATGTTGTTAGGGTCACTTAGATACATGGAAGAGCTCCTCCACATTAATGCCATTGCCACTCTCCTTTTCTACCAAATTGACACTACTAGTAGGGGTGGCATTTTATTGCTTCATAGGTTATGACTCAGTAGTGTGTTCCTTGATACTTTATTGCAAGTCTTGAGGACCTTCATACCAACATGGAATGTCTCTTAGAATAGACCAACAATGTGAAAATGAAATCTTTTTGCTTCAGATGCTTGATTTTGGAAAGGTGCAGGGTGTGTTCTAGAACATCCTCCAATGTTCTATCTAATTCCCTCATATTATATACCAACTTGTATACCCTGATGAGTTTATGGACATTGTACTTCACAATTCTCCACTTGGTCTTAAGCAAGCCCAAAGGCCAATCTTCTTTCACAAGCACATTGATTCTTGATAATGACTTTGTCACCTACATATCAAAATTTTTGTCCATTGCCCTATGCAAAATCTAGCGACATGAGCAAAAACTTTGAATCAATTGTAGTTCCTTGTGTCCACTAAAGTTCTTCCTCTTTGATACCAAAACCAACTCAATTGCTACGATCATGGCTTTAATTCATTGAGTGTTGAGTCAAATGAAGGCCATAATACTTCCAAAATATTTGGCGCATGAGACGCCTCATATATTAGGGGCTTCAACAACTTTTCTTATGAAGTGGATCCATTGGAGCAACAATTAACTCACTTTTGGGGGCACGACAATAGTATTGTTGTTGGTGAAGGAGATGGCATAAGCCATTGATGATGCTTTGGGGCCACTTCAAACTACTTCCCAAGTTCCTTTAAATTCTCAAAATGTGATTAGTGGGCTGAAATTAGAACTTGGAACTTCACACTACATCCACGGTTCCACAACATTCCAAAATGCCAACTTAGAAGGACTTTTGGCTGCCAAGAAAGTAGGACTTAGAGGCCAAATTGAATCTAGCATAAATGGAAACCCAACTTAGTATGGAGCTAAATTCCATCAATTTTTAAAATAGAAAATGAGGAGAAAAACACCATAAAAAACATTCCAGTAGGTTGAAATATTGTGTAAATCTATCTAATATTGATTTGATCTTAAAAGTACTCCCAAAATGGGGTTTGAATTTCTAACCCATTTTAGAGGCACTTAATTGTTATACACTATTATACACAAGATTTGTAGTTGGAAATTTGCCTCTACACTATAAGTCCTAAGTCCCAAGTCCCACATTTCATATTTTTTACTCACCTTCTACAACCCGAGAAAGTTGTGATTCAACCTTGAATTAGGGCTTGAAGAACTAGAACTTGTCCAAATGTAGTGTGAAATGCCCCTAAAAGCTTATAGCTTGTGAGAAGATATTTATCCACCCTTGATAAATACACAACACAATTAGGTTCTTGTGTTTGGAGGGTTCAATTCTATCCTAATGGGTGCCTAATGTCAGTCCATTGTGCCTTCCAAGCAATGGATCTTTTTTAAGATCCTAAGTCTTACAATTCACTAAGGAAACCCCAAATTGACCTACTTGTAGAAGCTACTCCAACTACTTTGATTCCTTCATTGTTGTGGGCTCTTAATGGAAGTGGATTCAATCTAAATCTATCACCCGTAAGAAGTAAATTAGGTCATGCCATTTCTAAAAACCTAAGATGCATGGATTTTGAATGTTCCTACAAGGAGTTGTGGTTGGATGAGGTTTAATCCTTTAGAAGGCTATCTACACTTCATCCACCTCTTTAGACTCTTTCCCTAATTCCATTAACCATGAGTTTTCAACCCTAAGCCTATACTATTAACTAGTATGTTAGTTCCAATTTTGGTCTTGGATGGATGAATTTCACCTGACTTCATCCATTTCAGATCCCAAACTTCATCCGCTTATATCTCCCTTGTTAAGAGTCGGGTTGGGGTGTATTTTATACTATCGAAGCCCTTTGGCCTCTACTTGATGATTTTAAAACTAAACATGACCATAACATCTACTCGAAAGGTACTACCCACCCCTAGGCCTCAGCCCTAAGCTATTTGCTAAGTAAAATGAACTAGATTGGAAAGGAGAGGGTTAGTATCCTACCTTGGCTTAGAGCTCCTCAACTAGGTGGGTAAGACTTTTTTTCAACATGTCTCTAACCTCCATGTCACCTTCATGGAGTTTGGTAGTTAATCGAATAATTTTGGATGTTGATTGCAATACAATCTTGGGTCCCTCCTCTAAGTCCTACTTTGGCTAACTCCTCATCTTTCCCCCTTCTTTTCTTTTCTTTCCTTGTCTTTCTTTCTACTCTAACTCTCGTTCCACATAGAGCGTGGTAGATGGGGTAGCCACCTACGATTCTAAAAGCCCTATGTCAAGTATTCATGACCACGTGCATCTACTTTGTCACCTCATCCCCACTAACTGTCATGACCCTTGTCACAACCCTTTGATGGATGAATGCATTGATGGATGAGATAATTTTGATGGTTGTGTCATGACCTTCATGTCATGGACTTTGATGGATCAATGCATTGATGGATAAATTAATCCATGATGAAATGTACACTAGTGGACAAGTAGAGATTGCTTGGAGATAGATTTCTCCAAATGATGGATTTGTATATTGGAGTTAAACAACTCTAGTTGGATGACAAGGACACTGGAGTGCTTGGAGATAGATATCTCCAGATGATGGATTTATGCATTGGAGTTAGACAACTCCACTTGGATGACTAGTGAACTAGATTTAGACAAATCCCAGAGGATGATAAGCGTGATGGAATTTGGAGTTAGATAATTCCAAATAGAAGATGTGGATAAGAAATAGATTGCATGAGATATGATCTAGAGAAGTACGACTAAGACTTTTACCTTAATGGATGGTTCTAGATGAAACCAAGAATAGAAAGTTAAAGATAGAAAAGAAGTCTTAGTCTATTTTAAAGACTAATAGTCTTTAATGATAGTTTCTAGTATAAGAAGAGCTTGAGGGTGAGGAGATTATCTTTTGGAGATGGATCTCTCTCTATGGTCGGGTGGTTTGAGTTCTTTGAAAAGATTAATGAGTATGTTTTGTGTCATTAATTGGAGTCTATTGTGGGAGGTATGTAACACTAACCTACAAATCCGAAGGCATGGATTAATGATCCCTTCTACTTGAACTACCCCTTACACCCCTAATCAATTCTCCCGACACCTTATCTACTTCCTAATGGTTGGAAGACATCTCTAACCCTTTCTATTAAGTCATCTTCTCCCCATCTTCTCCCTTCATGTGTTATGTGGTGGTTTTTGTTGGAGAGTTGAGGTTTTGTGTGGAGAGAGTGGACTTGTAGGACTTGGCTTATGGACATCTCCTTGTATGTTTGGTTCCTACTTACAATTTTGTCTCTACCTTCTCCTATCCTACCCTTCCTCCATCTTTTTCATATTCTACCCTTCTATTTTTCCTACTCTAGCCTACCTCTATACTAAGTCTTTGATGCATCAGTTGGATCTCTCACTCCATGAGTCTTTGGACTTCCCAAAACCCAGTGAACTAGACTCCCAACCTCGGCAAACTAGCTCTTCAACCCCCATGCGAACTGGACTCCCAACTTGGCGACTAGCCTTGATACTGAACTAACTAGTCTTTATTGACCAGCCAACAAGCCCTTCGATACCCAGCTAGCCCTCGACCTGGATTTGCTAGTGTTAGAGGGTCTAATGGTTGGATTTAGACTTTGGAAAAATCAACTCTTTTTAGACACTAGAACATGAAGGAGCTAAAATCTTAGTCACACATGATTTGGGGACCATTTGAAGTTGAATGGACTTGAAAAGGGCATAACACTCGGCTAATATGAATCTTGAGGGATGCTTAGGGCTCGATCACTAGGACCTTTTGTCTAAATTTTGGGTACTAAAATTTGGAAGTGAGCATCAGGTAAGTTCAAAGTTCCGTCGTCAATTTGGATTTAACACAAAATATAAGACTAAGAGGTACCTTGGGGTTCACAGCTCCGACATTGGTAGGACTTTTAACACACAATCTAAGAATTTTGTGACCTAGGGGGTCCAAAGCTTTGTTGTCCCGATAAGACCCACAATAACACATATAAAGCTCAAACAAGGTTAGTTGACCATAGGGACTAGGACATACTCAAAGACTCGTACACAAGTTAATATGATAATGGTTACTACAAGACTCAAAACAAGCTAAAGGCCCCCTAAAGTGGCATCACCAAGGTACAATGTGGGGTGACTTTAGGATTTGTACAAAGGACAATTAGACACCTGCAAGACCTCCAAAAGATGTGACAAGAACCAAAGAAAGGAGACAACAACACCCTCTTTAAGGTTAGTAAAACTAGTTGCTCAAGATGTAAGCAAACTTAAAACAAATAACCAAAAAGAGACACAAGACTTTGTAACAATAAAACAAGAAGACACAAGGTGCAAAGGGACCCCAAGACCTCTACAATATTGCGAAGACATTAACGACAAGACCAAAAGGACAAGAAAACAAGCACCACCAATGTTTTTGGCTGAAACGCCAAAAGTTCCAACACAATTTAGACTCAACGGACCTAAATACAACAATGAGGGTGTTTGAGAAGAGAAGGGTGCCCTTTTTTATAGGTGATTAGGCACCCCACCTCCTCTCTTAGTTACCAATTGGGAATTGTATTCCAAATATAAGAAACTCTAGAACCTTAGATCTTCACTAGATTTTCATCTACATTTAGGACGTTGACTTCCTAGCTTTTATGTTGGTCCAATTTCTAACTTTTAGAGATTTACTCCGGTTTGTAAACGGATTGTGCCATTGTCTCCGTAAGGCTATTTTTAGTCACAAGGTATCTACCTATCTTTTCCTCTTCGCAAAAAATCCAACGAAACACTACACCAACTTTAGTAAAAAAAAGGTTGAACATTTAACTTTTGGAGGTCACCTTTTCTGAGGAAGGTGATTGTCTAAGGTGGTTTGGAAGGTCTAAGGGGGTAAGGAGAGACCCTTCATTGACTTTGTTTCAATTCCATGTGTTCTTGGGTCGATAGTCAACTCCCCCAAATACTGCCACGTTGTTTAAATCGGAGGGAACCTCTTGGTTTAGGTGCCCCCGGTATCAGAATGTCTTGAAACTTGCCAAAGTGCATTATTAACATACAAGAATCCATCCTAATTTTTCGTGAGATTTTATTGCCCTCCAAAAAATTTCTAGGAATTTTCAGTCATAGGTTCTAGTAGTTGACCGGATGTAAAAGGTATATCTGCAAGTTAGAAAATTGTGAAAATTTTTGATGGAACTCTCATGGAATACCACAATGGTCGTGCAAACTCATGCTTTTGCTTTGCACATGTAGGAATGGGGAGATAAATCCCACCCTTTGCTAAATACTTGTAAAATAGTCAAACAGAGAATCTTTCACATATGAGGGAATCTTGATGAATGAACTTCACTTTCAATCCCCTGGCATGCTAGTGACCCTAGATCACCATCCACAAGTTGTAGATTCCTCCACAGACCCATCTTAATGTGGGAACCTTTGCAATGCTAACAATCAAAGTTTTTAAGGTTTCATTGGTAGAATGGAGAAACTGAGACCCATCCTTAGAAAGGTACCTAGGGATCTCACTAGACTTTTCTTGGCTCAATCTTAGCTAAACTAGGTCACCAACTTAGTAGGTTTGGCTATTTTGGGACAATATCATTCAAACCTTCTAACTTCTACCATTTTGGATTCTAACCTATGTATGGGTGGGCTTGCGATCTATTTTAGACCTAAAATCCTATTCTAGACCAAATACCCACTCTAATATGTCACAACCTATTTTGGTATTATGCTCTTTTCTGGGTCTTTTGCATCTCATTACCTCCTAAATCGCAAAATTTAAAAGAAAAGAAAAACTATGAGTCCCAAGTGACGAATTGGGAGCTCACATAGCCTTAACCCTTTGGCACTTGAACCCTTTTTGCATTTTCACTTACATTTCTTTTTCTCTAAAATGTATCTCAATCACATCAAATTGGTTGTAAAAGATGGGTGGCTCTTAAACATTCAAGAATCCCTTTTGATGAATGAAAAGCTATTTAAACAAACATTGTTCATCACTTAGCTTTGAATAAAGACTTTGGAAAGCTTTTGAGATGAAGGGCCTCATTATATAATCAATTGTGATTTGATGTCATCATAATTTAGGAGATCATAACATTGTAGACTATTGATATAAGACCACTTGACATCTCTAATCCTAAGATACTTCGATGACATGAAAGACATTTGACCCCTAAATGCCCAAGCCTTTCCAAGCATATTTTGACTATGAAAAAAGAGCATAGGCTTATAGTTATCCTCAATGAAGCAAATTATTTTTTTTCCAAAATCTAATTGTATGGATGTCTACAAAACTTGCGTATAAGTATGCACACCAATTTTGAGTGTGAAATTGCATAGATATTGTGAGATTATAACAAGAGAAATTTATGTTTTCTATTTTTAGTATATTGCCTTCTCTACAATGTTTCAAAAATTTGCACATAAGAGTTTTTTGGAATTGGAGGTCACACGATGAACTAAATATTGTGTTAGCACATGAAAATGCACTCCAAAAAACCTTAAGTTCAAATAAAGAGCTATCAAACTCATTACACAATCCACCTTGCAATTGTTGAAATGCAATTTTTTTCATAAGTAGAAATTGCAATTAACTCCAAATCAACATTTTCATGTTTGAATTTTCAATGGTGAAAAACATGAAACACTTTACTCTTTCCATTGGGACCATTTTCAAAGCAAACCCTAAGTACAATTTTTAAAATCTCAAATCAAGTGAAATTGGCAAGCTTCAGTCTTCCACTAAGATACACATATGCCTTTGAGGACCTCTCAAAAATCAAATATTTACCTTTTTCAGTGAAAAGTAAAAAAATTTAGTAGTTAACCTTTAAAAGTACCTATAAAATTTTTTTAACTCGTCATAGGAATTTAACTACCCATCCCCAAAAGAGCCTGAAAATTTAGATCAACCATACATGGTCAATTGGGCAGATGGGGGTTAACCCTTTAAGGATCGGTCAACCATATTGTGGTCAATTTGGACACTTTTTGCTCAATGTGTAGAGTTTGGTGAAAAATCTAGGGAAGGACCAAAGGGAACGGATGTGGGAATTTGTGAACCACATCCACCTAGCTAGGAATCACCCCAATCCGTACTTGCATGTGGAAATGGGATTCAAAATACTAATGCAAAAGTGGTTGTAAATACGACAATTACTAGCAAAAGATGGACATAAATGAAAAAGATATACATGTTTGTAAAATGCACTATGCCCCCAATGCATATGTATAGTTAGATCTTTGTTTTAAACCACTAATGTATTGTAATTTTAATTTTTTAGTTATGCAATAAAAGTGGGTTGCCCGCCCCCCAAATTGACCACGGTCCTTAAAGGGTTAAGAACTACACATAAAAACTCTATGATCCATTGAACTTAAATGCTATTGTATTATTCTTAGAGGGTAGATGATTCTATTTGAGTTCCAAGTCCCTATAGTGATTATTCATCAAGTAGATGTTTCCTTTTGATTCTTCTATTTCATGCTAAACAATCACATAGTTAAAAATAATACTTATAGGTCCTTGTTGTCAATATGAATAGCAAGGTCCTATAATTTTGTGAATTGTGCTTTGGGAAGGAATTGAAGACCACACGCAAATTCTATGACCCAATGAACTCGGATGCTATTGTATTATTTTTGGTGGGTGGATGATTTGAGTTTTAAGTCCTCATTATGATTGTTTTCTAAGTAGATGCTTCTATTTGAGTCCCAAGTCCTCATTGTGACTATTTACTATCATGCCATGAACCCATGTTTGCATGCATTTGTAAACACTTAAGCATTTGTAAACACTTAAGGATTCACCACACAAGACATGGCACATTAGAGATTTTTTTAATTATTAATATTGTTATATCAATTTTGGTGGTAATGATTATTGCCAATGACTTGGCATTGGTGTGGATTGCATGCAAACTTGTTTCTAAAAGAGACATATCTTGTTTATAGTAGATAGGTGCTTCTATTTGTGTAAGTTCCAAGTTCCCATTGTGACTATTTAGAAGATGGATGCTTCCTTTTGATCCTTCTATTTGATGCCAAAAAATCACATAATCGAAATATTTACAGGTTTTCATTGTCAATATGAATAGTAGGGTCATGTAATTTTGACGAGAGCTTGCAAATTCTATGATCCAATGAACGTGGATACTATTGTATTATTCTTGGTAGGTAGATATTCTATTAGAGTTCCAAGTCCCCAATGTGATTGTACACTAAGTTGGTGCTTCAATTTGAGCCCCAAGTCCCTATCGAAACTATTACTATCGTGCCATGAACCCATGTGTCAACATGCATTTGTAAACACTCAAGGATTCGCCACATAAGATTTGTGTACATAAAAAATTATTTTCTTATTAATATTATTATTTTAGTTCTTGGC
Source organism: Straminergon stramineum (assembly GCA_963920665.1). Classification (NCBI taxonomy): domain Eukaryota; kingdom Viridiplantae; phylum Streptophyta; class Bryopsida; order Hypnales; family Calliergonaceae; genus Straminergon; species Straminergon stramineum. The sequence goes on along the minus strand of OY987271.1, from coordinate 12,595,629 downwards.
AACAAAGATTATTGCCATGGACTTTGCATTGGTGTAGACCACATGCAAACTCTCCGTTAAAAAAAACACAATGACCTATTTGTAGTGAATGGATGCTTCTATTTGTTTTGCAAGTCCCCATCATAACCATTCACTAGATGTATTCTTCTTTTTTATTCCTCTATTTGAAACAAAGCAATCAAATGTTTTTTAGATTTTCACTACCAATATGAATAGCAATGTCCTAAATTTTTGTGAACTTTACCTTGGCAAGGAATCAAGGACCACATACAAATTCTACAATTCAATGAACCTAAACGCTATTGTATCATTTTTGGTAGGTGGATGCTTCTATTGTGTTTTTGGTCCTTGTCGTGGCTATTCACTAGATGGATGCAACCTTTTGAATCTTCTATTTGATGCTAAACAATCAAATCATCTAAATATTTTTAAGTGCTCAAATGTTGTCAATTATATGAATAGTAAGGATCTATAATCTTTTGGACTTTGCCTTGGTGAAGAGTCCAAGATGGCATGCAAATTTTATGATGCAATGAATCTGGATGTTATTATATTATTCTTGGTGGGTGGATATTTTATTAGAGTTCAAAATACTCAATGTGACTATTCACCAAACAAATGCTTATATTTGACTTGTCTAAGATCCTATCGTGACTATTACTATCGTGCCATGAATCCATGTGTCAGTATGCATGCCTTTTGTAAACACTCAAGGATTCACTACACAAGACATGTGCCAATAAGATTTTTTTTATTAATATTGTTATTCATACTAGTTTTTGTTTGCATACGTCAGTTAATCAACAATTTTGGTTAGAGTTTTAGAAACAAAAAAATATAACATTAGAAAATCCTTTGGTAAGATATCAATTGTCTTTAGAATTATGGGGTGTTTTTTTGTCTTTTTTTGTATTGCCTAGCCTTCCACCTTCAATGTCCTTCATTGGAGATTACAATTCATTTGGAAAGTAAGGTAGGCTATCCATAAAGTTTCCATTTTGAGAGCTAAAAATTAATTGAGGGAGGTTGTACTTCCTGTAAAGAAATTGGCATCTAATCTAAGTTGTTTCATATTTTTGGGAGCTTAGTGGAATTAATTATGAATTTTGGAAGTTGAAATGCAGTGATCACTAGAAGTATTCACCTCTTCAAATGCACAATATTTGCATATTGTTGGAGTAATGTGAAAGCAAAATGTACTTCTATGTTAGAGGATTCTTTTAGAGCCCAAGTGCCTTATGAACTTCTTACCTTAGATCCTTCTCCCGATCCTACTATTCATATTAGCTCAAGTCCCATGAAGACTATGTCATGAAACCATGTGTTCCAAGGCCTTTTGTAAGCATCCATGCCATGCACTAGAAGAAATTCTTGTTCATTGAACTAATGTGTTTTTGTTAGAAAACACAAAATTGTATTTTTTCCAACGCAATTTTGTGTTTTCTAACAAAAACACATTAGTTCAATGAACAAGAATTTCTTCTAGTGATGATGTCCCTAAATAATATTGTGTAAGATAAGCCTATACTACTACTACTATACTTGGCTATTAGGGTTGCCATGAAATGCCAAATAATTAATGAAAGTTCAAATAATAGTTTAGTGGTTACATTTATCATTAATAACATCTAATTTTTAAATTTTCTTTCAAGGATTTGATGCCTTGATTATAGGAACATCTATAGAGGTGGAAAATTTCTTTTTATGATATTTGTGGCCCATGTGCAAATTTGTAGCATTAATTTATTTGTTTTTCAACTCCCTCTCGAAGTACTCTCTAAAATCATGCAATTGTTGATTGTTAAATTGGATGTTAAATTGGACATTATTGTTGACATAAAAAATAGATTGTTACAATGGATGTCACTTAAAATTTGTCACCTAAAAGATTGGTTTATTATAATGTTGGATATCGCATAAGATGTTCATTGTCATTTTTTTTAGAGTAATATGATGCTACTATTTATATTACAAAAAGTAGGTGGACAATTGCCATTGTTCATGCTTTAATTCATTGGATATTGGCTAAGTGATGATTGTGTCTTGAAAAGGGTGTAGAAGCCAATTGAAATGCTTTAAGTCTCCATCTTGATTGTTCAACAAATCACATCATATTTATCTTATCACTAGATTCCATAGTCCATGCCTAGAAAGATGGACGTTTATGTTCTTCATCTTGACTACCATCTTATGTGTATCTTGTCATTAGATGTTCATATTCATGTTTTGTTGCAGAAAGATGCCATTTGTCAAGCAATGAAGTTCCTATTGTGGTTCTCTATTTTGTCACTAGATGCTCTTTTTGTCAATGCATGCCACAATTTATGCCTTCAAAAGTAGGTGCATGCCAATACTCATATCTTGATGCTTCAACTTGTGACTAAATGCCACAATTCCATTATTTGTGCCCTATAAGTTTTGTAGATGCAAATATTCATGCCTCAGGTCCCTAATATGGTTCTTAATCTTGCCACTTAGTGACACTATTCATACTTTGAATGGTGAGATGCTACTATTTATGCTTGAAGTGTCCACCATTATTCTTCATCTTTTGACTAGATGCCCATGAAGTCAATGGATGCTTCTAATTATGCCTTGAAAGGTAGACTTGACTACATTATTCATGCCCAAGGTTCCTATTATGCTTCTTCTTCTTGTCATTCAAGGCTACTATTTGTGGCTTCACTTGGCAAATGCCATTTATGCTCCAAGTCTCTATAGTCACTCTTCATCTTCTCTATGAGTGTTCATCTAGTCACCAAAGGTTATTTTCATGCAGTAAAAAATTTAGGGTTGTGCCATTGTTCATGTTCTAAGTCCTCCCGCCATGGTTCCTCACCTTATCACATAATGTTCATCATGGTGTTTGAAAGCAACTATTTGTGCATTGAAAGGTGACAAGTGGCATTGTTTGAGCTCCTATTCATGGCTTTTCATCAACCTCAAGTCTATCATAATGCACTAAGTATCTAGTTTAATTTGGGCAAGCAACACCATTTCATAAAATGCATACTTCTCAAAGTATGTTCAAAAAATCATCCCCTAACACTAATTTGGATGTATGATGCTTCCTTTAGGAATTCATGCATGCCATATGAAGTGAATTTATGAAATATTTAATATCTAATTGTATCTATTCATATTAGTGCTAATGTTGTGACTCCATTAACAACCACTATAATATAAAATATTTAATAGAATTCATCATATGACTACTAAGATTGTAATTCCATAATAAATGCAGTTTATCCAATAGAATCACTTTATGCACTTTCTAATGTTGTAACTATAAAACTAGATGTAAAACAAAAAAAACATCTAATATTATCATGCATGTCACCACTAAAGCTATCACTACACATAATATATTTATTGTCATATAGTGTGTATTATCGCAAAGATACTTTACAAGTGACACTTTTTGTATATATTTTTACAAATGATTTAACCCCTAAAGGACAATTTATGTTGAATGGACAATTGAAAATCCGGGTAGGTTCTTCTAAAGTCAATTTTGGTCAGATGTTCTTCAAATTTTAACACATTCAAGGTGTGAACATGTCCCCTTGAAGTGGAAACAATTTTTTTTTCCTAATTGGATGCTTGAATAGAAAGTTATGTTGTCTTGAATTTTTTAGGTAGCTCAAGCAACATGTGCAAAACACCTCATCTACTTCTAAAATTTGGTAGGTATGTAACTTACAAAATATGAGATGCAAATGTAAAAAAATTAACCATGAGTAGTGTAAAAATCTCACTCTAGGAGGGGTTAAAGGTTGATAGTCCTATTGGGTAAGGTAAAAAAAACCCTTTTCTTCCTACTTCAAATGTTATAATCTTTCAATTTGTGAAGTCAAAGTTTCTGAAAATTTTTCCACACATTCCCATAGTAGTCTATAAAAAATAATTTATGGTTGGATTTTTCATTTTTTCCTCACTACCCTAAAAAGTGAGAGTTTCTCACAATTTTTGCCCAAAATATGCCTCAAAGTTATAAGGGATAATCTAAGTTCAATTTTATGCTATTGAAAATATTTCACAAGTGGTAAGAACATTAGTCCAAATTAATTATAATACTTGATAAAATTTTCACATTTAGTGTAAATGACATTAAGTACATACTAACAATGTTTAGAGTACCTGTGTTACATAGAATTTACACATGTTATTAGTGTAAGTATTATTACATGATTTTTTTGTAAAGAATCTATACACATCACTCTTTAAGTCATTACTATTTGTGTTATGAATGTTTGTAACTTGTCTATCACTTGTCCTAGAGCTACCTTGATGTTCATTGCTTTCCATCTTGAGGCAATGCATGATACATAAGATGAAAGCTCCACAATATGAAGAGTTAAACTTCCTAATGAAATCTTTAAGTGGTGAGTTTTTACTTATGTTTCTTCCTTAATAACTACCAAAGTCACATATTGATTGCTTCTCTAGTACTTTGATCTATCCATGTAAACCAATGTATCCTATTAAGGCAAAATTCACCATTGAAGTCATACTATTTGTGATATATTTAAATAAAAATATATTAAAAAATATATATTCCACTAATAATTTCATCAAAGAAATAGAATTTTGTTCTACTAATTTGATATTGATAATAATATAATAAATCAATGTAATTATAATAAGGAATATTGGGTTTCATAGTATAAAAGATCAAATTCTCGAATGATATTGCTTGATGCCAGTCCAATGCTAGTGCGGTAGAAGCCTCAAGAGCAGGCTCACTAGAAAAGATGGGCCAAATTATTTTGATTACCCTTTGTAATAGCAAAGGCCATTTCAGTGCCATCTTTGATATTGAGTTGGCATGGAGGTTTGCACCAAATTATCTTGACAGTGTTTCAATGCACCATATTCACGTGCCCTGAAATTCCTTACTCCCTCAGTCTGTCTCAAAATACTTCCATGATTTCTAGTGGAAAACTGTGGGAGTATGACGACGGATTTATTTTGAGACAAAGGGAGTCTGAGTCTTGTGATGGCATTTGGCAGACTGAGTGTACGGACCCAAATTAGCCCTGATGATGGCATGCAAAGAGAGCCAAAACTACCCGACGCGGCCATGCAAATACATTCCCCAGTCGCGGGACGCCGGGAACTGCCGCAGACGGGGAAGGCCTCCCGCCGATTCATCCGCAGCAGCAGTTCGCCGCCGTCAGCCCCCGGCCAGGCCTGGCCGCCAGGTAGCAGTCGCCCCGGCGGGTGTCGGTGCCCTGTCGCGCCCCAAGCGACCACCGCGCGGCTGGGGCGGGGCGGGCCGGGTCGCCGTGCTCCTACCCCAACTGCGCCGTCCCTCCGCCGTTCGTCAACCTCCCAACTGCGCCGTCCGTCGAACGCCGTCATCTTTCTCTCATGCGCCAGCCCTGGATCCCCCCCCGCAACAACAGCCTTCCCTGGTCGCCCGCTTTCTGGCTATGGTGCTCGTAACGTACTCCAGTTGTGTAGCGCCTCCAAACCCTTCCTCGCGGCTTTGCTTCTCGCTCTCTGTCTAGTCCCGTTGGAAGTTCGTTCCGTTTTCTACGGCTGCGCTTATTGCGTCTTTTGAACTCGTAGTGCTCGTTTGTGAAGCTTCTTGCGAAGAGTTTGTGCTCGTTTTTACCGCCGCAAAAACTCAGCTGCGCGCTGGCGTGTGGTCGGGGAGTGTCAGTGGAGGTTAATTTTCTGGTTCGGTGAGATTGTGGTGCGCGGCGTTAGGTTTGCGAGGTTTGGGAGAGGTTGCATGGGGAGTGGTGGAGAATGGTGGCGCGCTTAAGTGGCCTTTTCATGCCTCTGCCCTAGAATTTGGATAAAGCGGTCTGTGCGAACTGCGGAGAATTCGTCGCCGTTGGCATGTGGTTTTGTTTCGCGGTGGCGTGACTGGTATTATCTGCGGTTTCTGTGGGGGGAGCCTGCATTTCCGACTTGTGGAGTGTTTGTTTAGTGGAGAAGATCGAGAGCAGTGGTTTCGGCATCTCGCGAATTGGCTATTATCTTTTGGCTTAGAAATTTAGGCAAACTGCCCTTGGATATGTGAATTCTTCATTGGATTGCATTTGGCCTGCTCTCAGTCGAATGCCGCATGGTTTTCCACTGGTAGTATTGTAGCTTAATCGTTTCTATCAGTTTGTCCTTCTGTTTTCTTATCAATTATCTTCGAAGGTAGCTGTTAATTCGGATACTTCCTGCCGAAGTTTAGCAATCCCTTTCTTACACTGAGCTCTAACCAAAGAAGAGAGGAGTTTGAGAGACGGCATTTGTTTTAATGCTGGACCGCGGAAATGTTTGAACCTCGAGAGTTACGGGCTCCGTGTGTTGCCTGTTCTTTCGTGCAATGGCGCCCCCCTGATTTCACGCCTTCTCAGTGGGACAACTGAATGGAAGTAGTGTAGGCACTACCTGGTCTGTGTGAATGACTGTTCCAGAGCAGCTGGAAGGCTACAACTATTTCTTTGAATTACTGTTCTTTGAAGAAAATTTATAGCATTGCTAATCTTGATGATCTGAATGCTCCGACGTAGATGTGGAATAGGTGTGTAATGGTGGCTTTAGCAACAGAAAATGGCTTTGGGAGAGGTAATACTTTGTAGGCAACGGTCCATGGATAGTATGGGGGGAGGACATATAGGTCCGCATGTTGCTTCAACCCTCCCACTACGTATGGTTGATGATTTATCAAGAAGGAACCAGGTCGAAGATGCACACTACCTTGCACGAGACGGCGAGAGGCGTTGTGCCAACGATCCTGGAGAGTCTTTCCTTCCTAATACTTCTTACCTTTGTGACTTGCGTCATGATGTTGATGAAGCCGCTGTTCCGGCGGTTGAACCTGGCGCTGTTTCAAGGTGGAGGATGAAGGACAGAGTAAGAATCTACAATTATTCAATTATGATCAAATTATATTGCATGTATCGATTGCTTACTTGAAGCTTTTCTTGTTGCAGCTAGCTTAGGTAAGTGCATCAGTACATGGACCTAATTCTTCATCATGATGAAATTGTCGGGACACAGAGAGTGGCTAGTTACCCTATCGTGCCTTAATTGGATGAGGATGTGGAAGATTGTATTATTGATTATTGAGCTGCAGAAAATCTCTGTTGCTGTGGGCAATCACTGCCGTCACTGGTTTTTTTTGGTTGTGGGGCAATTACTACGTCTCTGATTTTTTTTGGTCGATGACACTGGGAGAGCTGTTTAATTGCTTTTTACTCGCAGATCCCTGGTTCAATATTTTCACGCACTAAAGTAGGATCCTTTTCTGAAATTGCTTGAAGCAGTTCTCATCATGCGCGAAATTTCACTCGGTCTTGACGTTTCACTTGTGGTTCATGATAGATGAAAACAGGGTGGGTGGCGTTGTGTCTGTGCTTGAATATTGGAGTGGACCCGCCAGATGTCATCAAAATCTCGCCATGCGCCCGACTGGAATGTTGGATAGGTAGTGAATGTGCTGTATGTTGATGATTTGCCTTTTTGACTCTTGTCTTTTGCGCAAATGCCTCATCATCTTCAAAATCATTGTTAACCATTCATGATGTTTTTACCCGAGTTCTAGGGTTCTTCTTGATTTCATTTCGTTTTTGGTTGCTACTTTTAATTTGTGAATTTGGTAAATGAACTGGTGCGGTGTTTTGAATTTAACGACATCTCAAGATTCGTTTGCTGAAGACACATGAAAGCATTTATCACGAGCTGTTGTGATTTCTTCCCCTTCGATTTTAGAGCACCGCATAATATACTTCCCGATTTGCAGACCCATTCTCAGCTGCATCTGCAAAAGCGTTAGAAGCAATTGGGAAAAACCTGCAAGCCCAGTACGAGCGGTGGCAGCCCAGAGTAAGTAGTGTAATCTGATTCCGTATTTTGAATTGGGCAATTTGAGTTTATATATGTAAAGAAAAAAACTCTATTTTTGCCAATCGACTGAGCTACTGGAAGTGAAGCGTTGTATCTTGCATACTTGAAAGTTTTTGCCCCTCAATGCAAAGGTTTTGTCCCTCAATGGAAAGGTTTTGTCCAGAGCGGAATATCTGTTATGCTAGGTATGTTGCTTGTCTAGAGAGTGATAAGTGCTGATCCATCATGTAATTTAATTACTGGTCACTTGTATGTGACTCCGGTTGCAGGCCCGATACAAGGTCTGTTTAGATCCTACTGTTGAAGAGGTCAAAAAGTTATGCCTAAGTTGCCGGAAAAATGCGAAGAGCGAAAGAGTGTTGTTTCACTATAACGGCCATGGTGTTCCGAGACCAACAATCAATGGGGAAATATGGCTTTTCAACAAGGTCGAGATACAACTTATTACTGCACTTCTTTTTTATACAGTTAGATTATGACTTCTGGTTATGTCCATTTCTTTGATTTTAAAGCCTCGAAGCTTTGTGACTATTTCGCATTTGGAGGATAAATTAATATGTGTTATTTCTTGCAGAATTTCACTCAGTACATACCACTCTCGGTTTATGAACTGGAGTCCTGGCTTGGAAATCCATGCATTTATGTGTTCGATTGCTCAGCAGCTGGCATGATTGTGAATGCGTTCTGTGAGGTATGCTGTTCTGGTTTTGTAACGTTCAGTACTCCTAGATTTTTTCAGATATAATCTATATAGCTTATGTGACATGTGATGCCAAGAATGGTCACAAATCCCCGTCGGAGATGTGGTTATGAAAATGTTAACGTCGATTTTGTGCCTCCCAATTTAGGGTGATCTCTGAAGTTACTATATCTTGTTTGTAGTTCTTTCCTAGTAGTCATTTTTATTTCAGTCTGAAGATTTCTGTTAGCCTTGCAAGAACTTCATGGTGACTTCTTGCAGAATTCTTGCGAAATATTAGAGACTGATTGCGTGCATAAATATCGGTTTGAAACAGCGGCCTGAGTGGGGTCTTGGGGGCACGTCCTCGAGAGATTTGACTGCCGCAATGAAGGACTGCATCTTGTTAGCGGCATGTGGAGCAAATGAATCACTTCCTCAAGATACGGAGCTGCCAGCTGATGTCTTTACTTCCTGTCTTACTACCCCGATCAAAATCGCTTTAAGATGGTAATTTCTAGACCTGGAATTATAGATACAAATACTTTGAGTCTCAGCAATGATTTTTTCCTAATGAACGTCGTTACTTTCTGTGAGATGGGATCTTAATCGGGATTTGGCTCCCTCTTCTTCAATTATGCACCCCATTTTCACTTGAAAGCTTCTCATTATTTAGTGATTCTGTTCACTGCTGGATCTGCATTTGAGTCACAAGTGACGTGTTTCTCTTGTTTCAGGTTCTGTCCTCGGTCTTTACTTCCTTTGGATCCCGATCTGATAGACCAGATTCCCGGACGTCAAAACGATCGGAAAACTCCTTTGGGGGAGCTGAATTGGATATTTACAGCTATAACGGACACAATTGCGTGGAATGTGCTCCCGCGAGGTGAGCAGTTAGTAAATGTTTTTTTTTGAATTATTGAAAGTCCATGATGCTCTTTATTGGATAGACCGCATCCTACAAGGTCTAGTTACAATGTCTTCCGGCAGACAATTTTTTTGGGATGTGACATGAGTGGTCGAGACTTTACTAGCTTGTACCCTTTACTGACTGAAACCTTTATTATTTGCAATTCAATGATTCAGAACTGTTTCAGCGGTTGTTCCGGCAAGATCTTCTTGTTGCCAGCTTGTTTCGGAATTTCTTACTGGCTGAACGCATTATGAGGTCTGCCAACTGCTCTCCACAGTCATATCCTCGACTGCCTCCCACACATCAGCATCCTATGTGGTATGTAGTTTGTTTCTTTTGCACAAATGCTTTGTAGATGTTTATGCTGTGAATGGTAATCTGGGATCGTTGAACTTGAAAACGTTGTCTTTGTTTGACTACCTGTGAGAATTCTTTTCAAGTTATTAGTGAAAGATGAACGTGTTCTAATAAATTGGAGATTTTGTTGCTATGTATCTTTAAAGTTGCTAGGAAATAACTTGATTTTGGTACGGCAAGGAGCTTCAAATCATTGCTTGAACCTTTCTAGATGAAATTAATCTCGTGCAATTTTTGTTCAGGCATGCATGGGATATGGCCGCTGAAATCTGCCTTTCACAGTTGCCAAAACTGTTGAGTGACCCAGAAGCTGACTTTCAGGTATGCAGCTCTTTGTTGTTCAGAGTTATGCCCCTATTTTACGGAATGAAGTCTTTCTTGCGGACTTCAGGTCTGTGTTCGTATCTGTTATGGTACGCGCACACCTCAAGATTCAGAGGTTATAGTAACCATGTGATCTTACACACAAATTTGTTTCCTTGTTCTTATGGAAAGTGGTATATGGTTTTATTTGTTTATTTTATTCAGCAGATATTTTTTAAGATTAAGGTTAACCCTGCTATTCTTTTGCCTGTGTTGCAGCCAAGTCCGTTTTTTACGGAGCAGTTAACAGCTTTTGAGGTGTGGTTAGAGCACGGTTCTGAAAGGAAGAAGCCGCCTGAGCAGCTTCCTATCGTCCTGCAGGTAATGTATCGTACAGTACCCGCAAATCTTATTAATGCTCGGATTTTGGTGTTCTTGGATGAACTGTCACGGAAAGTTGCTATTTGACTTCTAAGACCGTGTTCTGTTTGACATTGCACCGGCGAACATTTGTATGTGTGTTTCATGGGTGTAAAACTGACTGAGAAAGTTACCGTTTTAAAAAAAGTGATATAGAGATTATAGCACTTCCATGGTCTTTATAACGCTGCATAATCAGATTCAAATAGACCATAATTTTTCGAATTGGTATGCTGGTCTCCTAGTGTTATGTCAGAGTTGGGGTCTATTATATCCCTTGTGATGAGTGATGCTATTGGATGCGACTTTCCAGGTGTTGCTGAGCCAGTCCCATAGATTCCGAGCCTTGGTACTCTTGGGCAGGTTTTTGGACATGGGAGCGTGGGCTGTGGATTTGGTAACGAATTGGTCCTTATTTCTTCTTGAAATCGTACTGCATGTCTTTTTTGCTTAATTAGCGTGACTACTTTTGAAGAGGATTTCTATCTAGGTTGGAGACTTTATCTCTTTTACCCAGTTTAGCGTGAATCAATTGCATTACTTTTGGATATACATTGACCCTTCTTGGTGTTCTTTTGGCCAAGATCAGTCAAAGTCGTGTTAATGTGGTTTTGGGTTTTTGTTTGACCAGGCGTTATCTGTTGGAATATTTCCATATGTTCTCAAGCTGCTGCAAACAACGGCAACCGATTTACGGCAAATTCTTGTATTCATTTGGACAAAGATTTTAGCTCTTGACAAGGTATGCTTTTCTTTAGGTTTCAATGATGTGTTGCTTGAGGGTGGTATCGTTTGGAAGTCTTAACATGCATATGAAGTTTTAATGGGTTGCTCTGATCGAACTAGAATACTCTTACTTTGTAACACGTAAAAGAGTAAAGACGAGAGGTCAAAGAGTACGCAGCCTCCCTCCTTGTGGTCGCTACAAGCAGTCGCAGGTCTGATTAATGACTTGTCGTTATTTTAAGTCTGGCAGCTTCAGAATCCGACTGCTTCTCCTGCATGTTCGAAATGATATGATTGTTTCCTATGTCCGCGTGCCAAGCAACGTGTGGAAGTCTTGAAGCATGCAAAAAGTTGATTATATGTGAATGTGAACAGTTTTCTGAAGCCTCAATGGAGCTGGACCCAAACAAATTTAAAAATAATGTATAATTATTCGATCTGAAATTTTAGGTTCAAATGAACTCCGTTCCATAGTTTGGTTTCATGCATGGGGTTTCCTCTTGATAAACTTGGTAGAAAATCTCTGACTCTTGGTATTTTTCAATTTTGGTGGACCTTGTTGCAGTCGTGCCAAGTTGATCTTGTCAAAGACGGTGGTCATTCGTACTTTATCCACTTTCTGGAGAGTCCCGACATCCATGCAGAACAGCGTGCTATGGCTGCATTTGTTCTAGCAGTTATAGTTGATGGCCACCAACACGGGCAGCAAGCCTGTATAGATGCTGGACTGATTAATATTTGTCTCTCACACATACAAGCAGCCTCAAACATGCAGGCTGCTCCAAGTGCCCCACCGGCTGAACCGTTGCTTCTTCAGTGGCTTTGTCTTTGCTTGGGAAAGCTTTGGGATGGAGTTCCAGACGGAATAGCCAGAGCGTTGGATTTGGATGCACCAGCAATTCTCGGAAAAGTTCTTTCTGAGCCGCAGCCTGAGGTGAGCGCACATGGTGTTTCTGCTTTTCTTTGTATTTTCTTTTTTGTGTGTATTTAGTCCTGTTATGTCATTTTATTGCTCTTTCTCCAGGATCATCTGGCAATGCAGATTGGCTTATTTCAGGGGGTTTTCACGAAAGATAGTTGTTCTGATGTCCATTTTGTATTCTCTAGTACGAGTCCATATATTTGGGTTTTCACTGTTCAGGGCTGTTTTCGATTTTTGAGTATCTGATGTATCGTCTCTTCCAGGTTCGAGCTGCTGCTACGTATGCACTGGGTACACTTGTGAAAGTTGGAGTAGACGGACTTTCTTCGGGAGGTGCTGATGATGAGGTGGACGAAGAGACCCTAGCTGCAGAGCAAAAATTAGCAAGCCTTTTATTGAAAGTTTTGTGTGATGGAAGCCCTCTTGTTCGAGCTGAGCTTGCTATAGGTGAGATTACGCGCTGTCGTTGCTATCGGAGTATTTCTCCTGCGGTGAATGATATTTTGGCATGTGTTGCTACCTGTATATCACGGTTTTTGTGATTTTACGTTCGTATGAGGATGAGGTAATAGCTAAAACGAACTTTTTTAAGATTGCGTCTCCAATCGTTTAGCGTGTCACTCTCTAACATTTGAATACTGAGTCATTCATTACGTTCATCTCATTTGAAGCTTTTTCTGATTAGCCAGTAGGAGATCCTTCTGTGTAGTACCTTGTATTTTTGGCCACGAATTTTGTAGGAAAAGGAATTGTTGTTCATTAAATCATGAAAACAGAATCACAAGGTCCTAAGTACCTTTTTTGTTGATTTGGCATTGCTGTGTTTGTTAGTTTCTCTCTCTATCTATTTGTTCATTTGATTCGGCTGTTTTTGTTTTCTAATATTACTAGCTTTGGCTAATGTTTTTGTTACAGCAATGACTCGCTTAGCATCCAGTCACAACAGGATGTTCCGACAGTCTGCTGCAGCTTACTTAAGACCTCCATCGCATTCAGCAGTTTTGCCCGCTTATGGAACAGGTTACAGGAACCCAGGGTACCTTTACCCAACGCAACTCGTGTATGCCGGTTCACATCCAGATTCAGATCAGGGCCTTCTGAGTTTGGATGGAGGGACACCCTACCGACCAGTAATGCGCATTGTCCGTAGCAACGGGTCTTTGGCAGGTTCACCAGGTAGAAATTAATTGGTAACCTGGATCCGTACAATATCGATGCCTGGGTCTTCGATAGGAGGGATTGAGTGCGGTGAAATGCCATGATAGTATGGTGGTTAGTAAGATCTGATCTTGAAAGTAAAATGCTATTAAAGACGATTGTAGTGACATGAATATGTGGACTATTGCTAAGCACAATTCAATCACGTGGGCTTTCAATTTTCTTTGTGATTGTGCTATGAGATCCATCTTTTCTTTAGTTTTTTTGCTGTTCTCATAATACATTCTCGTTGGTTACTGGACTTCAGGTTCTGCTGGGCACTCCCCTTCGTCTGATAATCCGGTGCTTGGAGATTCCAACGGTGCTGCCTCCATTAATGGAGGAACTCGGCTGTGGCGGCGATCAGAGGAAGGCAGCGTTTATGTGCAGTGCATTATGGCTGCTTATGCTCTGGCTCGAGATCCTTTCCCTCGCGTTGCTAGTCTGGGCCTTAACGTTTTAAAGATAGGTGGATTTGAGTCAGCTCAAGTTGTGGCAGCCTCAAGGTCTAATGGGGGCGTCCTCAGTTACCCACGAAACCCACCTGTGGCAGCACTTCCTCCTACTCCTATGCCTGGTGTAATGCATCGATCGACTTCTTGGGTGTCATCTTCTTCAGGTTAGTAACTTACACTTCGTAATACTTGTTGGGAATGTTTGGTTCTAACGCAGAATGAAACTTTACTTGGTTTAAAGTATTGCAAGGTACTGAAATGGGTATTCTATGTCTGTTTTAATTGTTCTTTAATGAATCATTTTGGAAGACATATGGTTTAAAATAAGCTTTTAACGCCAAATTTTTCATTTTGGGCAGGAAATCTCGCAAGCACTTGGCGAATCTTAACACCACCTCCTAGCCCTCCCACGCGACCAGCATTTCTTGCAGGTTCCACCAGCAGCCTTAGACGTGTGGCATCTATGGATATCTCCGCGGCATTGAACGGAACTTGGGATGCTTCTAGATCTACTGTGCGAATTGCTGGTGATATTATTGCCCATGCCTCAACTCCAGGTCTTAATACACTGACATCTGGTCTAGCTGATGCAGCTGGGATGATTACTTCTGGACTCTCAGCAATCACTTTGGAGTCTGGTTCAAGTGGGCCTCAGTTGCCAGAATCAACTATTTATAAGTGGAGTTGTGGACATTTTTCCCGGCCATTGTTGGAGCCATCCCACGATGACGAAGAAGAGATATTAGCTCGTCGGGAAATGAGAGAAAAAGAGGCGCTCATTGGCATTGATAGATGTCAACATTCAAGTAAGTGTCTTCATGTCACATTACAGTTTTTTTCTTTGTCGGAGTGTAAATACTCTCGGTGTTGTCTCTGGGGCAGCACATGGAGAGAAGTACTTGAACTCAGAGAACATGAGCCTGCATTTATTGTCTAGTGTATCTGAAAGATTTTGCAGCTAAGCAGAGTAGGTTCTCATTTTTCCTTCATAATCTGCTTCTTTCTCGTACCTTCAACCTCCCCTAATTCTACTGTGGCGTGCTTTGGGCCCCAGTTTTATTGTTGTAGGACGTAAGTCCAGTGAATGTCTGGCGTTCCCCGGCTTATTGTTGTTCGTCGCATTTGGTGCAGGTGTAAGCAAAGTTACAGATCAGATTGGCAGTCAGGATACTGAATCTGAATTCGGAACCAAAGCAGTCCTTATGCACCCATTCAAACCTCTAGTCTGTATTGCAGACGACAATGAGACTATAAGGTATTCTTACTCTGGAGGGTCCTTATAATCTGTAGTACCTATGACCTGATCTAAAAGCAGACATCAATCTGGAATGATTTTAGTCCAATGCATGAAGTAATGTTCATTAGTTTTGTTTCTGCGCATTAACTTGGTCTACAACAGTACAATCAGAAACTCTTGTTCCGTTGATAGCTGCTCCTCTGAAGTTGCCGTTCTGGAATTTCTTTTGCAGGATATGGGATTATGATGCAGATGATGTGGTAAACACCTTCGAGAATCATAATAATGCAGACAAGTCGATTTCCAAGCTTTGCTTGCTGAACGAGTTGGATGATAGCTTACTGCTTGTTGCCTCAAGTGAGTTGTTTGTCTGCTTACTATGTGTACTGATTCTGTTGCGTGTGATCTCTCAACATTATATGAGTTAGTTTGCTGCTTATGATGTAATCAATCAATCCTTTTTGTCGTTTTGACATATCGATTGATCTAGCAACGTCTCTTTGCAACTGTAAATAGATTTTTATGAGTGCCCGCATTTCTTGAATGTGAACCCTGATATTCAACTGTTCAGTGTTTGTTGTAGTTGGCCTGTTTTCAACTTCCTAGGTTGTCCGGATATTGATGTGCGATGCCTATCAATACTACGCCTATTTGTTGGCTGTTGGTAAATTTTTTTACTGATTGTATCTCTTCTTTGCAGGTGATGGAAGTGTAAGGGTTTGGAAAGACTACACTCAGAGAGGCAAGCATCGTCTGGCTACATCATGGCAGGCTGTGGAGGGTCACGGGCCTGGTGCACGAGGAATCAGTGCTGTGGTAGATTGGCAACAGATGACGGGGAACTTGGTAATACATTACGTAAACTCTTCCATCACCATAGAGTGGCTCAGTATCTGCCTGTATCACTGAATTATTTGCCATGCTCTTTCATAGAATTTCAGGCACTAGTCTAGAGGTGGGTATGCTTTCAGGTCGGTTGTTTATGCTCACATTTGTTCTGCTTGTAACATCTCAAGTGAATGTCTTTCAACTGTGTCGGCCATTTTAAAGTACATCAGGCTTGTATTATCTTAAAATCATAACCATGTTATTTTTCGGATTGCAGTATGCAACAGGACAGATCTCCAGTATCATGGTGTGGGATCTTGATCGGGAGCAGCTAGCCTCCAGCATCTCTACTCATTCAGATAGCGCTGTGTCTGCTATGGTAAGTTTGACCGAGCAGATAGTAGAAATGGATTCATCAGTGCTTTCAAATTAAAAAAGTTCCCATGATATAAATATCTTTTTTAACTTGGTTTTTTTGACGGATCTGGATGATTAATACTAACTGCAATTGGAAATGTATTTACGCGAGTTGCTTTTTAAATTTATTTCAGTAGACTAATTTTTTATCCCGGATTGCATTCCAGGCTGCTTGTCAGACTCATAATTCTCGTGTGATTACGGGCTGTGGAGATGGCTCTGTTAGGGTGTACGATATACGCTCTCCAGAATCGTAAGTGCTTCAATATTTAGCCTTAAGGAAGATCTCGTTCTCTACAAGGTCTTTGTTGTCACCTATTTTCTTCTGATTATCCTGGTGACAATATTTACTGCGGCTAGCAAATGTCATAATAGTCTACTTCAAATGACTGAATGTGGGCAATGGCGTCAAATAATTTGTTGTCAATTTGTTCAGGCCTCTAGAAGTTTTACTCTCATACGGTAGTAACTTTAAAATGCACAAACTTGTTTGCACACAGTAAATGTTGCAATTGGTGTGATTTTGACCTATTTTGTAGTACCAATTCCTTGTTAATTATGTATGCAGGCTTGTTTGTGCGATGAAGCCACACACAACAAAAGTTGTGGGTCTTGATTTTCAACCTGGAGCGGATCATACCAAGGTGATTATCTACTGAGCCTCCTAATGATGCTCTTACAAATTCTGATTCTTTTTCTTTTAATATTGTGACTCCACATTTGATGGCTGGACTGAGTCTGTGTGTTAAACGACGTGTGATGCATTCCGTTACGTTCATTGGGATGCCAGGGACCAGATCAAAATGAAGTTCTTGGGATGTTGCTCATGTTAGTCTAATTTGACAATGTAAAGTATATTTTCCCATACTCAATAATTTTGTAGTGTCTTTCTATTAATGGAAATAATTTGGGCTATGCAGATGATCTCAGCATCACAGGCCGGAGATTTGAAGATGCTAGACATCAGAAAGAGCTCAGCACCCTATCATGAGGTAGAGGCACACAAGGGCAACTTGACCTCCATGGTCGTTCACCGGTATGCACCTGTGATTGCCACAGGGTCTGCCAAGCAGTTACCGGTAATCAAAACGTTCAGTACGAGCGGGGAGCAACTGAGTTTGGTCAAATTCCACCACAGCCTTTTTGGCCGAAGAATTGGTCCTGTCACGTCCTTGTCTTTCCATTCTTACAACGTATTTCTGGCTGCGGGAGCCAGTGATTCTATGGTTTCCATCTATGCCGGGGACAGTATTCAGGGAAGATAATATTTTTTCCCTTCGCTATCTGCATTCGAAGTTCACCAACAGAAGCAGCACATGTGTAAGGAGAGGAGACTGCCTCGCCTCTTCGATCAAAACATGGTCTAGTAAGTCATGGGCAAGACCTTATGTCTAATCTTAGGTGAAGTTGGGAGTAGTGGGGTTGGTTTTTAAGCAGGAAAATATTTAAGGAGTTCTCCCGCCCGAGTTGGAACTGCACCTGACCTTCTGAAGTGCAGTTCCGTGTCTATACATCTCTTTCTATTTCATCTCCTTAGAGGATGATTCTTGCTAGGGAGGGGGGTCTGCACGTCACTCCGTATGTATCTTTGTACATCCATTGATTCTGGCTATAACCGCAATTGCTTCGTGTGTGCTATTACTTGATGATTTTTTTCTGAGCCTAGTGGGTGGGAATTGATCATGTCAGTGGAACTACTACACTGGATTCTATGACAAACTGACATCTTCGTTTGTCTTGTAATTTGATTAGTTATTGGTTAATCACAAGTTCAGCACTGTAATGGGGATGTCCTTGCAAGAGTAACTTCTAGTTGATTGATGTTGCAACTACTGAGCTTTGTACTTTTATTAGCAACATTCTAGGGGAGTGCACCCTTGCTTTGGTCAAATAAGAATCTTGTGGTCCACTATTTCATAGGTGAAACGATAGGAGCGTCAGGACTATTTGCTCACTGGCTACTTGTAGATGTAAAGAGCTTAAGATGGGGTCTTGTACTGTGTTCAATGGATGTTTGATTCTACTGTATGGATGTGATGTCTGGGTCATAGTTTACAACTTTTGTTTCAATGTTATTGTGAAACTTTTCCTCTGAACCGTACTTTATAAGGTAGCAACATTCATAACCGTCTCTGTATCCGTAACTGTCACCTCTAAAATCTTGGGAAGTGAACAGATGTCATTACAAGGATGTACTACAATTGAATATTAGACCCTAGTGATGGTATTAGGTGCATTTATAGTTAGCTCTTTAGAAATTCACAACTTATACTCATAGTGTCCAAATAATTCATTTGAAAGTGCACAAGTATTATTTTTCTCATGTTGGTAGAGTCCAATAATTTGTTGTCTGTCTATTAATAGAAATCATGTTTAAAACCCTTAAAGTCATGGTTATGGGTATTGCTACCTTGACATACATTTTCTTCACTTTGGAGATTTAAACTACTTGATAACATAGATTTTTAGTGGATGATAGGATGAAAAATTCTATTTTGCAATTTTATAATTCAAATGTAGAAAAATATGAATGGACACACAAGAGTTTTAGTTACAATTCCAATCATTCATTCATCCAATCATTCTTTTGATTATTTTCAGAAATTTTGTATGGATTAGAATGTATCCTAAGTTTTCATGCTCCATTTTCTAAATACAAATTATAAATTAAGTACCAAAATTGGATTTTATGAAAATTGCAATCAAGATTTAGTGTTGGTATCATGAAAAATTTGAAGCATTGTAATTTTTGAATTGAATATCTAATTAATGCATTTTTTGGTGTATAAAAAGCATTCCACAAAATTGAAGGAGTAAAAGATTTCTACTCAAAAAACACAAAATAGATATAATTTATTTAGTTTTGTTTGTCCTCAATATAGTGAAAATGAAGCTGTGACTTTTCTTTTTCCAATAAGAACATATTAGCAGTCCACCTAGTCTAATAATAGTAGGAAATATTTAGAAAGTGGCCATTTAACATTCTTGAGATTCCAAGTAAGGAATCCTTTGCTTCCCATTAATCCAAGCTCCTTTCACTATAAATTTTTTTGTATGCAAGCTTACCTATGAATTGTGGACCATTGTAAGTATAGAAGGATCTCGTATCTTCACTTTCCAAGGATGTTATGGCAAATTTGGATGGTCTAAATTTTCAATTTTTAAATCATTGCGAGAAACACCAGTCCTATTTTTTGTTACAATGAGAGTGACGCTTTTGTTATTTGCTATAACTTTGAAGCACAAGTCCAATGAACATGAAATTTCTATGGAACATGTCTAACTTGATGTTAATCAGATCCCTTATTTTTTTGAAATTAAAAAAAATCATTTTGTATTTAAAAATCATTTTTGTTAATTTGTCACAAAGTACAGTTTAGGGGTTTTCACAACATTAGGAGTCCCCAAATTTTATGATCTAGAGTTGAAACTTTCATGGTCTATTTATATATTAGAAAAGCATGTATCTACCAAAGGAAATTTGAAAATATATTATTTTATGTCCTCCACATGAATGCAAACAACACTTCCATTGCGCACAATTTTTGAACATTAAAGATGGTTCTATTATCATTAGTTTCTTGAAATTTCATCTTCATCAACTCTTCCCTAACGGCCAATTTTTAATTATTTTAAAAACATTATTTTCCTATTTATTACAAATTAAAATGTGAAAGTGCCAATTTTCATGAGAATTGGCACTTTTCTAGTTCTCCAACCTAGAGAATTTTTCTACGGTTTTCCTTCCTAGGGTACCTTCTTCTTAAAGGTTTATATATAAAAAATATTTTTCCCATTTTTTAAAATTTATTTTTCTAATTAAATAGTACTCCTGAAAAAACAGGAGTATTATGGAAAACGCTACACAAAACGGACGGTGTTTCTTGCAACGACCCTTTTACACTATTTTCCCAACATGCAACTATGGTAGAATACAACATTCCTACACCAATTCAAAATCCTAAAATCATTTTAGAATGCAACTCCAAATAAATCCATTCACTTTTGAGATGTCATTGAATTCTCAATATATTATACTCCTACTTATAAAATAAACATGTTTAAAATATATCTATAGACAATAATAAGAAACTAGCTAAAAGAATTTGTAATAAATAAATAATAATAAATTTCTAGTTAACTATAGCTCTTTCGCTGATATTTTTCTTGAAAAATTTAATCAACAATACTTGATTTTGGATGAAATTTTTGAAACTACAATATGTACAATGAATCAATTAGCGAAGTATGGTCTCAAAGATTTATGGCTAATTATCTCATTCAATAAAATTTCCATTTCAACCACTTATTGAAATTTAGACTCACATGTGCATGCATACATAGTGATATTCTTGTTATTCCTTCACAAGAATATCCCGTACTTCCTAAATGGTTTGCACTAAAATCCTTAAAAATAAAGAAATTGTAGTAAACTAGGAAATTCATTGGCACAAATTCTCCCTAATCACAACCCTAGAATCTAAGAATGACAATCCAAGAACCAAAGGCAATCTCTCTATGATACATTAGGCCACTAGTGGAAACCCCTTAACTAATGAAATAACATCATGAATAAAAGCCCAAGTAACATTTGGATGCCATTTCAACCACTCATCAGGGAAAGTTAAACTAAACACACAATGTCTTCACCATTGGAGGATTAAGGGCGAAATTTTGCCTCCTCAAATGGGCCTATCAAATTCCATCCCTTCATAATATGTGAATAGGCTCATATTCAGTCATGCTAACAAACTTCCATCCATCCAAAATTTGCAAGCACTCTTCACTTGAAAATCCTATACTGGCAAACACAAGAATATACAATGTTTAGAATACATCAAGGTGCTGTTGCAAATGTTGTTCATGTACACAAAAGTGTCTTCACATACACACAAAAGTTGAGTTTTTCTGGAGTCTCCCCCGATTTTCAACTGCGCTGTCTGTGCGTGAAGGGCCTTGAGAGCCTTGACATCACAACAAGGCGATTGAATTTCTTAAAGAAAAAGACAAGAGCTAGTGTTACCTCATTTGGCAATTGCAGCTGTAGAGAGAGAAGCTGCGCAATCAAAAGGCTCAGAAGCATGAATGGCCACACCCGGCCCTCCAGCGCAACTGCGCACGTCGCCCGCACCGTCGATGGCTTGCAAGCACGAAACGTACTTCTCTCTCAACCCCCGAATCCTGTCCTTCATGCCCTTCTTTCGACACAAACCAGGATTACTAGCATTCTGTAATCTCTTCAATTGCTCCTCGTCCTCGTTGTCCAAATCCTGCACCGCCACATTGCTGGACCGAGTTTCATCGATGACGGGGAGCACCTCCGGATTGGGGTTCGAATTCCTGCCTGAATTCGACTCTGGGGTGCAGTTTGTAGACATGCTGGACGAATTCCTAGTACGAGGTTCTGAGAGTTATTGCTCGCACAAAACTAGCCTTGCGGTTGAATTTGAGCTTCGACTCGGGGACCCACTTGGGATTTGGAGCTTGATCGAGCTGCAATATGCTGCAATGTGACACACTCGTGAGTTATGGTCGACTGGGACGTCGGGAAGACGAGTAATCGATCTCTTCGAATCTCTAGGGCTTGGGACGTGAAGAATTTGAAGAGAGTGAACCTTGTGTCGGTTTAGGGTTTCAGTGCATTTGGCGCAGTTTGAGCTAGTTACCCATCTGAGACCGCTAATCTGTACTGTACATTGTGTCCTAGCCACTTTCTAGAGCTTCGCTAACTTCGATCGTCGTGATTTTGGAGTTGTGGAAGACGGCATTGAACGATCAGAACAAGAGCAAAACGCACAGGAGAAATCCAGTATGGAAATTGGAAAAATGTCCTTTCGCGTCCAAACTCCATTTGTAGTGTATTCTACTGGAGTGTATCTTATTCTATCATCCCTAGACATTTTCTACGGAATTCTCCGAAAACTCCATCGACGGAAATTCGGATTTCTCCTGTTGACGGAAAGCACAGCAACTTGGAATCACAACTGCACAACTGATAGCAGCTAGAAGATGAAAGAGTAATGCACTATGCAGTAGTGTACCTCCATACAAGTTGATCGGTTCACCAGATCGTTACACCAGGTTTCTTCCGGGTTTCGTCACCATGTACTACAGTGCACACATCCAGCACTATAGGAAGATCGATCATCTCCGGATTGCGATTCCCTGATTACAAATTGTCACGAAAGAGAAATTTCTGCCATAAATTTCCCCTGATACCCTCACTTCCTAGTGCAAAATCGATGGGGAAATTCTACAATATACTCCCAAAAGGAATTAAAAGGAAACAAAACAAGGATGTATCTCCCTGTCTCCCTGTGGCTATATGCAGTGATCGATATCCCGCAATCGAGTTTCCAGAAATACAGACACCAGAAGTGGTCCCGGAAGTTATAAGTCAGCTGGTCCCGCGTTGTCGATGTCAACAAGAGTAAAACTAAGTTGAGAAAATTGGAGTAGAACTAAGTTGCGACCCAAGCAAAGCATCTCTCAAGATACAAAGGATGTAACTTACATCGCAACTGAGTTGCACGGGCGGTGAACATTTTCGATAACACTTGCTCTTTTGCGTACAGATTTACATAAAAAAATACCTTCCGGATAAACTTCAGTTTCGCTCAGACCACGAGTTGCACCAACGTGAAGCACGCGGGTCCCGGTGGAAAGGGTCTGACTTGAGTCAATAACATTGTTTACCAATGAAGCAGGGCTCCCTTTTGCATTCTTGAAAAGAGAACTCCTAGAGTGAACAAAATTTTGTTAAAATGGTGGTTTTAAACAAACTTGGCACTTTTATATTTAGACTGTGAATTCCAAAGTATATACCAACCCCTAGACTTTAGAGCTAAAGAAGGAAATGAATGAAAAAATGGTGTGTGGAATACCACCATTTTTATGAAATTTTCCATCTCCTCAGACAACCCCAATCCTTGAATTAACAGAGAAGTCCCTCCAAGGTATCTAGCAAAGCATAGTACCTTCCCTTTCATGAGGAGGACCATTGCTTGGTTATACAATGTTATGAATCACTTTAATTTCAAAGAATCCTTTCAATGGCTAATCCAAAAATCCAAACTCATTGAAGTTTTGGGATGTAGGTAACTACACCAAAGACCAACTGAAATATGCAATTCAACATGCTTTCCATATTGAGAAAGTTATGTGGGATCTTGTTGGTAGTCAAAAGGGGATTCTAAATTATCTTAGAATGGATTTATTGGACACTATATGAATAAACTATGAGTTCTTAAAGTGCTAAAAATAGGTGCTTCAAAAAACAACATTAGACTCTAGTGAACAAATGGAATATTAGTAATGAACAAGTGGCAAAAATTAGTATGGGACTATGGGTCCCTTTTTGACAAGGGTTGGTTTTAGGTGTAGTTACCTTGTGTTTCTCCCAAACTTCCATGTCTAATACAAAGGGTTGGGATTCATATCCGTTGGATCTTAATATTTTATATAAGATGTGAAGAGAATGTATAGAAATTTTTATAGAAACTTTCACTTCATAGATTGTAAGATATGGTTGATCAAAATGGAAAGAGAAGTCTTTTGTGAACTCCAACATACTAAGGTTTCAAACTTTGAATCCTCTTCAACTTAATTAATTTGGGAATTAAGAGAGCCTTGTAGATTAGTAGACTAAGAGTAATATTTTTTATACTAATTTATCAAGGGTGCACCAATTAAATTTTTTGTAGGTTGAGTTATTAT
This sequence comes from Straminergon stramineum, assembly GCA_963920665.1. Lineage (NCBI taxonomy): Eukaryota > Viridiplantae > Streptophyta > Bryopsida > Hypnales > Calliergonaceae > Straminergon > Straminergon stramineum. Next base: position 12,571,605 of record OY987271.1, on the reverse strand, counting down.
TATATTGTAATAATTTCCACTAATAATGAAATTTAGTATTATTTATCCTACCAAGTAATTCACTTTAATTCTCATTTATTTGTCAATTAATGTTCATACTCAATACTCATTTAGTGGAAGGTGAACTATCTTAGTCCAAATTAAATTTTTTGTTGAAAATGGAGTTGACTATTAATTTCATATTGCTCTTTTGTAATGGTAACATTAGCAATGTTATTGTCATTTAGTGTTAGAGTACATGATTCGTGTTGCAAATACTATATTTTATTATTAGTGGAGTTTGGTTAGTGGCATGAAAATCGCACCCATACTAGAAGTACAAATCAATGTTCATTGGAAACTGAATTTTAAAATATAATCTTCGAATTCCATTAATTTTGCTAAGTTTGTTGCACTAGCTAACTTTTGACCTAGTAGTATATTTAGAAATCCACCCGAAAATCCACCCGAAATATAAGTCCTCTAAATATGAAAATCGAGAATCCATTTTCGACATAGATATTTTTTCCACACTTTGAAATTTAATAATTTACTTGTAAAAATTATCCAAAAAATGTATGCAATGATAATCTTGAATTCCCTTTGACTTCCAACAAGATTTAACAAAAAATTTCACAATTCAATAGTTTGATCCCTACACAAATGTTTATTCAGTCCAGTTTCAAGTGCAATATATTGACTTGAAGGTGGATCCCTCCAATTTACCACTTTTTCCTACCGTGCCTATTTACTATAAATTAGATTGTTCAAAATTTCAGATTTTCTTGTTGGCAAGTGAAAGTAGGTTCCCAATGCACCAAAGACCTTGATATTCAAATACCGTATGCCAAAGTTATTAAGAGTCAACGATTTTCTTGGTAGATGTTCTAAAATTGTTTCTTCAACATACGTACATATTGATTGTGTGGATGTACGCAGAGTGATGATTTCGGGTGTACCCAGCTCATAGGCTGTGTTGAATTACTGTCACAACAGCTTACAAATAGAAACTCTTGCAGCAGCCTGGTGAGGTGGCGATTGTTGATTGGATTGTGGCTTTGCCATTATTTTGCGCACGTGCCGGACTCGTGCGAAGCCTTTAATAATTCAAATTCAGTTCTGGATGGCCTCTTCTCCACGTGGCAATTGTCATCGCGCCACGTGTTCTCTTTTCAGTTAATTATCAAAAAATCCTTCTTGTCTGTTTGTCAATACCAAGCTCATACACGAGGACCATCTTTTTAACGGCCTTTAATGCTCACCCGGTAAATGCCCAAGACCATTTTTTGAGCTTTAAAAAATTTGCTATAAATTGTATAAAAATCCATCATTTTGATAAGTTGCATCAATTTTTTATATTTGTAACCGAACAATTTCAAGCTAGACAGATTAGAGACCATTAATATGAAAAGAAAACACAACAATATCACTTATGGATTGAAAGGTTATAATGTTTGATCATGAGCATGTTAAAATTGCAAAAGTGATTTGAAGTCTTTCAATCCTCTTTTCACATGTCAAATCTAAAAAGTTGGTCACCAAAAAAACATGAGGTTAAAGGGCCTAACATGCATAGCCCCAATCAATTTATAGCTTCTCAAAATTTGTGCTACAATTTTTTCCAATGAATTTTCAATGTGATTCTTTCTCCAATATCTAGTGTATTTGAGGCTCATTTCCAAGTATCACCAACACTATGGAAAGTCAAGATTGCAATTGACACCCTTATACACAATCTTGAATAGAAAAATCATAATTTCAAAATCAAATTTTCAATGCTAAAACTAGACTTGAAAAACATAAACTACTAAAAATAGCAACTTTGTCAGGTTTTATGTAACTTCAAAGTATTGTCAATACCAAAATTTGGTGCCTCAAGCATTTAAGTTAGTCGTTTATTGAATTGTTTTGGATTTTTTGAAAATGAAACCCAATTAATGAGCAAGTAAGGAAAGAAGTAATTTGAGCTATACTTTTTGTGGTAAATGGCTGAATGCATAGTCATTTGTTTTTAAACTTGGAAAAGTAAATTTTTGAAGCACATCATAATTATGGTGAAGTTTTGTCTTTCAACATTTTTAGAAAAAAACATTTGTGCAATTTTGCCAATATATTGCAAAATGGGTTGAAAATACACAAGAATTATTTTAACCCAAAAGCTTCTAAGTCCATCTTTTATTTTTATTATTATTTATTTATTTATATATTTATTTATTGACACAAAGGAAACTTCATGCTCATCTTTAAGAAAATTCTAAAGTGGAAGGTAGTACTTGATGATAGAAAAGACAAAATTGCTAAGAAATAACTTTGGCAAAAAATTGACAATTATCAATCCCAATGGTGAAAGTATTCTAGTAAGTAATATATATCCAATGTGTTACTTTTCTCTAAAAAATTGCAAAATTGAGTATTGAAAAACAACCTCATATGTTTTTAGTACCTTCATTGCTTGCAGAATAAAACTCTATGTTAGGTTCATGTCATTTAGTCAAAAGCAAATGGTTGAAAGGCTTTCGGGTAGGTATCTATCTACTTAACCAATTAAAATGAAATAATCTATTTCATTTTACACTATTTTACCTCAATATTTCATGTTGAATATTTTAATAAAGTTGTAAAATCAAATTCAGCCTATGCTAGAAATAGGAATATTTAGTCAATTTTTGTTTTCTTACCATGTAATTTTTTTTTCTAAAATATCAAAATCTATTTATTTAGTTTTTGCCAATCCTTATAGCTAGGTACGGTATATTTTTAGTTGCTTGCTTTGACATTGAAATTAAAAACCTGATTATAACTTATGCAATACTTATTGCAACAAGGCTTCTTACATGGAGTATGATGAGTAGGACTTATCCTAATAATTTTCTACAAAAGTTTCAAAATGTAAAGTAAATAGACCTTGGCCGAGTTCTCAAAATGCTCAAAGTCGGCTCTATAGTCTTTTAGGCAAGTTAACTTCTATTTGAAGGATGCTAGTGTTCGTTGAACTAAATTTGAAAATTTGATTAGTCTCCTAAAAAATACTATTGATATGTATCTTTTCGAAATTTTGATGTAAGGTATTGTCATGTATTTCTTTTACATGAATTAAAAAAACCCTATTGAATTCTTGTATCAAATGTTATGCTACCCCCAAAGCTCAGTGCAAAATTCTTACTTTAAAAGAAGTCAAACTTTGTTAATTATTCCGAATTGAATTAAAAAAGGCATTTTTTTCAAACTTCAGACACATTGACATTGTAAGATATACAATTTAAGTTTTTGAAAGATTTTTGACATTTTTGGAATTTTTGGCTTTATGAATTCACCCATTATATTCTAAGAAATAAATTCCCTTGGTGTACAAAAAATCATCAAAAGTTGGTTAATGTATCATTGGTTTAGTTTTGACCTCTTCATATTGTAGGTTCATTAGAATATTTTAACCTGAAATGGATGTTCATGCCCAATAAGTGGTAGATGGATAATTTTCAAGATTACTATAAAAATGAAAAATGTACCCATTTGTCCAAAACCAAATCATTTTTGGCAAAGTACTTTCATGATAGGTCTCATCTTTTCAAAATTAAACTTCTCTCTTTCTTTCAAGATATATTACTAAGTGGTCAAGAGTCTCGACCTTAAGTAGAGCAAAATTCTCACTCCAAGAAGACTCAAAGTTTGTCGACCATGTCTACAAGGTTGGAAGAAATACATTTTCTAAGTTCAAACCTTATTATCTTTCATTTCAAATGGTCAAATGGGATGAAATCTATTTTATACATTTTCATATTGGTCTAATAGACTTTAGCATAATTGAAGTTCAAAAAAATAGATTTATTTTCAATTTTGGTTGATGCCCCCCCCTAGTAAATGGCAAGTTTTTGACGATGTTTAATAAAACTACTCTTAGTCAAGTGATTTAAGATAGGAATCCACCCACATGGTGCTAATGATTTAGTTGAGTTTGAAATCATAACCTCTATGCATGCATTTTTTATTTCCCCATTTGTTGTGAATTTCCCAATTATGATCTCCCAAATCAGAAGGATGCAACTCTATCATCAAGTTAGTCATCCAAAAATGATCAAATTTTTAGATGAGTTTCAATTCCATCTTAGAGATATTAATAATTGAGATTTTCCTTCTATTTCATACCTACTTCTACCTAATAAATTTTTTTTTAAATAAAAATTAAGATTAAATTTTTTTTCTAAACTCTCAACTCAATATCCCACCATAAAGATTTAAACCTCCAAACTTTGTAATGCAAAAAATTGAAGTTAAGAAGGTTCAAAGTCAAATAATCTAGTCCCACAATGTGAATTTTTTTTTTAAAAATTTCACTTTAAATGCAAAATATCTTGCAATCTTCGAGATCAAAATTTCTGAAATTTATTCCACGCATTATGATACTAGTTAGGTCTAAGAACCTCAGGTTAGATGTCCAAAAAATACAATTTTTCATTTTTTCATTTTTTTAACTCTTGGCAGTAGAAATGGCACTTTTGAGTGTTATTTGGCTAAAAAAGGCCTTGGTCCTACAGGGATTTAAACCTTGTCAGGATGCTACAGACCTAGAAGGCTTGATGGATGACTTCACTATTAACTATAGAAATAAAGAATGCACCTATTGGTACAATAATCATAATATTTTTGTGACTACATTGATTAGTGGCCACATCCTTCCGAGATTAACATACAAGGATCACACACCAAATTTTTTGACAATCTCAATAAAGAATTGTTCACTAGCAAGAAGACAATTACAATTTCTAAGCTCATTGAAGAATCTCCAAAGTACTCTAACCCTTGATGTTTGTGGGAGAAAAAAATGAATGAAGATCATCCATTTTTCGATAAGAAAATGAACTCTGTGACTATTCGTTTGACTTTCTCGCTTCAACAACGTTTAAGGTAAAACAACCCATTACGGAACTTTTGCCCATTACGGAACTCTATGAATGAGCCCTTTACAGTTTTCTTTTAATTATTGAGATTTGGGCCACATTCAATGTATTAGCTAACTAGAATGGAGTAATTAGTGACTCCAATAGGAACTTTCAGTTTTTTAGTGTTAGTTCATTGCACGAAGTGCCTTTTTCAGGTCTTTTGTGTTAGAAAATATTGTGACTGTAATAGGTAAGTAAGATGAGTGTTATGGATCAGTTTTTGTTGGTTTTGGGGTAGTCTACAGGCTGTGATGGGATGAACACTTAAAAAATTCATAACAAATTCACACTTTGTCAAAAAAATATAATTTCAAATGCTCTCGCCATTTCTGTCACTCGACTTTCTCTGGAAAAAAAAGTAGAAAATTTCAGGAATGACAAGAGGGCAAACCCCCCATTTGGTCCGTAATGGGCTGTTTTACCTTAGTTGTCTATTTGTAGAAAGGGGCACTACTAGCTTAAGCGCTATTCAAGCTACCGTTATTTAACGGAACGCCAGCAGACACCCTTTCACGCTTACATCCTGCTGCAGTTTCTTTTTGGAGACGATGGATTTGGCAGATTTCAGATCACGCATTGAGGTTGCAGACGAATTTTGTTTCTTTGTTATTGTTTTTGTCAACACAAATTGAAGAATCGATTGCAAAAAAAGAAGAGAAAACAAGGCGACTGTGAGTGTTCCACACTTAACCCTAATTTGTTGAGCCACATGCCTTTGGAGATTCATTAGATTTCCCGTGTAATCTAGAGAAATTTTTTACTTTGACATTTCCTACATTGCAGCAGTGGCTGTTCGGAACAAAAGATGGAGTCGATTCGGAAGTCCATTTTCAGCCCGTCGTCACCATTGCAGTCGCCTTCACCGTCTACTGGCGCTGCTCAGGACACGGCTTCGATGCAGATGGAGTTCGAGGTGGAGGAGGAGCAGGTGACTTTGGTGTCTTCCTATCAGCTTTCTTTCTTTCTTTCTTTCTTTTTTGATTGCGTGACAGTGTTAACCCTAATTTAGGGTTGCATTTACTGTTAGTTGGAAATTGCAGCTGCCTGAGGAGGTTGATGCGGCCATTCGATAGCTCTAGGGTTTGATTACAAGAATTAGGTTTACTTCAGTAGTTTGAGTAGCTTACTGCTACGCTTGAATTCCAGCCTCTTTCCCGTCCATTAATGGGAATGTAGCTATGATAAATAGCTTTGCTGATTAGGTCATTGGTTGGGAATTCGCTTCCAAGCAGGTTGCTAAGGGGTTTGTGATCTAGAAAATTAGATCTAGAGGGAGAGAATTAGGGTTTGGATGAAGGGCAGGGCCAATCAAGGCTGGATAATTGCATGGCGGATGGTTTTTGATTTTATGGAAAATGTAAGGAGTCTAAATTTGATTTGGTCGCATCGAGAATAGCTTGAATATTGAAATTTATCTGGAGCTCTTCGAGTTTCTCAGAAGCCAGTCAGGTCAATCTTTGGAACGCCCCGTCGTCGCACTAGTTCTTGACTGGAGAATCATATGAGAGACAAACTAGAACCTCGTCAAACAGTTTCGAATTGGTGTTATTGTCTCTCTAATTACCAAAGTCTGGCAGTCTGCGAAGCCTGTGTGGTCCTGGCATGAAGCAGAGGAAAAAATTCAGTTGAGATGGGATTCTGGAACTATGAATGGGACAGGTGTTGACAGGGTTGAGATTAATCTACGCGGACAAGCTGAACGACGCTGAGGACTATTTTCACACGCTGAGGACAGACCACGCCCGCTTCAGCCTGCACCATGCCGAAGTGGTTACTTTTGTGGCACTCATGTCACATGATGACGATGACATTAACTTCGCCATCTCGCTTCTCCAAGCAACCGAGGCGCTTGCGTCTGAACAAGAAGTTAAGTAAGAACCTGGTTGCGTGACTTTCACTGGGTTGTCTTATTAGACAGGTGTGGCCTGCTTGACATTATAATAGACTTCTAATTTGATGTCTGATTTTGAGTTAACTGGTTATCAAATATGTTCAGATAACCTTGAATATTTGAAGTATTTTTTAAGAATATGCTTGTATAATAGCCAAGCTGTCTGTTAAACATCTTGTGAAACAAACTAGACATCGAGTCTGTCTGTCTGGGAAGACAACCCTGAACCTTCATCTGCATTTACAAGACATTTTGATGCCAGTATTGTTATTATGCATTGTGTCACTGGCTAGTGGTTGACGATCCTCCTTCCAATGAAATTGCAGGTATCGCACTCACAGCAACATAAAGAAAGTGAATGAAACTGTGAACAGCATGAAATCCTGGGCTTTGGGGAAGGCAGTGGCAGTCCTGGAGAAATCAGGGTTTGAGAAAGCTGCTGCCCTGGGCGACAAACTGAAGCAAAAGGAAGAGGATCCAGATGTTAAGATTGCCATGACGCGCGAGGAAACCAACATGAATCATAAACTTCGCAGGATGCGCTTATGGTGCTTGTACATTCAAGCCGAATGTTTCCTCTTCATTGGCCTCTTGACTGTGAGATAATCTACGTGACTTCTGGTGATGCCCTAATTTCGTCTTTCATCTTCATGATCAGAAATTCTCAGTCTCCCTTATTGCCATTTGAAACTCTAGTTTGACTCTATTTGAGTGTCGTCCTCTATTCGATTCAATCGTCTTCTTCTTTCATTCAACCAAATGGATTGTAGGAGCCTCTTGCAACTTTGGATCAGTTCAAATTCATTGTACATTTGGATTTTCGAGATATCAATTCCTTTAGTGGATATATTTCACTTTGTCTCTTAAACAATTTAAACAGTTAGATGAGCTCATGTGACCTCTGTATCTCTCATTGTCTACCTCCAGTGTTGGGAATTTATTTAATTTTGAATTTGTAGGAGCTCCATTAGTCAATTCAATGGGTAGGCTGTAACTCATTGGAATTATCAAATGCGCTTTTTTCGAGGAGATGAAAATAAACCACAACGAGAAAAATAGAAATTTGCTTTGAAGGTTTCTCTTTTGTATGAAGAATTTTCCGAGCATAATTTTCCATTTTGTTGCCTCCGAATTGATTTGCAATGTAAGATCTGCAGTGCTTCCTCGATGGTTTTTGATCATTTGGCTCTCGTGATGATTCTGTGGCTCACCTCTGTTGCTTTGGCTTGACATATATCAGATTGTGGCTGGCGGGGAGAGATGGAGCTCCATGGTGAAGGTGGGATACAACTTGAAAAGGGCATGGCTGATTTACAAGCACAGCAGGAAGAAGCTGATGCAGGTCCAGCGAGAATGGGTTGCAATGGGCGGCAGCCTCCAGGGTGAATTAAGTGGAAGCCTTCGAGTTAACTATGACTCAGACGATGAAGAACAGAACCCGGTAAGCTTCTGGCTACAATTGTGTGAGCTCGTGTGTAGTATGAGGTGTTTGACCCACTATGGTAATGGACACTAACGCCATTAGTTACCTAATCTCGTCTCCTATAACTGACCCCTGCATGCTACTAACAACTTTTCTCTTCATGCACTTGGTTGGACTAGTTAGCAAGTGATGTTTCCATGACTCGGCTAAATGTCTACAGCCGCTCATCTTTGAACGGAAATGGAGTTGTCTACTGTCACGTATCTAGAACCTCCCACTTTGAGAATGCATAAGAAATGAATACACGTATTTTACGAAGGTTTTCATGGAAAGTTGAGAAGAGAAATGTCATTAAGGCTTCTGATTTGTGGTCACTAGTTGTGGTTTTTTTGGAATTCTTGGAGTCATTTGAGTTGTTTCACGTTTCTCTTTTCATATTAATATATTACACGGCTATCTCCAGTTTGTACTGTTCGGTGATTGTTCAGCAGAGTCCAATTTTTTTAGTACTATTTCTAGACTATGGGTTATGCGATATACGAATTACAGTAGTTTCTAATCATGGAACAGTTCATAATATGGTGTGACCTGATTTGTACTCGATTGTTGTAGTCGTAACATGCAGAATTCAGGAGCTGCAGTTCCTTCTACTTCCGACTCTCAGTCAGACACAGGTGACGAGGGATGGCAAATAAGACAGCGCCGGTTTTCAGAGCCACAAATGATAGAAATGGGTGAGTATTCCTACATTGACGAAGTGCCAACTTCACATTTATTCTCTTTAGTGTCGCTAGTCGCTACCTATTACTAGTTACTTTAGGAAGTAGCTTTTTTACTAGAATCTTATTTTCTTAACCCTTGAAGGGCCTGAAAGCCCTTTGCGGCCGTATAGTATATTATGTATTTGGTGGTATTTGATCATGAAAACATTGACCAAATACTTTTCAATACAAAGTAAATTAATGATTATGATAGTATGTAAATAAAAATGTATCATAACTCATTTATTAAACCACAATTGAAGAGTTATAAAGCTAAATACAGGTCGTATAGAGGGACCCCAAGGGCCTTTCAAGGGTTAAGCTGTTAACATAGCTCCAGCACTTGTCATATTGAAAGATCCTACAAACTTGCTAATAAATAAATAAAAGTCTAGATCTTAAATAACTTGCTTTATGTAACGACACTACATAAAATGAAGTGCGTAGCCAAGTATCATCTCATTTCAACCCCATGGTGCTTAGCAATGAGTGATATATGGGGTGTGCTTATCAAGTCTTAATCTTGACGCGGTCCTATCACCAAGGTAGTCCGCCAAAAATGATCAGACTCATGGAAGATTCCTGCATTCTTCGTTTCTACAGAGGCTCTGAAAGTCATTCATCGGACACTTTTAGTCCTGGGCGTCCTTACTCGCTCGTCTCTTGATTTCAACCTTTGGAAGGTCTTGACTGTGTTAAGTTGGCACTGATACTGAGCTGATTATGGTAGGAGCCGCTGCTGCCAGTGGCAACCTGCAAAGGCTCGAGGGTAATATCAAGGAAGACCAAGAACTTGCATCTCTTAGGATTTCGATTGAGTTTGGGATGGGAGCATTCAACCTCATTGTATCGCTCATTCCAGCTCAGTATCACAAGGCGCTCGAGCTCTTGGGCATGCCTGGAGACAGAGCAAGGGCAATCATTCTTCTCCATAGGGTATCAACAACGCACCATGCAAGAGCCCCACTTGCTGCGTTATTTCTTCTCCATTGTAAGTGACACTTACTTGCTCAGGTGGAAAGAAAGAAAATGCTCTCTCCGTAATTTAATATGCGCTCAGACCTACTCTAAATGTCTGTCCGCAAGGTACTAAACTACTAATGGTACCATGACGTTTGTATGCACAGTGCAGGAAGTTCTGGTTTTGATAATTCAAATGAGAAAAATTAAATGGAAGAGAAAATAACAACTCTGCAAGTCAATGTAGCAACTCCGCAAGTCAATGTAGCCGATTGAGTTTTTAAAGTTGTTGACTGTCAATGTGTCAAAAAGTCTATTCACTAATCAAGACTCAGAGTCTATGCCAGTGAGGCATTTTTGTCACGTAGTACATTTGTCATCTTGCAAAACCAAAGCTCTCCGGCTGTTGTGCAAAAGTGACATAGTAAGCAGAAGAGTCTTGGGATCAAATTCGTCAAAATATCCTCTAATGTTTGTCAAGTAGTTGACCACGTATGTGTAGAAGTCAACACACTTGAATGGATTCAAGTCAATGCCAGCAAGGCATGCTCTGTCACAAAGTACATCTGTCATCATGAAAAATCAAAGTTCTCCAGCAGTGGTGCAATAGTAAGCTTAGTGAATGCAGAGAACTATTATACGAGCCTTACCTCAGAACCAAAGAATTTCTTCTAATAATCTTCCTTTTTCTCAGAATATCCTGCCAACTCGAAGAAAACACTCTTCCGGGTGCCAGGTTGTGTTTGACCATGTTTGACCATGAGATCACCTATTGTTTAGGCTTAGGGATCGTCAAGCAATGCTGCTTCGAAGAAGCTGGTCTTGTGTTTACATGCACTAATTACCGACTTTTACCGATGCATCAGACCACATCGTGATTATGGCACTTCTACCTCCGACTCGAAACCACACAGAAAGTGCAGCTGCGTTACTTGAAAACATGGAACCTACATGGAAAGACGGATGCATCGTCCGGATCATGGAGTCCCGCTTAGCACGTTTCGAGGGCAACTTGGCGATGGCTACAGACGCACTCTCCAACCACTCACTGGACATGAACTTGCGCGGACTCAACCTCCGGCTTCGAAATCTTATGCTGGAAGAGATGGGTTGGTGTCTAATGTTACAGGGCCATTATGACAAGGCGGCCATGTGCTTTGACTCCCTCTTCAAGGTTTCTCCTCCTAGCCCTCGTGTCACATGCTGCAAACCTTTACACTGTTTCAATCTATGTCTTCGTGAGAGAAATTTACAAGCTCGCACTTCCCAGTTTGCTTTGGTAGTACGGAGTATCTGACAGCTCAGTGCACAGATTTATAGCTATTATTTCAACATAAAATAGTGAAAAATGCCATCCTTGGTTGCATGGTGAAACCCAGCCAATCTTGCAAGAGAATATTGGATGGCGTGTCTGATTTCTGCGCAGTGAATCAAAGTACCGTACGTGCGATTGCATGGGCCCTTTGCTATAGGGTCCTAGCTCCAGCCTTTGATGACCAGGCAACCGAACAGAAACTCGCAAATTCGCAATCTCTTTAGCTTCTTTTGCAGATCCCAGACAACCTGGCTCAGTTTCAGGTCTCAAACATCCTAAACCTGATTAATCCCTAACGGCAGGTTGAGATTAAGCTCAGAAGGTCGCGTCTATAGTAGTGCAACGAGCCGAATGCGGGGACCGTTTTGCCCCCGCGTTTTACCCCTTGGGAAAACGCAGGAACGTTTCATTTGCGCCGCATGATAAAATTTGCCAATTTTGAGTTCATATTTGAAATAAGAGGCCCCGAATTAGCTAGGTACGATTTATACACACCCTTGGCTGGACCTCCGCATTCGGCTCGTTGCACTACTATAGACCCGATCAAGCTCAGAACTCTTCAGCAGTTCTTGCTCAAGTACTATTTAGTACGGAGTATTTAGTACATATTGCGTGTCGTAAACCGGACACTGCCTGGTATTATCTTTAAGTAATGCAAGCGCTAACTGCTAAGACCTACTAAGTGCTAACTGAATGGGAGGCTGTAGCTTCATCACGCCGACGAAGTGATAGATGCTACATTTACTACCCTTAGACGGATGGTTGATTATTCTGTAAAGATCCCACTCTAGACTAAATTTGGATTTATGTATTCTGGATTTAGACTGTTAGATGCCTTCCGACGATTTTACCATGGAGTAATGACGGTGAGATGAATCCATTGTCCCCATATCCCAATTTGAACATGTTCATGCATGAGTTTTACCGAAGCTACGGTAATATATGAAGCTGAGAGAATACAGTGGTGATCTATTGACCATGCAGGAGACTGTTTGGTTCAAGCCCTTTTTCTGCTGTCTGAGGTCAGCTTGTTTGTGGGAATCCAGTGATCCAGGCTCGAGGCAAGAAGGGGGTCGTATGTTGGAGGACATTTCGATATTATTGAGTGCGAAAAAGGGGAAACTTTCACCCATGGAGCTCTACGTCAACCGTTTGTCAACTGACTACGTCACGCTTGGTTTGGTGAGCTTTGACTCCCTGTGAGCTTGTTTCCTTACTCCTTTGCTGGCCTTATGACCTTGAAGCATTAGGAAAGCTTGTCGTATTCTGTGGCTCATTCTGCGGCCGTTCAAATTCCATCCGTGGACACACTGGAGAGCAGATTCAGTTGCACAGATGGAAGCAACCAGCTTGAGATGAATAGAAATCCTTCACCTGGATTGGTGCAAAAAAATTATTTCCTTCTGTTTTACCTCGTTCTATTCAATGCTGGCTTTACACTGCACTGATTTATCTTATCAGTGCACGTGACACTGATTTGCTAGAGTCACCTATTCTATATTAGTGCAGGCTCATATATTATTGCACTGTACGAATATATTTCCAAGTTTTCCCCCGGTAGTGACACTAACAGGATAAATCAGTGTAGTAATCAGTGTAGTCCAAGCGACAAGAGTGCACAAATGCAGAGGTCCTGGCAACAAGGCAAGCTTGAGATGAAAAGATGTCGTACCCCTTAGTTGTTGCAGAATTCAAATGTGTTTATTATTACCTCATTTTGTTCAATGTCAACATTCCACTAGTCCAATAAACATGAATGAGCATGAAAATGTGGCCATTACATGGCTCCTAAAAATACTGAGATATCAAGGCTTTGAGAAACTAGTAACTGTGCTTAGAGAGGCTTTGTCCCTAAAGCATTGGCTTCTTTCTTGAGTTAACTTATTTCCAACTCAAAACTTGACGAAGCCTCTCTAAGCTTGTCAATGCACTTCGGTCCGGAGCAAGCAAATAAACTGACAAAAAAATTTGTGAAATTTTAAATTTTGTGGGTACCCTTGTCTTTGGGAAAAGGGGAATCGTCAACAGCCACGTTTCGGAGACAGCCTGCCCAAGAATGCCCAACCAACAGTAAAGTGGGTTGGCAGACCACCGAGGAGGAAGTATCGTCCAAAGTTGACCTGTTCTTCATGGGGAACCGGTGAATTTTTTCTGTTCTCCAAAATTAGAAAAATCGCTCTATCCACCAGCGCTTAAATTCTTGGTAGAGCGACGTGCACCCTAACTGAAGCCTCAGGTCAGCCAGATCAATCATCCTTTTTTCTAACAACCCAACATGATATACACTTTCATCCATATTGCTATCTAAAATTAGTAAACTTCATTCCAAATTTGTCAAAACTACAATTTCTAGAAGATGTTTTCAGCTATTTCATCCCAAAAAACTCCTTTTATTTCCTAGTGTATTACTAGCCACTACCAAATCCAGGTAACATTTTGGCAAAAATTTGCTAGAAATTTAAAGGATGCTATCCACTAACTCACACTATTTGGTAGTTATTTTTATATAAAATTGTCCCTAAGTCTTTGATATACCTTTAGCAACTTACTGTAATTGGTAAATGTTTGGCTAGTTTTTACAAATTCTCAACAATTATTGTAACTAATTGGCTACCGATCTCAAAGCTTTGTTTAATAAAGTTCATTCCCACCAAAATCTTGCATTTGGCTAAAAATTACATGATGGGGGCACAGGTTCCATTACATCCCGCCCTGGAATTAATTGCTGTCTACAATGGCTTTCATCACATGAATCAGTTGAGATTGGAAGAGTTGATGGCTCATATTGATGCAGAAATCCATCAACATAGCAAGCGACAGTCTCTCTTAGACCTCACGCTTGTTGCCAAGGTACAAATCCTCATGTGTGGGTCATAATGGTAAAATGTGGTTGTTAACCCCTAAACATCCAGAATCATCTCCAGAATTGAAGATTTGAGGAAGATCATTATAAAGTGCTATTTGGAAGCATAATTTGGAATTGGTATACAAATAAAAGTTGTAGATTTTGATTTTTAGATTCCATCTCTATGGTTAGACTCACCAATGCTATCACCAAACTTTTTTTTATAAATTTTGAAAGGGAAATTCCAAAATTCCTTCAAAATTTGATTACAAGCAAAATATTATCATTTCTTGAGTAAAATTTGTTGGAATGGATTTGAAATGAGGTTCTCTTCACACGGTGATTTTTTGAAATTTTTGTGTTCTTCAAATCTATAACCTCATTTTGGCAAATCTAGGTTTGAACTAAAGTCGATGCAATTTGACCACTTGACATACTTGCACATTTGTAATTTTAGAAAAATATGTACTCTAGTGACACCAAATCCAACCCTTGGGTAGGACAACAACTTCATAAGACATCTCCACAAATTATAATAACTTTCATCCAAGCAGTAAGGAGGATGAAATTCCAGTTTCAATCTATTCATCATCCAGAAAATGGAAATTGGAGTGCTTGGGGGTTAATGAAACTTTTATGTCTCTGTAAAAAAACATACAAAGATTGTTTACTTTTCATCTATTGTTCAAGTTTGAGATGCTTATAACTCCTATTCCTATGAGCTAGAGAGATAAATTTGTTGCAAATTTTAGGCACAAGTGGAGCACATTTTTCATCTTTGAATATAGTGTTTGATTAACCCCTAAAGTCCCATTGTCACTAGGAGGGACAAAATGGATCTTGGGTAGGTTCTTACAATCTCAATTTTTGTGATTTTTGTGAAACTTTTTTTTAAGAGAGGAAAATAAGTTAGCTTTGGGGGAAATAATTTTTACTTTGCTTGGTGCTCATGAGCAAAAGTTATGTTGTCCTAGGCACAAAATGGAACTCACCAAGAAACAAAGAAAATATACAAAAATTCAACATAAAATAAAATTTTCCCCCGTATAAATTATTCCGTAAATTTTTGGTATTTGGATTAGTGAAGTGAAAGTTACAGATCTTCTTGATTTGTGGGTAATAATTTGAACCCAAATTTAAAATCATACAAACTAATTCTGGATTGTCTGATTATTAAATGTTTTTACTATGAAGTTTGGTAGGTGTGATGAACACTTCACTTCACAAGGTTTGACATGGTATTTGGTTGAATTTAACCAATACTCTTGCCTAAGATTATAGTTTAGAAATGCTAATTCATGGCACAAGAGAACTGCCAAGTGGATACCCAATTTGCAGGTATGAAAAAATAGTGTGTGAGATAATAGGGTAGTTAAGCTGTGTTTTTCACCTGACCAAAGCTTGAGTGCCTAGAGTCAATTAACCCATAAAGGACACAGCCCCATGACCAAGGTAGTCAGCAAAATTGCTCCAATTATTGGACTAATAGGTGCATTCTGTTTTTCTACAGTCAACAGTGATGTCATCCATCGAACACAAAACGTCCGTGTCGACATTTAAGGGTTAACTTTTCTATTGCACTCAGACTTTGTCATCTTACACTTGATCTGTTGACAAGCAAACTAACTTAATGTAGTATTGTTTCAGGTTGAGCCTGATCCCCCAAGCCAAGAAGATCCAACCATGGAAAGGCCTGTGGAAAGACCTTCACAGTTCTATGGCAAAGGTGTTGTGGAGGAGGAAGGACGAAAAGGTTCAAGGGTTAGCATCAGCAGTGCAGTAAACACTCCAGCCCAAGCATCAAGCAGCAGAAAACCATCTGTGGAGCACAATTGGGTTGAAGCCAGCATGATCATGTGCAGGTTCAACTTCTACTGTTCATTCCAGTCTGTCGCATGGCATATGCATATGAAGATGTTGCTTTGCAAAAAAAAAAAATGCATTATGAATAGGAAGTTAGTCTAGGGTTGATGTGGAATCTCTATGAGGAAGGGGACTAGTACTTAACCCATAAATGTCGACACAGATGTTTAGTGTCCAATGGATGACAAAAAATCTTTGTATCTAGGACAGAACTGTCACTATTCATCTTTGGAATTTTGTGCGGAAAGGGGAGATTTCCTACAGTACTTTGACCTCCAATGGGTATTTTTCATTTTATTAAAGTAGATGATGTCACACGGTTCCAAAAGGGATGATTTCCATGATCACTAGCCTGACGTTGAAGGGTTAAAATTACTTAGGGATGAAGTCACAAGCTTTGACAATGCATGCCATAAATCTGGGTTTTTTTGTGTGTGGAATCCTTGTTTTTAAGGTGGTGCAATCTGGGTTTTCTTTGTATGGAATTCCTGTTTCTAAGGTGATTGCAATCTGGGTTTTTTTGGTATGGAATTCCTGTTTCTAAGGTGGTGCATTGAAACAGGTACTTGTTAGCCCTTTGCCTGCTCAACCTGACAGCAACAAAAGCAGCTGAGGAGCACTTGCGAAAAGTGGTGGCAGCCACTGACATCCCCACTGGATCAAAAGTGGCTCTACCACCAAGCCTCGGGTACGTTAACTAATAAGCACCCCCACACACAAGTACAAACTCCACACTACCATTCAAACATGAACATGCCATTCAAACACAATCTTATTATTTAAACATGAATTACACATGATCATTTTTAATTCAAATATGATGAGCCCACTAAGCAGCACTGTATGCTTTGCTTCCGTAAGTAGAAAATTGACCTTTGTTTTTGCCATGGTAGAAACATTGCACCATACGCCTGCTACGAGTTGGGATCGCTTCTGCTGGACAGAGACACATCTGGAGATGGGCTCGGATTGTTGGAGAAGAGTACTTCCTTCCCCTTCCATGAGTTCCAAACACGCCTCAAATTTGTGGTCGGTGAGCGGCTCAAAAGATTCCACTGACAGAGGCCTATTGTCCTGAGTGTCCTCCAACAAGTTCAACATCATTTGCATGGTACTCATGTACTCAGTACCATTTTTTTTTTTTTTTCTTTTGGCTACCAAAGGCAGGAGTCACTTGCTTTCGTTTACGAAGTAGGTGACCCCTCCTTTTGATAGCCAAAAGAAAGAAAACAACAATGCAAGGAGGGGTCACCTGCTTAGATAGCCAGCAGAAAAAACAATGCTAGGAAGATCCTTTGTCGCGCCGAATATAGTCAGAGCCAACTTTTCTGAGTACTGATATCTCGTCAATGGTCATTCCCACTCAAATACATATGATAACATATGATAGAATTAGGAAGGTGCCCAATAGAAAAAAACCCAGCATGCCAGGAGATCACGTAACTAGGAATTCCCACTCAAGATTATATGATCATAGAATTTGTAAGGTACCAAATGACAAAACGTGGCAAGGTGACAAATAGTACAAAAGAAAAAAAGTAAGACACAGCACAAGTTGCGTTGAAATATACACAGCAATTTATACACAAGACTGGAATCAGAAGTACAAAAAGAAGTGGCAGATAAACACTAATACAAAAGCGAAACTTCGGGTACACAAAGACACAGATACAGCAATTCACACTAACTTAGACTGGGACATTTGACGGTGGCAGTGACAGCAAGCGAAGTACAAAAGCAAAAACTACGAAAAAACAGCATGAGTTCTGGTGAAATTGATGCAACAATTTGCACACAACACTAGAGATTTGAAGTTAGAAGTGACAGGACAAAGAACAATCGGAGAATAACGAAGACACAGCACAAGTTCCGTTGAAATTGCAGATACAATTCACACACAACACTTGAGAGTGGGAAGTGACAGGACCCCCCCGAAGGTTCAAAAGAGAACCCGAGGAAATTCGAAGCTAACACACGTTGTGTTCAAAAATGATACAATGTTTTTTTTTAAGTTACAAGATTGGAATATTTGAAGCTGGTCATGACAGCAACACAAAAGGAGGGAGATCCTCATTCATGAAATAAAAGTGTTTGAGAGCGCTCAAAGCAAGCGCCTTACACTCAGATTGTGAGATTCTTCAAGCAACCTCCACAAACACGGTTCCCCAATATCAGTAGTAGCTCGTTCAGTCTCTTGAATGCGGCCCCCTTGCAAATCCTAATTGGTTACACTTACAAATTCGAGATCAAAAATTATGTCTGAAACCATACACTCGCCTGCCTGAATCCTGCATACCTCCCGAATTTTTTGCTTGTCCCATCACCATCACCATCACCATCGCCATTTGAAAACTCTTCACAATTCACTGCAATTCGAGCTATGGAGCGCATTGTCACTCGAGCTCCTTGAACTTGAGAATCCGCTTGTGCGCAACCTCGAAAGCTTCCCAGTGGATGGAGGGGGGCTCTGTTCTTTCTGTAAGAGTATTTGTACAAGCTACGAATATACAACATTGGAGAAAAACCAAGATGACGGATATTCTCTTGTCAATGTTACAGGAAAAGTAAGAGGATTCTTAATAGTACATCTCTGGGTTGCCATTCAAGCCACTTCCCCAGGAAGTTGTTTCATCGACGTAGTTGCCTTGCGACGAGAACGCGGCCGCGGCAGCAGCCGCCACGTGCGCGGCGTTCGAGTTTTCTTCGTTGAGTTCCTGCGTCTCCTGTTCCACGAGCGGCTTGGTTTCGCCGTCCCACGGGATTTGAGAAGACGATCCCGGCCGCGCGGTTTTGCTGCTCGGGCGGCTGTGCATGAGCGCGGTTTCCCAGAACCCGGGTCGCCGGTGGGATTGTTGGCGACGAAGCTCGGCTTCCATCGCCGGATGCACGCTGGGCAACGGCGCGACCGCGGGCTTGCATTCGCGCTCCTCGGCCGCCCAAGCGGCGGCCGCTTGCGCGGCTGACTGACGCCGCGCCAGCGTTTGAAGACGCTGCGCTTCCGCCATCAACGTCGCCTTGTACATCAACGCCATGTGCGCAGGCTCAAGCTCCGGCATAAACAAACCTGCCGACATCATGTTTCCCAGAAACCCACCTTGGGAAGCTTCGAAAAGCGCTTCGTCGTCTCCCGTCATGGGAAACGCAGGCGGAAAAGTGCCCATGCCCATGCCCAAACCAGAATTTTGCTGGAGAGCGAGCTGCAGAAAGGCCGCCATCTGAGATGGGTGAAATGGAAAATCAGGGAAGCCCGCGTCGAACGCACCCTCTTGGCCGTGCAATGGCGCCATATCAGCCATGGCGCCCGCCATGGCTGCGTGGTGAGCGTCACTCTCGCCACCGTCGCTGCCGGCTGGCGCCGGGGAAGATCCCGGCCGGTAATACGGATCGCTCCGGCTCCTCGTCCTCGACTTCTTGCGGCTACCGCCACCCACGGGGACGTTACGGAGAGTGCCCCCCACGGTCCAGTAGCGCTGGCAGTTGCGACAGAAGTGACGAGGCTGGTTAACGCTGTAGTTGTTGTAGTAGCAGAACTTCGTATTCATAGACTGGCATCGTGGACAAGGGAGATCCTTGGGAGGCTTGCTCCCGTCTGGAGCACTGCCCCCGCTGCCTTCCTTACTCCCTTGCGATTGCGAATGCGATTGGGAACCGTCTTCGTCCTCGTGTGAGTGCTGGCTACCGGAATGCGCCTGCAACTGAGCTTGAAGCTCCTCGTCCTCGTGCTCCTCAAAACCACTCAAATGCGCCAACGGCAAATGCATCGTGACCAATTCTCTCAAACCAGAAAGCCTCGCAAATCGTCACCAGTACAATACTCCCACAACTAAATCAAAAACCCTTCTGCCACCTCCCCACAACAGCACAGTAGTCCTCACACACGCAATTCACTAAAATTATACAAATCTACAAAAACCAAAATTGTGGGTAATCGATTCACTCCGCTGATGAATTGAAGCAGTGCATCCGATTCGTTGTTACAATTCAGCAGCAGAGACTCATACCAGAGCGGATTCAAAGCGTTCACAAAAGAGGAAACGAAGCAAACGACGGGACTCTTGCGACGAGTCTGGTTACAAAAGGCCCTCCCCGACGAAACGGACGCGCACGACGCTCACGCGCAAAGCTCAGCATGTTTAGAAATCGGCGACGACCACTGACGACGCGCAGAGAGGTGTTTGCCACGTCGAGAATTCGTTCGTTGCGAGTTCACCTTGGTTTGCGGACCGGCGTGGCTCGTCAGATATAGAATTTGGAAGCGGGACAGAAGATGTGCGTGTGTGTGATCTGTCTATTTTGTCAAGGCGAAGTTCGCCGGCAGTTGAAGAGGAGGAGGAGAAACTTGACTTCGGAGGCGGAAGGATCGCAACTGCGCTCAGTCCAATGCTGCGCAATTATATGAAGCCGCACTCGTCGCGTTCCCTGCGCTCGTGGTCTGCATGGGGCTATATGCAGCCGTCCATCCGAGGGATGAAAAACGGGGGACGGACTCACTGCGGGTGTGGATGGATGGATGAATGATGTTTCGTTCGTGTGGGAATTGGGTTTCACTCCGAAGTAAAGTGTGTTTTAAGGTAACCAGACCTATTTCCGTCAGGTGACCAGCGTAATTTTTTTGGATTCCTTCATATCACTGATGTAGCAATCAATTGTAGGATGAAAAAGTCTATTTTTGCTATTTTTTAATCCTATTGATCTCTAATGATGCAATTGAGTTACATAAATTATTATAATAAGAAAGAATTTGCCAATTCTAGGTTCAAGCTCATATGGAAATGGCAAAATAATGCTCAAAAAAACCCATCAATTTTCCTACATGTTTGTCAGAAGCCTTTGAACCGTGTTGTTTTTTGGCAACAAATCACCCCAAACATTTATATTGCATGTGACTATTTCCACCACCCTCTAGGAGACCCAATTTTCACCACCAAATCACCGTAAAATTGGCTATTCTCAATTTATGAGAGATTAGCTTGTTTGTGGACATATTTGGAGATGAATGTAAGAGAATCAAAGGTATAAGTAGCAACAATAGGTTTCATAGAGTTGCTTTTAGGAACAATTAAATTTAAGTAGCAATTCTCTATCACATGAAGTGGTCATAATAAGCTCTTAGCATGATAATTATTATTTTGAATTTGGAAAGTTTGAAGATAGAGCATGACTATTATCAATTTTCTGCTCTTTCAATTAAGGGGATCCTAGTAGCACTTATGCATTTTTTGATTGCCCTCCTAAAAATTAAAGATATTATACTAATGTAGAAAAATCTAAATCCACTCTCTACTAGCTTCATTGTTAATTATGTATGTTTGAAAGAAAAATTGATCTTCTCTTATACATGAAGGGGATCAAACTAGAAATTGTAGTGACAATTGGGTTACTTAGCTTATTGGTTAGATGTGTGCACCTATAAAGTAGGAGGTCCATCAAGTGATCGTTTACTAATTGATTTGCAAGTTTGGGGTTTTGACCTTTCAAAATATTTTTTGTTAAATTTTTCCTCAAAAGAAAAATGGAATTGGCATCTCATCTAAGCCATTTCATATTTTTTTGGACCTTCATGGAATTAGTTGTAAATTTTTGAAGTTGGAATCACATAGTGTCCTACAAAAGTATTCACCCCTTAATATGTTCCTTGTTGATATGTTGATGCACTCACAAATGCAATTGGGATATTGAAGATAGCAACATGTACCTTTGTGTTAAAAAATATGTTTAGATTGTATAAGCCTCCTCCTTTAGTTAACACTAATTGCAATTGTAAATAGTTGTTGCTATGATAGGAACACGGTGATTTGATCTAAGTAGCTATGGTTCACATGGATGAATGTGAATATACTCTTGGATGAGATGTTGGTACATTGATTTGTCCTACATTTACAACTATGGTTCCGACAATTTCTTTTTGTAAACTAGAGTACTAATGCTATTTTTATTTTCTTCTCCAATTTTTTTGATTTAAAGTTTGTATTTGTTTTCTTGGTTTTTCCTGAAAAAGTGACTGTCAGGCTTGGCTGTTTTGTTTCTGTGTTGTTTTGCAATAGATTTCCATTTGTTACAGAAAAAAAGTGACCGTATGTATTAAAAGAAAAGTATAATCAATGATGCTATTGCAAAGGCTACATCAATTGTGGGGGGTTCCATCCACGTGGCACAAGCTTATCTTTAAAAATTAAAGCCAATATGCCCAACAAGCTCTCTTTCTGCTTTAGGGTGACAGGGTGTAAGTGTCACTTCCGCTTTTAGTGTAATAAGTTCCAATTGGGCAATTCCATTTTGAGTGAAATTTTACAGTATTTTTAGGGTTAAAGTTAATGGGCATGTGGGGTCAAGCCACGTGTCTATAAATTTGGGGGCTATTGCAATGGTTGTTGGAGGTAAGCTTATGGGACTAATAAGTTATGGGGTCCTGATTGGAAGGTGGGGACGTTGAATTTTGCACTCAGAGTTGACTAACTGTTGAAGAGGTTCAACTGCAAAACGGCACCGGCTATTTTCTGTCCTGTACCAGTCGGACTCTTCAGATTCCTCACTATTTTTAATTAGTCTCACCAGCCATTTTCGGGTGCCCACAATAACGGTAGGTGGGTGGGTAGGTGGAGACCCTACATAACACTGTATAATAACGAGGGGCAATGGTCCTCTCCATTCTGGGAAGGTATTATGCTTTGTTAGATACCTGGAAGGGACTTAACTTACGAGTGAATTCAAGGATTGGGGTTGGCTGAGGAGCCACAGAAGACTACTGTAGGTGTCCCCTTTTCAAGGATGTGAAAGGGACCCTAGCCTCATTGGTAAACAATCACGTTAGGTAGCTAGGGAGAAACCCTGTTTTTTCTTGGCACTAGATTGCACCATTTCAAAATAAATGCTTGCTTTTTGCTAGAAAAAAGTAACCTTTTCAAGCTCGAAATTTTTCATTTCTATTTTAAAAGTGGATGAATTTGCCAAATTTGGATGAAAAAGTGCATGTATGTGATTGAGAAGTGTTTTTTGGTCCAAAAGATGGATGAATGTAGAAATACAAGACTTCACCACATTTTAAGTGATCATCATCTCAGCACTTTCTCAAAAAGTAAAAAAAAGGTTGCTAGGGAATGAGATTGAGCTATTGTTTTTCCTTTATTCAATTGCTACCCATGGAAAGAGAGATATAGCAATGGTGTGTAATGGTTCAAAAGTTATGTAAGCAAATGGAAGTGAAACATGTGCTAAAAGCAATAGTGGCATGTTGGGGCCCTTCATTTTCAAGAATTTCTTTTCTTTAGATTGGTAGAATTGTGACGTGTAGATATTTAACCCCTAAAGTTCCATGACTATGTTTTTACTGAAAATGCTCCAAAATTGCCATTTTAAGTGACAAGTACCAAATTTTTGAAATTTTTTTTAACACATGTAACCATAGGATCTTGTATTATGTTGACTTGAGAACATGTGGAAAGATTTTCAGAAAATTCCATTGCATGGATTGCAAGATATAAGCATTCAAATTCATTGAAATCATTTTTTTGGCCTTGTGAAAAACAAGGGAGTTGCACTCCACAAGCTCACTTTTTCTATGAAAAAATGTCCAAAATAGTGGTGCTTCTTTGGATTCTCTTTCCTTGACAAGTTGGCCACATGCTTGAAAATTTTCAAATCATTTGGAATTGTAAAACATACAAGAAAAAAATATTAGTTGGACAACAATAGAGAATGATTCAAAATACTTCAATAGAGAATTTAATTATGGAATTGAAAAATACCAATCCCAATAGTTGCAATGTTGTAATAAATAATTTACATCCTATGATTTGATTTGATTTCCTAAAATATTAAAAAATTGAGTAAGATAAAAGACTTTAAAGTTTATTTTAGAGTAGAGAATCCAAGCTTGCCCGCAAACAAAAAATCCTCATAACTTTTGACTCATTGATCAAAATGGAATGATTAAAAGCTTTCCACATGTATTTATCTCTAGAAAACCAATTTCGAATTTTTGTTTATGAAAAAAGTGATTTTTTCTAATTTGCCCAAACCACCCATTCACAAAAAAAAAAGTAATATATTAGGCCATAATTTTTTACTCATATTTTCAAATGTCATGAAATTTAGTGCATATGGAAGATATTCCTTGTCCCCACATTCTCTTAAAATTTGGGCCAAAAATAAGGAAATCTCCAATCACACACAACTGCCCAAAATTGCTATATAGCCAAAAAACACATGATGATTCTTTAGGGGATAAGAATAGTAACATTCTAAGATTGTCACATAGGAATGTATATATATAGAGAGAGAGGGGGTTATACTAAAAGAACACATCGAAAGAAATGTACAAAAATAACACAAATTTATTTGGGTACAGATATTTGTGATTCACAACTTGTTGGTTGGGAAGAATTGACTAAAGGTTTTCAGTCTACTTTTTGAATGTCATTTTTTTGTAGATAACTTGTTTAGGCATTTTTTAGAAATCATGAAAGGTATCCTATAAAGGGAGTGAAGGAATCCATTGAAGGATGGGGTGCTTTTGAACACTTATAGTTGCTTTCCTTGATGTTATTTACCGATATTATTCATTTTCAATCTCAATTTTATCTTGTATTAGGTGGGAGTCAACCCTTGATTTTTAAGTTGGCCAAGGCTTTCAATTGTTAATTTCAATTCTTGCCAAAGATGTACCACAAGATTAAACTTTGAATGCTTTGAACTTTAAAATGTTTGCCATTTTAGGATTTTAAATGATACAAATTGTGATTTAAAGGTATTTAAACCTTAAAGGACAATTTTGTTCCTAACAAGGCAATCTAAAGAATCTTGCATTAAATTTTAGGACATGGGCATAAGTAATTGAATAGGTCAACAACGAAATAAATGAGAGTGGTCAACCTAATAAGGCAAGATAGTTAGGGGAGTTTTTGCTCATATATTATTCATGGCTACTCTCTCTACACCAGCAATGTCTCCAAGCTTCACATGGTCCAACCTCTGGATCAAACAATTGTCCATGTACAAATAAATAATTTTGAAAATGTGTTGTATCAATGCAACAAATGTGATCCTTTTACCCTACTAGAAAATTCAAATTTTTTCTTTACTTGGACAATAATCTAAGGATTTGGACAAAAATCAATAAAAAAGTGAATCAAATCAACACGACCAAATCAACCAAAAAACTCAGTTTTCTAGTAATGACATGATTACAATTACAACAAGACCACCCAATCAAAG
Source organism: Straminergon stramineum (assembly GCA_963920665.1). NCBI lineage: Eukaryota > Viridiplantae > Streptophyta > Bryopsida > Hypnales > Calliergonaceae > Straminergon > Straminergon stramineum. The sequence continues at coordinate 12,546,418 of OY987271.1, read as the reverse complement.
AACCATTGACTACTACATCGACAATTTTGATTATTCCTATGCAAGAATGATTGAGTGGTTGGATATGTCCTTTAACCCCTAAAGGACCAAGTGTATGTTCAATGTACACAAAAAATCTCAAGTAGGTTTCTACAAAGTCATTTTTGGTCGGATATTCATGAAATTTGGACATAATGTGTAACTACGTACCCCCTTCCTGAAAATCTAGTTTTTTTTCCTAATCGGGTGCTTGGATCAAAAGTTATGATGCCCTAAATTTTGCAAGCAGCTCGGGCAACATGTGCAAAACTATTCGTATGATTTTGAAATTTGGTGGGTGTGTAGCTTACATGATACAAGATGCAAATGTTAAAAGAAATAACTGTGTTTACTATAAGAATCTCATTCTAGAAGGAGTTAAAGTTCGTAGGCCCTGTCGGACAAGGTTAGAAAAAAGCTTTTTCACCTAACTTCAAACGTTATAATCTTTCAATCTGTGCCATCAAAGTTTCTAAATTTTTTTCCACATGTTCCCATAGAAGTCTAGTGCACATTTGCATGGTTGAATTTTGAAAAAACAACTTTTTTTCATTTTTTTCTTGTTGCCCTAAAAAGTGGCAGTTTTTGACAATTTCTGCCTGAAATGTGCCTCGGTCCATTAGGGGTTAATCCTAGAAGGATGCCACAAATACTAAGCATCTGATGGATGAGAGAGAATCCTTGTATATAGGACAGAAGTACAAGTACAGATGTTCATTCTTAGAATTTTATATGAAAAGATAGTCTTGTACAGTAGTTTGACCTCCAATGAATGCTCTTGGTTTTTTTTCTAAAGCAAATGATTCACATGATATCAAAAAGGAATGATTTCCACGGTGACCCATCCGACCTCATAAGAGTTAAACTTGTGAGATACTAAAGTACAAGGAAAAAATTCACCAAGAAAGATTTGAAGACTCAAATGATGAAACATCAAAGTCAGACCTTCTTCTTCACCTTGAGGAAGCCAGTGAAGAATTTCCAGTAGAGCTTCCCTGAAATTAAACTGGTGGACAAGGGGCAGGTTTTGCAAGGCGGAATTGGCAACATTTTCAAGGAAAGTGAGGCCGTTTGCTTAAGTCAGTTTGAAGGTTCACTGTAGTGCACACATTAGCGGCTGTTTCGTACACAGGAACAAAATCGCTGATCATTGACGAAATTTCGTTTCATTTGTTCCAAAAAAGAAGAAGATGAAGATCATCATTGACAAGATCGTTGATCGTGCCTGTGATTGCCATGACCTACAGTTGACAAAAAACTTAACGTACTTACCGATGGGTTGATTACCTAAACAATTGACGAAGAACATGTTCTTATGCCATGCTAGTTGTAAACATGATAGACTGCGCAACGACGACAATGACTGAAGAATTCTTCGTAAATCACGTTCACAATTTTGGAGCCTTGTGAACTGTACTACTAATTATTAGCAGTGAGATGTTCAGCAGTGAATAGCTGTTTTTTTGTTTGGAGTGTGGATGCAAAATACTGTATGAGTTTTGACCACGTGGTCTAATAAATTGCTGATTATTTAGAGCCTCATGCCTTAGCAGCGATCCCCAAAGTGGCTAAATTTCGCTCAGTTGCTACTTAATTTCTTCATGCCCTCAGTGTAAATTCCAAAAAATCTTCCAGAAATGAACATTTGACTAATTTCCCTAAACCTGTTCTGGGATCACTGCAGCCTTAGTGAAGGTAGATTCTGATGTCAGTACTTGTGGTCAATGTTCGGGGAGAACTGCCAATAAGCTACACTGAATAGGGGTATTAAGGGGACTGATACTAATTTATCAACATTCCACACTAAATAAATATCTACTTTTATTGTACATCAATAATTATTAAAGTGTCCAGGGATGTACATTATGTTTCAAACATCTACAATTTTCTACAATGAGTCCCTTTAATTTTTTGGTCCCCTTAATACCCCTATTCAGTGTAGTTTATTGTTAGCCAGTGAAATTGGGGGAAAAATAGAGAAAAAAACCCTGGGACTCAGTACCTGAAATAAACGGTTGAATGTGAGAATTAAAGGAAAATAACGGATAACTTCAAGCTCCTATAAAAAATTCCCAACACTGCTTGAATGTGGTCGTGTGTCCCCTGAGATTGTGACTGTTCCTTTTGTTTTGCCCATGATACACAGGTGCATTGCATTTATGATGGAAACTTATGATCGAAACATTTATGATTTTCTATTTTTTTGAAACATATGGACAATTTCCATTGAAAGGGGAAACAGTACAGCGAACCAGAGCGGAGCCCCTGCGGATATGATTGAAACTTCACAAGCTTGTCAGCAAAGTCAAGAGGACCATTTGCTGACTATTTGAAGGGAATGGAGATAACTTAAGATACTTCGTAAGGTAAAACATCCTATTGTGGTCAAATGATCCATAGTGGACATCTAATGACCCCATGGCAGTTTTTCAGGCCTTAATCAATGTATAACTTGACGCCCATGGAGTGATTAGTGACCTCACTAGGAGCATTCTACTTTCTGAGTGTAAATCATTGTTGGAAGTGAATTTTCAGGGCCTTCCACATTAGAAATTATTGTGACCACTTTAGGTGATTAAGATGAGCATATTGGATATAGTTTCTGTTTGGTTATGAGGTAGCCTTCTGACTCTTTTAGGCAGATCACTTCAAAAATTCATAACAAATTTATACTTTGTTTGAAAAATATAATTTCAATTGCTCTCACTATTTCTCACACTTGTCTTTACGTGGAATAAGTTTTGAAAATTTTTAGCAATGACGTGAGGGCACACTCCAAATTCTGACCACAATAGGTTGTTTTACCTTACTAGAGCTGGAGTGGACTTTCAAGTTTCAAAAATGTGATCTTGTCTCTAATTAAGGTAAAGCAACCCATTACAGACAAAATGGGGGGTTTGCCCTCTTGTCAATTCTGAAATTTTCTACTTTGTTTTTCCAAAGAAAGTCAAGTGATAGAAATGGTGAGAGCATTTGAAACTATATTTTTTCGACAAAGTATGAATTTGTTATGAATTTTTGAAGTGTTTAGCTCATCACAACCTAAAAGAGTCTGTAGACTACTCCAAAACCAACCAAAACTAATCCATAATACTCATTGTACTCCCCTATGGCAGTTGCAATATTTTCTAACATAGAAGACATGAAAAACATACTTTCTACAATGAACTAACACTAAAAAACTGAAAGTTCCTATTGTGGTCACTAATTACTCCATTCTAGTTAGTTAGGACATTGAATGTGGCCCAAATCTCAATAACTAAAAGAAAACCATAATGGGGTCATTCTTAGGAATCTACAATGGGGAGAAGGTCCATAATGGGTTGTTTTACCTTAAGTATTGTCAAAATTGCAAATTTCACCATCAAACTTTGGAACGGAATCACAATGGGAATCATCCTTTTGTGTACTATGTGAAGTATTAGCTTAAAAAACAAAATCAAGAGCAATTGTTGCAAATCAAATGGCTATTGTGCAAGACCTGCCCTTTTCTCTCACAAAGTCCCAAGGATGAATGTTTGTGCTTCCATTGTTACATAGAAGGATTCTTTGTCATTCATCAGACAATTTTTGGCCACCGCATCATTACATAATTAAACTATAAATACTAGCATCAAATAGTCCAATTATAGAGGTCATTTAAAGTAGGATAAGCTAAAACCAAGTGACTTCCTCAGAGATACTCAAAGTAATCTACTATGTTTACAACAAGTAGAACCCTAGACTACCAAGAAGTGACTTGTTCTAAACCCATCCAATGCCTTGCTTTTCTAGTAAGGTCTTACTCAAACTTTTTCACATGTATCTTTGCTTTCATCAATACCTAAGACTCCTCCTCACCTTAGTTGAGAGGCAATTAATTAATAGATACAACACGAGGACATTGAAATTAGGACAAAGATTTGAAACATCATCAATTGAACTTTATTTTCTTTTTTTTAAACACATGGACATCAATTGAACTTTGAGCTCTATAACTTTCGTATACTATAATTGCTCAAACCCTCCATACTTAGACTTCACCTAAGCACAAGCGCAAATTGCTGCCTAAATTTCGTGCACAAAAATCATGGCTGATAGCTCATCCTGCCTTAAGTTATTCAGGTATGTTGCAAACTGCTAAGAATCATTAACTTGCTGTAACATGAATTTGCACAATTTGCACAAATATGAAACATCCTATCATAGCATTTTTATTTCTTCTTCAACTGAAGAAGGTTGAGAAGATACCAAAATCGTGAAAATCTTATGATTGAGTCGTCTTGACTGTATCCTCGCTTCTTTTCGTAGTCCTTTTCAAAGCTCAAAAACCTATGATGAACTACTTAGGTCCCTCGTCTCGCAGAACGGGGCTATAACATATCCAGAGTTGCTCAACTACTTCAAGTGTCTTTGTGCCATACTTTTCATCAAAACGTGTCACCACTGCATATGATGGGCATCCCACAAAACACTACTTTTATTAGACTGGTCAAATTTTTCATTGATTTTCTTGTTGGCAACTGACCAGAGGTTCCAATGCACCAAAGAACATGATATTTGGACACCGTATGCAAAACTTATGGAGGGTCAAAGTTTTTTTTTTTTTTTTGGGTAGAGGTTCTGTAATCATGGTTTCGTTAACACATAGTACATATTGATTTTGGAGGTGTACCTAGAGTGATGATGGTGGTTTGGGGGGATCCACACATGTACATTTTGATTTTTGAAATGTACCCAAGGTGATGACAATGGTTTTGGAATTTCCCACACATGTACATATTGATTTTGGAGATGTAACCAAAGCGATGATGGTGGTTTGGGGGGTTTCCACACAGGTACATATTGATTTTGGAGATGTACCCAGAGTGATGACAATGGTTTTGGAATTTCCCACACATGTACACATTGATTTTGGAGATGTAACCAAAGTGATGACAGGGGTTTAGGGTTTTTCCATGTAGGTACATATTGATTTTGGAGGTGTATCCAGAGTGGTGACAGTGGTTTTGGAATTTCCCACACATGCACACATTGATTTTAGAGATGTTACCAAAGTGATGAGTGTGGTTTGGGGGGGTTCCACGCAGATACATATTGATTTTGGAGATGTACCTATAGCAATGATGGTGGTTTCGGATTTTTTCCACACATGTACATATTGATTTAGGAGATGTAACCAAAGTGATGACAGTGGTTTGGGGGGGGGGGGGTCCACATAGATACATATTGATTTTGGAGATGTACCTAGAGTGGTGACAGTGATTTGTTGTTTTTTTCACATAAATACATATTGATTTTGGAGATGTACCCAAAGTGATAACAATGGATTTGGGTTTTTCCACATGTGTACATATTGATTAAAAAAATATTGATTTTATAGATGTACCTAGAATGATGATGGCGATTTTGGGTCAGTGGCACATTTGGGTGTACCCACATTTCCAATTACCAAATGGAAATTAAAGTCCTTCCCCCAACAATATGTGTGTTTCAATCAGTTGGAAGAAAAATCAAACAATCCAACATCAAGTCATAGAAATGGAAGGAAAATCAGAGCCAAAGCCATAGGACCATAGAAATTCTCCAAACTTTCAAGTGCCAGAAACAGTGCATCACTTGACATTAGTTGGAAAAACTTTACTCTTCTACTGTTCTTACCTTGATTCCAGCTCCTCCACAGTTGAAAATACTGTTTCTAGTCCTGGATTTTCTCACTACGTCAACCATTATTCCAGCGATTTTTCAAATGGTAGGGGGGCATATAAATATATTAAATATAAATATAGAACTATAAAAAAAATCTTCCTGATATTTCATTTGATGTTGAGAATAAAAACACTTGTATGGAGGGGCAGACTTTCGGACATCCAAGTCATTGAAAACAGGGTTTATGCAATTATGCAGTAAGTTAACCCCTACAGGACCAGGGGTGCAAAATACAGTGTTGCAGAAGCCACCTGGTGGCCTTATGGTCCTTTAGGGGTTAAACCCTGTTGACAATTCTGTAGAACAGTTGGAATTGGTATTGGTGAATGGCCAGGGAGAATTGACCCTGTTATTGTCCTGTATTTTATTTTACCCCTGGAGAGAACACTGAATTTTTAAAAAATTTCCACCCATGATAAAATTTGCAAATTCTGAGTTCATGTTTGCAATCATTGGTCCCAAATTCGCTCGGAGGGGTGAAGGAATACAAAATATTCGCGGCACAAAGTAGGGGGCAATTTTTACATTTACCTTTGCCTAGGGCAAGAAGGGGTTAATCCTACCTGGGCAGCAAGATAAGTTACATACTTTGCTAACAAGTTACCCGTACACAACTTGTAAAAAAACAATATTTGTCACCCAAATCATGCTGCACAAATGTTTAGGCAACAAAATGAGAAGTGAGTGTCATCCAATACAATTTTATATAAAATAATAAAAATATTATTACCAATTTTATTCTAATTGCAAAAAATTGCTTCAACAGAAATGTTGCACGAATTTTAGGCACCAATAGAAGTGTCTTCCAAGTCAAATTTTATAAAATAATAAAATGATTACCGGTATGTCAAAATTCCTTCTAATTGCAAAAAAAAAATGCTCCAACAGAAATGTTGCAAAATAATAAGATAAGATGCACAGTTGAGTAGATTGGCTACTCTTAAAGATTTTTTTTAAGGGTGTTTTGTTCCTTGCAACTTTGAAGCAAGAAAAATATGACAATATTATATTCTTTATTTATTTAATGGGTTTTGTTTTTCTTGAAAGTGTCAATCAATTGTGAGAATTTTATTGGGAAATTGGGAAGAGGAAGCATGCATTTAAAAGCACAAGAGAACAATCACTCGAGCAGGATCCCCAATTGATTGCCAAAAAATTGTTGCTTGAAATATACAACCCAAAGGGCTGAATTCATGGGAATAGTCCTATTATGCAATATTGCTTGAATGAGATATATTGTTGCCTATTGACCTTACATGAAAAGCAAGAATGTGTTCATGTGTTTCCAAAATAAAAAAATAAAACTAAAAAAGCGAGAACGATGAATTCCTATTGAATGTATACAAATATATTTTTGCATTGCACAATCAGGTAAGTAAACAATTATGTGTAAGGTGGGTACTCCCAAACCTGACACTTTTTGCTACAGTATGACCTAACATGTGCCTTAACCCTTGAAAGGCCCTTTGGATCCCTCTATACGACTTGTATTTTGCTTTTATAACTCTTCAATTGTGGTTTAATATATGAATTATGATATATTTTCATTTATGTATTATCATGATTATGAATTTACTTTGTATTGAAAAGTATTTGGTCAATATGTTTCTAGTCAAATACCACCAAATACATAATATATTGTACGGACACAAAGGGTTTTTAACCCCTTCTAGTGTTGATCCCTAAAGGACCAAGGGTGTTTGAATATAGCTCTTGTTTTCTTGACTATCTCTTGTAACAATCATAATTTGTCAAATGTGTGGAATGATTTTGATGATTGCCATCATTAAAATGAAAGAAGACATATGTAGCTTTCCTATGAAAAAAAAGATCAACAAAATCACACAATTTTTGAGAAAATGCCATTGTTGAGAAGATTGATGAAAGATATCCAATTAGGTAGAACTTTGTAAATATGCTAAAATTGAAATATTGAAATAGGAATGCTCAAAAGTGATCCCAAAATTTTGATTTTTTTCCCATGGCTACATATCATCACAATTTAGAAGTCTATTTTTTTTCAAATCATTTTGAGGGGTGGAAAAAAATATATGAAGATGTGAAGTGACAACCGAGAATGTCTTTTTTCATTCTCAAAAAATTCACCAAAATTTGTTCACTTGATCATTTCTGGATCAGATTATACCAATGGATTCAATGGGAAAAATCATCTAGGGTCTCTTTGTTGTTCACAGATTGTTATTGAAGTTCACATTTCAAGCATTTTACAAATGTAGTTGTAGAAGCCATGTGGTGGCCTTATGGTCCTTTAGAGCTTAATCCTAGAAGGACAGGCCCATGACCATTGATTTCAAGCCTCCCTATCAATCACTTTGTTTGCTACCATTTTGCAACTAGATATGAATTTAAAAAAATTCAAATTTTCTTGGAAAAAATGAAGAAAATTCATATCAAATACAAAGTATACTTGAAAAATCTGAAATTTTCACCATAGATGTAAATTATAGTGTAGAACATTATGGATAAACCAAAGTTACCATGTCAACCTACACGGTGGAAATTTCTGAAATTTTTTCCACATCTTCTAAAACCATCTTACTACATAATCCTATGGCTACATGTGTCCAAAAGTGATATTTTTCAAAGATTTGGTACTTGTATTAGAAATGGCAGTTTTTGAGAGTTTTTGGTGATAATATAGTCAAAGAACTTTAGGGGTTAAGAAGTAGGTATCTAATGGGAAATTTTCATGCATCTAAAGAAATCCAATCTTGGACATAGAGTCAAATATTAACCCTTAAATGACAAATCATGTTCCCGCTAGGTCAAACTTCGTTATTTTTCTACATCAAAATGTACATTCAAAAATTTGATGTTTATCACGTGTAGTAATGTATATCTTTATTTTTTTCATTATTAAATACTTCAAATGAAATTTATATGATTTTTTAGATTAATTTCTTTGTAAAATTTGTAGGAACTGGTATACTCTTTGAGCTCACACCATGAGAAATTATATAGAAAAAAACTTAAAAGTGGTGTATTTGAACCCCTAAAATCCCAAGATCTTTTTTCCCATAAAAAAACACTCAAAATTGTCATTTCTATTGCAAAGAGAAAAAATTAATTAAATAATTTATACTTTGCTTATCTAACCATAGGATCTTACACTAGACTAGTGTGAGAATGTATTGAATAAATTTTAAGAAACTTTGACTATATAGATTGCAAGATATTTGCATTCAAAGTGAAAATAACAAGTCTTTCTTGCACCTTGCTCGATTGGACTTTGAATTTTGACTTTGAATCTTCTTAGCTTAAATTTTTTGCACAGTTCATTTTGAATTTCTAATTTTTTATTGTTGAAGAATTGGGTTGAGAGTCTAGAAAAAAAATTCCAAAAACATACACTTAATTTTTACTCCTTAAATGATTATTAAGAAGAAGAGGGTTCGAGATTGAAGGGAAAAATTAATTATTCATAGCTTTAAGATGGAATTGAAACACACTAATGTCAATAGTGATATTATTCTAGTAAGAAATCCAAACCTTGTGAAACGTCTCGTGAAATAAAGTCTAGGTTTCAAAAAAACTAACTAACTTGTAAAACTTTTTTTTTCAAAAATTATGAAAATCGAATTTAGAAGTGAATTCTACAAGTGATTTGAAAAAAGAGATGCTATGTTGCCTAAATAACAAGATTGTCCAAAACTTTTACATCACTCATCCAAACATAATGAATCAAATCCTTGCATGAAGATAAAAATAAAATATACAAATTTAATTTTTTTTCCATCCTTTCTAAACTGAAATTTGGGCTTATTGTGCCATAGCTTTTACTCTTGGACAATGACTAAAATATTATCTTCAAAAATAAAATTCAGAAAATCGTGATGAATAATCAGACCGTAGAAGCTTGCCAAAAATTCATTTTGTCCTTTAAAGAAATAATGAGACTTTAGGGGGGATAAAATTCATGGTGTGACCTTCAAAATGTCACAAAAATTACAATTTCCACAATTTTGAAAAAATCAAAATTAAATAGAAAGTAGATTTTTGGAGCTACATTTACTTAGTAAGCTTAAAAACATTTACAATTAAAGACTATGCGAAAATTCAAGTTTGACTTTCAAAATGCCCCTTGAACTTGAAATGTCCGTAGAATTAACCAACATATCCATGGTACCCTATGTCAAAGAATACAAATAAAATCATATCACCTTCTCTATGCCATATCAGACAAGTATTTTTTAAGCACACTAAGTTTTTTATAATATTGGAAGTAACAACTTGGCCTTAATTTAATACTATATTAAAACAACATCTAAAGTCATTTTAGCACCCTATCCTAGAAGTAATAAATTCAAATTTTTTTATCTAACCATTTAATATTAATCTATGTTTGGACTCATCTATACCTCTAAAATTTATTCTCGGTGCCTTTGGCCATGTAATATATTTGAATAAAGATACATGTAAAGTACTGCAAAAATTGAATTTACACCAAAATGTCCAAGGGCTTTTTTAGGCCTTTTAGAGTTTGCTCTAAATTGAACAAAAAGATAACATTTTGATAAGTGTTATCAATTTTTGAAGTGGAATTGTACAAATTCAAAGTAGACATGTTAGAGGTCACATGAGAAAAGAAAACACAACAATACCATATGGATTGAAAAATTATAATGTTTGATTACAAGGGTATTCGAAGTGTGAAAGTAATCTGAAGTCATTTATACACTTTTCACATGTCATATCTAAAATTGAGGTCACCGAAAAATATATGGACTATGAAAGAGTATAATATGTATAACCACCTTCAATTTATGGCTTCTCAAAATCTACTCTACGTTTTTTTAAATGAATTTCTAATGTGATTTTTTTTCCAAGATCTAGTGTATTTTGAGGCTCTTATCTAAGAGCACTCACTACTAGAAAATCAAGATTTGCAATGGATACTCTTTCACAAAATCTTGAATAGAAAAATCATAATGATTCATTTGCAAATTGGATTTTTGATGTTGGAACTAGACTTCAAAAAACATTCAAAAATACAAACTACTACAAATAGTAACTTGGTAAGGCTTTATTTGACTTCAAAGTCTTGTCAACACTAGAATTTGGTGCCTCAAGCATTTTAGGGGCTAACATTGGACATCAAATATATGAGTTTAATCCTGTAAAGACGGATTGGTTACTGTTGAAACCATCCTTTTGGTTATAGTGTAAATCATCTACTTAAAATAAATAAATAAAACTCATGAGAAGTCAAAAAATTGTGTAAGACCTTCCCTCTCCACACAAAATTTCCAAGGATAAACATATGTATTTTGTTTGAAATAGAAGGGTCTTCTATTGTCCATCAAACCACTCTAGTCCAAAGCATCCTTATAGGGTTAACCATCTAAATGATGTTGTCGACCTAAAAGGTCTGATGGATGATTGACTTTACTTGTTAATTGTAGAAACAAAGAATGCGCATGTTGGTCCAATAATCAAAGTATTTTGGTGATTACATCTTGGTTATGGAGGCCATGTCCATCAAGGGTTAACCCTAGAAGGACACTACAAACATTAAGTGTCCAAATGGGATGATAGAGAATCCTTCTACATAGGACAAAGGTGCAAATGTTCCACCTTTGAAATTGTGTGTAGAAAGGAGAGATCTTGCATGGTCAATAGTTTAACCTCCAATGAATTTTTTGTTTTTTCTTAAAACAAATGATTTACATGGTACCAAAAAGGATGGTTTTTTAAGGTGACCAATTTGTCCATCCTTCTCAAGTTATATGTGCAAAATAAGGTAGTCTACTCTTAAAGCATCCATGTACAAACTAATTGCATTTAAGGAGAAGCTAATGGAATAAACATCTAACCCATCCGCTAAGTCATTTCATATTTTTGGGACCTTCTTGGCGTTCATTACAAATCTTTGAAGTTGAAATACAATGGTCACTAACTAAAAAGTAACAACACCTCCTAAAATGTACACTATTAGTACATTAAAAAAAACAAAATATACTCCTCGTGTTAGTGGTTGCTTTTAGAGCACCCTACTTTACCTTACCTTAGGTCCAAACTTAGTAGACAGTCCACCCCTGCGTCAACTGTGAGGTCATTTTTTGGTCAACTTGAAGTCTTTCTTTTGTCAACACTTGTGCCCACCAATTCATCAGTCTCCAAACAAGGCTCCTCACCAAAATGAGAATTAAATTAAAGTCTGGGAAAGATGACGGAGCCCAATTCAGGCCGGTAGGTCCCATTCTGCGTGGACTTGTCCATATATTAAAATGCACTGGAATTCTCAGTTGGCAAAGAACGAAACCCACGTCAAGCCAAGCCAACCCAAGTCTTCACCGAAGACTTGACCGTTTGACTCAACTTTTTCCATCAACTAATTTATATATATACTTCCTATGCATGTCTTCCTATGCTTTTGACCGACTTTTGAGGAGTCTTGGGTAGACCCCTTGAAGAAGAAGTACAACAACAACCAGCTTACATATTGAAAAAAAAAATTCTTTCCCATTTGGCACTCCCTTGTGTGTTGGCCTCGATGGAATCTCCCCAATGACCACCCAACATTTGTTCAGGAAAGCGGGGGGAGGGGGTCGTCTCGTGGCCCCCATTCACACCTTGTACGAAGGAAATTCGGGCCCGGGGTATTAAGGTAGCCAACCCATTTCCAACCACTTAAACAATTATGCACATTTGGAGCAGAGGTTTTTTGAATGCAGAATTTTTTGCATGTGCAAAAATAGAGACTAGAAGGATTGCATATTTTTCCAGAATTTTATTACACAAAATGTAATTATTATGAATTTTTTTAGTAGAAGATTTTGTTTGACCTCTAATGGTGGTATAGAGCTTTCTATTTGCGACCATGGGCTGATTGCAAAATCGACCAAGGGCTGGTTACAATATTGAGAGCCTTGCAACCAATCATAATGAGACACAATTATTCTAGGAACTACGCCACAACTTCATGGAAAGAAAGCAGCCTACATATTGGAAAGGGGGCAGGGGGGTGATCAGAAATGGGTTGGCTACCTTTAGTAAGAGATGTTGACCCCATTTTCACGCACAAAAAAAAATCTATTCCCAAGTCGTGATAACATTACGTAATGGTGGGAACCCCAATATCATTAAATTACTTTACCGTATTTCTGTTGGCATCATACGCTTTTGTATTACAAAGATGGGATGAGCAAGAGCTTGAGAAGTAATGCATGTAGGAAAAAGTGAAAAAGTGATATTAGTTCCAGGACACGAGTTTAGGTGGAAGGTGTGCATCCCCCCTTGGAAAATCGCACCTTGCCTTAACCCTTAAACCACGGTCTGGTGACCGTGGAAATCCTCCCTTTTCGAACCGTGTGACATCATCTACTTTAAAGAAAAATAAAAAATGTTCATGGAAAGTCATACTATTGTTAGAAGACCTACCTTTTTCTCACAAAATTTTAAAGATGAATAGTCATAGTTTCGTCCTACATGGAGAGATTCTTTGTCATCCATTGGACACAAAACGTCCGCTTTGGCACCTAAGGGTTAAACCATTGTCATCAATCTATGTACATCTCCAAAATCAATTATATATGTATTGCTCCATTGAAGAAACAAGTTTAGAATATCTAGGAAAAAAAACCCTCTTTGAAAGGCCCTTCATAAGTTTGGCATATAGTATATATATACAATGTTGTATTCTTTGGTGCATTAGAAACGCCTTTCACTTGCCAACATGAAAATAAGGGAATTTGTCATTTGATCAATCTAATAACAGTAGTTAGATTATGCGGTAGCATAAAGTGGTTGGTTTGGGGGTACCTTCCTTATATATTAGACCTCATATGTATTTCATGAGAAGAACTTTAATTTTTCTACTATGGGCTTATGCAAAATTGTATTGGGAATGGGCTCTTTGGCCTAACCATTGAAAAGAGTGAGCTTGCATCTATTGGGGGGATTGTGAATGTATTGAAGAGCTTATTATTGTGGGAGTTACATGAAATGGATGTATTGCAGCCAAGTACATTGAATAGACAATATGAATATGTGGGTATTCTTCAACAATGTGACAAGCATGGTCACTCACTGCTTATTGGTTTTTGTGAGTGGCTAGTCTTTCCACGTGCTCAAAAATACCACCCAAAGTGGATATTCTTCAAACTATTTGGGGTTTTTCAGACCGAATGATTTTTCCAAACTAAGGTACGAGGTCCATAAAACACCCATCTAAGAACTGAAACTGAATTTTTGGGAGGTGAAATCTATTGAAATATTTTTCAGTAAATTTTCTTTGAAAGACAAGTGGAATTGACATCTAATCCAAGTCGTTTCATAATTTTTGGAGCTTTGTGGAATTAGTTATGAATTTTTGAAGTCAAAATGGCATAGGGCTTTACAATCGCCTACCTCTTCAAATGTACAATGTTAGTACATCTTTGTAAAGATGAAAAAAACCCTCGTACAAACAATGTACATTTGAGGAGGTGGGTAGTATTAGAGCTTGTGCGGATTTTGAGCCTCCTACCTTACTCTCAAGGTTTTTGAAACAAAGGGATGATATGCTTATATCTCTGTGTAGTTGCCAAAAGGGATATAGGATATGGAGTTGTATGTGTCCATATGTCCATATCCATAAATCTACACTTCTATTCATGTATCCAGATTTTAATATCCATTGTGGATCCAAGCAAATGATTTTTTTTCCAATAACTAAGACCCCTAGCTTTTTAGAGTGGAAGAATGGTTGGTGTTTTGAAGGGAGAGTGAATCGGTTTATGTAGGGATGGGAAGAAAAGAAAAATTTGCAGAAATGAAGATTTTATACCTAGAACTCTAGAATCCTTCTAAAGTCATACTTTATAAACGGCCATATCTACATTCCCCCACGTACTAGGCTCTTTGACGGTTGTCCTTTGCAAAGTAGACTTCATAAGATTGCATTAAAGTAGAACAACCTAATGCCATTAGTCACCCAATTCTAACATCTATTGGACCCTCCCATCTACGTCAATCATCAACCCATTACCACAATCTTAGCAACCTTTTAGCACCATGACAATGCACTTGGAGATGGGACACATTAGGCAAGTGGTTTAGCATGGGTCTACCCATGCTTTACCATTTTCGTCCCGACAAAACTTTGAAAAATCACAGAAAATTCATTTCTTGTCGGAATGTCTTGATTCTACTTGCAAAGGGCTTCTCTCAAACTTCTCAATCTCTGAAAAAAACGTGAGTTGACTAACAAATAACTTCTCCAAGGTAACTAGATAGCAAATCTGCTTCACCGTAATAGGCACGTTTACGTTGTGCAGCTCCTCGATTTGAAAAATTCAACAATTGAGTACTTTTTCATTGACTCCCACAATCCAGCTCAACTGCCAAGTGTGAAACTGTGGACAATGGGCAAGGCCCTATTGAAACTCATGATTCCCACAACAAAGTATGGAATGTTGGAACTTGAGAAGCTACTAGGGTTTGCAGCTCTCACTGGAGCTTGTTAGATCGTGCCAAAGACGTTAAATTCACGATGTTTTTTTAAAGATTCAAAATTTGGTAACTGATTGTCAAAATGCCAAGGTAGAAGTGTAGAACAACAACCCATTAAGGTCAAATGATCCATGACTTACACCTAGGGAATGACTCGATCATGGATTTATTTTTTTAAATAAAAGAGATTTGGGGCCACAATCAATGTCTTAAGTGATAGTAATGGAGTGATTAGTGACCTCATTAGGAACTTCCAGCTTTCTAGTGTAGATTCATTGTATTTAGGTAGTGACTTTTTTAGGCCTTCCATGTTAGGAAACACCATGACTGTTGTAAGTGAGTAATGAAGGTGACCATTATGGATACACTTCTTGTTAGTTTGGAGGTAACCTACATAAAATAGTGAAATTAGGTTGCCTTAACAATTAGGTTGCCTTACCCACCAAAAATTATTATACATGCCATCAAAGTCGATAAATATTGCTACCAATATTTTTGTTTGTACACATGGAGGTTTACAAGTCCCAATTACAACAATATCTAATTCAAAAGTAGTGAATTCTTGTACAATACTAGTAAATATTTATACAGTGTCAAATGTCGAGAAATTAGTGTGGGACAACCTAATTTCACTATTTAGTGTAGAAACTCTTTGGAGCACTTCACTTCAAAAATTCATAACAAATTCATACTCTGTAGAAAAAATATATAATTTCAATTGCCCTCCCTGTTTCTCACACTTGTTTTTACAGTTTTTTGTTTTTGTTTTTAAAATTGAAAAATTCAGCAATGGCATGAGGGCAAACTCAGTAGGACCACAATGGGCTGTTGTGTTTGACCTTCGACCCCACAGAACCCATCTCTCTCTTGCTCCTGTCGATGATAACTTAAAATAACTTATGTGGCATCAATGCAGAAGCGACTTTTTGAAGTACTTGGGGGCCTACCTAGTTTCAATAATTCTGGCCCCTCCTTGCCTTTGGAGATGGTCCATTTTCATTGTCCACAGATTGTGCACGACTCTCAATTGCTGGTGGGCTTGCTGGTCCCAGCGTCACCAACCAAGTGACTCAGTGACGGAAATTGTGCCATCTTCGCGGACGCAATCCAAACCCTCGAAATCCTGCCATGGCCACATGCGATCGAATTCAGGGTTTTACAAGAAGCGGAAACCTGGGGTGAATAAGAAGCTTGTTTGTTCAGGATCACACACACCTCAAAATGTAGACATCAAAAGTCAATTTGTGTAAAAAAAAATTAATATCTTTTTTATAAAAATAATTATATGAATATAAATTACACATTGTCACACGATTTGTCATGACCCATTGTCAGAAAATTGCCCCCACTATATTGGATAAATAATGTTGTGAGTATCATATATTTACTTGGATGTGTTTTTCTTTGTGTACTCTTGTAAGTAGGTGCATTCAAGGGGCAAGAAATAACATGATTGCAATTCAGAAATAGTATGTATTTATAATTTTTGAAGAACATTCTCATATATGGTTTTTGAAGCTTTTAATTCTACTTTTAAATATTTCAAATAAAATATGATGAAATGGCATCTTATGATTGCACTCCACTCACTTTCCCAAACCATTGCTAGAGAGATTCCAAAATTTATTTATTTATTTTTGATGATTTCCTATTCAAAATATGACAAACTTTCAAATGTTTGCCTAATGTCTTTTGAAAAAATTGCCCTTATAGTGCACTCCGGGGACACAAAAGTTGGATGACCATATGGTTCATTTACCTGTATAGATGTTACGTGCATTATTTTAAGTCACTTTTAATACTAAAAAGCAACTTACTATTCTTTTGGTAATTTAAGGACAAAGAAGACATTCCTTGCTTCTATTGAAAAAATAAAATGTAATGTAACATAGTAAAAAAATGTAATATCAATGTACCTTGGGATAATTGAAATAACATATGTAGCCTTTCACACCTATGATTTTTTGTGTTCCTAAATGCATGGTTGGAAGAGGGATTTGGATTCTAATCCATTGATAATTGGATGCAACGTTTGGGATATTTTTTGAGTTTTACCAACTATTTTCCTTTAATTTTCATATTGAACCAGTTTGTCAAGTACCTAGTTTGTTTTTGTTTAATTTCTATTTTTTACTAGAAATATAAATTTTATAGATTTTTTCAGGGGGATCCTGATATTTTCCACTGGGTTTTTTTCCACAATTCCACTAACTAACAATGAACTAACCAACGATTTTCCCCGAACATTGATTTGACGTCTCTTTAATGTTGTCTTCTAAGGTGGGTTAACCCAAAAGTGCCACAAATTAGTACAATGTCTAGTAGTTATTATTAGGTTGTTCAAAATTTCATATTGGCTTGTTGGCAAGTGAAAGGAGGTTCTAATGTACCAAAGAACATGCCATTTGGATTCAATTTGCAAAAGTCATGGAGGGTCAAAGTTTGTTTCTAAAAGCATTTCTTCCACATAGGTACATAATTGGTTTTGGAAATGTACACAGTCTGAAGATGGCGGTTTAAGGTTAGGTGCCATTTTGGGTGTGTGTACCGTACATGTTGCCTCCCCGTACAATAGAAGTTGGCGAAACACATGGACCATTTCCATTGATAGAGGAAACCATTGGCTTTTTGAATTGTCATTTGAAAGTATCTTTTTGTTTCATTCCATATTCTTCAAATCCACAATTTTTTCCATTTACACACGTAAGAATATAATAATGAAACTTTGATATATTCTTCAACCAAAGTTTACAATTTCACACACAACTTACCCACACTTTTTCGCGAAGGAAGGTTATTGGTCCACAACTGACAACTCTGACAAGACCATAGATTGAACGAATATAAGATATTCTTACCAAAATCCATGATGTGCGAAACCCCACTATTGACCAAATTGAGTTTTGCTTGCCTGGTTGTTGTTCTTATCCTTTTTTATGCAAAGAAAATTGAAAGTTTTTCATTTGCATCCTAAACTAATAAAAAATACAAAAATTCTTGACACATGTCGAACATGACAGAAACTATAATAATAATAATAATAAATCACCGTACTGTACTTCTTTCGAAATATTTGGTAACCCTTTTGTGAGATTTAGGGGGCCCGGGATGAAAGGTGAAAAAATGAATGATACTCTTGGTCAACAGCTAGTATGCCTACTGTATGAGTCATTTTGTTTGTTTGTGTGTTTGTGTGTTTGTTTGTTTTTTGTTTTTTGTTTTGATATTGGACTTGAGAGTTTTTATTTCATTATATGGCAGTTTGCTTTCCATGCATGCTTGTTGCATGTATAATGTGGGCACACCCAAATGCATCACTGACCCAAAACTGCCATCATCACTTTGGGTACATCTCTAGAATCAATGTGTACCTAAGTATGTGGAAGAAATGGATTCAGAACTTCTATGAGAAAAAACTTTGAACCTTTGTAGCTTTTGCATATGGTATCCAAATGGAGTATTCTTTGGTGCGTTGGATCTTCTCTCACTTGCCAACAAGAAAATATGAAAATTTGGCTAGTCTAATAATGAAAAGAAACTAGGCACAATAGCAAAAAGTGGCATTTTTTTTTGGGGTGGGTGGGTTCACTTTATAACTTAGATGAAAAGATTAAGTTTCAATTTGATCTCATCCAGTTAGCGTTTGTCTTGTTTTTAAGAGAAAATAAACTTGGAACCTCGAATGAAGGGATTTCACTGGTTGGATGATTTCGAATTAGCATAGGAGCAACATTTCTTATTTGGGATAAGATGAGTACATTAATTGCAAATTAGCACCAATATCTAAAACCATTGTAATTACTCTATGAATATTTCTAGAATCTATATGTATCCATGTTGAAGAAACAATTTTAGAACATATATAAAAAAAATTGATTCTTCATAAATTTTGTATATAATATTCAAATGTTGTACTTCCTCTATCTAGCTTAAAAACTCTGAATTGGAAATAGTACTTATACTCACTAGAAGTGTTCCATTTATTGATTTTGATCATCGATCATTGAGCAAACAATGTGGAACTCTGGGAATTGATTGAGGTCGAATTGATTTGAATACCCTATCGCTTGCTTGACAATCAAAATCAATAAATGGAGTGGTATAGGGATGCATGCACTATATCTAATTTGTTTTTTAGTAGGACAAAGAGAGCATTCTTTTATGTGTTGGAACCTCCTTTCATTTGCTAACAAGAAAACATGAAAATTTGACAAATTTAATAATATTGACTATGCATGGTAAAAAAAGTGGTGTTATTGGATGTCCCTACCTTACAAGGCTATTTCCATGGCCAATATTTGACACTAAATTTTAGAGGAACTACCAAAATGTAGCCATAGATATAGCTATGTATCATAGAAAAGAAATATTGTATATAAGTCATCTCCTATTTCTTCATCTTAACATTTCATGTCCGAAAAGTATATATTTGAAAAATAATGAATATTTATATCCTTCTTGAGTAATTGAACCCCTACAAACTCAAATCTTTTATCAATTCAAATATAATAGTTTTTAAACAAGTATTGGCTGAAGTTTTTGAAATGAAAATATATATAAAATTCAAATTTCATTCTTAAATGTGTGAATTTGAGTTTGTATATTTTCATTTTTCAAACTTGATATCTTTTGTTTTACAACTCCAATGCAAAATTTGAATGAAGATTTACAGTTGTAAATGTGCATTTGTTCTAGTAGAGTAGGATTTACTCTCTGGAATTATAAAAGGTTACTATTGTTTCTAAAGTGGAAAGAAAAAAAAAAGATTTAACAAATTTGTGAGTTGATTTTTACCTTGATATCTCTCGTTGGTCATAAGTTGGTAGGGATGTAATTTCTTTACAAGGGTATAATTCTATGTCAATGGATTGTATTATAGGTTCAAAATTCAAATTAGAATAAAATCTGAAATTTGAGGAAATTTCCAAATTTCAAATTGGAATAGCTAGACTTCACTTGATACAATTCATTGTATTAGTTGGACTCAAATTCTAATAAATAATTTTTATTTCTATTATTAAAATTCAGTTCAAAGAGCTATAAGTTCCCAAAATACACTATAATTTTTTTTATTTCAATTTGTGAATAAAGCATCTTGTGAAGAATCATCAATACACCTCAAAGGCAAAATTTCTACCACTAATTCATTCAATGGCAACTGAATGTTTTTTTAGTGATATTTCACTTGATAGCAATAAATTTTTTGGAAGGAATGTTTGTCAATATGTTCCTCTATTTTCACTAGACAAAATCTTTGAATCACTACATTTTTCTATGATAATAACATTCTTTTTGATGAATGTACATTCCTATAGTTGAATAACTTAAATTTCACCCTCATTCTGCATGTTTCATTATTACAACAAAGATTGCTTCTTGCATAGCCCAAAATAAATGAAAAAACAAATCTTTGATGGCAAACAAACTTTTATACCAAAAATTGAATGAAATACATCCTATTTTCATTGAATTTTGCCTTACAAAGTCATCCATTAGCCACTTCTTGCATTTCGATCAAAATTAAAAGAAGCATAAGTTGGATACACCCAAATGTACCATTAACCCCAAACCATCACCATCACTTTGTATACATTTCCAAAACCAATATGTACCCAATATATGGAAGAAACAATTTTAGAACCTCTATCCAAAAAAACTTTGACCCTTCATAATTTTTGCCTACAGTATCCAAATGCCCTGTTCTTTGGTGCATTGGAACTTCCTTTCACTTACCAACAAGAAAACCTGAAAATTTGACTAGTCGAATAATCTATCATATCAAGTACGTAGTGTCGATCACAACCTGTGTCACAACTATTAACATAAAATCCTTCATGATTTCATCCCGAAGAAATATCATCCAGTTTCATCCAATATTCACAATGAAAAACCAAGAACGTGACAAGTGAGCATTCTTCCTTCACGTGAGCATGACAAGTCAGTGCAATTTGAAGTTGCTAGTAGTAACTAGACTCATTTATTTAGTGCAAACTGGCGGTTTTCAGGGTACACACCTTATAGTCTACTAGAATTTCAATGTGTAATACTTTGTCAACTCAAAAAAGATGGACTCGCGAATGTTTCAATCCTGATCTTGACCATTGATTTGCCATTGATCATAACGACTAAGAGCAAGTCTTGTTTTGAGATTCATTGACATTTTTGCTTATAATAAACAGAGTTATCCAAAGTCCTTCATTATTTTGAGGCACATGTCTGAGTCCAGCATGACTTTTCTCAAGCTTAACTTATCTAATAAGTACTCAGCTATGGTAAAGGCGAGCCCAGAGATCCCCCAATTGGCTAATTTTTGCTCGGTTGCTACTTAATTTTTTCATGCCCTCAATGTTAAATTCAAAAAAATCTTTCAAATATGAACATTTGGATAATTTCCTTGAACCCGTTTTGGGATCGTTGGTGAGCACACATTATACATACACCTGAAGAAAGTATTCAAAAGAAGGATTGAGGTACAATGATAATCAAACGTGCACTGCAACGTGTTGTATGAAATTTAGATAATAAATAGATCAAATGAATGCTCATTGTATAATATTCACTAGAAGGAGATTGAAATTAGGATGTGGATTTGGAAAACCCACCAACTCAATTTTGATTGGCTTACTGATAACTTTTGTATACAATTTTCAAATGTAGTTTCTAGACTTCACACTTTAACCTTGAAAGGATGTTGTGAACCTAAAAGCTCCAATGGATGATTTCATTGTCACTTGCAGAAACAAAAAATGCACCTCTTGGTTCAATAATGGGAGTGTTTCGATGACTATCTTGGCAATGGAGACTACTTCCATCTAGGCTTAAATTAGTACCTATTATTGATAGATGACTAAACTATCATACCTAAGTATGTAACCAATACACAATGATGAATGTTATCAACTTTAGTTTGGTTTTGGATGATCTTACATTCAAAAACTACATGTACGTTATCTATACAAAAACACTTCATGTGAACTTGATAAGGTAGGAGGTCAATAAGGTGCCCATTTAAGAACTAAAACTAAATTTTGGGAAGGTGAAACTTCTTAAAATATTTTTCAAGTATATTTTCCTTGAAAGACACATGGATTAGACAATCATCTATCACCAAGTTGTTTCATATTTTTTGAAGCTTTGTGAAATTAATTATTAATTTTTGAAGTTGAAATGGCTTAGACTCTAAAATCACCCACCTCCTGAAATGTACCCAATATGTACATTTCTAATACACCAAAAAAAACCCATGTACAAATAGTGTACATTTGAAGAAGTGGACGATTTTTGACCATGAGTGCTTTACAAACCTCCTACCATAGTTAAGTTTCATACAAGCTTCTCGCTTTCACTCATGTGCATGGGAGCCACACCAACGGCAGATACTTGTCAACCCTCATATGTGACACTCCCTCATTGACCCCCAATTGACCCTGATTTCAAGCCTCTGAATCATCTGTAGCTTTCAAATAATGCAACACTTTATGCTACAAATGAAACGCTCGATACAAGTAATCGCGAGGGCAATCATGATGGGTGGATCCTGGTGCCAATCAACTCGAGGTAAAAGCATCACGTAAGGTAAAAGCAGCCCATTGTGGTCAGATTTCGGAGTTTGGCCTCATGATGTTGCTGAAATTTTTCAATTTTTTCCGCAGAGAAAGACAAGTGTGAGAAATATTGAGAGCAATTGAAATTGTATATATTTTTTTGACAAAGTATGAATTTGCCATGAATTTTTGAAGTGTTTAGTGCATCATGGCCCAAAAGAGTCTGTAGACTACCCCAGAACCAACAAAATCAGAATCCATGATGCTCATCTTGTTCACCTGAAGCAGTCGTAATATTCTCTTACATGGAAGATCTAAAAAATCAATTCTTAGAATGAATTCACACTAAAAAGTTGGAGGTTCCTAATGGAGTCACTAATCACTCCATTATTGTCATGTAAGACATGCATTGTGGCCCAAATGTCACATATTGAAAAAATCCATAATGGGGTCATTCCTTAGGTGACTACTAACCACTATGGGTCATTTGACCACAATGAAATGCTTTACCTTATCCTCCAAAAGCATGATTGACCCATTCCATCTCAATTTAGCAACACAAATTTAAGCACTTCAACTACTCTAAAATAGTGAAATTAAGTTGCTTTAACAATGAGGTTGCCTTAACCCAAGAAAGTTACTTTAGAAGCCATCAAAGTCAAGAAATATTTCTATACATATTTTCATTTGTACACATGGAGGTTCATGAATCTCAATTACAAACTTCTACGGGTTTTTCCATTTGTACACATGGAGGTTCACGAGTCCCAATTACAACAACACCTAATTCAAAAGTAGTGTATTCTTCCACAGTAACAATAAATATTTATATAGTATCAAATGTCGAGAAATTAGTGTGGGACAATCTTATTTCACTATCTAGTGTTATGTAGATTGTCGAATCTAAAAATTAGAAGCCGACACAAATTCGGTAACACAAACAATTTTAAATATAAACTTATAAATAACTAGAATGACATGGAAGATTGTACCCATAGAATCAAGTTGTTGTTTCTTTGAATCAGAAATCATTTATTTACATTTGTCGACCGACCCACAAGAAATTAAAAGTGCTGCATGTTTATTTGTCTTGGAACTTGAACTTGTCGTTTATATAGATCGGAACCAATTTCTCGAAGTAAGTTAAATGAGTTGGGTCAGGTACTGTAGATAGATCAAATTATTCTGTTACGAGCCTTATTTCATGAATGGATTTTTGTATTCAATTGAAAGTCTTAGATATTGGACATGTGTTTGTCCTAATTTTTTTGGTGGAGGACTACAAGAAAAGTTAGCAAAGTACAGGACCTGGCCATACCAACGAACTACTCAACACAACAACCATTGTAGAGAAATATAATCCCTAAAGGAGGTTGACCTTGTTCATACAATGAGTGTACATAGAGGACCTAAAAATACAAGTGCTGTTTCATTGTAGCATAGTGTGTTATATGGGGCTAATTTTTTTTTGTAGCCTTACAAGAATGATATGAAAACATGTTGTGAAATTCGCATAATTTTTGAGTAAGTAGAGAATCATGAAAGATTTTCTTGTATTCAGCCTTAGAATTAATGAAGGAATACAAAAACAATAGACCACACTATAGCTACTGCCCGCATTAGGGGTTTAAGTCTCAATCTTTGTGAAATACTCCTTTTGTCCCAAAATAAGTGTCCACATTGGAAACCTCATGTTTTTTTTTGTTTTTTTTTTAAAACCAAATCCATTGATCATATTGTAATAAAATGTGTAACTCAAAAGGGTCCAAACTTTATATCACCGCAAGCAACAAAGAACATTTTGTATGAGTTCATGGCAACGTACCTAAATAAAAATCAGGCCCAAGAATCAAAACCTCCATAGAAGGTACTAAAAACTAAAGCAAAAAACACACATCAAGTTTCCCATGTAGGACACTTTCATTACTTCAAGACAGAGGGGAGTAGTAGTTTTAATTTGCTCTTGAATGATTGATGCATGGTTCAGACGAGAAAGATCATTTTGACAGAATCAAGCATCACAAAAATAACACACAAAAAAAAATCCATTTCAAGCAATTTGCACTTGACAAGTGCATGAAGGCTAGCTTCACCTTTGTCATTGTTGGTGGTGACAATTCATTTTTTTTTGCGCCTCACAAGTACTACATGGAGTACAAGTCCCGTGATGTCCCAGCATGGTCCATGGTCAAATATTGCACGACGTGGTTCTCAAGCACACAAAGGCAATAGTCAAACCAGCTATTGATGAAAAATCGGGGCCAATTCGACGCTCCAATTCACATAAATTAAAGCAGGGTTGGATGGATTGATTGATAGAGAGAGGCGGTGCGTAACAAGCAATCCTTTTAAAACAGACAATGAGAGCGACGTCGTACATACATACGTCCACCACAATGGCAATGGCAATGGCCAAATTGCAATGATTATTATGGACCAAGACTGAGTGAGTTCTTCTCCACGAGTGAGGGCGAAATTTACAGATCGTCGAGGTGTCTTGGAATACAACCCACGGGCCGTACAGTGTTGTCCGAAAAGCAGACATAGTTACCCACCCGTACTCTTTGGTCCATCGTCGTGACTGGGAGATCGTCTTTGGTATGTACGTTGCACAAGTTGCACGATTGAGTCATTCGATGGTGTGGCAGCTGGGGATTGGAGTTTTGGTCCCAAGATAGTGGGAAATCATGTCGAATCGAAGGAATGGATTGAGACGCACTTTGGGGGGTCAATTTGAAATGTACGATATGACTACCAATTTGAGATACGTGTTTGATGTGTGATACGGTTCAATTTGAGACACTTTTGGTTCAATTTGAGATATGTATTCGATGTGTGATATGTTTCAATTTGAGACACATTTGGTTCAATTTGAGACATGTAGTGCACTTAGAGTATAGTTAACCTTGGAAAGATGCGGCCGTATCAACAAGGTAGTGAACAAAAACTTATTAAAGTTTTTGGATGATTAGGTGCATATTTATTTTCTGCAGTTTTTCTAAAAGTGAGTCTTTGGACATTTTTAGTCTTTGGCAAGCTTCTAGGATTAAGTTAATTTGAGACATTAATTTTATTTATAATATTTGAATTGACTTAGAACGAGATGCATACAGTTAAAAATTAGAGGCATGTATTCAATATTTGAGATGTTTGGAATATGGTTAGCAATAGTATGTCACGGTAGTAAAAGGCCTTTGGGACATTTAAATCCTAGAGCCCTAAAGTATGTTTTTTTGGCAACATAGCATTTTTGGTCATCCATTTACAAATGAATATTTTGTTTTCTAAAAAAATTTCACACAACATCTAGTTGAAGAATAGCTTCAAGGCCCAACAATTTTTATAATATTTGATTACATGGTTAAAAAGTTTTAGTATCATATGTTATTTCTTTTTAAATCCATGCAACCCCTACAACATAGAAAAAAACACTTTTAAAGCAAATAAAAATTTGACCTCAATTTTCAATGTTTACATATAATTGGAAAGCCTCAAGTCATTCTATTTCAATTCATGAGATGAAAGTCAAGTGGAATTTTAGTTGGCAAGACAATCACAACGAATTAGACCAAGTGTAAGTCATAAAGCTTAGTCTACATGGACCATGTTTCTACTTGTTGCGTGTACGATTCAATTAGAAATGCATATGATTGAGCAATTTGAGTTGTGTATGGTTCAATGAGAGATGCATATGATTGAGGAATTTCAGTAGCGTATGGTTCAATTTCAAACACACATCTATTCCTTGGAAGTTAAGTTGAGAAATATTGTCTCCACTTTCCCAAACATCAGTTGCAAAGTCCCATTAACTTAATTCATTTCAGATGCATGGCTCCTTGTTGATGTGAATTTCAGGTCCACTTTAGATTGCATGCACACAATAAACACTGTTAAAATTGTTTTAGTAGTTTATTCACAACAGTGTCACCGCCACAATTACATTGTAATATTCAATGATTCATTAAATTGCATACACACAATAAACAGAGTTAGAAAATTGTAGTAGTTTATTCACACACACTAGAGCAAAATCCGTCGTTTTTTCATTGAGGAAATCTGGAGCTGTGTCGCTTCTCACAGAAAATGATCTATTGTTAGTATCTAAGTTGGACCCACGATTTGTCCCTTGTGACTTTTTTCACTCACCCCTCGTTTTGTCACTATTTCAAGGAATGAAAAGCGACGGGTTTCGCAGTAGTGACACGTCATTGCCACAATTATATTGCAATGTTCAATGATTCATTGAAGTGGGTACCCCCCAAACCACCACTTTTTGCATTACTGTGCCTAGTTATTATTATTAGACTGGTCAAGTTTTCATATTTTCTTGTTGACAAGTGAAGGGAGGTTCCAATGCACTAAAGAACGCAACATTTGGATATCGTATGCTAAAGTTATGATGGGTTAATGCTTTTTTTGGTAGATGTTCTAAAATCGTTTCTTCAACATATGTACATTATATTGATTTTGGAGATGTATCTAGAGTGATGATGGATGTTTTAGGCAGGGGGCATTACTAGATGTACCTACTTTACATACAATTCTAAGCTGAAATTTTAAGGTGGTACTTGAAAATTATATATTTGGCTACTTTGAGAAACTTCAAACTACTTGAAGAAATAAATTTGTAAGGAAGCACTAGGCATCTTGATATTAACCTTTTAGCCTCTGAATCACTTCTCAAATTTTTGCATATTTTTGCTCATATCTTTATAAATACATTATTTATCTCAATTTAATCAAATTCATCTCATAGAAAGTATTTGAAATTTTCAAACATTAGTTTGGATGAAGGAGTTCTATCATTTAACCCCTAAAGCAACAAATGGTGTTTTTTGGCAACATAGCAATTTCGGGCAGCTCACTACGGATGGAATTTTGATTTTTTTTCTTTGAAATTTTCACACAACATTTTCCCGAGGAGTAGCTTTAAGACCCAACAATTTTCATAACTTTTGAATACATGGTTAAAAAGTTATTGTATAATATGTTGTTTTCATTGCTCGGCGGGCAGCCCGGGCAGCAAAAAAAACTTCTTGAAAAATCACTTTTTTTAAAAATAAAAATTTGAAATTGGTTTTCTACATTTTTATATACATGAAAAGCTTTGAATCATTCCATTTTGATTTGTGAGATGAAAGTTATGAAGAGTTTTAGTTGTGGGTAGTTTGTGGGTAGTAATGGAATCTCTACTCTAAAATAAACTTTGAAGACCTTTATTTCACTCAATTTTTAATATTTTTGGAAAAAAATAAAAACTTGAGGTGTAGATTGTTTATTACAACAATTTCACCATTGGGATTTTCATTTTTCAATTCCATAAATAAATTATTAACACTTTAGTATTTTGAATCATTCTCTACTACTATCTACTTACTATTTTTTTCCTATATGTTGTACAATTCCAAATGATCTAAAATTTTTCAAACATGTAGCCAACATGACTTGAAGAATGAATCCAAAGAGTTACAACCATTTTGGACATTTTTTCATAATGATTTGACCTTGTGGAGTGCATCTGCCCGGATTTTTTCAGGGCCAAAAAATGGCTTTTTGTCACTTCAAATGCTAATATCTTGCAATCCAAACGGTGGAAATTTCTGAAATTTTTTCCACATCTTCCTAAACGAGATTACTACAAGATCCTACGGTTACATTTGTCCAAAAATGTATTTTTAAAAAAATTTGGTACTCGTATTGGAGATGACAGTTTTGGAGCGTTTTTAGTGAAAACATAGTCAAAAACCTTTAGGGGTTAAAAAAATCCTACAACTTCTCTGTTCATTGTCCAAAATTGGGACATCAAAGCACCAAGGGGTTAAAGAAATCAAAGAGTCTTCCTAGTTACTTCAAAGGTCCACTTGAACTTGACTAATCTCTAGAGGAAGGGTCTACTACCACTTCAATTATTTTGACTTTGTATTGTCCCACTTTGTGCCTTTTTATGAATGAAAAATTTTACAATTTTTTTCTAGATATGGAATTACATGCCTTCTTCATGTGTTTAATTTATAAAGATTTTTTTTTCAAGAGAATTCAAAATTCCTATGAATTTTTGAAATAAAAGTGAAGAAAATTCATTTGAAGAGTGAAATAAAATTGGAAAATTTGACTAAAGTTGTTTTATATAGTGTAGAACATCATGGTGTAAACTAAAATTCTATTTCATTCTTATTAGAAATTTAGTAGATCAAATAATAGTCTGAAGTTTGAATTGCAATAATTCCTCAAATTCCTAAAACTCTAATTTTCAAATCAAAATTTTAGTCACTTTTCAATTTTCAAATCTGAATAAGAACTAAACTTAATAAGCTTCAATACTTTAGTTGGGCTCAAATTCAAATCAAAAGCAAAGAGGACAAGTCTCCAAAATACACCTAAAAATACATTTTTTTGTTGATCCATTATTATAGCATCTTCTTCTCTAGAAAATTCAACTATACTAAGTAAAGGATTTTCCAACATCATGAGTTCTCAAATTTGTTCAAGCAACTTCCCTAAAGAATTTGGATGAAAAATATTCTTTCTTTGTTATGCAACACTATTTGCAAAGTCATTCTAGGACCAATCTTTGGTGTTGGTAGTGTCCTAGAGTTAACCCCATAAGGACTCTCCAGACCTAAAAGGTCCAATACATGACTTCATTGTCAATTGTAGAAACAAAGAATGTACCTATTAGTCCAAAAAATGAAGTATTTTAGTGACTACATTGATCATGGGGGTCACATCCTTCTATGGTTACACAAAGTATACTATAGCTTGTCATAGCTTACAATAGCATATCATCCTTTAGCACTTGGGAGAACTTATCTCTTCATAGCCAAATAAAGACAGAAAAGTCCAGCATTCATTGTAGATAGTTTCCATGTAGCTATGGCTCATTTCCACCTGAAATGAGCTCAAGATTGTGCCAGAAAAAATAAAAAAATTCTTCTTTTTCCCAAGAGTAATGAGGATGCGTCTCAAGAAACTAATGAAAGAGAGACAACGGCGACAAGATGCACATTGCTCTAGCAAACTTTGTCTTGAAAATCCACCGATGCACTTCTACAAGAGAACTTGAAGGTAAATTAGACCACGCCAGAAAGCTGGAGAAATCTTCCAAATTGCTGTATTCGCCTAGTTTTTGCATGGCCATTGATAGCAATGATACAGATTCTCCATGCAGTTTGGATTCGTGAGCAAAAAATGTTGTCTACTGGCCAACAGATAGAATAACTTCTTAATTATTGTACTGTACAGCACTCCAATCAATACACGCATTTGGGAAGTGACAACAGCAATGGCAAATAAGGTAAGGTGACATTTTGAAAATGTAAACATTCAACAGATAAGAGGCTCAATTAGGTTACAGGGCATTGTGCCAAGTTTTACTATTGAATCAATGCCCTGGGAGATGATTTCTACGTATCCCAAGAGACTGCACACAGGCACCCCAATGAACAGTTACATAATTCTTGACTAGAACATATCTCAAGGAAGAAGATAAATAAAACCGTTTGGAACCTGGTCCAGTCTCCTATACTGATCACTATTACCAACAACTCATCTATTTATCTATTCAGTTGGACTTGTGCAAACATGACTTGGCTAAGTGTTGACTTTCAAAAGGAAAATGAGGTCGTCTACTGCCAATTCAATAATTGTCTATAGCCTCCGACTCAAATGATTGCATAAGAAATCATAAAATACTGGTACATTGAGTGAGAACAATTCAACCTCAAGCGTTTGGCTGTTGTACCCAAACTGGTCTCTCCTCTCCAGTGAGCTCTATTGAGTGATCTCCCAACAAAAGCGCACTCCTATATTGATTGCTTAACCCCTAAGTGCTCCAACATCGATATTCTGCATGAAGAACACAGTACTTCAAGTCAATGTTTCAGTTGATCCAAATGCCTTCTCATGCATCCAAAGCAAGAATCTTTTGAAGATGACCTCTCTTTTTATGACCAGTTTCATGAAATTGACAAAAGAATATATTTGTACGAAGGCATAAGCAAAAATCTGCACCCCCCTCCCCCCCAAAAAAATCCAGGTAATAAAAGGGTTAAAATGCATGAAGAGGCTGAAAGAGTATTCACTGCCGTAGGCTACTGTGAATCAGAGAAAACCGAAATGACCTCAACCTGAGTGAAAATCCTTCAACCGTTCTTGGCAAGCAAGACACTCTCATCTTTGGCTCTCATTGCCTTGCCATTGTCAGAGCTTTTTGAAACGGGGAGGTACTTCGAGAGCTGGCTGGTGGATCTTCCGCACTCCACGGTCGCAATGGACCGGTCCATTTGACGCATCAACACGTCTGGATCAGGTGGTTGAGGAACATGTTTGTTGGTCTTGTTGTTGTGACTCCCATTGTTATTTCGGAAACCCAGAATCGGCATCCTCGTCTTCTTTTGATGAATATGTTCCACCTAGTGTAATGCACTTCCCTCCCGGCCTGGATATCTTGACACACTCACCGTTATTATCAATAAGATACCCCAAAGAACGATACATCAAATGTTATTGTGTCTAGAAAAAGATTTTTTCAGATAAATAAGAACGATGCCCTAAACAACTTGACTGCTTCAGATTGCTAAGCTACGAGGATACCGAAATCGTTAGGGACCAGACCATATTTCTATTGACAGTACCCTGTTACCAACAGCAACTCATCTCTTTCAATTAACACTTTTATGGCCTTCAATTAGCCATTTGGGTGAACAAATAATGACTTGGCTAAATTGGTGCACGAGTGTGAACGAAAAATGATTGCCTACGAATTTCATCATTGAGTGAGAAAAATTCGAGAGTTTGGATAAAATGCTGCAAATAGTGTCCTCTACCTTATCTTACATCCCAAAGAACGACATCTCAAATAACATTACCTCAATAATTTATGCATCTATTATGTTGTACAGACAT
Organism: Straminergon stramineum; assembly: GCA_963920665.1. NCBI lineage: Eukaryota > Viridiplantae > Streptophyta > Bryopsida > Hypnales > Calliergonaceae > Straminergon > Straminergon stramineum. Next base: position 12,514,811 of record OY987271.1, on the reverse strand, counting down.
ACATAGAAACTGGGTAAAGCCGTAGGACAGGGGGACTTTCAGCTAAATAAAACCCCTAATTTGAGTCCTAATTCTTCGAAAACATGTGGGACCTCAACATCGTATCTTTAAAATCTGTCGCTAAATTGAAGCGAGTGTTGAGGTTTAACAAGCGATCATCCTTTTGTCCAAATCGGAGATTAAATACGATTTCTTTCTTGTGTGAAGAAATTCTAGACCTAGAGGACTAGGACACCAAGACCTAATCACAGGAACAAAAGAAGAGAAGCAATTGTTGCATAAATTTGAGCTAAATCTGAGATAAATTTGAAGTGAATTTGAGATTCAGAGAGAAAATCTTACTTCGCAAGATGCCTCCAGATCGTAGCGAAACTCGTTCAACTTCGTGCAAAATCTTTGGTACAACCACCAAGAAGAAGCATCTCTGTAAGTCCAGACACGTTCAAATCACCAGAACTCACCCATTTCCTACTCAAATTGCAAAGAACCCAATCCTCAATAATTCACAGGAATCACAAGACTCGATTCATGATCATCGCAAGATTCAAGACCACAAAACTCGATAGACGAACCCTAATCGTCCACCTTGGTCCTCGCTCCTGTGTCTTGCAATTGATACTCCTGAAGGAGTGCAAAATTATCGTTAACCCCTTAACGACTGAGTCCATTCTTGATTTTTTGCATATTTTTCCTTATATCTTTATAAATACTCCGTATGTATTATTTACCTCAAAGTCATCAAATTCATCATATACTATAGATAGTGTGATTTTCAAAAAGTCAAGCATTGTTTTGGATGAATGAGAAGTTCTATGGTCAGAAAGTCCTCGGAATCTCTATGTTAATCATCCAAATTTTAGATGTTGGAGCACTAAGGGGTTAAAGTGGTACCTCAAAATTGTTGTTTTGAGGTGTTGTGTTGAGTTACTATTGTTAGACTAGTCAAATGCACCAAAGAATGTGACATTTGGATAGAATATGCAAAAATTATGAAGGATCGAAGTTTTTTGGGTATAGGTTCTAAAATCGTTTCTTCAACATATGTACATATTCATTTTGGAGATGTACATAGATTAATGATGGTAGTTGTAGGTAAGGTGCAATTTTAGGTGTATCCACCTTATAAGGTCTAGATCAAATTTTGGAACATTTTGCTTATATTTTGGTACAAATGTACTATTTACCTCAAGCTTATCAATTTGGTCCAATAAGAAGGTTAAGTTTGAAGGATTCAAGTATTGCTTGGGATGAATGAGAAGTTATTTGGATAAAAAATAACTTTTACCCCCTAAGTGCTTGTCCTAAAGTTAGTAAGATCACTTTTAAAAATTATAATATATAATTGAGAGTCCTTCAACATATCTATACCATGGGTTCATATAATACATTATTTCTTCTTTCCATGGAAATATTACATGATTTTTCTTAAAGCTTCTTCAATGAATATTAATTAGATGAAGTACATTTTCACAACATTCTTCATTTAATGTTAGTGGACAAGGTAGGAAGCCCATTGTGGATAAATTGGTCACTTCACATAGTTAGACTTATTGGATTTTCAAATTTTTATTATGAAAGATTAGGAAATTAGAGAATAGTCTACAAGTATTTTGGGCTACTCATTTTTCTAAAAAGAAATATACATTTTAGGTAGTCAAAGCAAGATTACATAGCTTCCCATTGTAGATCCTAAGAGGGATACTATTTTGGTCTTTTGGAATGCTAATGTGGCAATCTTAATTCCCTACTTAATTCCAAGGACAATCCAAAAGTGTCCCTTCACACGGAGAAATAATACAAGAATCTTATGCCATGTGTGGAAAAATCATGGTGTGGTCATTGAATTCAAGAAGTGGTGACTTTTCAACCCAATTCTATACATTTCTTACTACATTAAGATGCCAAGAGGACAAAATTGGGTCATGGACTAGGGATCTTATGTCTCTCTACCTTAATTGAGTACTTACAAGTTAAACACTCTTCATCATCCAAAATATGGACTTAAAAGCACTTAGGGATTAACATTATACAACAATGGTAGCAAGGTCGACATAATTCAAACACTTGATGAGCAAAGGCTCTTTGAGAGTCATTAGGGCTTACATTGTTTTATCTCATAAGTGAGAGCCTAAAACTACCACAGTAAAGGGGGTTGACATTATAATACAAGCCCAAAGTCCCTATTCAGAAAACAACCAACCCAAAGTTTGGAGTAATACACCGGCTCTGATTGAATTTGCAAGGGCTAGCAATTGATAAACAAACCAACACTAAAGCAAACAAGATTCATATCCATTCCTTTGCAGAAGAAGCTCCTGGAATGACATCAAACTGAGAGCAAAAAAACAGAAAAGAAAAATAATTGAGCATTGATTTCATCTCCAAATGAGAGCCTAAACTAATACAAAAAGGGGGTGAAATAATAACGCTCCCCAAATCCCCATTCTAAAATGACAACCAACCAAGATTTTTAACGCTTGGAGTATTGGGGCGCCTTCCGGGCCTTCTTGAGCCCATACTTCTTCCGTTCTACAATCCTGGAGTCCCGAGTCAACAAGCCCTGCTTCTTCAAAGGATCCCTGTTCGCTTGGTTGGCCACAATCAACGCCCTCGCCACGCCCAACAAGATGGCTTGAGCCTGAGCAGATAAACCTCCGCCCTCTGCCCTCACTATAATGTCGTACTTGGTCTCATAGCCTAGACTTGCCAATGGGTACTTCACCGATTGCAACCACAACGGGTTCCCCTGCAAATAGTCCTGCATCAATACAACATCATTGCAATGTCAGCAACAAAACATTAGGAATTCCATATGTAACCGGTTCAAAGAGAAAACATAAGAAGTTAAGCGGTAGTGCAGCCCTTCTTGTGCATCATAACACCAGTGTTACAATTCCAAGTCAGGAAAAATTAGAAATTCTACAGGTAACCAACGTCCAATTCAAACGAATTCACTCAAGGAAAGCATGCAGATACAGCACAAGCGCAATACTTGCAATGTCAGAAAAATATAATAAAATTCCACGTGTACCCTCATTTGAACTCAAACTAACTCTAGCAAAAGAAAAAACCAGCAGATTAAGGTAGCAAACCCGTTCTTGTGTGATTCCTTTAGGTCATCACTGGAGCAAATGTTACCGAACACAAGAAGAAATTTAGAATCTAGTAAATAAGACAAACGTAAAACAGCTGCAGAGACAAAACCTATCCACTCTTTTACTCATCCTATGACAAAACTTTCAAAAATTCATAACTTGCTCCTACAGTATCCAAATAATTTGCATTTTAGGCCATTGAAACTCTCTCAAAAATAGAGACAAGACACACACTAAAAGCAAAATTCCACTTCTAGAAAGATAAACACTCAAACCAGCTAAAAGCCATAGGAATGGATTCCTTGCCTTACTTCAAAGTCTTCAATTACACTAAAATTGAGCAAAACTTTCAAAATTCTTAGCACATTCATAAAATATCCAAATAACATATGTATTCGTGCATTGAAATTTTCTAAAAATGGGGACAACACCTACTATGATCAGAGAACCACTCAAAACAGCTACGGAAATGGATTCCTGACCTACAGTTGCACTTGTATATGCCGGGCATACAAAGAGCGAATACTTTCATATGAAAAGCATACCGTGCAAAGAGAATAGGTTTGTTACGTACGAATAATGTAAAGTCTCCATTCACCATACAGTAATCCATTCACTTAGCAGGTGAACTTTGAGCCTATCCCCAAAACAATCTAGAAACTTGCGCAATCTACAATTTTGCTTACTTATTCTGTTTTAAGCTAGAAATCCATTACGAAAAACAAAATATCAATAAATTAAGTGATTACACACTTAACACAACTCAAAGTTCAGCTGTCAGGTCAATGGACATCGAATATACTGTACGGTTAATGAAGCCTCTACTTTACCCTAGAAACCTCTCCCATCCCAAAATTCTTGTCCACAATGTGATGCAACCCATGTTAAGCGAAAAATCAATTGCAAAACACGAAATCTCAATAAATTAAACGTTTATACACTCAACGCAAATCAAAGTTCACGTGTATAATCAATGGAGCATCGAATGTACTGCATGGTTAATGAAGCCTCTACTTTTCCCTAGAACTTCTCCCATAGCAAAATTTTCACCACAATGTAGCGCAACGCGTGTTAAGCCAAAATTCAACGAAATGTCAATAAATTAACCGATTCCACATTTTTAACGCAAATCAAACTTCAGCTATACGGTCAATAAAACATCGAATGCACTCCATGAGGCCTCTCCTTTACCCTAGAACCTCTCTCGTCCCCAATTCTTAACCCCAATGCGTCGCAACACAAATGGGGACAATAGCTCCATTAATCCGAGAAACCACGCAAAACAGCTGCCCGTCACGGACCAGATTCCCGACCAGCAATTGTACTTGCATGCCCCAGGCATACAAAGCGAGAATACTCTCTTATGAAAACAATACCGCGCAAAGCGAGAATTCTTTCTTTCGTCCAAATATGATAATGCAAAAATTTCACCCCAATGCATCCCAAACCCTAGCGTACCTGCGCAGTTCGGTTATTGATAATAATCTTCCCCGTTCCTTCCACGAGCACCACTCTGGCCACAGCTGTCTTCCTTCTCCCGGTGCCAATGAGTCTCGCGGCTGCAAATCCCCCGGGGAGCTGCTGCTTCACCCAAGCTTCCAAACTCCGGCGCTCTTCAATCTCGGGACTTTCCACCGCGTCGGAAGCCAGGGAGGCTGAAGTTCTGAAAACGGGAGCTCTGACAATGGGAGGGACGGCGGTGCGTTTGCCGACCGAGACGCCATTCTTCAAGGTATTGCAACGGAATGCGATGGAGTGTGAGGATGAGAGCGAGGCGAATTTGGGAGAGTCTTGGAGGGAAAGGGAGGTGAAGGCGGTGGAGAGGGTGTGGGTGGTGGCGGCCATGGCTGCCATTGCGAAATTGGCAGCAATGCGAGGAACCTAAATTGCTCAAATTCTTGCTGCAATGAAGTTCTGGAACCCGAACTGAGAAACAGGGGTGAAGGAGGAAGATGAGATTATCAGGAGAGTTCGGATAAGGAAGAAGAGAGGCTCTCGTCCGGTGTTTCATCCACTGTTTCTCATCCTTTCGTTCTGTCCATCCATACTGTCTCTGTTCTGGATTTTCATGTCTTGGCCAGGGTTTAACCCCTTAACCGGCCTAAATGCCGGAGGCATTTTTGACCTTCTTGGAATTTACTCTAAATTGAACAAAAAGACAACATTTTGATGAGTTTTAATCAATTTTCTTCGTATCATAACCACACAAATTCAAACTAGACATATTAGAGGTCACATGAGAAAACAAAACACAACAATATCACCTACGGATTGAAAGATTATAATGTTTGATCATGAGGGGGTTAAAACTATGAAAATGATTCGAAGTATTCCAATCCTCTTTTTACATGTCAAATTTAAAATTGAGGGAACCCCCAAAAATATGAGGTTGAGGATCATAATATATTTAACCATAATCAATTTATAGCTTCTCAAAATCTACTCTACAACTTTTTATAATTAATTTTTAATGTGATTTTTCCTTCAAGATCTAATATTTCAGCTCATTCAAAAATTCATTGCAATTTTAATTTCATGTGTACTTTTGAAATACATATTACAATATACACTTCTGAAACATATATTTCTATATGCAAATCTTGAACACAAATATTTTATAGTCTCTCCATTGCAACAAGCACCTCGAAAAATAATTCAATACATCCCTACACTTTAGATTCTTTAAAATATGAATTTCAACAAGCTTTTGATTATTGAACTATCTTAACATGTACTAGATCTAGCATTCTAGTTGGCAATTGATACAACATTCCAAATTTTCTATTCATGCATTATTGAACAGTATATGAACAAATTATGCATTTTCTAATTGGCAAATATAGATGCCATTGGAATCAACTTTATGATGTCAAGAGATTATAGGCAATGACCTTTGTTTTTCAATTTAGGTCTTTCTTAATTAGTACAAAGAGTTTCTTTACGTTGTTGGAGTTAGAAATATTGATAAAGGACAATGAGCATTGTTGGGATTATTTTGAAATATTCATGAATTGTTTTATGATTAGCCAAGCCATACGCCTATAAGAAACAAAAAAAACACTACGATATGTAATCTATATTAGAGTGGGGGCGCTCTATACCCAAAAAAGAATATCTCCATGAACGCATAGTGAAATATCATTCCAAACATGAAAACAAAACAAGTTTGGAAATCCTAAGCTCTAGAGCGTTTAATTGAGAAGTAAAACTACATATACAACAAAGTAGCGATACTAGTATACTATAATAGGTTTATCATTTGAAGTAGTGGCTCACTTCTTGAGTAAAGTAGGTACTCGAGCTTTCTCAAGGTAGCTTTTTTTTATGCAAATTTTCCTTGCCTTTAGTCCAAAGCTATGAAATTCCACTCACAGAAAAAAAATTGTATTTATTTATATAAAGAAGCCAAGAGGGTCTTGACAAAAAAACTATTCCAAGAAATCATATTTAGTTTTAAATAAGAAGGTATAAAGTATATACACTTAGAGGCTTTAAAGAAGATAAATACAAGATAGCATGCGAAAACAAAAAATTCATGCAAAAAAATTACTTCTATGGATGATCAACAATCTTTTTGGAATCTAAGGATAACATGCCATTTACAAAATTTCCTCATCCTTTCTATAACTCTCGACTTTTTGCATAGCAGTTGTGAAAGAGGACTCTGATATTTATTGATAATACCATTGATGATGTTTCCTAAATTCCATGGATTGTCATAAAAAACATGGAGTACAAGATTGTGTAAAATGCCACAAACTTATGTCTTCAATACAACGTGCTTATTGTTGTCTACAAATTTCAATAGTATGGATAATCTTCACAAGCTTTGGTATTTGGTAACTCAAGCATTCCAATGTAATTTTCAAGCATGGCCTTTCAAACATTCCAATATAATTTTCTACCTTCACTCTTGTAGAAGCCATATGCATGTTGAAAAGAGTATTCTAAGAGTACAAGGCATGAAAGTTAAGATTGTTTGTATGGACAAATGGATATTGCAGTATTGCTAAAATGAAAGGCACTATTACTTGAATACTTTTGACCAAAATTTTTTTTGTCAAAATTGTGCCAAAGTTTGATATTAAAAAATACCCCACTATCATGAGTATTACCAAAAAATTCAACATGCATGTAGTTGAGTCACATATTACTAATTATGGCTATCAACGTATTGTCACAAGGTTTTGCAAATATGTTTGGAATAGCACGGGGACTTTGTTGTAGAATGTTTTGCATATAATCTCTTTATATCCTTAACCTCTCTAAATAATCTTAAAACTATTCTCAAAATCTCTTTTTCCAAAATTTCCTTTTTCTCAAATCCCTATCCTATAATTTCTATAATAATTTAGTAACTACCATAGCTAGCTTTGATATAACATAAATAATGGGCAATCACCCTGAATATTTTGAAATTTTGCCACAATATAGATCACTTGTCAAATACTCACATATCAATTTTCACCCACAATCAACATATGTCTAGATTTGGTGAAAATTTCTCCATTACTAACTTTCTAACCCTTTCAACAATAACCTAGAAACTACCATAGCTAGCTTTGACCTAGTGTAAATGATGGATAGTCAAACCAAATGTCTTAACACTTCTCTACTTTGTATTCCAACTAGTCAAATATTTGCACATCAATTTTCACTCAAATCTAAGTAAGTATGCAAATTTGGGTGGACATTTTTCTAGTATTGATTTTCTAACCCTTCACAGCCTCTACAACCTTGTTGTATTTTAAGCATAATTCATAGACCCCAAATATAAAGTAGAAGATAAGTTAAAAAAAGTATCCTCTAAGTACTATGAGAATCCTGTGTTTTTGTGGATGCATTTTAATAGACATCTACTTGTACAATGATAATAATAATATCAATGTAACATCCACCTATTTAAATGTTAGCAATAATCTTAAACATAACATGTTACATTTGATGTTCTTGTTAACATTTAAATAGGTGGATCTCTAATAAAATATGTTCACAAAAACACAGGGTTCTTATAGTGAAGTTTCATAGTTATATTATAAAAATTCAAGGAGATTTGAAGCTCTCCAATGCACCCCTTTTTAGTTGCCTTAGATTCCAAACACCTCTATTTTGATGCCTCATATCTCTTTTTCTAGAAAGATCAAGATTTAAAAATTGGTTTTGTAGTGAATTAATTATTCAAAAACTCAAATCCAAAAGCTTACCTTGATTCAATATTTTATCAAAATACAACCCCAAACTCCTCACATCAATGCTTCCTTCAATAATAAATCATGAACAATCATACAACTTAGGCCCCAAGTGGATCCTACATCTTAAAGCCCACCAAGATCCAAGAGAGAGACATAGAACCAACTCTTGCTTCTAAGTAGACACTACTAGAAAATCTTTGTCCAAATCAACAAAAAAATTTGCAAAAAAGTGGTTCTAGACAACCACAATCCTAGGAGGCTAGCTGTTGACTAATCCAAACCTTACCCCCCTCTAACCCTAACATCAACTACTAAGCAACTAGTTATCAACCAAAAATTAACAAGAACAATTAATAAGAACTCCCAATACTATACACATCTTTTAATATACAAATATGTCTACTAAACTAGTAGACAATTCACATCATGACAAAGTAATTAAATTTTTTTTTTATAGAAATAGTCTTCTCCATGCTTTGATGGTCAATAATCCAATGAAATGTTTGTCCCATCAATGATTCCAATGGCATTTGGAAATCCACTCATTCTTTCAGTATTTATCTCATGAATAGGAGGTCAATGAACTATCATACTCTTAGAAGACAATAAGGCAATGACACCCCTATATATGAATGATGTGATGGCACTTAGAGATTTATCAAATGTATCAACAACATCTAGATGAGAAGCATCATTACCACAACTACTAAAATAGAAAAACAACAATTGTGAAGTGCAATTCTATACAAGCTTGTTTATTTTTAGAGTTATTGTGAAGAGGGAATATTGTGATATCATATCTAAAATGTGGTAGAATGCAAAAGGAGACAATCATAAATTTTTGGTCCAAAGCTCTAAAATACTTTAAAAGAAACACCAACTTCAAAACTTTGAACCACTCAATAAGGAAATGTTGGTTTGGAATGAAACTATACAAAAAGTCAGAAACTCAATGTTCATGACTCTATCCTTTAGACTCTTAGAGCTTTCACTTCCATGGCTTTCACGATCAGACAAATACAAGAAATGTACGTCATCTAAGTCCATGTCATTGTTGAAGGAAGAATGTAGATCCAATGCAGTGACGAAAATTGTAGATGCCCTTGTACACTAGAGGGAAAACCAATTCTTATGATTATGCAAATGACTAAATTTTCTACCATTTCTAATAAGAGCGACTACTACAATGCCTAGTCGTTGTGGACAAGTTGTTTGGGACACTCCAATCATTTTGGGGTAAATCATCCATTTGCTAACATGGCATTTCATCTGACGATTTTGTGACATGGATATTTGACATGGCGATTTTTATCTACCATAGTTGTTGATTGGACACCCCCATAAAAATTTTATTCACCAATTGGAGACATACTTAGGCTATTGAATGGTGCAACTTTTTCATTTTTTCATAGACCAATCAATGACCTTGTATAATAAGATGGCTATGGCTACCAATTTTTCATTGGCTAGCATCGCACCTTATCAAATGCCAAGTGCAATGGTATACTATTTTTAGAATATTGTAGAGTTTATTGTTAGTCGACTTGCGAATATATGTTATTCTTTAATTGTTTTTTAGATCATATTATTCATTTTCTACTTGCTATTTGGTTCTTCATAGCAATTAGTAAATTGTTTTCTAGTCTTTTGGGACAACATTGAACATTATACTTCATAGGACTATTAATAATGTCTTTCATTTGTAGCTGGTTAGTATTCTCACTTAGAAACATCTGATGGGTTTGAAGTTGACATGCCATTTTGAAGACAACAAATAGCACCTTCCTAGGGCATTGTACTGTTCAACACATATTGCAATGCAATGAAGAATGAATTCTCAAAGTAAACTAAGTGATTCATAAGGTCTCATTTATACATCAAGTGAGTCTAAATAAAAATAGTGACACAAACTATATAGTTGAAGATATTGAATGAAAATCATAGCAAAAAGAAGAAAAATACACAACCTAAATCACCTAATTGTTTAGTATCAAAGAACATCAAGAAGCCAAAACCATTGTATTGTTGGAAATCACAAAAAATATAGATAAAAAAGGACAACAATGATGAACAGAACAAGAGACAAAAGGTGGCAAGTACTGAGAGGCAACAAGAGGGAACAAGAGGTAAGAACTAAGAAGCAAATAAAAAACAAGATCTAAGAGGCAACAAGAAAGAAAGAACAAGAGGCAAAAGTAGTGAAGTGTTGTTGGTTTCGAAACCAATAGCTCCCATTTAATAAAGTCTCCTTAGACTATTCTATAGGACTATGATTATTCAATAAAAAATAAAGACTGCATTGCAATTGTATTTCAATTGCCTCAATCATATTTAATGTTATGGCAAGCCTTAATTGTTAAGGGAAAAAAGGCCTATTAAAATTTAATACAATAAAAAAAAGTTTGACATGTATGTACGAACCAAACAATGAAGTCATTCTTTATCATTAGTCATTGTTTAGTTATAAAATAGCAACAAAACTCCAATCCACATCAATTAACCCCTAAATGTCTAGAATCATATCTAGAGTTGACGATTTGAAAAAAATCATTATTAAGTGCAATTTGGAAGCATATTTTGGAATTGATATACAAAAATAGTTGTAGATTTAGATTTGTAGATTCCATTTATACGGTTGGATTCACCAATGCTATCACCAATCTTTTTTTACAAAATTTGAAAGAGAAATTGCAAAATTTCTTTTAAATTTACTTACAAGCAAAATATTATAATTTTTTGAGTAAAATTTGTTGGATTGGCTATGAAATGAGGTTCTCTTCACATGGTGATTTTTTGAAATTTTTGTGTTCTTCAAATCTATGACCTCATTTTGACAAATCCAGTTTTAAACTAAAGTCAATGCAATTTGACCACTTGATATACTTCCACATTTGTAATTTTAGAAAAATATGTAATCTAGTAACACCAAATCCAACCCTTAGATAGGACAACAACTTGATAGAGTATCTCCACAAATTATGATAACTTTCATCCAAGCAATTAAGAGGATGAAACTCCAATTTCAATCTATTCATCATCCAAAGAATGGACATCAAAGCACTTAGGGGTTAAGAAACTACTACTCAATGATGTCTTCCAATTATAGAATGAGAAATTTACTGATATAAGGACCTCATTTTTACTTAACATGAACTCATGTATGACCTCTCAATTTCTTTGACTCAGAAGTGATTGAAGACCAATCCACACCAAATTTCCTATTGATTTTTTCAAGTAATAATTTTGAATGCAATTGCATAGGATATGTTTTTCTCCAAGTGATATTTTCCAAACTATTCAAAGCCAGTTTCCTCATTCAAATATGAGGCATGTTTACCTTAAGAAACAAAGACAAAAATATTGTGAAATAATATTGTAAAAGCAATAATAAGACCTGCAACATAAGATTGTGACCGTGCAAGTGACCAACGGATGTAATATTAGAGAAGGTGATGGTAAAGAGGTCTAGATGTAGACAACACGTGCACAATGTGCAACAATGTGCAATGTATTGAACTACTTTTTGTTGAAAACTAAAGGAGACAATGTAACGGTTCGCATCGCACTACGATTTTTTAAAGAGCACTTTTTTCATCCAGAATTTAAATGAGTAGTTGTATCGCAGATCTCAAGTGTTCAATAGAGGTCTGATGAACTGTAGAATGAAAGGTACTTAGCGATTCTGGAAGGGAGCAAGAACGTTCTATCAACACGAAGTCAGATTAAGAGGATCTGTAAAAAGCAGGACTAAATGCAACAAGTAGACCATTGCACTCACTAGAATGCTAAAGAGAAAAGGGTCACCAAGAAAACTAGCAGACCTAACAAGTAGCCCAAAACTCAAAGGAAGGCCAAAGCAATCACACTTCCTCCATGAAACTCTGCAACCTCATATTTGTATCAAATTGTTATAAAAAATTGGAAAAAAATGAAATAGGGAGCAGCTAGTTTCAAAACGCAATTTGCAGTATGCTCACTGTGGAACTGCAATGCCCCGCATCTCCAAATGGTCCTCGGAACTTTGTCCCTTTTGTATAGGTGTCACAAGCTCTACCGAGTCATCTTCCTCTTCCCCTATAATATAAACTTGTCGTGAAGGGCCTGGTGCGCTATACTCCTGATCCCTGTAAACCAAGTTCAAAACCGTGAAAACCAAGCCATAACATCACCAAAGAAGTCGAAAATAAATTTCAATTCTGTGATCAAAACCTTCAGAGCAATTTCATGAGCACGAGAAAACCTCCGGCAAGAATACACTAGGAAGTTGATCTGACTAGTACTGAAACAAATTGAGTCCTGCTCTTCATAGCCAAAATTTCAAGAACAGACCAACAACAATCCAAATCTGGCAATAAATATTGAAGTTATCCTCAACATCACACTACATAATGGAACTTTACAGGTGACTATTCATGAACTTCCAATCCATAGTCTAGTTGCCACTTGACGTTGGCAACATTATTGGAGTTGTGGTCAATTAGAGTTGGTGTTCATAATTAGTATTGCCAACACTAAACACCATTATTAGTGTGGTGGTACGAGAAGAAAAATACTCAAGATCAAAGTAAAAACAAGTACATAATCTGCAAGAATTGATCGGTAGCAGATTCATCAGAAACTCTCACAAATTTGGGAGTTTACCTGATCCAAAAGTCGTGCACCTCAATGTAACCACATACAAACGCGAGGGCTAGCACCCAGGCAACAATAGACCACTCCAACGTCCTTACATGCTCAAACTCATCTCGTGCTCCTAATTGAGCAACTCCTGTAAACAGAGTTATAAATCCTAATAGCAGAACCATCCGTCCTGTATACCTGCTCATGCAAATAAGATCGTATCAGATGAGTTTGAAGACTTCAAAATCAAAATGTCATCAAACATACAACTAAAACGACTGAGGTAGAGTGCAAATGGAGCATACAGATGAAAGTACTCCCAGATTGTCCGTAGAACCCCTTTTCCCTTCGAGGGCCGTGAGAATCCACCGGCTGTTTGAACGCAGATTAAAACCAAACACACAGCACCAAGTTTTGTGTGTGCGTTGCTGAATTCCAACCTACACAATTAGCGTTATCAACCACTATGAGAGTGAATACGATGCCAAAAATAAAAGATAAATGCAATCAATCATAAAAATAAAGCCAATTTACTTAAATTGCAGAGAAAATACTGGAAGCAGAGAGTACCCTTGTAGCTCTGCAACTGCAAACAGCAGTCCAAGCAACGTGACAAAAATCCCTGAAGTTTGCGCATAGATATGAATACTGCAAATGCAGCAGCCAACACAGTTCTGAATGAGAGAATACCCTGACAGATTCATTATATTAGGTGAATTACGTCCATGCAAAAACACATCATCAAAACACAGAACACAAGATAAAAGTACAGGAACAAAATACGACACCATAAGCCCATTGTGAAATAAAATACATCACAACGTTTCACCAGCACTTAAAACCAATAGGAAATCGCAGGGTGATCAGGTAACCTACCGTATCCATCCATCTTTATTTACGTGCTTGAGATATCTAGCAACCATGGCACCGCCTGGGAACAATAAACCCCAGGCAAAGAACATCATAAAGCCGTGCACCTGCAGCCTCGCCAAGTTTCTTATATTAGTCATAGCAGTCCCAGAAGGTCCTCGTTAGTGCAATTATGCATTAAAGCAGAGCAGTCGAACTATTGAAGTGCACCTCAGAAAATAAAATGCAGAGCAGTCTGCACACATCGTCAAAACTAATAGTATTGAAAATTACTCAATGTCTTCTAAGACTGACTAATAAAATGCTAGGTTGACAGTATGAGGTTGTCTGCAGCCAGTATTTACTTGATTGCATTTAAGAGTCTGTGAGGATGAATACAGAACAAAAATGACAAAAAAATGTGGCATAGTCTTAAATGAAGAATGAGCAGCAAGATAACATACCACTAAAACTGGTTGAAGCTCTTCCACCTTAGCAGCCCCAGCTTTCAAATAAATCAAAGTTGGAGTCGTGCTCACTATGGTATGTATATTCCCATTTGTTAAATTATCTGCAACCACGAAAAAGAGCGTACATAATAATTAGCAGAAGTACCAACATCCTTAGCCACGCCAATTGCAGCTACCTGTGAAAGATGGAAAACTGGCCAGTGGACATATCTTACAAAATGTTAAAAAGTAAAGTTCTTGTCATGCTCTTGCGCTTTTCTAGATTCCTAAATTCTAACTTGCATGCTGCAGAAGGATATAACCCCTCCCTTCGACTTTGTAATTTGGGATTTGGGGGTTTGTCTTTCATATTACTAGTTCCCAGAAACTAACAAAGATTGCATTAAAAGGTGAAGAAAACAGTAGGGACACAGCTAATGCATGGTACCTGGAATGCAATTATGCATTCACAAATTACTATCCGCACCTGACCATTCATCACCCATAGCCCAGACCATTTTCAAAGCACTTGCAGGATCAATCACGTTTTTGCACTCTTGTCCTGATTGACAATCTGGCTGCAGAGGCCTGCTAAATTCAAAAGTAATCACTCCATCTGTTCGTTCACACTTTTTGTTGAAAAGCTCCTCAGCAGTCGGGTGAATGCCGGATGCATCTTTGTCCGTAATCCAGTATGTTCCAATGTGCCCATTTCCATCACTATCCATCCAAGCCACATAGGCGAAAGAGTTCAGCATGCCACTGCAGTTTTCATACAACACACAACGCACAAAGATCCAGTTAAGGAGACCTTGGAAATGCATACAGGTAACCACGGGAAAGCTATTCTGAAAAATGGCATTCGTGTGAAGAGCTCTCTGAGGAATAAAAAAATGAAGTGCAAATATTGCTATAATGCAGTCTGATAATTTCTGTTAAAAATTCGCTACAAATCTGCTGATTTTGCTACACCATCTCCACAATAAAAACCTTAAAGAATGCAGAATCCGAGTATTAGTTAAATTCAGCATGAAAAACAGGTTTCATGAATACAGGCAAGCATTGGAATCTAGAAAAGACTGCGTTTAACCATGACATCTAAAATTGGAACTACGTGCCAATGCCTTCCTTGCAACAAATAAATCTGATTTACTCATTGCCTTTAGAAATGACAACAGCTTCTAGTTTTCCAGTCACTCAGTCATGCAAATTCTGAGACCAAAGACAGCACTCACTGCTCATCGTTCTCTTGATATTCGTCCATGGTGGACCCTACAGATGACCAAGGAACTGCCACAAAATGCCAGACCAAATCTAAAGGGCACTATTTTGAGGAATGTTTCCGGAAGGCATAATGTCTTCGCAATCAGTCATTCAGATATTTGTGAAACACAAACCTGCCAAAAGCCACCGCCAGGTAACCACTCTTGCGTTCACCTCGAACAGCGAAGTAGACGTCGGTGCTTGTTAAGGTCCAGAATAGAGTTACCTATAAACATAGAGGTAAAGAGCAAGAGCTCCATTACAGTTAGCGTGTGCTGATAGCCTAAAATGGACATCCATATCTCGTCTCCAGCAACAATTATAGTATCCCAGGTAAAACTAATTTCAAGCATAACTCTGAAGAGAATATTCCCGAAAAATCACGAGAAACTATCTAAAAGGTATTCAATCCACCTCACACAAATACATTTCACATTCACGACAGAGGGCTTGACTTTCCTGACCAGCCAGCAGGGACAAAAAGAAATTCAATAACTCAAAGAAGTTCTTAATACTCACTTCATTATCTGCAAGCAGGTGGCTTGTATTGTACATATCAGACAGTCCACCATCCACGACTTGCACCTGCCAGCCCATTTTCTTTTGATAATATGACTGGAAAACAACAACAAGAAGTGAGTTTCTCAACAGATTGATAAAGAGAGTCATCGGATAGCAAGTTAATGGACAATACTTAAATATCAGCAGAGGCTAACACACATTGAAGTCTTTAATCATTGTGGGCAAAGGTATCACTATGGCCGCCGTCATTCATAATTCCATTCAGATGTCCGCCAAGTAGATGTGCAGAATCCGAACGAGCGTCGATTTAGAATGATTAACCAATAACATTATAGCTACCTTATGCAAGGCTTCGCGAAAAATGTACCTGATAATATACTTTGTCAGGTGTCCTTCGATCCGGAAGCCACTTGAGGGTGTAGGGTAGGGTCTGTACTCCATGTGCAGAAGGACCACCGGCATACACTTTGTCCTCACTATAATTTGAGGAATTTTGCCGACCGCCAATGGGATTTGATGTTACATAGAAAGACACGTCGTGCCCTGCCTGAACTAGAAACGTCACTGGCACACCTCTCTCCACCCTCAGTATGGGAGCTTCTTTAGAGTTTATATACAAGACCTTTTTGGGATTAGGTGGGTTTGGGTAATCATATGCTAAATCCGAGGTTACCACAAGCGAGGTTCCTCGATCTGCAACTACGATGTTACCCTGCGAAGCGTTTGAGGCTGGAAGCGGGCCATTACATTGATCAAGGGAATGCCCAAGCGTCAGGTTAAGAAACCCGTATTTCACACCTTGAGGTAATCCATGGTTCTGGGGTGTGAAATGAACCCGATTGCTGTCAGGTGCTAACGAGCCCATAGCCCAAACTACAGTCATGTCTTGCGTTTCATTCAACGAAACATCATACAGAATATCTGCACTAATGAGAGGGCGCCGATACCTAACAAGCGTGATTCCTGAAAAACGACATCACCAACTTCAGAATGACGTAACAGACATTATCGTGGCTGCGAAAAACTGAAATATGACAGTGCGTTAAGCGACTATGTGCAAGATCTCAACTAAAAAATAGAAGTACACAACACCTGAGAAGATTGAAACTTCATTATCACACGTGAATTAGTTTAAGAGCACTGTAAGACTGCTAAATCTGCGTAGAAGTCCCTACGGTAATCAAGAACTGACACAACATGATGTTTCTTGATAGATTTAGTGGTTAAACCTTAAATCAGGCAGACAAGTCAGTTTCTTGATCCAGAAAACCAATCAATAGGCTTTGCACATATCAGATAGGTTCTTTATGTCATTATCCGATATCACTCGTGTGGTCCAGAATTGAAAATCCTGAAAAGTAACGTCAATCTCATAAGGTACAAAAATGCTTCTTACTGGAATTGAAGAAGTATGTCATTGAGTCACAGTCAAATACTATTCCATTACACCATATAGAAAAACAAAGTTAAATACAAACGATAAACATCAAAGAAGCAGACTCTATAAGAATACGACAATTTCGTTGAACTTAGTACAACGAATTATAATAACGGGGATACGAATGCAAGGCTGCAAGCAGAACTTACCATCAATTTGCTGACCATGAAGCATTTGAGAGTTATTAAGGCCATTGGCACCACCGGCCAAAAATGAATCAGGACAAACACCAGCTGGTTTGGCCTTGTCCCAGTTGCACTCACTGTAAGAACTCAAATAATAATCCTCTGATAGTGGAAACCCCTGGAAATAACAGAATAAAAATTAGGTTACCTTCAAAAAACATTCCATGTCCTAATACTCAACACCGCACACCCAGATCTATGATTAAAATATTTTGGAATCGAACAACATTTGGATGACTATATATTCTTCGCAAAGAAATATTCTGATAAAATCTCATGGTATCATAAGAGAGTCCTCTAAGAACCGGAGTACTTGCAAAGATAGTAATGGAGCAATAACAAAGATCACCATCAAGAAAAGTTCACAAAGAATATCTAAATAGAACTGTACCTTATCATCAATACCAGCCACGACGACATCAGCTCCAATCATATAATGCTCGGTGATTCCAGGTTTGGCCCACCCAAACGCCATGTACTGCGTCTTTGTAAGTGCAGATTCGAGCCCAATATCAACAGTTCCAGGAGTTACACCCACTGTCCACCGCACCCGAAAAGCAGGTGAAAGAGCAACACAATTTTCGAACATGGTCGGTTCACCCATCATCTGTGAAGAGGAGTTATCACTCAGAGGAGGCGGGGGCAATTGCGAACTAGGCCCCTGAGTAGGGGGGATAGTTGGAGGCCCTGGAACAGGACCCCCACTTATTGGAGGTGGAGCAGTGTGATTGGGTTGCAACACTACGTGACCAAAATTTGAAGCTGTCGCACTATCCCATACACTCAATACTTTAATGTCTCCCCAAGCCAAGGTCGTCAATAACGAGACCTGAAAAGTCAATGTCAATATTTGCAATTACACTTCATCCGCATTCTGCAGAACAACCCAACAGAACCGAATAGACTTTGTGGAATACACGAGATACTCCTCATGTGATACTGAAAATGTACAAATTATACATTTGAAGCATGAAGGGAAACATTGAAGTGACACGTGTTGCAAAGCACACCTACAGAATACACCACACAATGTAGTAGGGATAGTTCAAAACCTACTCTTCCAGGAACTTCAAAGAACACCAACCTACATTATGACATCAGATTATTGCTCAATTTCGTCAATTGTAGGAATAAAAAATTTACCTTAAAAGTATCATTACTGTAGGTCAAAGGTAGATTATCATTTGATACGACTTTTCCACTGAGAAAACTGTCAACATCGTCACCGGCAGCACCCCACCACTTCACATCTATCCCAGCTATCATGTCAAACCTGCTTACCTGCATCCACAGGAGAGTACAAGAAATAATTCAAGAAGAGTATCCAGCCGTCATGAAAGGGGTCATCAGAGAACCGGGGGCAAACTGCCTTGTCACAATAACTAGATACAACTTCAACCACTCCAAGGGCTAGAGTGAGGAGATCCCTGTAAAAACCGAAGAATCCTTTCGTCTCACCAGGTCCCCAACAATACAAGTGTTTAGCCCATCCCGTGCATCTAAGCACTTTAGATATCTCCAAAACCAAAAACCTTGAGTAGAAAATGATCAGAAGATGTGCATAGCGCATCGACAACTATCGACATAGTTTTAGAGTAGCAATGAACCACCCCCAGCATTGCTGCGTGACAGAAACCATCCACAGAGTACGGTCCTAAAAGTTACAGATATTCGAAGGTCGCAGATAAGAAATCTCTTCGCCACGCCAAAACCTCATCAATTTATAACTCACGTACAATAATAATGCACTTCGAAATACCTCAATTTACAGCTAAATCAAGTGGTCGATAGAGACAAGCCCAGCTAAATAAGCGCCGACTTAAAAATCCAACGAAAATTCACGAGAACTGAGGGTTGTCTTACAGTAAAGGAACAGTCGTCGACAATTCGAATGTGTCCGCGCAGCTGATGTTGCACCATGACAAAATCCGCTTCAAAACCAACCAGACTGCTTGAAGAGGAACATTGCGCTTCCGCAGCGCTTCTAAACCACAAAAGCACCGTCACAAAAAATAACCTAAAACAAATTCGAGCCCCTGAGATACTCATGCTGGCCGATCTCTTCTTCCGGCTCTCGCCACGCCCACGAGGACAAGCTCTCGATCAACCATCCAAAATTTTAACCTGCTGTTCTAACTCCCATTTTCTTCGAAAACTGCCTGTAACCCCCACCCAAGCAACAAAGACGCTCTTCCGATCGGCTTTCCGGAAATATCCTCTTGCACACATAGCATATTACCATCACCGACTAAAACCAAAATTTCTCAAAATCCGTAAAATAATAATACACAGATCCAAACCCTCATTCTCACTAATCCACCTCCAGTACCATATTCCGATCACCGACGCAAAGAAAAATTCCGCGAAATTCGTAAACTAAGTTAACACTCCTCAGATCCAAAACCTAATTCTCACTAATCCACCGCCTGTACATCTCACGCACCACGCTTCCGCCTACGCCGAACTCTCCATCCCAACCGCTATTAAAATATTCCAACTAGTACAGGAAAAAATAGAAAAGTATAGAAAATGCTCCAGAATGCTCCAAAAATGGTGCCAAGTAATTCAAACTGATCGCAGCAGCGGTGTCTCGTGTGAGGGATGCAGAGTCAGATTTCTTAGGGTTCCCGTTGACAAACGAGCAATGGTTTTGAGCGCAATCGAGAGTGCACGAAATTATGATTTAGGTTATTGGAATGATCGGAATTTCTGGCTGCTGTGCGAAGAGACGGGATGGCAATGACGATGGCGATGGCGGAAAGCGATGGCGACCTGGACAAGTGAAACAGGGGCTGTGAAGATTGGTGTACCGGTCCCTGTAAGAGAAACAGGGGCTGTGAAGATTGGTGTACCGGTCCCTGTAAGAGAAACAGGGGCTGTGAATAATGGCGTACCGGGCCCTGGACCAAAGCAGCTGCACTCCCAGCTTTCTAGTTGAACCCTTAAACGTCGACACGGACGTTTTGTGTCCGATGGATGACAAAGAATCTCTCTATGTAGGACAAAACTACGACTATTCATCCTTGGAATTTTGTGAGAAAAGCATAGGCCTTCCACAATAGTATGACTTCCAATGAATATTTTTGGATTTTAATAAAGTAGATGATGTCACACAGTTCCAAAAGGGAGTATTTCCATGGTCACCAGTCAATCCTTTAAGGGTTAACACTTTTAGGAGTGGGGTGTCTTGTTGGTATTGCAACATGCACCATTGTTTTTTCTAGAAAACAGTAATCCCTTCACTATTCTCACTTCACTGAAGAGCTAGTATAGCCTTGTGTCGTTGGCCCATAACTTAGAAATCCATAACTTTCACACTGTACGTCCAAATCCCATGAAATAAAGTTTGCATATACCTCCTTGCAGAGAGCTTTCTAACAATATGAAGAATGTGACCACATGATGCATAGTTCAAAAGATTCATAATTTATAGCATAATTTAAGATTCATAAATAACTCAAGAATTCAATATCATTTACACTATAGATTCAAACACCATGAAACAAAGCACAAGCACCCCTCCCCACGAAGAGCTTTCCAATGGTACTATAACAAACTCAAACAAAATAAAACAAACAACCTCCTTATATAAGGTATAGATAAGACAACAAGAAGCTATATGTTTTAGCTTTGACCTCTTGTAATGTATCTTTTTTTTTCAGAAAAATAAGTTGTCAAAAATACATGCAAAAAACTCTCTTTTTTATTTGATGCTCTTTTGCAACCAAAAAAAGTGTGAAGCGGATTAGTCAAAATATGTAAATTGACCAAAGAGCCCACAATGCATATGCCCTATGCCTATGTGCCATTGCTAGAGTATAATAAAAGTTAAAGTAATTTTATAAATCATATAAAATTCAAAATTCAATATCTTTCACATCATAGGTCCAAACACCATAAAACAAAGTCCATACGCCCCTCCTAGCTAATGGCTTTCCAATGGTACCAAGGATGCGACTCAGGGATCTATAGTCCAAGAGACCTCACCAGAATAAAATAAAACAAAAACCCTAACTTAAGGTGTGGATGCCTTGTGATGTTGACCTATTATAATAAAATAAAAGTAGAAGTAAATTTTCTAATTTTTTTATTCTTAAAAAATTTGAAATTCAATCATTTTCACATCATAGGTCCAAATGCCACAAAACCAAGCCCATGCACCTCTCCTCACAAAGAGCTTTCCAATGTGACCACGAGAAGCACAATTCTAGATATCTCACGATAACAAACAAACAAAACAAACAAACTCATTTAAGTTATAGATGTTTAGAAGGACATCACAATAACTTACAGATGTCTTCTAGTAGGATGTAGCAAAATTTGTCAAAGGAAAAAATGGCAACACACATCTTAAAATGTAGATTTACATATTTGTCAAAATTGTTTTTAAGATATTTCTTGAGTATAAAATTGTCCATTTGTATTTACCGGTATTCATTTGTCATCTATGTTTATTATCCATGGAATTATCAATATTTTTCAAAACTTCCCAAAATAAACATTGATAGGAGTTTTTTAGGTCTTTTTTGGAGGGGAAATCTTGAATGCCTACAAATAAATGCAATTCAAACTCAATCATTTGGCTTGATGAGGAAATAGACATTATTGTTGTCGTCGTTGTTGTTGTGGCACTTCACAAAAAATGCTAAGGTAAGATTAGAGTGGCTTTGTTATAGCAACCAATAATATGTGCTAAAACTAAAATAAATCTCAAATCTCAAATTTGAAGTCTAATTTGAAATCCCAAATCTCAACTTATCATTTTTAGACCAAAAAAAAAGCTAGTGCTTCTCCTCATCATTTTAAATTGCTAGATTAGCAACAAGTGAATCTATCATGTAGTTTTTGGAGATTGAAATTATTTTCATCTATATATTTGCACTTTCATCATTCAAATTTGATGATTTCACCTACATTTAACATCTATCATCCTTCTTTTTGAAACAAAAATAATGATTGTTTGATAGGGAATTTTGACAATATCTATATTTCAATGTTCCATCAAAATGAGATTTTTCGTCTTAAAAATAAAAATGCTTTATTATCAAAGAATTGATCATAATGTATCTTTATTGCAATTAAAGATATTGATGTTTTGTTCAAGATGATACCATTTTGACTCTTGTATATATGTTCTAGATTGCCTACTTTTTCACAACCATTTGATCTTTTGTCCAACTGCCATATCTTCTTAGACATTATAGCAAAGGAAAATAATTGATTCAACTAGGGATCTCCATCATTAGGTCCAAAACAACAATTGGTTTTTGGATTCTGACCTAACCATTTGGCAAACTATATGACTTTTTCTCTCCTAAAATTAATTTCTTCCACATTGCAAGGATAACAAATGTTATTTGGAAAAAATGATTCATAAAAGAATTAATGTATATTGCAATAATTTGATTAAAACTTTGCTACTCTTTGCAATTTGCACCACAATATTAGAAATGACTAATTGAAGATTTTGGAGAGAAAAATTATTAAAATTTCAAAAATATTCTTGTACTACAACTGCATTGATTTATTCTATTAGTGCATGGGACACAAAATTTACCCAAGTCATCCAATTTAAATTAGTACATATTGAAGTATTGATGTACAATATCAACATTTCACAAAAATAAGAAATTTATTATAATTTCTAATCTTGATGTAAATTTTACTAAAAACATAGATATAAATACTACTATAGTGTGAGACCACCTTCAATAGATTTTTGCATAGATCTTTGCAAAATCATTATTTAAAATTGGAAGGGTTGTTTCCGTAAGTCATTTTTTTATTAATAACTTATTTGACAATTATTAAATAAAAATGTAAAATGAATTTGGATTCCACATTATTAAGTAGATATGTCATGGGATTGAGCTTTACACTAAGTGTACTCCTTCTATCTTGAAATAATTTTGGGGCTTCCTAGAAATGGCTGGATTAATGCATGAACTATCCCTATTTTCAAGAGATTGCAAAAATCCTAAAACTTCTGCTAAATCCCACTAGGCATGAAAGAATGGAAGTCAGCAAAAATGCAGTGCATGTTAAAAACAAGAGGTGAAATCATTAAAATTTTGCCCTTTTCGGAGATACTCCAATGGTATTACTTTTGACCATTCTCTGGGCAACATTGGCATAGTGACATCTATTGATGCCCTCTGTATACAACTCCAACAACATCCTATGTTTCAATTCTAGAAAATTCTCAACAAAAGACTTATTCATAGCAATTTTTGTAAAATTGTGGGTTGAATTCTGTGACTTTGGTTGCATTTTGATTCCCTTTACAAAGATAATATTGCTAAATAGTCCTTAGCTGTAGGGATGTTCAAACTAGCTTCTATTGTCCGTCAAGTTGAAGAGAGCCAATTTCGAATTTAATTTGGGAAATCCTACATTTATTCAAGACACAAGGAGTATCTTTTTCAACATTTCTTCATATTTAATTTTCTTGAATCCAGCAAAGTGGCTTGATAATTTCCAAAACCAATTTGGCATAAAAAATTTACATATTTTTCACCAAAGCTGACCTCAAAAAATTGGTGATCTCTATAAGATAGTAAAAATATTCTTGAAGAGTAAAACCTTATAGATTTTTCAAATCAGTTAATGTAGTTATCAATAAATTTCAATATTAGAGTATTGGAAGAAGTCCAGTTTAAACTGTAAGAATATAGAGGATTAATAATATCTATGAGAATACTAATGTGCAACACAAAATCCTTAATATGATACTTACACAGCTGGAGCTCAATTCTAATAGGGACCTCCTCTTCCTGACCTAAAACTTTAGGGTTCAAACTCATCCTAAAATAAGATTTTCCAAATTGTTCATACGTAGTAAACAGTATCCAAAACGAACAGTTAATCGAATCTGTGACTCAAATTGACATGTATAATTTTCATGCAACCATAAGTACAGAACGATACTCATACTGCAAATCTTTAAAAACAAGGAACCACAATCTTTGAACGTCACTAGTCCTAAACCATGTCACACTTCTACTAGACAAAAAATATCATTTGTTAGGAGTGATGCACTCCAAAATTGCTTTTCAACTCTCACCACGCCTCACTCCTAGATCTTTCTATATTATTAAACCACTGCATAATATCTTCCCTTATTCAGTCCTGAAATATTTTAATCTCACAAGAGCTCTACCTCAATGTCTTCTTAACACAAGTCCTAAGAGCAAAGCTTGTATCCAACTTTGACATAGGCCATCTCTTTCCAATTGCTGGTTGAGAATCCAAAGATCAGAAAACCTGCATTGCACATGACAAGAAGAAACCAGAAACACACCAACTACAAATTGCAAATGGACAAGCAGCAACAGGTTTAGTCTGCAAAACAATAGTAGATCAGAATCAAGGACGAATTTTACCTTCACTTACCTTCAAAATGACCAAAATGACCAAACGATGAGGTTGATGAAGCCATGAACTCATTGAACTTTCACATTCCTGGTTCACTATCTTCACCTGCAAACCTTACCATTTGCAACAAGGAGCAGGGAAAGGCTGAAAAGCTCTTGACAAACACCTTGAAAGTTACCATCGTTTAGAGAATCCACGTGTAAGGCCAACAGAGACTCGATGCATGTGATCACCCACAGGGACCTGTAGATTCTGAGTCCGGAGCTGGTGGCGAGTCCACGGTGTCATCTCACAGTATTTCAGCTCCAAATCCCAAGAAGTAAAAACTTCCACACTATTAACGGCTCAAAAGCAAATAGGACTGAGCTCCTTCAAAGCAATCAGAGTGCTGGAAGGTGAACTTCAAATCATTTCCCACAGCTGGACGGATCAGGTCGCAATGTACACAACGTACTGGTTGCTGAGGCAGATCTGGGAACTCACGGTTAATTATGTGAACCTCAGCAAAGGTGACACCTTCATTCACGGATCAACGGAACCGAAGACCACCAGAGCAGTGAACGGAAAAGGAACCCAACGCCGGACGTGCAGTAACCAAAACAGCGGTCAGTTTCGGAAGGCAGAGATGGATCTTTGAAATTCTTGGTTAATTATGCACGGGCGACACCTTCAGTAATCGATCCACTGACCAAGATCATCAGATCAGTGAAGCGCTTGGGGCACGTGCAGACTTGGGCCCAACATCCAAACAGAACGGACACTCTTAAACGATGGATACCTTCTACACCAGCCCCTTCATTTCTTCGATGACAACCTTTAGCCTCCAGAATAGCCCAACACTGAAATCACTAACCCCGCCTCAAAAAAGTGTGGGAACTTCTTCAGGAATAGATGCTACAAAGGGTGACCCAGTGTGTTGCATCCCCTGTAGGCTCCAACCAACCCGCCACAACCTCAGTAAGCAGAATTTAAAAGAATTCAGAAAGATGAGATGTACAGGACTAAATTGCT
Organism: Straminergon stramineum; assembly: GCA_963920665.1. Taxonomy (NCBI): domain Eukaryota; kingdom Viridiplantae; phylum Streptophyta; class Bryopsida; order Hypnales; family Calliergonaceae; genus Straminergon; species Straminergon stramineum. Next base: position 12,488,813 of record OY987271.1, on the reverse strand, counting down.
TTTGAAAATGATAAAACAGAAATAAACGCCTCTCCTTAAGTTGAAAGATGTACAAAGGTGAGGGAAAATACTGACCTTCCCTGCAAACAGTCAATCAGAACCAACAATCCAGTGTCCAAGCGCAAACGGGTCAATACGAGCTTCCGAACACAGAACCCCCATTTTTTTTCCAGTACTATCATCCCCGAAACGAATACCTTCCATCACATAAGAACTTGCAGAGGAACAAAACCCAGCGTCTTACGTCCTTGGGAACGTGCCACATGTATCCGCCATCCAACTAACACTGCCCTAGTGCCCAGCGACCACAGGAAAACGACCAGAGATATCAGAAGAACCAACCACAGGGAGCCGGGACCAGATGCAGACCACGGACCACGGAGCACGCACACTGCCAATGAGTAGTAGAAGTAACTTGAAACTTTGCGGGATATTGAATAAGAAATCTCAGAAGCAACAGGTTGCATCCAGCATGTAACCCAAGCTGAATGTAACTGATAATGTTTTCCGCCATTGGTGAGCCCCAGCACATCACACTACCACAAGAAGAATCCCCACAAGTAGTCAAACCAATTGGCCTCGTCATCATCACAAGATGTCTGCCTCTGCCTCCTTGAACCAAGAACAGTCAGCAATCAACAGCATACTTCCTTCCATAACTAGCACTCGAACATAAGTAACCCCTCCAACCTCTATGTAGAGCTGCATCAAAAACGAGGGGTCTCCATTTCTTCTCCTCCTCCTCCTTCTTCATTCCCTTGTCAAAGGTCCTCGTCCGTGTCCTCAATAACGATCATCGTGACCACGTGATCCCCCACTGGGTCGGTCATAAGGCCCCGAACGGTCTCGGGTGCCGCCTCCCTCGTACCGGGACGCGCCTCCACCGGCGCCGGCATATCGATCGCCACCTGCATACCGATCACTGCCGCGGCTACTGTCCCTCTCACGCCCGTAATCTGCACGGCTGTCTCTGGCATATGGCCCTCCGTTCTTACGGTCCGGACCCCCGGAACGATCCCCATAACGATCGCTGCCGCGACCTCCGCCGTAACGGCCTCCCCCGCCGCCACTGCCATAGCGGTCACCTCCACCATATCGATCACTGATAACACCCCCAAATTCCAATCAGTTCCTACACATTAATGTGCTGATTCCACAGCAACTGCTTCCGTGCTAGAGGAGACCTGCACTGAACTAAATAAATTGGGAAATTCGAAACTACAGCTACAACCGGGCACATATACCAGTGTATTACCAGATGGTCATTACTGTAGTCCTATGGTGGAAATCATTCGCGTTTATACTACAGTATTAACAAAGCACATCTTGCATACATTAAACTGAGAGCTCTCCTGTACCTTGGTAATAAACTACATGTGGCAGCACATACCATAGACAGTATGGGAGACGAAATATTTCCAAAAGTACATTTCTTACAACTAACACATTCATAGAACTGAGTAGGAACATGACAACATGGCAGACAATGTCATTCGAGAAAGTTGTTTTCGTCACCGTGCTGTCAAGCCAAGATCGTCATATTCACTACTGTACACCTTCCCTGTGTAGACAAAGACTTGGATGAACTCTGGTACAATCAGCAGCAGCACAGGCTATGGTAGTACGTACTGCAAACGACCCAGGGATCCGCATTAAGCAGCATGAACGAGAAGATACTAACCTTCCACTGTCGTAACGGTCGCGACCGGAGTAGCGACCACCACCACCACGATCACCCCCACCTGTGGGACACTCGCGAGCCCAGTGGCCAGGCTGCCCGCATTTGAAACAGTCGCCTCCGCCACCACCACCGCCGCCGCCTCGGCCACCACCTCCGCCACCGTATCCACGGTCGCCACCTCCGCCGCCGTCTCTCCCTTTCGGCTTTGCACGGTTCACCGTTATGGGACGGCCGTCGAGCTCTTTCCCGTGCAGACGCTCGATCGCCTCGTCCATTGAGCGCTCATCTCCGAAGTTAACGAAGCCGAACCCTCGCGAGTGGCCCGTTTCTTTGTCCACAATCACCTGCACAAGCAGACGCACCACATGTTAACATCATGACCAGAAAGTCGGCCAAGAGAAAAAATCATTGTTACATTGAATTATTACACTCACATAATCAGATTGAAGCAAATAAACTTCTGAAGTAAATAAAGCAGTACTTATAGCCTGAACATACACCAAAATTTCACTCCAAAGGAGCATACAAGAATCTTCATACCTTGGCCTCCAGGACGCTGCCAAAGTGACGGAATTCATCTTCTAATCCCTTGTCCGTAGTATTCCACGACAAGCCTCCCACGAAGCACCGAAATTCCTCGGCCTCTGCCATAACTGTTCCTTCGCACAACTACAACCTGCAGACAACAACAATGCAACGTCCACTGTAAATTATGCAACATTCAAAAAGATTAACTCAGAATAGATCAAATAGCAAACAACTATGCCAGGTCCAGAATACGTTACACAAAACGTGCAAGCACATGCACAGCCAATAGACCAAAAGAAAGAGGCCACCGTGAGCAAGAACGGTTATCTTGACTATCGACAACTTCTCTATTCCTAAGAAAGACACATGTCCGTATGCCAGATACCCTACCTCCAACTCTCAAAGCCTAAACGGTTATCCAAAAAACCTAAGAAAATCCTCCAAAGCCCTATAACCGCGCAACTTCGAAAGCGGAGAACCAAAACATCTTCCAGACTCGAAACCAGACCCCAAGACAACCTCCGCACATCACCGATCTCGAAATAAACCTCTCACACCACCTAAAACAATTTCCATGGTAACCTAAACCGTAATACACGGCAATAATCTTATCGCTATGACGCCGTTTCAAATACGAGTAAGAGCAACACTCGTTTGAAACATCTGCGGCTCCACACATGACACTTCACAAGAAACAAACATGACGAAGATTAGTGACTCGATGTTACCCCCGGGAGACACTTACCAACGGAGTGAGTGAGTGAGTGAGTGACCACGCGCCTTTCTGAGCGGCGGAAATTACAACTGCAAAACGGGAGAGATTGGAACACAGAGAGTAGGAGAGAACCAGCCTGATTCTCTAAGGTGAAATGTAAGAGAACCGGCAGAAGAGTTGTCCTCCGCGTCTCCTTGTGCTTCGGAGGTGACCCGAGGCAGGAGAAGAGACACCACAGAGGGAGCGCGAGAGTGAGAGAGAAACCGAAGGCGCGCTCAAAACGTAACCTGCGCGAGCGGATGAATGCTTTGGAAAAATATTTTGGATGAATGTATTGGATGAATGAATTAGATGAATGTTAAGGATGAATATTACTATAGATGAAAAGATGTGGATGACTCGGTAACGGGGCTATTCCGGGGTTTGGATGGAAATCGTATGAGTTGGATGGAAAATAGTAGGGGATGATAGCGTCCTTGAACAGAGTACTATTCAGGAATCTGTAAAGAATTTCCTGGTTTCACTTTACCAATATTGTTCACAATTTGGAAGAATGTTTGTTCCACTTAACCCAAAGTCTATATTTTGGATGATGACCAAAGTGCTTTATGTCCATGTTTTGTTCAGGTAGCTTCTCATTCATCCCAAGCAATATTTGAATCTTTGAGATATAATTTTTTTACCAATTTGATGTTACTATGGTAAATAAATACCATATTTGTATAAAACCATAAACAAAATTGTACAAATATTCAAAAGGGTATCCATGCAATACAAGGTTAAAAATACATTTTTGACTTTTCAAAGCATGTGTCCACAATCTTGTAGATACGTGCTTCTTCTACAATCTTTTGTTGTTATTTCTATTGTTCTAATAGTTTTTTGAAAGCTTACAAATGATTCTTTCTAAACTAATGATCATCTAAAAGGTTTACAATGATTATGATTAATAGACATATATTACATTGTTTATCTTCTTGCACATAAAGGTACCCACTTCTTTTGCTTTATAGCATGCCTTCAAGATATTGTGAATTCTCCTTTTTTTCCAAGTCATTTAATTCTTCTACCATATTTTTCAAGACAAATACTTAATATTGCACATAACAATTAGTTTGATAAGGTATATAATCTTTAAGCCCTTTGGCTTCGTCCTACATTTGTGGTTTTGTAGTAGAAACAATTACAATTTAGTTAATTAATTACTATTCTTTTGAAATTGTGTGGGACTTTTCGATTGTATTGGTAGGCCCACATGTCTATTGTATAGAACTAATACATACAAATCTCTTTATTATGACCTTCTCTTTTTTGGCATTCTAGAATTATATTGCGTACTTATAGTGACTCTCAAAATGTTTGAAACACTTACAAAAATTGTCATAGCTAATTAGAGAGTTTAATTAGAATCAGAGACATTGTGTTACAACGAACACTATTGCATAAAGTGATTTTTTTTAAATTAAAAAAATCATAATTTTAAATAATTTTATCAAATTTTTTAGTGGAAAAAAATATTAATATAGTTAAATTTTTTTCAAGATTCTTTAGTGAATGGAATGAGAGTTCTTGTTAGAATTTTTTGATAAGAATTTCACAAATTTTTTTATTTTATTAAGTGAATTATATCTCTATTTGTTTATAATTTTTACAATTTACTCCAAAGATCTCCAAAAGCTATAGAACATTTGAAAAACATATATATAATGTATATATACTCATACATACATATACACATATATATGATTCCTTGGAGATTTTGGAAGTGAATTATAAGAACCGTAAATATTTGGAGTCATATTCTAATTAGTAATATTTCACTCAACAAAAAATTTCAAAATTTATGAAATTCTTATTAGAAAATTCCCAAAAGAAATCTCATTCCACTTAAAAAAGAATCTCCAAAAGAAATGTACTTCTAATGAAAGGTTTTTTTCACTAATAAATTTGATTAAATTTGAAAACTTCAAAAATCGTTTTAATCCTTTTTAGAAAAATCATTTTATACAAGTGTCTTATTGATACTTCACCATGTCCAAAATTTCTTAAAAAACTCTAATTTCTCAATTAGTTATGGCAATTTTTGAAGTGCATGAATACTTATGTACCACAATATCATTGACTACAACAACACACTTGCCACACATCCAAAGTATGGCACACTAAACAAGTTGGGACTCGAGGTGGTCAGTGGTCAAATTCAAGATTGTGTTAAAGTTTTGAAAGCAAAGCAGATCCTCTTTTAGAAAGAAAAAAAAGAGTATGCAACAATGGTGTGTGAGGTTGGGTGTTGTAAACCAGGAAATTGTTGTTGAAGGTGAGAACAACACACGGCACGCTTTGATTATGACTTGTTTCCAAACTCAATATTTCACTACAGTGTGGCACTTTCATTGCCACTTGGGTAGTGTGAGCTGCTCCACTAATTCTTCTAAAATCTTGCTACTTCAAACAATATCAAAACCCAATTGTTTTGAAAGATCAGCAAGTGGGGCGAGTTTTAAAAAAAAATAAAAAATAAACAGCTACATGCTTGTCCACACAAGATGAGAAGACAAAAGTCATAACTTTGCAAAACAGGGGCGTCAAAGATGTTTCAAAGTTTTGCACCTCCTGTGATAACAACTTGGGATACTCGGCATTCGGTTCACCCATTCCACCTCCTCTTCAATTGTATAGTACAATGAAAGTTCATTTGCTGGAGGAGTCTACCGAGTCAGATAAAGCTCTTCCTTTGGTCTCCAAAGGGAAAAACAGGACCGCAACGCCAGCCACCACAGGCACTGCTGAGAACAATGAAACTGCCAATCCTTGCTGACAATTTCTTACTAAGTCCACTGCTACCAACGGAGACACAAGGCCTCCTACTCTGGCGATGGCGTTGGCAATCCCTAACCCTGTGGAGCGGTTGTTGGTTGGATACACCTGCATCGAAGGGGGCAAAATTCCATCAGCTTAACATTCTTGAGCAGTAGTGGCATGGATATTTTGAGAGTAGTACCAAGAATCGTTTCGAGCAAAGTCATGACAAATAAGAGAAATTCAAGTAAAATCAAAACTCTCATCTGCTCACATGTAATGACAATGACTAACTGGGTCGACGAGCTCTCACTTGTTCAAATTGAATTCAACTTTGCGAAAGAAAATGTCGAGGATTCATTTTCATGCCAATTCAGAGGTTGCTTAACAAAGTTTCTCTAGAATATTAGGAGAAATGGGATGGCTAACAACATCTCATGTTGTGAAGGAATTCATGAGGTTAAAAGAGAATAACAAAGACAAAGCTGTCACACTCAACCCTTTCTATTGCAACCAAGAACATGCAAAATTTGATCATTCTAATCATAGTAACTATGCTCAGCGCCAAAAGTGACTGTCCCTACCTCACAGGCGGGTGAGTTTAATTGCATTTTTCATGGCCGTAAGAACACTCCAGGAAAACAAACAGCATGACCTTTGTGGGGGAATGCCAATGCCTACGAAAGATTTTACAAACCAGACGACATTAACATTCTTTGACACAAAATAGAAGAAAGAAGGAGAGGGTAACTTAGATGTGCACCTCAGGTGCATAGATGTAGAGAACAGTGAAGGCGCCCATGATGCAAGCTCGAGCACCGAACAGAAGAAACGTGGTAAGATTCGTTGGCTGTACGTGTACCATTGGCAAAAGAAATGCACCACAAAGAGTAAACAGTGTTGCCATAGAGCGCTTCCTGCCCCACCGGTCAACAATATACGCTGCCGCCGCCAGCCCTGGAAGCTCTGTCACAGTGAAAAAAAAGGCAATATCATACACTTGAAGGATACCAACTCATGGAGAGTATTCATCTCTTGCAACAACAAGCAACAGACTCTTTGACAACTCTTCATTCTGAGTCCAACAAATCATAACATGTGCTGATAAAAAATAAGGCAATCTAGTACAGGCAAGCAACACCACTTAAGACGGGCCCAATCCACAAGTTATGAAAAATAAATAAAGCTCTTACTTTTCACCATTTCATGACTTTCAATTATACCCCGAAGAGCACTTGCTTCTTCATTGCCACATCATCTCTCATGTGCAGCATAGGATGGCGAAAGCATGCTTAAATGAAAAGAGACTCTTCCATCGTTCTTGCCATTTCTCTAGTGTGGTAGGACTCTAATTAAACACTCTTCTACGCTCTAATTGTCTCCTTACTATGATATTAATGGTAAGATAGCAAGTCAACATGTGAATTTTATATAAATTTTTCGCTACAATCAAAATGATAGATTCGGAATCTTGCGTGCAACATTAGGTCACTGACGAATGTTACAAGAACATATTTCAGTAAAATTAGATTGTTTCAGTATGACTATGATCACTATGAGTAAAGGGAGACCTGAAAACGGTTCTCTAAAACAATCAAACTAAACTGAAAACCTTGCTTTGTGTAGAAGATACAAAACTGTGTAATGATTAGGTGACATACACACCTCCAATGCTGGAAACAAAAACGTTCCGATACAGGGAGTCGCTATCTGATGCAGCAGAGACGATATGAGCAGCTTCCTCAGGCCTGCAATTGTTAGGATCTCCACCGCTTAATTGTGAAGTCAGCAACACAAGCCCGTAGTACGTAAATGCATTGGCGAAGAAAACAGACCAAAGAAGAAGGGTGGAGGAGATCAAGGGTGGCGACAGAAGGGAGGTGAAATTGGAAAATATGTGATCTAAACCTGCCTTCTTTGCAACATACACATTTTCCCTACTGGAGTGTTTTTCCAGAAGACTTAATTCATCAGGAAGGTTTTCTCGGACGAGATCCACCATTTCCACAGAAGCTGGTCTCTTCTTATTTTTACTATCATCTGGGCCTCCTCGTACTAATCTTCCTGGAGGAAGTGTGCTGCAGTTCACCCTCGCCATCTGTTGAAGAATCTTGAAGGCTTTGTCTGTTTCTCCTTTGGAAGCTAAATATCGAGGACTTTCGGGAACGATGGAGTAGAATAACAGCAAGACTGCAAGTGGCGCAGACGACAGACCGAGAAGCCACCTCCAGCCCAAAGTGGGCATCACAGCCTATACCTCAACAAAAGTATAAAAAGTTCCTATCAGCCACGAGTGCAGTTTTCATGCTGCATCCTCAAAGTGACCACAAAGTATGTTAAGCTACGTCTTCACGCTCAAAGGAACACGACTCACTGATAATCGCACAAGAGACACTACAAGAAAATTGACCTTAAACAACTAGTGAATACAACTGCAAATACAATCTTCTTTGGATATATTTCGTTGGAAAGCGACTGCAATGTGGAAAAATATTCCCTATCGACCACGAGTACCAAATTGAAGCTAAATCCTAAAAATAACCACAAAAATCGTGCAGCTATGGTTTGATGGTGAAAGAAAAAAATTTTATGATCTTTGCACGAAATGAAATTAAATGAACTTTCTCTGAAAGTTCCAAAGAAAATGAACACAATTCCATAAGGGTCTTTCAGCGGAAATTCATCTAATGTCCGCATCGCGGTAGCTTCCCAAAAGGAACAAAATTCCCTTGAGACATTAGAGATTATGTATCTCTTGAAAAAAAACATCTCAGATATCTTCACACGAGAAACAAATACAAGAAAACTAGCCTTAAAAGTTGTGAATGCAACTGGAAAGCGACTGCAATGTGGGAATCTGATGAAAGTCCTGCCAAAGATCCTAGGGGCAAGCTCTTCAAAGAAAATAATCCAAGACTCGCAACTTAACTAACGAAGAAAGATGTTCAGATGGATAAGATGAACCCACCCAAGCTAGTGATGCCTCGAGAATTGAACCCAAAGTCCAGAACAAGGAGATGACGACCATCCAGAGGCCTCGATTGGCAGAGGGTACGAATTCCATGAACCAGGCAGAGACAACAGGTCCACCACCGAGCCCAACGCCAACCAACCCCCGAAGCAGCATGAGAGTGAGATAATTCGGAGACATTGCACTCAATAAGCCAGCAGCGAAAGTCAGAACTGCAGTCGCGAAAAAACCAAACCTGCAAAGAAAAACAACAGTAAAGCCATCACTTATGGGTTGTCCAACTATGATCTCGGAACTATAGCTTGTGCGAACACCAAGACTCTTTTCAAAACCCAACTGAAAGTCACAGAAGGACACTGTAGATTGCACATGTTCACGCAATAATCTTAAAATTTATACCAACATCAAGTACACCTAAGGGAGAGATAACAATTTAAAAATAATCCATTGCATTTACGACACCTTATGACAAATTTGATGAAACAATTCTCCAATCCACCTCAAAAACCTTGTTATCTCAAATGTTTTTAACATACCACGCAGGAGACATGCACGTGCAACCTCTCCAAGCACATTCTCGTTGCATGGACAACAAGGTCAACATTGAACAAAACGAAGTAAAGCGAATTTTTGCTATTTGTTTGTACCGATTACGTTGAAGTTTGCACCAATTAGGGTGTAGAATTTCTTGTTACTTCAACCTTATTGCTCCGAACTCTGCAATCTAAAGTGGCTCTGACCCTTCATTCTTCGACTTTTGAAATTGACAGCGAATCACATGTGGCTGAAGAAAACAAAAGAGTAGGCGAACAAAAGCTTATTAAAGTAGATAATTTACCGTCGGCCCTTGGCATCAGAAAGGACGCCCCATGAGTAAGCTCCAATCATCATGCCTCCGAAGACCACACTGGCGATTAAGCTTTCTTCACGGCCTGTGAGCCCCCATTCACTTTGCACTGCTGGACCAACGAAAGAGAGCAACATCATCTCCATCGCTTCGGCTGTCCACGACATGCCAGCATATGCCAGCAGCCATCTCTGATAGGACCCGAAACCAGCTTGCTTGATGGCATCCTCCACCGTGAAAGTCGCAGTATCATCCAGCTCTTCCATCTGGGCGCCACTAAGCAGGGCAAGAATTTGATATTAGGGTTTATGGAATTGGCGGTAGATGTGTTTCAATACTAAAACATTGCATCAAATCACCCTCCACTTCAGTTCTTCGGATCTTGAATCATAAGAAGAAATTTCTTAGTCGTTTGAACCTCAAGGCTCTTAGTTTTATGTATTCATTGTTAGGCAACTCCTAGAGAATTTTGGTCGACATCTTGATAAGTGTGACACATAGACGGTCAGCTACCTGGGAACTTAGTGAACCCAAGGACTAAATCTGCAAAACTTTCATTTTATAAAGGACCGATAAGCACAGATTGGGTCTTATGTCATTTTAGTAATATTGAGTAGGTCATATGCGGCATAACTCTTATCCAATTTTATGCATCTATTTGCCAATGCATGCAATGTTCTTCATTGATTCTGGTGATAGATAATTTGACCCTATCTGAATCATATTCTTCACAATATGATCAATAAAATTGGACAATTGAAAACCATGAAACCTTAGACCTTCAAGGATAAATAGAGAAAAGGAGACGTTTCCATTTGAGGAAAAATCAACAAGGGAATAAGACTCTATCTCAGAGCTTCTAGACTACAAAAGCACTCACCGTGGGATTGCAACTGGCAGATCACTTGACACGGGACGCTCAGAGCTACACGGAGGTCCTTGTTTGGACAAACCCCTGCCCAAAGATTGGTAGATTTTCCTTCGTAGAACGGTACCATCAGCCTGTAGAAAACTACTGTTGCCCAATTTCGCTTCCAAACTTTTCAAGGCTGATGGAGGTTCAGGAATTTGCTTACGTGAGCTCGCTTGCTGAGGGGTCGAGTATTGTACAAAATTAGAGGTGGATTTCGCAGAAAAGGTAGGCGACCACTCAGAAAGAGCATTTGGTTTAGGGTAACAGAAAACATGGCTCATCAACCCACCCTTCATTGGAAGAGAGTTTGCAACCGCGGCTTTCGTCAATGGTAATTGCTTTGATCATTAATGCCAGAACTCGAAATTCCCTTCTGCGATTGTAAACAAGCCAAACATGAAGATGATCAGGCAACCGCTGATGGATACCTTATAACATCCCACATAACTGCAAGCATCGGCTAAGTGTAACAATCAACTTATCAAGCAGAAGTGACGCACCAAGAAAACTATTGATCTCTCTCGAATTAGGAATGCATTAGGTCTTCCCGTCTTGGAACACAAATAAGGTTTAGACTCCATTACCCATACAGTATATTAGAGGCTCCATTCACCATACAGTTGAGCTTTGATTTATGCTAACTGCGAAAACACCTCATCTATGGACATTTCGATTTTTGCAATTGATGTTTAGCTAACCAGAAAATAAATGCGCAAAATTTTAAGATGGTGCCACTTTCTAGATTGTTATAGCTAAAAACTCAAGGTTCAACTATCTGGTGAATGGAGCCTCTCCTTCCTGTATGGAGAATGGAGACTTTGCATTACTTAATATGAAACTTTCCATAACCATAAACATAACTAAACTATACCATCGCACTAACCCCTACAAACACGAACACCAAAAACAGTGTTCCATCCCACCACTTCAAGAACTTCGAAACCTAAACTCAAATTCATCACAGAACTTCGAACCCTCCTCAAACATTGAGCGAAACACAAGCACATCACAAATAATTCAAAATTCCACTCAACTGTCAAATTGAAAGCTGAGAATTGAACAACGCACACATAATTTTATTTTTCAGCAAGCGAGAAGCATTCTCTGATACCGAGAGCTGGAAAAACAGAATGAAGAGACGAAATTCACAGACCCTTCCATACCGAGATTTTCGGAGACACACCCAATGTGCAATTCGACATGGAGAAGCGCAGCTACCGAATTGCAGCTTGTTTAGACTGGAAATTTGAGATTTTTTTTGAGGAATTGCGGCACCTTGAAATGCGACTGTGAGCGCACAAGTGTGCGCAAGTGATGGAAATTCCATGAGGGATGCGAGATTTATGTGGGAAAGTTTGTTTTCCACATGGCAGAGCAGGATGTTGACACTGGGAATTGCGAGATTTCAATAGCGATGAGACGATTGCGGCATTTGGATTGTTGGGCTTTAGAGAATGCTTGCTGCAAAGGATGGTTGCTTTGGTTTGAGATGACCTGAAGTTCACACTTGGGACCAAGTCAAGAAAATGAAAAATTATGAGTGTTGGATTAGGTTTAAGGATTTTATTTATTTTTATTTTTTATCATTTATTTACTTCAGGGAATGTATAAAGTGATTTTTATTGGAGTGATGCAATTGTTCACGTCTATATCAATGGACAAAACATGCAAAATGTGGATAAAACTTAAATTATTCATCCAAAAGAGTGTACATTCACCCCCAAAGAACAATATTGTCCTTAGAACATGCAGCAAATCAATGATTTCATGCACTCAAAATAGAGGAATATATTGCCTAATATTCCTTCTAAAAAAATTGTATTGCTTTTGAATGAAATATAGCCTAAAAAACCCATTGAGATAGTGGTTTGGGTTCGCATTCTATATATGCCAAACCTGTCACTAATATCTTTCGCCAAGAACAATTTGATTTTTGGATCAACAATAAGATTCTTCATTTCTACAATAATCTTTAAAATCAACCAAATGCCATTGTTTGACCTCACCATTTTTTCAAGATTAAAGTTGGAAAATGTGATTTGTCAAAAGATTTTAAATAGAAAGATTTGATTTTTTTTCTATCCAAATTTCAATTTCTAAGAAAATATTTCTTCAAAAATTTTGACAACTATTTTAAAACATTTTTTGATGAAATTAAGCACAAAGTATAGTGCTTCCATTGGCAACATTAGGTGGAAGCACTCATTCTAAGCCTTGCGCTTTGAACCAATATTGGAAATATTTAAATTTAGATTTTTCAAAATCTATAGATCATATACATGAAGAAAGGAAACAATTTGGGATTTCATTGGAATCTTACTTTGATGATTTATAATATATTTTTTTACCTTTGAAATTCAATTCTTCTTTTGCCATTTCTTCCAATTGGTGTATTATTTGTTTGTATGTATAAAAATTCAATTTAAGTCACTAGTTTTGGGAAGTAAGCTATCTCTCTTAAACCAATGGAATCAAGTGTCTCTACCTTAACATTATGTATGCTTGATATTTTAACCTCTCATACTGGGAGAAAGATATCTTTCTTGGATATAAGAGGAGGGAGGGAATATATTTTAAGGTTAATTGAAAGCAACAATCAACTCACAATGATTGGAGTTTGGACACATGTCAAGGGAGACAAAAGGAGCTTGACAAAAAGAGCTAAGAATGTTTTGAAAGAGGTTTAAAATGGAGCAAATTAAGTAGTTAAAAATTTTCTAATTTCTTTACTTGTCTAATTGAAATTTTAAACCTCCTTGTCCTATGAAAAGCATAAAAAAATTGCACTTAAGGTAATTTCATTCAAATGCATCAAAATCAGCACAAGAGCAATGCTCTTGTAATTCAATTGCTTACCTTTTTGTTAGGTTCTATTGAAAGGATATATTAGATTCCTTCTTTATGCATTTATTTTTTATATTGAATTAATAAATTATTAAAAATAGGTACCTCCAAAGTGCATGTAGGCTCTCATGAGTAGATGCAATATATTTTAGGCATGAATGCATAGGGGTGAGTTTTAGAGAATAACTTAATTGACTAAACTTTCTTTATTTTCAAAATTGTTTAGGACCAACGTACTTTTAAGAATTTGTTTGGAATTGGATGATCCTATCTTAATGTATTGCTAGCAAAATTGGAAAATTTTATCTCATAAAAATTCAAGTTCATTGCTTTATTGCAAAGATTTATTGTTTGTCAAACAATGCAACTTGTGATTTTGTCCTTTCACCAACTACAAGGTTATTGGTGGCCCAAAGCAAAGACAATCTCCATCATTGCTAATCCAATTGATTATTTGTAGAAAAAAATGTATTTTTGGTGAAGTTATTGTCCCCCCTAAAATTGGAATTTTCATTGTGCAAAACCAAATATTTTGGTGGACTCAAGCATTTTTGTGTACTTTTTATCCAAAAACACATGGACGGGCTTATCTGGCATATTGTAGGAATTGTTGTTAGGGCGGACTTCTACTTGAAGGTGGGATCAAATAACGAATATCAAGTTTTTCAAAATTGGAATTGCTTTTGCAACTTCTATGATGTTAACATTTCTAGGTGACTAAAGAGAAACTAAAGTAAAACAGCCCATTATGAACCAAATGGGGGGTTTGCCATCTTGTCATTTCTGAAAGTTTCTACTTTTTTTGCTAAAGAAAGTCAAGTGATAGTAATGGTGAGAGCATTTGAAACTATGTTTTTTTGACAAAGTATGAATTTGTTATGAATTTTTGAAGTGTTCAGCCCATCACAACCTAAAAGAGTTTGTAGACTACCCCAAAACCAACCAAAATTGATCCATAATACTCATCTTACTCACCTATTGCGGTCACAATATTTTCTATTGTAACATAGAAGACCTAAAAAAGGCACTTCCTACGACGAACTAACACCAAAAAACTGAAAGTTCCTATTGCAGTCACTAATTACTCCATTCTAGTTAACTAAGACATTGAATATGGCCCGAATCTCAATAACTAAAAGAAAATCATAATGGGGTCATTCTTAGGAGTCCGTAATGGATTGTTTTACCTTACATTTTTAGGAGTAGCTTTGTCTTTTGTCAAACTATAAGCAACCAAAAAGTTCAAGTTCACCAAAAGTCATAAACTTGCTTCCCTCTACTTTTTATGAGACTCTCTCTACAATTTTATTGGCCAACTATTAATTACAATTTTCCTCTAGCAAATGTTGTACACTTCTATGTAGAAATCCAAAGTTTTTGTCTTTTCTGTAAATTTTAGTTAATTTTATTACATATATGAAAGTTCACCCTATTCTCAAGATTGTCTAAATTTTTTAGATACTGAGGAGACCATATAAGATAGAGAGAGCTAATTTGTCCATAATTCACACACAAGCATTTTTATAAATGATTATTTTTTTAAAGCATACCACAAGTAATTTATTTATACCATGATTTAGATTTTAGGAGTTCCAAATGATATGGAATAATACTAATATCTAATATATTTGTATCTAAGTATCAATATCCATATCATTCTCTCTATATATAGCCATATCCAAATATTTGTATATTCATATCTATGTAATTGTTGTATTTGTAAAGGACATAATGGACATTTTTAATTTTAATACTAGAAGCCATTCAAGTTAGTTTTTTCAAAAACTAGAGTCTTGTTCATATTCATGGAGACACATATAGAGGTCCTTTCAAAACCTAATTTTTTTTTAAAACCCAACCCTAGGAGTTGGATATTGAGAAAACCACTAAGTCTTGTAATGGCTTATGGGTGGCTCTCCTTGAATAGATGCAAAAAATAGGTTCTCACACAAATCAACTTTAATGCCCACTACCCTAATATGGTTATTTAGTATAGTCTAAAGTATTTATTGCAAGAATTTATTATTCAACCATGGTTGTCATTTGTAGTTGTAGCATTGTAGCATTCATGGTGTACAATGGTGATGGTTTTAGATTGGACATCAGAATTCTCATGCCAACTAATTACCTACCCATACTAAATGACTAATTTTACCTTTTTAAAATGTTGAGTTTGGTGTTTTTCAAGGGAATGATAATTTAGGGCTTTCAAGCTTAGAATTGGGTGATCCTACCTTTGGATGCAAGATAGTAGTATGAGGTCACCTTCAACATTGATTTTTGCCAAAAAATTATTTAAAATTAGAAGGGTTGGTTTAATGATTCATTTTTTATTAATAGAATATTTATCAATTATGAAATAGTTATTCTTAACTTTCAACAACCTTGCAATTAATCTTGGATATTGAACAATTTTCATCATTGCATAGGAAAGTGATAGTTACAACTTTCAATGAACTCATTATTTTTTATAGTGTCCATACTTTGCTATCAAATAAGAAGAATGAATATGGACATCATGGAATCAAGTTGTCCACATATCTTTTCCAATGTATTGACTTTCTTTACATTTCATTTTCCTTGCATTTGGCAAAGTGGCCTTATTAACTTTAGAAAGACACCACAGATACTAAGTGTCCGATGGATGATAGAGAACCCCAACCTCTATATAGGACAAAAGTGGAGATATTCGTCTTTGGAATTTTGTGTGAAAAAGGGGAGGTCTTGTACAATAGTTTGACTTCTTGTCATGACCCTTGTTACAACCTTTGATGGATAAATGCATTGATGGATGAAAGAATTCATGACGAACTATGCACTAGGGGACAAGTAGATCAAGATTGCTTGGAGATAGATATCTCTTGGATGGTAGATTTGTGCATTAGAGTTAGACAACTCTACTTAGATGACAAGGGCATTGGAGTGTTTGGAGATAGATATCTTCAAACGATGGATTTATGCATTGCAGTCAGACAACTCTACTTTGATCAGTAGTGCATTGGAGATAGACAACTTCCAGATAAAGACAAGGTGTTGAAACTTACTAAGAGTTAGATAACTCCAAGCCTCAGATCAAGATTTGGATAAGTATAACTAAAACTTTTATTTTTAAATTAGTAGATGGTTCTAGATAAAACCAAGGATAGAAAGCTAAAAGTAGATTCAAAGAAGTCCTAGTCTATCTTAAGGACTAATAGTCTTTATTGATAATCTCTATTATGTAAATGGAGCTTGGGGGTGAGGACACTCTCTTCGGAGATGGATCTCTCTATGGTCGGGTGGTTTGAGTTCCTTGTAAAAGCATTAGCTTATCGATAAGTATATCTCTGTATTCTTAATTGGAGTCTATTAGAAAGGTTTATTATACCTCCAATGAATGCTCTTGCCTTTTTTTAAGCAAAATGATTCATACAGTACCTAAAAGGCTGATTTCCATGGTGAAAGAGCTCCTAGGGTTAATTTCCAAAACAATATGGTTTCAAAAATTTTAATTATTTTTCGCCGAACGTGACCTCAGGGCTCAGGCCACGGTAGAGTACGGTAGAGCGCTGCGGTGGGGTCGGCATCCAAATCCTCCCCCTGGGGAGGCTTCGGCGAAGACGCAGCTCTCAATTCCCCAAAAGCTCCGCTTTGTTGGGCGAAGAGTGGAACCCACTCACTCATCACGCACCCACCCTCGCGAGAAACAAAACGCGGTTTTCATTGTCCCCTGTCAACCATGCTCGCCCTCGCAGTCAATCAGTTGCCCCGCCCTTTGGCTTTCCGGCTCCTTTCCAATGCAAGGAACTCTTTCCACTGAACTTCGTCGGGGGCACCAACCACTGAACTCGGTCGTAACGCTAAGTGACATTGGACTTCTTTCCCGTCATCTTCCATCATGGGGCCTATAGCTGGGGTAACACGCATTGCGTGTTCGGGGACTGTCAATTCGGCGTTGAATTGCGATTTAGAGACAGTGTATTTGCAATCCAGAGGATCGGAATTGCGGGGTTCCTAACTGAGAGCTTCCTGGTCTACTTTCACGGCGAATGTTCCATGTCTCATCTTCCATGTTACGCTGTTTCTGGATTTGCACGCATGCCGTATTCGGGGGCTGCCTGGAATTGTGAATTGGAGACTGTGTAGTTGCGAGCTTTAGGGCGAGAATTCGGACGCCGGGGTGTATGTGCATGTGCGATAGAGGATTGGAATTGCGGGGTTTGTGAGAGCGACGGCGTCGACTTTCAGGTGAGTTGGGTCCGTTCACGCCGAATGAGCTTCCGGGGTCTGGTGGACGCTTGTTGCGAGTCCTGTGAGGAGCAAGTGATCCTGCAATTTAGAACGAATTCGAACGAGAGATTGATTGATCGGAGACTGATCAATTCATAGATTGATAGATTCGGGTTGTGATTAACTCAAAACAAGTCGCTCGAATTCAAGGAAAGCTGGTGCGCAAAGCATTCATGTCCCGAGGTCTCAACATTCACGCGGCGAAGCGTTTGACCCCATGCGCTTAGAGGTTACTTGCAATCCCCGTGAGTTCAGATCCGCGCTTGCCCTTAAACGTCACACTCATGCCCTTGACCTCACATTTCGGTAAATTCATGGTTCCAAGAGGAGGGGGAGTGCGAATCACAGGAGATTTCATGGGGTTTTAAAGAGGGATTACAATCCTACGAGGAAACTTGACCTAGCAGACGATGTGTATGTGTTCTCTCAATCTCTAAACAGTGCCCTCACAGAATTCTCCGGTTGGGATGTCGATTTCCAGGGTTTCACGCAGAGACTACAATTAGACGAACGAATTGGACTCCGCAAAGGCCATGTATATATGTTCCCGGAATCTCTAAACAACTTCCTCACGAAACTCTTAGGCTAGGCTGTCGATTTCGTAGTTTTTTTACACAGGAATCACAATCACACGAACGAATCTGACGATGTGTATGCATTCCCAGAATCTCGAAACAGCTTCCGCTATTCTCAGGCTGAATTCACGCAACAACGACCAACTCCGGCGCTCAAGATGAGCCGCAAGAAGTCCTCAGCAGGGCCACACGGCGCGATCGTCTCCGGCGGGGGCGGCACCTCGCCTCTCTTCGGCGCCGAAGCCCCCAACCCCCCTTCCGACTACGGCAGCCCACAACCAAGCTACAGCAGCCCACAACCCTACGTGGGTCCTCCAGCTTACTCCCCAAGCGCCCCTCCCATCTACTCTTCCCCAGGATACGCTTACCCCGACCCTGAATCCGGCCCTGCATCGAACCCTCCACCCGTTAAACCCCGCATCAAGCAGAACCGCAAATGCCGTGACATCGTCTTCCTTGCTCTGTTTCTCGCTTACGGCATCGGCATCCTCATCGAATCCAGCTACGGGTTTAACAAAGGCGACCCCCGTCGTCTCGTCTTCGGCTTGGACTACAAAGGCAACACTTGCGGCGACAAGAAAGGCTCTTTGAATTTAAAAGACTATGATGTTCGTTACTGGGTGAATCCCAACCAGGTTTATAAGAGTGGTCTTGCGTCGGATCCGTTTACGCTTGGCGATGCGAGGAGTATTTGTCTCGGGGATTGTCCGCAACCGAGTAGCAATGGGAACTTGACGTGGGTGTGCGATTATCCGGAGGGAAGTGTGAAGTTGAGCTTGGGGGAGTGGGCAGCAAGGAAGTATGATTACTTTGCGATGCTGTCGGTGGAGCAGCAGAGGAGTTCGTATAACTTGACGGGGCCTTGTTATCCTGTGCTGTTTGAGAGCACCAATAGTAAGTGTGAATTTCCCTCTTGTTGTTTCGGAATGGGTTGGGATTTGGGCGGTTATAGTAGAAGCAATGGATGTCGGGGAAGAAGTCTTGCGGATTCATTCGAAGGATGTGAATGTGGAGGGAGTAGTCTTGCGCGTTCAAGAGTTTGAATTGACGGAGGTTTCATTGCTGCGGTTTAAACAGTTCAAGTTGATATCCTTGAACTCGAATTTGGGGTTGTGAATGAATGTCCTTAAATTAGCGATTCCAAAAGTTGAAATCCACAGTGATTTCGTTGCTGTGTATTTTCCCTACTAGAGCTGATATCCTCAAACTCTCTAATTTGGGTTTGGCACAGCATTATCCTTCTGGGATGCAGAGGTGTCGTTGGCTGCGTCCTTGAGAAAGCTCAAATTGTCAGGCTTGTAGTTATGCTAGTTTCTTACTCTCTTTCCAATTTCATCTTGAGTTTCAAGGTCTTCAATAGCAAGCCTAGCAAAACCTCTTCGTTGAATTTTCTGCCAGTGACATTCCGGGAACAATCAACGCAGTTGAATAGGGTTATTAGAATCGGCTTGCCAACACTCATTCACGACGTTATTCCATTCCTTAGGTTTAGTCTTCCCTACTTTTTCACCGAATCCTGTCAACACCCACACCCACACTCTGGTAGAAGCAATGGATGTCAGGGAAATTTGAAACTTCTTCGGGAGTCTCTGGCCTTGAAATGTTTTGGTATCATTTTAGGGGTATTGTCATGATCTTGTAAGTAACTAAAGATTTGCGGGGAATGCAGCGTTTTGGAGCTGTCAACTGAATGATTCGCCGTCCAATGCCACGTTGTCTGTTTGGAAGAACGCGGGAGGTGTGGCTGTGAACTCAGGCAATGAGATCGTGCAAGTGATTCACAAAGCGCTCTCCGCTCCGAGTGCTGTGGCCAAGGTGAGCATTTCCTTTCCTTTCAATGCTTTGCAATCAGTTGGGGTAGTGTGGAGCTGACCTCATTGCCTAGATTGCCTTTTCTTTTCTTTCAGTACTTCGTCACTTCATGAATGCAATTCATCAATTTTTAAAGCATAAGCATTGTGAGAATCAAGATTCATTGTTGCAATTCTAAGCATAGGTTCCGATTTCCCAAAGGCTGTTTTGAAAGTGGATAATGGACTAACTACAGTTAGTAGGTTATGTGACAGTTGAGCCTCGTTTTGCGAAACAACATAGCAAGCCATGTGATGAGTGGCAAGGGTTGTTATTTCCACAATGAGCTTGTATTTCTGTGTTATCAGACATATAGTGAACCACTCTATTACCACCCAAATTCCAATTCTGCCCTCATATAATTATAATGTACATTTTCATTATGAAATATACTCCATGAGTACATTGAGATGGAATTGAGATGCGAGTGGTAATAGGTTGTTAGTTCACCTTAACCTCAATTGTAGCATACAATTCAATCATGCTCAATCAAGGGTCTGAAAAAGACACTATAACACTAAGAATATGGCCCGAATATAAGATATAACCATGCTCTCCATATCCAATGCTTGGTTGCATCCCAAAGATGAGGTCATCTTTGTAGTTATGTTGTGCTGGTAGTTTTTACAAGTTTTAAGTTGTAATATGTTAAGTATTAAGTAAAAATAACTTGATATGTAAGTTGTAGTATGTTAAGTATTGAATCACATTATTTTGATGTGGGTGTTGGTATTTTGGGGGTGGATTGTTGCAGAGGTATATTGCAGATTTGGGAAGAGCGTGGCCAGTTCTTGTGGTTTGTGGTGGCATCGCCCCACTAGGTCTATCAATTGCATACCTCGTCCTTGTCCGGTACTTCGTCGGTGTCCTGACATGGCTGACGATCATACTCCTCAATGTGCTTACGCTCCTGGTGACTCTGTTTTTCTACATCAAGGGTAACTACATTTTAAACCCTCTGGAATTCCTGAAAATTAATTTGGGGTAGTTCAACTACTTCTACTTGAAATATTTTTCAGTAAATTTTACCATGAAAGGAAAATAGAATTGGCATCTAACCCAAGTCGTTTCAAATATTTTGGAGCTTTGTGGAATTCTTTAGGAATTTTTGAAGTTGAAATGTAGTGATCAATGAATTTGTCCACCTCCTGAAATGTACACTATTTGTACAATGGTGGTACAATGAAAAAGAAACATGTACAAAAAGTGTACATTTCAGGTGGTGAACACACTTTCAGAGTTTGAGTACTGCATGGACTTCCTACTTTATTTGTCAACTAATCTTGTTAACCTCATTTCATTTGTAGAGAGTTCTACTCAAGTTATTAATCCAATTAGTTGAAAGAGTTCAAACTGTGTGAGACACTATTTCAATAGATTTTGGATGAATGTAGTGTAATTAGGAATAATTTGGATGAAATTTGAATGAAGTTAGATGAAAGTGAATTCAATTTGAATTACAATCACACTATTTGTTATAATATGAAAATAGTGTAGACCACATTGCATTGATTTGAACTATAATATTGTGCACTATGGTATGAGTGCATGTCGCAAATTTACTTAGTTTCAAAATGAAAGTGAGTTAGTGTTATTAATTTGGAACACACTATTTGAACTTACCTCAATAATTGGATGTACAAAAGAGATTTGAAGGTTGATGGTGGGATTTTTATGTGCAGCTGGATGGATTGGAAAGGATGTTGTTACCGGCATAGTAGGAGATGGTGCTAACAAAGTGTTGTCATCTTCTGAGAGTGTATGGGCTATTCCTTCCCTTTTCCCTTGTAAAAGCATGTCCATTGTTTATCCATTTTTTGATTATAGAGATATAACTATGTTCTCCATGTACTTAGTTATCACTATATGACAATTCAACAATCATTATCCATAGGCTTTAATCTATTTCAATTCTATTTTAATCTTATTAGCACAAGTAAAAACTTTAGATTCCTTTCCAACATTGATGAATATCAAGTACAAACTAGAGCTATGCAATCTATAGTTTTCACCTTGTATCTTTGGCAATGTGTGTGCTAACATTTGGAATATTTTTTGAGTTTTACTAGCTATTTTCCTTTAATTCCCATAAGGAACTAATTTTTCAAGTATAGAGTTCATTTTTTTTCTCTATCTTTATTCCAAATAGAAATTTGATAGATTTTTTCACCAAGTTTTTTCTAATTCCACTTGCTAACAACGAACTAACTAGCAGTTCTCTTCCAACATTGGTGTGTGTAGGAGGCTAACCACTTGAAGATAGTGGCCATCATCATGTCCGTTGTCTTCATAATTGTAGTGCTCGTCACTCTCGTTCTACTCAAACGTCTCATAATTGCTATTGCAGTAATCAAGGTGCGAATTCCTCATTGATCATTTACATTTGCAAATTATTCAACCTTCTTTTTATAAGTATCAAAAGTCATCATATATTTGATTGTAGAGAACATGCATGCCAATGAATGACTAGTGAGCACGGGTGTGCCCTTCTTCATGTAGCTTTGAGTACCTCCCACTTTAGATGTATTTTTAGGGTTTAGGGTTCAAAGATCACGCACAAAAACAATCTAGATTCTTCCTTTCGCAAAGGTAAGGTCTTTAAGGGAAGTTTCTCAAGAATTGTATGCGTGTTTGTGATCAATTATACAGGTAGCGGCCAAGGCGATTGCGGCCATCCCCAGCCTCATCCTGTACCCCATAGTGCCCTTCCTGTTTCAAAGTGCCTTTTTGATCTACTGGGTGGCGGCGTTACTGTACCTTTTCAGTGCCGGCCATGTGAGTCGAAACACCTGCAACAACAGCTGTGCGGCCTACGACCTCACGCTGGGCAACGTCACGGACACCAGCTGCTGCGGGTACGACTTACACCACCCCAAGCATTTGGTGTGGGCCATTTTGTACCACTTCTTCGGCTTCTTCTGGACGACCCAATTCATCACGGCTTGCTGCTTGACGACGATTGCGGGAGCCGTGGCCGCTTACTACTGGGCCAGGGGCGAAAGTGCTGTGAGTCTCCGACGAACCACTGTGTTATCAGTTCATGTTGAATACTGTTGGTAAAAAATGAATCATAACTCTAAAAGACCGGCCGGGTTCCCGTGAGCCAAAGTGATTGCACAAAACTGTGCTGTTCTAAAATCTTTTTGTAGCTAAATCGATCCGATTTCTGAATTGGAAACTAGCCTAAATACATCAAGGTCTTCTGTTTGCGATAAATGGATTCGAATAGCCGAAAGCCATGATCACAATTTGAATCGAAGCTAATCTCGATTCACGGAAGCAGTATGCTGTGATCAAAGGATTCGAACAGTCGGTTCAACTTGTCGAGGTTACAGTGAATCATATAGAACATCAAGTTGCCCAAAATCGCAGAGAGAGTATTGACTGCTACTGTGCTCTACTCCTAGATTTTGAATGGAAACTAGCCTAAATTCATGGAGGTCTTCTGTTTGCGATAAAAGGATTCGAATAGCTTAAAGCCATCGCAATTTGAATCGGAGCTAATCCTGATTCACGAAAGCATTATGTTGTGATCAAAGGATTAGAATAGTTGGTCCAACTTTTCGAGGGTACAGTGAATCATACAGAATATCAAGTTACCAAATCACAGAGAGAGTATACTCTGCTATTGTCCTCTATACTCTTAGAGAATCCTACTGGACTTGAATTGTAATGAGAATCTGTATGTCGATGTTCAAAGCTCACAATCGGTTGTAAACGTTGGCTATTGATCGAATGCGCAGAATTTGGGTTGGCTGCCGGTCCTGTCCTCCGCCAAGCGGGTGATTCGCTACAGCTTGGGCTCCATGGCGTTGGGGTCTTTGTTGGTGGCCATCATCGAGATGATTCGTTTCCTGCTGTCGATGATTCAAAAGAGGCTCAAGGCCTTGCAAGCGGTGCCCGGGGGGTGCCTGCTCAGCATCTGCTGCTGTTGTGTGCAATGCTGCTTGGGTTGCATTGAGTGGACCATCAAGTTCATCAACCGGAATGCGTTCATCGTGGTAAGGCCTTCTTCCTATCATCCACCACCTTGCAGGCTGGCTGGCCAGCGAGATGATGTAAATTAACCACCCTAAAATAGACGAGACCTATCACCAAGGGACTTTGTCAAAAATGATCTGATTTTTGGACCAATAGGTATATTTTTCATTTCTTCCATGATCTAGAAAGTCATTCATTGACCAGCCATTTTGGGGGTTGTAATGTCCTTACAAGGTTTAGCCTGAAACAATCTTGCTAAATGTTGGAAGGACTTGGCCCAATCACCAACTGAAGGTAGTTGGTCACAAAATCTAGCAACTATATGTAGTAACACGTTTGTAAAACTTTCCATAGTCTTATGTCAAAGTATACACTTTTCAAAAGACCTAGTTTGAATGTCCCATTCGGTTAAGAGAGTGGGACATTCAAAGACTACATAGTAGCTCCCCTATGGCTCCGTGGTGTGGCCTAAAGTTATATTTATGACATTAGTGGTATGCCCCTATATGTAGTAGTAGTTATGTAAAACTTTTCATGGTCTTATGTCAAAGTACGCACTTTTTTCAGTAGACCCTATGTAAATGACCCATTTCACCCAAGAGAATGACACAATGTCTTCCCTAAGACTCGACTCGACGGCGACGTCCTGATGTGGTCGGTTTGTGACATGACACGTGTTACACATCTAACTATTTGGTTGTTTGGGTGTGACTTGTGTGAGCAGATTGCCATCAACGGGAAGGGCTTCTGCAGGGCAGCAGCCAAGGCCACAGGCCTGATAATAAACAACGTGTTGAGAGTGGCAGCGGTGAACATCATTGGCGACTTGATCTTATTTTTGGGCAAAGTGGTTGTCAGTTTAGCAGCTGCCCTGTTTGCTTTCCTGATGCTGGACACCCACACGTACAAGACCGGCCATGACAAAGTGTCGTCCCCTCTCTTCCCTGTGCTGGTGAGCATCTCTCTCTCTCCTCTCGGTGCCCGGCTTGTTCCATAATAATATTGCTCTCTTCCATGGTCCAAACTGTGGGCTCAAATTTCGGAAAAAAAACATGGAGAAATTTTGAGACATTTTGAATTTTTTTTAGAGAAATTTCATCGCGTTGTATGGTTGTGGGCACACTCAAAATTGCACCGTGTCTAAGATTGTCGTCATCACTCTGTTGTGGAGATCTCCATTTCCTTCTTCTTTTCCATGTGCAAGGTGATAACACCCAAAATCGACCGTATACCCATTCGGCCATTCCTGACAGTTTCAAAGGCCTAGGGAGCTTCCACTTTGAAAAATTCATAATAATTACGTATCTTCTCCAAAAAGTCCAATCTTCTTTTTCTTTTTTTTTAATTCATGATTTTCATTTGCTCATACTACCAAAGTGTTATCTTTAATGTTTATGCCATTGAAAAAGTTGCCGCCAACTATGCTCGGAATTGCTTATTTCGATGGTTTTGGTTGTGTTTCCACCTTATCCCTGACGCGTGTGTTGTGTTGTGGTGGGTCTGTGGTGCCCAGTTTTGCTGGTTTGTGGGCTACTTGACAGCCGGCATGTTCTTTGGAGTGGTGGAGATGGCTATCGACACCATTTTGTTGTCTTTCTGTCTAGACTCCGATGAAAACAACGGCACTCCCATGTTTGCTCCTCCATTGCTCATGGACACGCTTACCTCCCATGCCAAGCGAGTGGAGGCCAACGAAGCTGCTCGCGCCGCCAAAGCGGCCCGCAAACAACAGCAACAGGCGGCCAAGTAAGTACAGTAATAGAGATATCGGCGTGAAGTTGTGCAAACACGAGAAATTCAAACCTCTCCACCAAACTTGACATTAAATTATACACGGAGCTGCCGAAACAACAACAGGCCAAGTAATGATCGAGACATCGGCGTTAAGTTGTGCAAACACAGTACGAAGAAGAGGGTATGAGATTCGAAGCACTCCACCAAACTTGATATGAAACTATTGACAAGGAGCCTATGATTTGGTGGAAAACTCTCCATGAAACTCTTTGGGTACTTAACAAATGTCTCTAATAAGTCATTATGTTGGCCCATCACTACAGTAGGAACTCGAATTATTGATGGAGTGATAGCAGTCAAGAGTCACGAGACATACATCGAACAAACATAGAAGTAGTGCTTTATTTATTTGGTGAAGAATTGCCAAATTTTGAGTTAGAAGACAATATGAGATCCTCTTGTAAATATCATTTAAAATATGGTCATGTTTGGTTGTGTTCAATGCATCTTCATGCTTGGTTGATTTCTTTCTCAATGGCTACATTTGAGATTTGAAAAATAAATCTCCTTTCTTACCAATGCTATGAAACGGTCTTTCAATTGGCACTAAAAGAATTGTTGACAAAATCCATGTTTTGAGTACCACTTGGTATCTCTCTTCAAACAAGGGAGAAAGCTACATATTTAGAAAACCTGACCTTGATGCCATCTAATGATCAAATAAATGTAATTGCACCTAATTGCTAATTGTTCCTAAAACCGACCCTACAAAGGTAATTGCATCTAATCATGGATTGTTTCCAAAACTCACCCTTCGAAATCTTTGACTAGAATATACAACCTCAATTCATGAGAACTTGGGGTCAATTTTCACCCAACACCTTTTTTAGCAAATTGAAAATTCATAGTTTATTTATAAAGTGTGACAAAAAGTGCTTGCTAAGAGAATTTGGAATCCCAACAATATCCAACGACAACTTCCATAATTTACATAATTTTCATAATTTAACAATTGAAACCATGCTCAACTGCTTATTCCGACAATTCTTATCCAGTCAAACTGCACCATCAGAGCCCCTCGTATGGTCCAAGAATCACACACCACTGAACCACATCTATCAAAGCTTCTGAATCAAGCAAATGAGCCAACGACAAACCAACAGTTGAGAAAGACAACCAAGATGAGGGAAATCCAAATATTCCTATTCTACAATATCACGTATTAACACACACAAGAACCTTACAATCCGAGCGTGCAATCCCCAATCGGCAAGTGACCACTTTCTCCTGAGTTGACTATGAAAATGCTAGTTTTAACGATAATTTTCATGACAAGCTCTGACAATGCTACTCACAAAAATTACATATCTATTCAACAATTTACAAGTAAAACATGAGAATCAAAAATCTAGTTTCAAGGCATCCGGGAATGATCCCAGCCCTTGTAGTAGAATGACCGGATCCAACCATTCAAGTGCCACGCAACCAACGCCGCCAGAACTCCAATTGCCACTGCAACGTATCGCTGGGGTGTAGCTGTGAGCGCCGCTCCCGCACCAATGGCCAAGATGGCCAACACATAGAGCGCTGTTTGGGCCTTCTTAAATCCCTCCAGCGCCCCGCTGCAGCAGAGACATTGCTTCGTGTGCTGCAGGAAAGAAAAAAAATTAGTACTTCGTACACAACAAGATGAATGGAGATGCTGCAGGAAAGGAAAACATTGTTGACTAGCAAGTTCAATGGAGACGAGCATCAAACTGCAGAGAAGCATAATGCAGGCATGTTGCAGGTGTCCTAGTTCCTCATATCCTGATTGCAAGCTGTCACGCAGGGATATCGAAGTGGGATTTGGAGAGAAAGGCTGGCTTACAGAGTGGTAGCGGTCGAGCAGATCTTCCTTCTTGGTAATGAGGGGGGGAAGCCGCGAATCAGACAATCCATTGACATAGCCAACGCCGTTGCCACCATACCTGCTCAGCCACTGCCGGAATGCGCCAACGTACCGGTCGGCCTTCGTGGGCATGAAGAAGGCCTTACTCCACTTCTCTCCGCGGCCGTTGGTCACAGCTCGCAGGTTCCTCTCCTGTGCCAATCCACACATGATCAAGCATCACGTTAAGGTACGTTTCCTTGAACCGAGCAGAGAAGGACCTGCCCTACGTGCACATGATGATGAGAATCGATTTTGAATTCTTGCTGTGGTTGCTAAGAGGACATGGACTCCAGCACACCTCGTTTGGTCATTTTTAGAGTTGAATCAAATTAGAGTTGAAAATATGAATTTTCAAATTCATGAATATGACGCAGTTTTCAAAACCATGCGCTACACTCGAAGCTTTGCATGGGAAAGGTACACAGGGCAACAAATGCAACAGAAGGCAACAAATGCACTTTTCACAAATGAAATCTTATAATGCGGAAGTTTTCATCAATTTAAGGCTGCTACTTGGATGATTCAGTGAAATTCTAGATGCGTGATTAAAAGAGTCGCGTGAAATGCGGACATCCGTATTCATCCCTCCCTGGATCCAGAAAATGTAGTGATCAACACTAGAAATGCAATAATCAATTCACCCAGCAAGGAAGCTACTGACCTGTTCATGAAGTAGAGCGAGGTCACCATCAAAAACGTTAAGCATCATTTGGTGTTCAGCCCACCGTGGGAACAGCTGCCACCACTCTGGGCCGCTGGACAGCTGCGTCATGAAATTCCTGGCGTTGATGACAAGAATGCGACACTTTCCAGGCTCTGCATCAAGCGAGAGATAGAGAGCATTCTTATGAAGTAGACGATACTAAAAGCCATTAAAGACCAAATCCAGTCTCCTAATGACTAACAACAGCAACTGATCTCTTCCAATCAACACTTGGTCAGGCTTCAATTAGCGACCACTGAGTGTAAGAAACCACGACATAGCTAAATTGGTCCGATGGTCATTCATCTTAGAATGGGAATCCGGGCACTTCAACTGTGGCCTACAACTTCCCAGTGTCTGAATGACTGCAAACGAAATCACTGGGAGAAAAGAATATGCTCTCAAGAGAGTTAAACTCAAGTAGTACCCAAAGTGAGCTCTCCAGTGAGCGCTATGGACTGATTTCCCATGTAAGTACACACTCCAACATTCACTGGTAAACTTGCTATAATGTAAAGTCTTCATTCATCATACAGTAAGGGAGCGGTTCCCTTCACTATAAACTTGAACTCTGAACCTTTTCTCTAGACAATCTAGACACTTTCACGATCTACAATTCTGCACATTTCTTTGTTGGTAAGCTACAAAACAATTGTAAAAAAAGAAAATGTTGATAGATTAAGTGTTTTCACAATTAGCACAAATCAAAGCTCACCTCTATGGTCAACGAGCCTCTAATGTGCTGAATTGAGCCTCTCCATGTAAAATCTCTATTCACCGCACAGTATGAGAGAGGCTCCATTCACCATATAGGTAAACTTTGAGCCTTTGCCTACAATAGTCTAACAACCTATTTTGTGCTAAGCTAAAAATCAATTGCAAAATAGTGAATTCCAGTAGATTAAGTATTTTCACACTCAGCACAAATCAAAGCTCACCGTTACGGTGTAACGGTGAGTTTTGATTTGTGCTAAGTGAGAAAGTGCTTCATGTATTGAAATATAGTTTTTTTGCAATTAATTTGTTGCTTAACACAAAATAAATGTGCAAAGATTTAGATGACGCAAGTTGTTAAACCATTGTAGGCAAAGGCTCAGAGTTCACCAATTTGGTGCATGGAGCCTCTATCATAATGTGCGGTGAATGGAGATTTTACCATGACAGAAAGATTTGCTCCTCTGCCTTAATTTTCGCAAGAATGGGGAGGACATACATACCCATGGGAGTGCAATAGGTAGTGGTGCATCCCGAGGCGCCCGGCTGCTTGAGAAAGAAGCGGTACGAGAAGCGAGCCGGCGCTTCAAAGACGTGAAGTGACGGGGCCCCTCCTTGCGGTTTGTCCCACTGCCCTTCAAAGCCCCCCGGGTACTGCTTGGTCACCTGCAGCTGGATGGGCGCGGCCATGTTCCGCTTGCCCATCACGCCGCCGTTCACGTTGTGATGTGCCACGGGAACATGACTCGGGTCCACCAGATTCTCCATACCCGTGCCGTAGCCATGCGCCAAGTCGCGAAACGTGCAGGTGAAGTACCAGCCTGGCTCATCGATGCCTGTTGCACAGCCCACATCCACGCACGGATCAAGCCCCTGCGAGTCCAAAGCAGAGCAACAGTTGCAACCCGAAAACCGAAAACCGAAAACCCGAAACTTTAAACCCTAAACCCTGAACCTATTACTACATGGAGAAATTTACTAAGCAAGAAAAACATTCGTCAACAAGCTGAAGAATAAGCTCATGCGGCGTGAAACTAAAACTTCGTTAGGAGCATGTCCAAAGCAGAGCACCCATTGCAACCCTCAACCCTCAACCTACTACTGCATGCGGAAATTCGCTAATGGTCTAAAAGCAAACAAAACATTCGTGAAGAAGCAACTAATGCTTGGGACTTAGTAACGTGAAATCAGAGCCTTGCTAACAGTATTCGACACTTCTCGTAACATGCCAATGCCAAGCCACAGGAGTGGCGAAGATGTTTATTTTCCATAACGACCAGTTGATTCACAATTCTTCACCAGATATAAATCTCCACGGTTATATCCAGTTCAATCATGCTGCAGCAAGGGTCCCTTAAACAGAAGGGTACCATCAAGCCAAAGACCGACATTCAAGATTATGAACTACAACCTAACTCTCCATATCCAATGCTTGCCCGCAACCTCTAGAGAAACAACCACATTGACGTTCCAATGCATGCAGCAAAATCAAGATGAATCACAGTACCAGGAGTAGTAGGTGGCGGCGTTTTTGCAGCGACTTCATGCGCGCTCTCATCCGGCCAGACAAACAGCATGCCCTGCTTGACCACTGTGGGAAACGAAACGCAACTGGCCATGTCGTTACCTGCAGGAAGGCATTCCACAGTAAGTCATTACAATAACGAAAGTATCCTCGACATGTCAATGAACGGACACTTCCAATAACCGGACAGCTCACCAGGCATATTGCACCGCCCAGTGAATAAGAGAAAATGCCCTGTGAATACAGAAAATAAGAGGCACATTGAACTGTCCGGTGAAGGGCAATGGCGTTTTCTCATAATAGCTATAACCAATGTGAACTCAAATTGAGAAAGGTCACAACTTTTTCCATAAAATCTTAAATTTCTTGTTGTCCCTGGGAGCCAACTCCATTAATATTCAGCATTTCCAAAATAGTAAGGTTTCAGTAGTACCCACAGACTAAGAAACTAGCGCTAAGTCGTATGTGACTGGACATTGGCATGTGTACGATATAACAACAAGCAGGATTAGGGTTCAGGAGCACTGACGAGCTGCTTTTGCTTCAGGGCCGTCGCCGAGCGCCTGCGGGATGCGGGCGCAAGCGCCATCGCCAGTGAAGGACCAACCATGGTAGCAGCACTGCAGGCAGCCGTGCTCGTCAATCCTTCCTTCCGAGAGGGGCGCCAGGCGGTGGGGACACATGTCTAGAAATGTCCGCCATTGCTCGGACCCTTGGTCGTACCAGACGACCACCTTCCGACCCAGGATCTGCACCAGTCAGGATCTTCCCAGTCAGCTGCTTCAAAATTCAAGAACCAGAAGAAATTTAAAAACAATTCCATGAATGATAACTCTAGACTGAGGGAGGAGGGGCTCAAAGTGTCCTTGAAGAGTTGATATAGCTTTGGGAGGTCTTGTGCACGCTAGTTTTCCTTGGAAGACAGATGAAAGTCGCATTGAACTCACTTGTATTCAATTTTTTTTTAACTCTAGCTAGACTGAGACATCCCATTTCACAATTAATTAGCCACATGAGATTTATGGGAAAATTACGTGAATGATCACTCTGAACTGAGGCAGGAGGGGCTGATAATTAGTTTCCATTAAGGGATGATCTAGCTTTTCGCAGGGCTTGCACACCGCCAAGCATTCTTCAGCTCGTTTTCCTTAAAAGACAGATGAAAGACGCATGTAACTGACTTCTATTGGATTTTTCTTAAACTCTTGTGGAATTAGTTATGAGTTTTGAATTGGAATGGTGGAAGGCTCGAAAAGAATAATGTTCCTAAATAAAATTATTAGGATTTCTTAAAGAAATCTGCAACAATCGTACACAGGAAGCAGTAAAGATTGTGCACCCAGAATCGCCACCTGAAATGAAGGCAGACTTTACATTTCAGGTGGCACTTCTGGGTGCACATACCTTCGCTGCTGCTGCATGCTAAAAATTAGGTGGTCTACTCACTAATAGAAGTAGTAGTATCATTATTCTTATTCTTTTTCTTTTTCTTTTTCTTTTTCTTATTATTGTTCCAATGACATTCTAATCCTCTGCATGTTACGGAAAATGAAGATTCAGCGTGGCAGATGCATCATCATCACCATCGTTATAACAATCACATTACTGAGAGCTACTGCAACAACCCCAACACTGACAGAAGCAGCAGCAGCAGCTGCTGTATCCAACAAATTGGGTGGTCTAATAATTATTCTTCCATAGAAGTACTAATCCCCAGCAGTAAGGCTCGCTGTTACAGAGAATGAAGCTTCAACATGATCATGATAACATTGCAAAGCTTGAAAAATATCGTCACCTGAAATGCATGGGGTATGGACTTGTCTGCATCAATTACAGGAAAGACCGGGTACCAATTGGATTTCCACTCGAAAGGAGCCGCCTTGGCATCATCTGGCAATTCGGCCTGCTGCTGCGGAGCACTTCCACAGTATCACCAGAACTGCTGTTGGAAACTAATTATTCTCACACATGACAACAGTTATCAACATACCCTTATTTATTCGGTGTACTCGGTTGCAACTTAGTTGCACTTATTAGAAAGTTGTGAAAGTATTACTGTAGTTGACTAAATTGGTCCGATTGCCACTCTTATTGGTATGGAAATGGGTCTTCTGTCTGCTGTCCTTTGAATACTAGTTGTCCACAACCTCCCATTCTTCAAAAATGCAGAAAAAATTCACTCATAGAGATAAAAGTATGGTCTCTCAACAGATTTCAATAGGTTCTTGTACGCAAAGATATCTCCAGTGAGCTCTATAGAGTGATCTCCCGATGAATGCACACTCCTACATGAATAGGTTAAAGTGATTGAAGTCGAAGCAAATCGTATCCTCTACCATACTACGGTGCAACCCCATGCACTATTACTTTAATGTTTATTTAGACAGGAAACAAGCTGAATGATTATACCCCTGCAAAGCTTGAATCGAAGGGAATACCTGGTTTTCGTCACTTGAGTCTGGATTAGCAGTTTGCTGATTTTCTAAAGACGGGGACGACACAGACCGGATCCAACTCCTGGCTGCCTTGGAGTTTTTGAAGGCCCAGGAAAGAATCGTGGCACCAAATAAAGGCGAGGTCGGTAGCTCGCTACTCCATACATTCGCTTGCACAGCGTGATATCGCCGCTTCACCCCACTGCGCTTCTCCATAGACCTACACAATTATGTTCTGAAGAATTCTTCAGTGTACGCGTCCACAAGCGACCAAGCTTAAAATAAAGAAATACTTTTAAAATTATATGACAGAGAATTTCGATTTAAAGCCTTGCACAAGCAATCAAAAGCACCAAGAAACCCTAATTTCTTTAACCTCACTGTCTGGCGTCTCTTAACAAAGACATACTTTGAACATTCGTCAAAGAAGTGATTGATAGAGTGGCAAACATGCGAGATATTCCGAAATGTCATTCTAGAGAAGGCCATATCAAATCGAAGACGTTTGAGTGTACAAATTTCCGTCTACACAAGCTACACCTTTCGAAGAATCGAACATTAAAACTGTAGAAATCCAAGTTACCTTCGTGAAGTTGTTGCAATTCGAGATGGACCAGTAATCCTGTCGTCATAACAGGATTTCTCAGAGATGATACCATTTGACTTGGCTCCCAGTCTAATCCCCTCCGCCGATATTACATGCATATGTAAAGCCTGCATCGTCAAATGCGTCCGATCCTCTTCTTCACCTTCTAGGGCTCTTGGCCTCTTTTCTTCAAAATTTCAAAATGCAGTCTCACACCCAGCTTCTTAATTCTTGAGGAAAAATCTTTCACATGTATTGGTTACAAACAATAATCAGATCACCACAGTGACAACAACCACTCGCCAGCTATGGCAGGCGAGCGCAGTGACCTCAATCAAGAGCCACAGTGGCCACCTTCGTTAAAATAGCAATGGCAAAATTTCGAAACGCAAGTGCACAGCACCTCAAACCAACGACAAGGATAGATCTGTGGTTCCAGACGACTGCAAAAGTGCCAATTTCTGATTAAAACTGCCGTTGAAACGATCACAGACACGTAATTCACAAGAAATTCTCACACCCAATGAATAATTCACGAGAAATATTCGACCTAAGGCTCACATCCGGTGCAACACGGAAGCAGATCTCAAAAATCAAGCACCACACGAACGCAATTACAAATCAATCAAAAGAAATTGCTCACCACGGCCGACACTGCTCCTGGTGGGCCTGTACTTGAGCCTGCAATCGAGCCCGCAATTGAGCTCGAAACTCAGCTTATTAAGCCTCCAATTTTTCTCTCCAAACTACAGACCCACTTCCGCAACGATCCCAGAGATTGGAGTGAGCTCCGAAGTGCGGCAAATTGAGCTTTCTTGGGGCAAAATGTGGTGAAGAAGTAACGCCATAGCTACGCAACCGTCCTGCTTCGGAAACGTGGATCAATAGACTGAAGTGACGACCCACTTCGTGCACGCGCCACCCGCTCGTCCTTGCGGCCCTGCGATCTTCTCTATCCACGGTTACCGACTCGCTGCCGAGCACTGGCATGGCCCCACTGACTTTGGAAGTTCTTTCAGCGAAGTGAAGAAAAAGAGGAGTTCGCCATCGCCGTTGAAAAACAGTTGCAATTTGTGAGAAAAAAATTATAAAAACCGGAAAAATGAGTTACTGGCTGCCCGTGGAATGTTGCTTGTGGTGCACTCGAGGCGAGCTGGTCTGGAGCGGTGACGAAAGTGTGAGTGCGCGGATGCCGTTCACGTGCCGGAGCAGTATTCACGGGATTCAACCCTGCATGCAAACTTGCAAAGGTTGAGATTTCAAAGCAGAAGCTGAAGGTCGGAGGTTTATACAGCGCCCATTCAAGAGCTGATAATTAATTTGATAATTAATTTGGGGAGGTTCGAAAGAAAAAAGAAATTGGCATCTAACCCATTTTGTTTCATATTTTTTGGAGCTTTATGGAAGTAGTTATGAATTTTTGAAGTTGAAATGCAATGGTCACTAAAATCGTCCACCTCCCCAAAGGTACACTATTTGTATATTGTTGGTGCAATGAGAAAGTAAATTGTACCTCTACATTAAGAGAAATTTTTAGAGCTCAAGCGCTTTATGGACCTTCAACCTACAAATATTTGTTCTTGTTCATATAAGATGGTGGATACAAATAGAGTCTAAATCACAATTCGTTTTTTTGTTTTTCCTTTAGACAAATGGAAATCATTAATATTCAAAAAAACAATTAAAAAATTTGAAGAGTTATTTTGTTTTTTGTGAATTATCTACATCAAGATTGCAAGAAATTTCAAAAGTTTGGGTTCAATAGGTGCATGTTTAAAGTATCTTGAAAAAGACCCAACACCATTCACTAAAAACTTATTACTTTACAGCCTTGAAGTGCCATTTGTAAAGTAGGAGTCATTCAAAGCCAACATATTAAAGCACCTATGTTTAGGTGCCACATTGGTGACACTTCAATAGATATGAATTTGATATAAATAGGTGGCAAACAAAACAAGGTAGTTATGTCTTAACCCCTAAAGGACCAAACGGTGTTTTTTGTCAACATAGTGATTTCAGGCAGCTCACTATGAATGGAATTTTTATTTTTTTTCTTTGAAATTTTCACATAACATGTGCCCAAGGAGTAGCTTTAAGACCCAACAATTTTCATAACTTTTGAATACATGGTTAAAAAGTTATTGTATGATATGTTGTTTTCATTGCTCGGCGGGCAACCCGGGCAGCAAAAAAAACTTCTTTAAAAATCACTTTTTAAAAAAGTAAAAATTTGAAATCTATTTTCCTGATTTATATATACATGTAAAGCTTTGAATCATTCCATTTTGATCTATGAAATGAAAGTTATGAAGAGTTTTAGTTGTGGGTAGTTTTTGGGTAGTAATGGAATCTCTACTCTAAAATAAACTTTGAAGACCTTTATTTAACTCAATTTTTAATATTTTTGGAAAAAAATAAAATGGTGAGGTATACATTGTTTATTACAACAATTTCACCTTTGGGATTGGCATTTTTCAATTTCATAAATAAATTATTAACAATTTAGGATTTTGAATCATTCTCTACTTCTTTCAACTTACCATTTTTTCCTATATGTTATACAATTCCAAATGATCTAAAAATTTTCAAGCATGTAGCCAACATGACTTGGAGAATGAACCCAAAGAGTTACAACCGTTTTGGACATTTTTTCATAATGATCTGACCTTGTGAAGTGCAGCTACCCGAATTTTTTCAGGGCCAAAAAATAGCTTTTTGTCACTTCAAATGCTAATATCTTGCAATCCAAACGGTGGAAATTCCTGAAATTTTTACCGCATCTTCCCAAACAAGCTTACTACAAGATCCTATGGTTACATTTGTCCAAAAATGTATTTTTTTCTAAAATTTGGTACTTGTACTAGAGATGACAGTTTTGGAGCGTTTTGGTGAAAATATAGTCAAATACCTTTAGGGGTTAAGGTGCATATAGGTGTAAATGTGTAACCACCACTAATTACAATTAAGCTTAGGGACTATTATTCAACATAAAATTTTATATTGGATCTAATTGGCAAGCAAAAGGGGATTCAAACACATTTTAGCATTCATTATTTGAACACTATATAAATAAGTTATGAATTTTCAAAGTTTGGTCCTTACACTAGAAGAAATCTCACACATTATAGTTGATGTTAAATCATGTTAAATTTAACACATCTATGTTTAAAATAACGCAATTTTAGCATTATTTAAGTCATTGTTATGTTAAATCTACATTAGTTCTAGCACAATTGTGTTAGATTTAACACAAAATGTCAGTTGGAATGTGTGAGATTTCTTTTTAGAACCAAAGGTACTGAAAACCAATACTAGCTTCTCATAGACTCTAATGTTTTGATTGAGTACATCTTGTATGATAAATATCTAGGATTTTTGAGATCCTTTTTGGTCCAAATATAAGTGTCAAATTAAAGGTATTGTTAGCTTATTATATATAGGTGTACATATGTTATTTGTTTTGTACTGGTAGGAGAAGCAAAGACACAATCATGCTTAATATATGGCAAACTATTAATATTCTATTTTTACTAAATATAATAACCCAAGATTGAGGCTAGTTCATCCCATTTGTAACGAATTATTCAATCATTTGGATGAAAAATTTTCATTGAGCTTATTTGATTATTTCTAAGAATTTCACCATTAGTTGGAAAATATATTGAAAGTATGTAACTTCATATAAAAATGTTGGTAATATTACAACAATGCATTTGGTTTGTTGTCCTAGGCCAAAGTTTTGATTTTCAAACATTCATCTCAAAGATTGTGAGGTTTTGCATATCTTCAAATACTCATTTCTATTGTTGATCGTGGACAAAGAAGGGGCACTACTAGGGATAAGTTTCCTATGTTTGGGTACACTCAACTTTCCTTTAAAGGGTGGTTAACCCTTGAATGCCGGGCTGGTGACCGCAGAAATCAGCCATTTTGGAACCGTGAGACATCATCCACTTTAGAAAAAACAAAAATACTCATTAGGAGTAAGACTACTGTAGAAGATCTTCCCTTTCCACCCCTAATTCCAAGGATGAATAGTTGCACTTTTGTCCTACACAAGAGAATTCCTTGTCATTCATCGAACAATAATTGTCCGCCGCGTCGTTCGAGGGTTAAGGATTTTACAAAGAGACCTAAGCAAGGGCACACTAAAATGCATTGGTACCCATTTTGTATGAAAAGTGTGATCAACACTACAATGTAATGTTTTTCTATATGATTTTAGTGTAAGAGAGACCATATTTTTTGCATGTTCATAATGTAAACTCAAGAGAGACCATGACATAGGGCTAAACATGTTAATGAACTTTGTCCTACATGGGAAGAGACTACCCAACAATTTCAATTTGGTAAGTGCTCACTTTTTAAGAGAACCTTCATTACTATGCAAGAAGATGCAGCACTTCATTCAATCTTTCCTTCCACTACACAAATATTTTCCTAGTAGTGAGTGTCACAAAATAAGTTTATTTTTGTAGAAATTGGTAGAATTCAATCATATCTCTACCCTTGAGCAATCATCAAGACTCATTTTCATAGCGGAAGCGATAAGTTTCGCTTCAGCACATCAGAAGAGTGGCATATCTGAGCTTTCCTACAGTTGACGAATTCCAGTAATGCTCTGCGAAATAGCGAGGCCTAAAAGTGCTGGAGTGAAAACAAAATTTCAGTGTGTGTTGACATTAGCAAAGTCAATCCAGTCCTAAGACGTACCTAATTTCATTCCTAGACCTGTGCTACCACCGCTCTTAAAACACTCCAAATTGAAAACATGCCTTTATAGAATGAACAAGACTTGCATAAGAATAACCCCGGTCTTTGAATTTGAGTCAATTTGAGTCCATATGCATTACAAGAAAGAGCTGGAAAAGTTACCAGCAACATTTGCACGTTTGGGCATGTCAGCGGGTCCCAAATTCCCAAATGGGCATACAAACACTCACACTTGCCTGTACTTTATCTACGTGTACCGAGTAGGACCAATCAGGCCTTTTGGATAACAACAGCGTTCAGAAGGCCTGCCCCTTCTATTGTTTGTTTTGAATCCGTGAGTTTCACAGGAGGAAAGCCCATAGTTTGTAGCTGGTACGGTCCAGTGCCTCCAGGTCGAGCAGCATCTATAAATCCCCGAATGTCAGCAACAGTGTGCGTGGTATTGAAGCGAGCCACCATGCGAGTCCCATCCGAGAGCCTTAACTGCAATTGGACACCCGTATGCGTTGCATCAGTACATGTCCTTGCAAAATAAAAGAGAAGAATATCCAATTACAAATTCCTATGTCCAGAAGTTACAACAATAAGATAAATAGTCTCTTTTAGTGAATTTTGTATATTGCTGAGTGCTGTTCTAAAAATAAAATAAAGTTCTATCCGCGGTGAGAAATTAAGAGGCTTCTGCAAGAGAGATGAGCAAGGTAAGAGTAGAAGTGTGTGGTCCAATTGCCTGTATGGAAGTGGCAGGCTTGGCATCGTCAATAACCAAACCCTGCGAAGGTCGTGGTACATCATTAGTATTTGTTGAGGAAGTACCGTCCTCAGGTCTTGCAGGTTTGGTGCCAAGAGTGTGTCCTTGTCCCTTGAATGGTACATACTTTGGTTCAAGAGGTGCCTGAAACGCGCAACAACACCATCAGCCAAGTCAGCTCCGAGCACAAGAAACAAAAGTTCTGAATCATTGGTGCTTAGCTAATTTCCCATGTCACGTACAACCAAAATACAATAGATTGCCGTAATGGATGGCCAACTAGCAAAGGAAGATGACCCACCTGCCAATCTTCATCTATTCTTTTTACAAGGTTCACATTCACAGGAATGCTTCGGTCCTCGGGCTCCAACTCTCTAGGACATTCTGACCTGTTGATGCTCTGCATGTGGAACCACACATCACATTTTAGTCAACATTACTACCATATTAAACCCTTCAAACAATCATACTGGCTCACTTGATCGCTCACTTGTACATGGCAAATCAACATTGAAATACGAAAGTTTCGACCTGCAAAATAAATATTGGTAGAGCCGCTCCTTAATTATACTAGAGCACATTTAAGAGACCAAGCAATAGAAGAAGACCTAAACTGTAGATCCGGTTAAAAATCCTCACCTCAAGAAAAGGTAAGTTAAGAGGATCATCGAGTCTTCTTAATGGGCCTTCATTGACGGTGAACCCATTTCGCCAGAAATGAATGGTGTGAACAACTGGATCCGGAGGAGAAGTTCGCAGTCCTGTTTCCGAAGGGACATGCTCCTGCTGTCGAGTCTCGCCACTCAGAGTACGGGAAGAGCCCAAAAACGAGCTCGATCTAGGAGCAGCTGGCCGAGGAGGCTCCGCCACAGGACCTTCTTGTGCTCCTGACTTTCGTACTCGTTCGAAAATGGCTTCCAAATCCCGACGATTGGGCTTCTTGTTCGGATCTTGCACCACCATGCCACTGTCACAGCGCAGATCAGTAAACAAACCTTACAACAGCCAAAAGGATCAAGAAGACAAATCGAGCAGCACGTTTATTTCAACAGTTTTGATAAGATCATATAAAGGCTTGTTTTCGTCCAACCTAAATTATTTATTGACCAATTCATGACATGATCTTCACAAATTCTAAGGGTATAACATTGACCTCAATTAATCTATGTTTTTTACAACATGATCAATCGAATTGATCATTTTAAAATATTAATCCTCTGTCTCTTGAGAGTTGAAGTGTAAATATCACCAGCGCTAGGGTTTCAGTTACGAAATTGGCAAAGTAACAAATACAGGACTACCCACCAATTGCCTCTCTCTGGTTCCAAATTGAGAGCCGAAATTAACAGAATCACAGTAACAAATCTGTAAGAACGTCATCTTATTAACGGAAATTGCACACATGAATGGAAACCAAGTACCTCTTCTCCCCGCCAGTGTAATACTCTTGCCCATCTGAGTCACTATCCGACTCGTGCTGCTTCCCTAAGTCTCCGAGAGTCATAACAGGACCTCTCGAACCACCACTCTTCCTCGCACTTCCTTTCTCCTTGTCCTTAGGTTTGCTTGCAGGGACAGATGCACGCCGTTGAGGAGGGGGATCACGAGGGACTGCATTAGCAGCCGCGCTGGTAGCTTCCAACGCACTATTCCTACCGCTCTCCTCCGGCGCCATCGAATCAGACTCACCGACATTCGCCATATCCTCGTCCTCCGTCAAATCGTAGTCTGCCAAGTTCATTGGAGTCGGCCCGCCTTCTTCTTCTTGCAACCCTCCACTACTGCCGTCCGCCTCAAAATAAAGTTGCAACGCCGGCTCAATTTGCCACTCCGTGCTCTCCAAGTAAAACTTTGCTTGCTCCGGACTCGCGGTTGTCACGCCACAAAACTTTGCCACAAGCTCACTTATCTCGTTCTCCATCCAGTGCGACGACTACGACTTCAGTTAGTTGTACCGCCGCGGCCTCGAGCGAAACATCCGTCGTGTATGACCTATTGTAATAAGGTTATATTTTAATTTTGAAATTCCATATAATTCCACAATTTCTAAAACATCAATCCTAAATGAGCTTTGTGATACCCTAATCGATAATGAGCACCTAATTGAAAAACCTTTTATTGATATCAATTCGGAAATAGAGTAAAGCCAAATGCAACAAAAACTACGGTTTAACCCCTTATTAATTCCTAAAGTCCCACCCCATGGCTTTTTATTGCAAAGTGCAAAAAAATTTAGAAATGGTTTTTTTTGCAAATTGAATTGGAGGATCTTATATTAAACTCGTTTCAAAATGCATGGAAGAGATTTTAGAAACATTGACCATTCAAATTGCATGATATTTGTGTTTTAAGTGGAAAAAATTGTTGTTTTCTGCAACTTAATTAAGTGTTTTAAGGCTTTGAATCTTCTTAGCTTAAAATTTTTGCACTACTAGTATTTAATTTGAAATTTTTTAAGTTGAAGAATTGAGTTGAAAGTTTAGGAAAAGAAATTCAAAAAATACACATTTGATTTTCATTCTTTAAAAAAATTGTTTAGTAGAAGTAGGTAGGAGATTGAAGGAAAAATTAAATCTTTAATAAATTTAAGATGGAATTAAAATACAATAATTCCAAAGGTGAGGTTGTCCTAACAAGCAAACTAAACCCTACTAAACTTTCTTTTCTGAAAATAGTGAAAATTGTGTCCAAAAAAAAATCCCATAAGTTTTTTTCTCAAGAAGATGTTTACATTGTCTAAAAAACAAGATTTTCCATAACTTTCTCATCACTAGTTCAAATAGAATGAATCAAATCTTCATGTAGACAAAAATAGTTTCTACAAGAAACAATAATTTGACAATTTTCTTTTGAGTTTTTGTGACTCTTTTTTTGTGCTACTTGAACAAACCCCCATTTTGTGTGTAGGGTGACATAACTTTTGCTCCCAAACACCGGCTGATATAAAACTCATATTCCTAAGAAACTAATGTGTTCTCCTATCTTCAAAAAAAGGTTCTAAAAATCATGACAAAAATTGAAATGGTAGAAACCAACCAAAAATCCATTTTGAGCCCAAAAAAGACAATGTCATGAGACTTTCCAAAATTCCATACCAATTCCATTCCAACATCCAAACGCACAATTCCAAAACACACAACTAAGACATCAATTGCAAATCCATGAGGTATGTAACTACAAGACCTAATCCATACTGCGCAACTTTTGCAAAGCAATTCTTGTAGCTATCATTAAAGCAGGCGCACATATCAATGACGCAAACATTGCAAAGCCAAATTGTCGCACCAAATTAGGTTTCATTACGAAATTCCATACATCACCAGCCAAATTTGCATATCCACAATCCCGGAACACTCAGAACTTCAATCGCAAATGAGGACTGTAAGTACCTACTCCACAGTGAGCAATAATCGCGATGTAATTTTGACACAGTTGACAGCCATGTGGGTTTCGATTCTGTTGCATTTGAGGAGAGACGAGAGGTGCGAGGAATGAGGCATCCCGAGATTTGGAAGGACGGTATTATATGGGACGAAGCGTCATGCGAAACCGTTACTGGAATTTAGGGTTTCGTCCAAGAAAATGGTGAGCACAGTAAATCCTTGAAGATATTAGTATGATTTGATGGATGGGGAAGTTCTTAAATATAAGTTTACGTGAAAGAAAAGTTTGAACTACTTTAAGCAAATATGTAGAGACGAGGATAGACTAGAAGCTCAGAATTAACCTTGGAAGGATGCAACATATGTGTATTCTTCATCGCTATAGTTTCTTTCTTACTTTCTATAGTTTCCTTGAAACTCATTCCTCAGACGTTGTTAGTCCACGTTGTCCTTACAGGATTAGTATAGGAAGTGGAGAGTGGCAGCGAAGAAGCGAAGGATTGGCTCAGAGCCATCAAATTTCACGTATCAGAAGCGAAGGAATGATTGTTACATCATAGACCATGGGAAACAAACTGTAGTCATGAAACACTTTAGATATGACAAAGGCCTCATAGGGGCAGTGTTGCAGAACATATTTGAATGTGAGTTCGAGAACATATTTGAAAAATGTACCAGTTCATTGACATTACGTGGAAAATGTGGGGTCGATACTTAAAGCCAATATCTTCACATATCCCACTTCACATATAGCAGAATAAATTGCAACTTCTGGCTGGGGTGCGAGCTTTTGCTAACAGGTGCAAAGATTGAAACAAATTAAGACATACTTCAGGATTTCGTAACCAAATCGCTTGCGGAGGACAAGCCTGAATACGAATACAGCAATCAAAAAATGATTGCGTCAAAATGATAAATA
Organism: Straminergon stramineum; assembly: GCA_963920665.1. Lineage (NCBI taxonomy): Eukaryota > Viridiplantae > Streptophyta > Bryopsida > Hypnales > Calliergonaceae > Straminergon > Straminergon stramineum. Next base: position 12,445,443 of record OY987271.1, on the reverse strand, counting down.
GCTTTCAAATTTACAAGTGATGCCAACGCATAAATTTTGAAATGTCTATAGTACAAGCAATGTGCTTCCATGAAGGAATAACAAGAGCAGCTATGTGTAGCCAGAAACCCTTCTGGAATCAATAGCAAGGCCTTGTAGTGATTACATCATACCCGAGCAATTTTCTGGGACTGGACAATGGGGTCATCTGGTTAATTCAGGGCTCTAAATTCAATAGCAAACACAAAGAATGATTCGAAACCTTTCAAGTAGGCAGGCTTTGTCAATGAAGACACGAACATGAGAGCTGCCGCCCATCGCCAATACTGACGGATTTTTCAGCGCGTCATTCGCATTTAAATGACTTCTCGACGATCGATACCTGAAAAATAATCTGACAGACAGAAATGAGACATGCAGCAACCAATAAAACCGAAACGAATGTCTCGCAGTAATTATTGAAACAAAGAGTAAACATTTAAAAAAGAAGTTCCAGCATGAACCAGACCAAGATTAACAATGAAGACAGGAAAGTGCAGCCTCACCTGCTCTTAAACAATTCGAGTTTTCTGCTGTCGGATATTCACAAAGTTGTCCAAACGCGTGATCGAGTATCCTCTCAATGGGCCAACTGAAAATGCCACGATCTAAGATGCTGAATCCTGAATTTCACTTGACCCCAGGACCGAATTCTCTGGCACTGACGATGTAGGTGGCGAGACCGAAATCTCTGAAGGCTGGGATGGAGACTGAGGGACCGAATTCTCTAGCGGTGGCGATGGAGATGGCGACGAGGAAGCTCGGTGTTGCGGATTAGATGCACTCGCTTCTGCCCACGCATGACAAAATCATGATTACCAATACAGTGTAAACCTAAACAACCCTAATCCGAGAACCTGAACGATAAAAGAAGAACAGACTCTGGGGAAAAAGCCTACCTCGGGCATTCAACATTCGATCCATGTTTATAATACGGCCTTGAATAACACGCAGCGTAGACATAAGTGAGGCAACACGCTTGCGAACTCCTGACAGCTTAGCAGCATGTTGAGCTACCATAGGAATCGGCGTGTCTTCTAGCAACGTATCAAGCTCTGCAACCAAATTTCCACAATCAAACTCCATGACTTCATGAAATATCAGAACCTCCCAATTCAGTCAAGCTCCCAATTCAGTCAATCAACCTTTCGTAAGACGATCGATACTCCCGGTCAGCAAGCTCTGGCTCTTGAGAGCTCCCTCCACTCTCGCATCGAAATCCCGCACCACAGGCCCCAAAACGGCAGCAAGCCCTTCAGCCAAGACATCGGGTGATACATCAGCCTCGCCAATCTGAGGCAGAGACCCCTCGGCAATCTGAGCGTGAGACTCCTCGGTAAATTGAGAGTGAGGCTCCCCGGCAATCTGAGCGACAGATTCGTCCGCAATCTGAGCGTGAGACTCCTCCTCAACTTGAGAGCTAGGGTCCTCGGCAATCTGAGCGACAGACTCGTCAGCAATCTGAGCGTGAGAATCCTCGGCAATGTGAGCGACGGACTCCTCCGCAATCTGAGAGTGAGACTTCTCGGAAATCTGATTAACAGACTCCTCCGCAACTTGAGAGTGAGACTCCTCAGGCTCCTCCGCAATTTGAGAGTGAGGCTCCTCGGCAATCTGAGAGACAGACTCCTCCGTAATCTGCGAGTTAGGCTCCTCGGCAATATGAGAGACGGGCTCCCCCGCAATTTGAGAGTGAGGCTCCTCAGCAATTTGTGATAGTGACTGCTCGCTCTCTGCAGGAACTTGCGACGAATCCATCACGCTGGATCTAAATTGAGCTACAAATATTTCATTGCGGGGAATTCCGTGAGGTACACTGAATTGTATGGATGGGACTAACAGCTCTAGGGTGTTGAGAAGCTGCCCTGTTGTAGCTTGCCAGGAAAATTTGCACAGAATACTTCTGAGCACCAAACCCTAACCTGATTACATCTCTCGACCCTTTTGCCGTGTCTCGGCATTGTATTTTTCCCCACCAACGCCTGTTACTGGAACTGTACTAAGCCACGGCAACGGATACCCGGGATAACCCCGATACCCGATGACGATAACGATGCCAATATCGACAGTCTCGACATATTGAGAGCTACGTTACTCTACTTTCAATAACAAGGGTTTTAGCATGGTTTCGATTATTTAATTGGAAATTTTTTTGTTGCAACTAGTTTCTTGTTAAAAGGGGATTCTCAATTTTTTAGAATGCATTTTTTGGACTCCGTAAGAATAAAGTGTGAATTTTCAAAATGTTGAGAATATGTATCAATAGCCAAATGAATCCTATGCTCTCCTATATGGAGGTTGTACATTTTAGTCAAGAATCTAGATGGAACACCTTCGTAGACATGTCACAATTACCTTAATTATTGATGGATCCCTCTATATCACACCATATCACTAATTGCTAGGACAAAGGCCAACTCCAAAAAGATTCACCCTAGGAAAATAGAAGAACTCATTATTTGGAATTGAATTTGTAAAATTTGAATTCACTTCTAGATTCGCATTTGAATTAGAGGTGAGAGGTAGCAAAATGAAAAATTAAATAACAACAATGTAGGGGGAATTCAAAATAGTAATTGTATTTAGTATCATACGGTATATAGTATGACACATGTAACTTTACAAGGGACATAATGCTGTTACCAAATCCAATCCTTTGTTGTTGAAAATATTTGAAAAAGTTGTAAAAAATATTTTCCTAAACTAATTACAATACTAATTTCAAAATAAATCCCACCATGTTGTAGGCGAGATTGAGATTGGAAGGGAGTATAGTGAGGTTATTTTGTCCCCTTGATCTTAGTTGGAACATCTTGGCCTTTGAGAGTGGCATTCTTGATGTGAATATATCCTTCAAGGTGATATTTGATTCTCTTAGAAATTACCCTTTTCAAAAGATTTAGGTGGACGATTTGAACGATCTATTTGTGTAATGTTTTGATGATGATAGAAGTAGTTTTTCAATATGAGCCTAAGAGGCTAGCAATTCTACCAACATGTCCTAACTAAAGTGTATCCATTCCCCATGTTGCTTGTTACGGTGCCATTAATTCAATCGCCCCTATGATATTGCCTATATTGACATTACACACACATAATGTGAAATGGCAATATTCTTACTTGTAAAAGCATCCTAAGTTTAGGCATATACCTTGGCACTTAAATGTATAGGTTCAAATCCAAACTTCAAATTCAAGGGACCAAATTACATTCTTCATATGTGCCCTATATATAGTTAGTGAATCAATTACAAATGATCTTATTTAGAATATAAGGGCCTAATTGACAATTTTTGTTCCAAAAAAACCGTTGCTAAAAGATCTTTAGAAATGATTTGGGTAGCTCTAAGCTTACCACCAACTAAACTTCTATAGAAGCAACTAGTTTGAGTTTGAGATTCACTTCAACTAGAAAGCCATCCAAAGCTAAGACACTCACTATGTGTAAGCAATTGTAATGAAAATATTAAGCAAATATTAAACGGTTTTCTTTATTGACATTCTTTTGATATAAATATAAGAAAATAGGTAATCACTAAATACAAGTACAAGAAAATTGAGGATTATTAGATACAATACAATGTTCAAGGGAATTGATATTCTAAGACAATAGCATCATTATTAAATGTCAACAATGAAAAGTTGAAACATGATTGAAAAACATATATTTAACTAATTATAAGAGGGTTTTCTTATATGGCATCTATATCAAAAACAATTTTATTTCAATCTAGAATTGGCTCATAGGCTACTTATAGATTCTTTAGGATTGTCAAAAATATCCTATATCCTTGATTTAATCAAAAGTCTTCAAATTTTTTATACAAATATGAAATGCATTATTCAAGTTCTCAATCATTTTTAATGTAAAAAGGATAAATTTTCATATTTTTAGTGAAGGTTGAAGTTATAGAATATATAAGACATGCTAAGGTACATGACTAACTTTGAGGTATTGTAAAAGCAATTTTAAAACTTGTTATAGTGCTTCTAGAAAAGAGGTCCAAAATTGAGTATGTAGGGTTGCAAACTTTGAGATTCTACATTGAATACAATTCCTACATTTTGACAATGAACAATCACGCTCTTATCTTCAAAGTATCCCATATCCTTTGAGGATTCATGATGGACAATGGATTTCATTATAAAAACAACCTTTCCACTGATCATTCTCACAAAATGTCAATGAAGTAATTCCATCATTTCACCATCAAAAAAATTCTTCATGATAGATGGTCAAATGACATATTGGTATTTGTTAGATTGGCATTTGCTAGAGAGTAATCTTTTCTCTAGCCCCCCTTGTACTCCATCATGAATTTCTAGGCACAAAAAATTGTCATTAGAACAATCCATTTTTAGCTTGGTCGAAAAGTCTACATGAAGCCCTACCCAAGCTCCTCCAAGTATTGTGATGGAAATGTTACTCCAGTGTAAATATCTTACGTATGTTGCCCCCATCCATCAAAAATGACATTTTCATGTATAACTCTTTGTCCAAAAACTCAATAGAACGGCAAGGTACTCCTCATCTCTACATCCCCCAAAAGTTCAAAAAATATAATTAATATTTCTACTCTCAATGAGCTACCACAAATGGCTCTATTGCCAAATAAAATATTGTTTGGTCCTTTAGGGATCAATCAAAGGATCCTATGGTTGAATTTGTTAAAAAAATAAGTGTAAATGAAGATTTTAGTCTTGCTTTGTGAACAAATATTTTGAAGCAATTTTGGGCCTCTGAATATGAAAGAATTTTGGGGATTTATATCGATTTAGAGGCTAATTAATTTTCAATTATTCAATCTCCATAAAGAATGAATTCTATTTTAGGGTATTTGAATCCAAATATGAACTTATGTTTTCCAAATTCAATCATCTAGAATATTTGTAAATAATAAATTTACTTGTTTTATCTTTATTAGTGAAAATGTTGGAATGAGCCCACCCATGCAATAAATGGAATCACTCCTCTCAAATGTGATTTTTGAATTAAATTGAATTTCCAAAAATACTACAAAGTGTGCTACTAATATTTATAATATTATTTAGCACAACTAAAGCATTTCCTTTAATAAATTGAAAAGAAAAGAAAATATTCTATAATTGTAAGAGGTTTTATATTCAATATTCAAACATATGATTTGGAGAAGTTATACCAAAGGTAAGTATTTGATTTTTCAGAGGTACTTAGAGACATACTTATGTACCATTAGTGGAAGAGTAAAGCTTGCCAATTTTTACTTCATGTCCCAACTTTGAGCAAAGCTTGTCAATTTCACTTGACTTCAAATCTAAAAATTGTACTTATCCATTTGTTTTGAAAATGGTCTTCATGAAAAAAAATAAAGTATTTCTATGATTTCATTGATGAAAATTTAATTATGCAAGTGTTGATTTGGAGTTATTTGTGATTTCTACTAATAAAAAAAATTGCATTTTGACAATTGCAAGGTGGATTGTGTAATTAGTTTGATAACCCTTCATTTGAACCAAAGGTTTTGGGAAGTGCATTTTAGTGTGTTAAAACAATTCTAGTTGTTCATGCCACCTCCAATCACAAAAAAACTCTTATATGCAAATTTCTCAAATATTGAGTGGGGAAGGACAACATATTAAAAATAGGATATGTACATTTTATTATAATCTCACAATTCCTATAAAATTTCACACTCAAAATTGTTGAGCATACTAGAAAGCAAGCTCATAAACCCCTAAACCTCTAGATTCGTCTCCAAAATTCATGATTTGAGATAAATATTGCAAAGTGCTATTTGGAAGCATATTTGGGAATTGATATACAAACAAAAGTTGTAGATTTTAGGTTTCAAATTCCATCCGTAAGGTTAGTTTCACCAATGCTATTGCCAATATTTTTTTATAAACTTTGAAAGGAAAATTTCAGAATTCCTTTTGAATTCAATTACAAGCAAAATATTATCAATTTTTTAGTAAAACTTATTGGAATGGATTTGAAATGAGATTCTCTTCACATGGTGATTTTTTGAAATTTTTGTGTTCTTTACATCTATGGCCTCATTTTTGCAAATCCAGTTTTGAACAAGAGTCAATGCAATTTTGTCTTAGTCAAATACTTGACATACTTGCATAGTTGTAATTTTAGAAAAAATATGTGCTCTAATTACAACCAAATCCAACCATTAGATAGGACAACAACTTGACAAAGTATCTCCATAAATTAGGAGAGCTTTCATCCAAGCATTAAGGAGGATGAAACTTGAGTTTTAATTTCTTCATTGTCTACAAAATAGACATCAGAGCGTTTAGGGGTTAAACATCTACACAGTTAAATTTTGAAGAAAAAAAACAATTTTTTTCATTGGGGTTAACTATAAACTCATGCTCTTTTTTCATAAGAAAAACAAACTTGAAAAGGTTTAGGCACTTGGGGGTTCAATAGCTTGACTTACAAATCTCCTCTTCAAAGAGAATCACATTCCAAATGCAAATGGTAGTCTCCACCAATTAATTTTTGTATAAGAAAATTGCTTTTTTTTAGAAAAATTTCAAAGTCACCCCATCGACATTGCAAAATAATATTAAATTATTTTGCAATAGATTTGTGCATTATTTGAGAGGATACAATATGAAATTGAGTATTTCATAGTGTAGAATATGGTCTAATGCATTGCCAATTTTATTTATTTATTATTTAACCCATAATCAACATTCACTTGCCCAAAGGACAAGCCAAATGGAAATAAAAAATCTTCTTGAATTAGGGCATGAATCTTATTGTTTGTCTAAATTTTGTATAGTCAAAGCTTATAAAAGTGAACAATGTTTTGACTTTGCAACCTAAATGCAATACTAGGCAAGCCATACTCACAATTAGTGGATCTATTGGGTTGAAACATTCCAACACTAGTAGAAAACTACGTTGCACTAAACAAAATTTAGGTGACATATTTGTTCAATGCAACATGTTTTTTTGAAAATTGTGTTCACTACTATACAATTTTTTGAAAATTGTGTTGCAGTGAACACAAATGTCACTTAGTTTTTGTTCACCACAATGTAGTTTTCTTCTAGTGCAATAAAATATATGGAGTAAAAAAACATTCTTTGTCAACAAATCTCTCAAAACTAAGCCTCAACAATAAGAATTGCTATTATGTGAGTCTAGGATTGTGAGTCTAGGAGCCTAGAAGACGATACACCTATATTATAGGTGTTTATCTTGTAAAACCTCTCCATGATTGTAATATAATTGTAGATATCTATAGATACCTATGCTTAACCACTAAAGGACCATTGTCCCCTCAAGGAACAAAATGGATTTCAAGCAGGTTCTTATGATCTCCATTTTTAGTGAATTTTTTAAAAACTTTCCCACAAGATAGAAAAATTGATTAGCTTCGTGGGAATATAATTTTTATTTCAATTGGTGCCTAGGAGCAAAAGTTATGCCCTCTAAAACATAATTTATATGTCACTGGGCAGAAAAATAAATCCACAAAAACTTAGAAAAAAAATTTTGATTTTTTTTTCTCATAAATTATATTTTTATCTACATTTGAAGCTTTGATTCATTCCATTTGGATTAGCTATATGAAAGTTATGAACAATCTTGTTTTGGGGGCAATATGAGCATCTTCTTGAAAAAATAACGTAGAGGATTCATTTCTGAATGCAATTTTCACAATTTTTCAAAAAACATTGTTTGACAAGGTCAAGCTTGTTTGCTAGAAAAATTTCACCGTTGGAATTATTGTGTTTCAGTCCCATCTTAGAGCTATTAACAATTTAGTTTTTCATCTAATCTTGGACCTACTTCTACTTAATAATTTTTTAGAGAATGAAAATCAAGAGTTTTTCTTTTGAATTTTTTTTCCTAGAATATCAACTCAATTCTTCAACAAAAAAAATTTTAAGTTCAAAGTCCATAGAACAAAACATGTCAACAAAAGGCAATCAAAGTCATCTAAAATTGCAGGCTAGTGTTCAAAAAAACTTTTTTTTTCCAATTTTGAATGCTAATATCTCTCGATCCATTGCGATCAAAATTCATGAAATTTTTACCACTTGATTTGAGACAAGTAAAGTACAAGATCGTAAAGTTAGATTTTTAAATATATATATATATATATATATATATATATATATATATATATATATATATATTATTTTATTTTATTTTATTTTTTGGAGGGAATGCAGCAAAGATGGCAATTTTGAGTGGTTTTTGACAGAAAAATTGCCTTGGTCCTGTAGGGATTACAATATAACTATAGATACTTGCAAGGATACTTGTAGAGACCTATATCTTTAGTATAACTATAGATACCTATATTATAGGAATTTATATTATAATCACCTTCCATGATTGTAAGATATCTACTTATACATAAGTTTAAAGCTCATGTGCTCCCATTTTCATGCTCATACACTAGCATTGTTGCTTGAGGGGTTTAATATGTGATTTAACTTGTAAAGTTCCAAAGTGTCCTCCAAGGACAAAATGGATTTGGGATAGGTTGTATAGTATTTCTAATGTGATTTTTGAAACTTTTATATAAGATAGGAAAACACATTAGCTTTTAGGGAATATAATTTTTACTTTGATTGGTGCTAAGGAGAAAAAATTATGCCAAAATAATCTCAAAATGGGGGAGACTAGAAATTTAAAAAAAATCCCCTAAACTAAATTGAAATAATGAAAAAAACCTTGTAAATTATATTTTTTACCTACATGGAAAGCTTTAATTCATTCCATTTGGATTAGTGATGTGGAATTTATAGACCTTTTGGTTTTGTAGGCAATCAAAGAAACTTTTTGAGAAAATAACTTCTTTAATTCGTTTGTGAACTTAGTGCTCACACTTTAAAAAATCCCACAAGGTTAAATATGTTTGCTAGAAAAATCTCATCATTAAATTAGTGTGTTTCAATCCCATTTTCAAGCTATTGACAATTTATGTTTTCCTTCAATGTTGTAGCTAGTATAAGTTTTTAGTTAAAAAGATTCAAAGTCAAGTAATCTAGTCATGGAATGTGCTCTAAAACTTGTTTTCTTCGCCTTAAATCCAAATATCTTGCAATTTACATTTTGAGACTTTCTAAAATTTCTTCCACACATTCTTATCCTAGTCTTGTGCAAGACCATACACTTTAATCCCTAAATGCCGAAGGCCTTTTGTAAGCCTCTTGGAATTTGCTCTATATTAAACAAAATGCCAAAGTCTTGAAAAGTTCTATCAATTTTTTTTAATTGTAACCATACAAATTCAAACTAGACATGTTAGAGATCACATGAGAAAAATCAGCACAACAATATCATTTATAGATTGAAATATTAGAATGTTTGATCACAAAGGTGTTAAAAGTATGAAAGTGATTTGAAGTCTTCCAATCCTTTCTTCATGTGTCCAAATGAATCTAAAAAGTTGGTTACCAAAAAAATATGAGGTTAACTCCTAAATGCCTAAGGCACCAAAATGCAGTGTTTGGAAAACTTCAAAGCAATTTGTTATTTTTAGTAGTTTATATTTTTGACAAATTCTTTTCATTGTCTAGTTTTAGCTATAAAAATCCAATTTTGAAAATAATTGATTATGATTTTTCTATTCAAGATTTTGTACAAGGGTGTCCATTGCAATCTTGACTTTCCCTAGTTTTGGGGGCTCTTGGAAGTGGACCTCAAATACACTAGATCTTGGAGAAAAAATCATATTCAAAATTCATTTAAAAAATTGTAGAGTAGATTTTGAGAACCTATAAATTGATTGGCGAAAGGATTGGGGTTATGCATGTTAGGCCCTTTGACCTCATATTTTTTTGGTGACCAAATTTTTAGATTTGACATGTGAAAAGAGGATGTTTAAATTTTTGTGATTTTAACACCCTCATGATCAAACATGTTGTGTTTTCTTTTCCCATGTGAACCCTAACATGTCTAGTTTGAATTTGTATAGTTACAAATTTTTTTAAATGATACAACTTATCAAAATGATGGATTTTTGTTCAATTTAGAGCAAATTCCTAGAAGCTCAAAAATGGCCTTGGGCATTTAGGGGTTAAAGGGCCTAGCATGCATAAACCCAATCAATTTATGGCTTATCAAAATCTACTCTATATTTTTCTTATATGAATTTTCTAGTGTGATTTTTTCTCCAAATCTAGTGTATGTGAGGCTCATTTCAAAAAATCCTCAACACTAAAAAATCAAGATTTGAAATGGACACCTTTGCACAAAATCTTGAATTCGAAAATAACATTCATCCATTTTCGAAATCAGATTTTTGATGCTAAAACTAGACACTTGAAAAAAAATTCAAAAATGTAAACTACTAAAAATAGCAACTTGGTCAAGTTTTATTTAACTTCAAAGTATTGTCAACTCTAGAATTTGGTGCCTCAAAAATTTAGGGGTTAATATTAAGAAAAAAATATGTAAAGTTCTTTGCTCTTAGCAATAGAAATGACAATTTTGAGTGTTTTTTGATGAAGAAAAGGCCTTGGGACTTCATGGATTGAAGGTTAATTTGTCAACTTAGGTTTAGCTTATTTCCTAAGTTGTTTATTGAATTTTGTGGTACAGTATTCTCAATATTTTGCAGAGTCGAATTATTTTTTGGTAGTCATTTTTGAAATTCGTCAGCCACATTTGTGAACACTTGAAGCGCTCTTAGTTTAGGGTTAGGGTTAGGGTTACCCTCCTCACTCAGTGATTAATAATCGTGTGAGCATGCTGCTGCTCTCACATGCTCACAATTGTGATGTTGACAGTGCAGTTTGATTCTCCCTACATCGTTCCTCGCTCCGCACACTGAGCTGTTTTTAGTTAACATGTATTTTTCTGCTTAGAAGATGTTTGCATTGGAAGACACGCGCGTTGCTCATTTTGCTGGAATGAGGACTGCAAGTAAGTTAGATCTGCGAGAGTCGACACGATTCTGTCGTCGCTGAGCTAAGAAACCTGAGGCATTAATATCCATTCTTTATTGAGCTGACTTTCTTTGCGTTGTACAGTATGTAAGGAATGCCCTTGAATTGCGAGTTCGTGTGACGACAGTAACACTGCGACAAGTTGAAGCGCGCTTCTGATTTCAAATACTTAAGTCGCTGATGGCTGTCTCGTGTCGGATTTGTTTTTACTCGTGTTTACAGGTTGTGGTGTTATGACGTTCTAAGATTTTGAAAAATTCCTCGATCTGAATGCGGAAGCATGTTACGTCAACTAATTCTACCTGACACATACAAAATAAGAGCGCAATGGAAAAGAGGCTTATAGATTTTGCTTCTGAATGGCTTTTAAGGCTACCCGGAGAACTGTCAGCGAGATTTGTCGTCTGGTTCGCTTGTAAGAGAGAGACTCAGACTGTAAGTTATTCGACTCCATTTGGTTTGAATTGAAATTGGGCTTTTCTTCGATTCAATTCTCTGAATCTGGACTTCTCTTTTGTTATATTGTATTGTCTTGGGAATACGAGCGTCACGATTGGAATTGTCAGAAACATTCATTGCGATATAATTTTGGATACCATCGCTATTTCGAATTCGGGCTGCCTGTCGCAGACTGCATCGAAAGTCGGTGACCTTTGCAGTCTGCGACATGCAATTGAAACATCGATTGCGCTTCTCTCAGCGCTTTTGCTTTTGCTTTTGCGGTGTCTTTCGTGTCTTATCGGCCTGTCCGGTCCCTGTTTTTGTGTTTGGTCTGTAGTGTGTCTTGTTTTCCCTCCAGGCCACTTGTGGCTGGGGTCTTGTAGTTTATTTTTTGCAATGAAATTCCGTTTCATTTGTGTCAAAACAAACAAGCAAACATCGATTGCTCAAGACTCTAGAGTACATGTGGCGATCTATTCTGGATTGTCAATGCCAGTTACGGCTTGGCTACACATTCCCAGATTCAGATGAAAACTTCGGTTTCACCACCAAGAGCCAGCACCAGTGATCCCAGAACTAGTTTATGGACTTTAGTGCAAATGCTACCTTCAATACAGACAGGCATCAAATTTTTTTTGAAAAATACGGCCTTCAAGGACTGAAGTCATGGCAAACCATGGACCAATTCCCGTCAGGAACAAGTGGAGGAACAAACCCCCTCCCCATGCAAACAAAGCTCTCACGGCATGGGGAGCCCCCATGCGAGCAATGTCAGCATGGGGAGTTGAAGCAGGAACCTCATGGATTTCACGGAAGTTCTTTTCACGTGGTCATATGACAAGCATCAACTTTGGCTACCTTGAGAGTGAGTAGTATCAAAGAAAGAAATAGAAAAGAAAGGATTTTGCAAGTTGTGAAGGATTATTGGGAGTATCATAATACAAAGTTGACTAAATAGATGCTAATTTCAATGTCAAAGAAGTTATATATTCTGTCATTAGGCTATCAAATTCTAGTGTTTGTTGCAATTTTGGCTAAATGTCTCCATTAAAGGCCCTTTTTTACAATGTACCAGTGGTGCACGGATTTTCTTGGTAGAAATTCAACTAATTTTAGCCAATAGAATTGTCGACTAACACTACACTTAATTAATAAATTTGTCCTAATTGCGAAGGGGGGAATTAGTGCCACCTTGAAAATTAATGTTACCATAAAAAAATGGTGCAATTTGATATTATATGGTATTGTTTCAGCAAGAATTAATTCAAAATAGCATAACTTTCATAAACTAGTGTCAAATGTACCATTGGGGCTAATCAATGTAGTTCTCAAAAGCAACCAAGTATAGATGAAGAATTTTTTTGAGGCACAAATTTATTTGTAAATTTAAGAAAAATTTTAAAAATTGAAATGAAATTTTAAAAATCAATTTGGAATCTTAAAAAATGATTTTTAAATAATTTTTTTTGTTACAGAAGCTATTTTTTAACTAGAAAGAAGTAGTGATATTTTTTTCTTGTTTGAGAGACTATCAGTTTCTAACTAACAAAGTAAGGTAGAGTAGTATTGCCTTAATTCTAGAATGATCTTTCAATTCCTATTAATTTTTTGTCCCAAAATGATTTTATGTGTGCAAGTTCTAATATGGAAGGAAGGAGGTTGGGGGTGGAGGGTTGGAGGCAATTTTTGAAAGTTAGACAATAGGATACTCTACTAAGAAATCATGATTTAAAATGTTCAAAGAAATAATTGGTGCTAATTAGAAACATGTGTTGTTGACATTATTTTCCATATTGGTTGCCATTTTTGATCAAGTCACAGGTCAAAATCAAAAGTTGTATGTCAATAGCCACATAGTCATAGGCCATAAGTTGATAGCTCAAGTCTTGGCCCCAAGCACTAGGCCCTAAGCATTGCTATTATTCCATAGAAATTAACCAATTGAGTATTGTTTTAGGTACATTGAAATTGGGCAATTTAGCAGCCATTGGTATGGTGTTTTTTAAAAATACCTCAAAAATCCCACTTTTGAGTGTTGGAAAACTACATTTAGAGAAGGGCTTGGGAACTCAAAGTTTTAGGATGATAAGAGTGTACCATTGTTAACCCATTATGTTGTTCTTTGAAAGGAAGGAAATATTATTAATTGTCTTACTTTAGCATACTTAAAATAATTATTAATGTTTTAGAAATCTCAAGATAATTAGATCAAAGGATAAAGTATTCTAGACTACAGGGAACAAAAGGATTCACATGTATAGAAATATTAAAATACAAAAGTTATTAATTTGTAAAGATAACAAAATTGTATCGATTCCTGTATTTTTGAGCACTTTCCCCAATTAATTAAAATTGGTAAAACATGAATAATTGAATTTAATAATGAATAATCTTAAATTATATACTTTGGACTACAACATTGACAAATTAATAATGAGGAAAGAATCTTAATTTACAATTTATTAATTTTACAAAAGACCATTTCAGACCTAACAAGGAAGACCAAAGCGGCACTACAATTTACTTGGTAAATAGAGTTACTAGGCTAGTTATAGGATAGAATTAGTTAGGAAAAGTTAGTTAGGATATTATAGAAGGAATAGGCTTGATCCTATTACCAAAGGCAGAACGGTTAGGGTTTTCCCTTAGTTCTCCTATGACCGCGGGAAACTATATGCAGGGAATTTTTCCCATTGTATGGATCATCATTAATACCAACAATACAAGATCAACTTACCAAAGATCAACTTTCAAGCAATTCAAGCAAGATCAACTTTCAAGCAATTCTTCAAGCCAATGATTACTACAAAAATCAAATTTCGAAAGACAGTTCTTAAAGACGAATACAAATAGAAGATAAATACAATTATATAGACACATTTAGGAACATTGGAAAGAAAAATGTAATTTCATTACTGAAGTTAATTTAAAAGGAAGTTGGAAAATTGTGTTTCAACCTTATTCTACTAAAAGCTCAAAAAAATTGAAAAAATGTTATTTCAGCCTTAATCGGTAACATTTTGTCTAACATGAAGATTATATTGGAATTGAGGGAGTAATATCATAATCCCACCCATACATAAGTCTTTGACATTGAATAAAAAAGAAATGTTTCCTTAGAAATTAATTGACATGGAGTACCAAGCATTACATCTATGGCAAAATGTAATGCAATACATTTTCATTGATAAGAGGCACATACTATAACTCTTTCAGACTTCAACTTGAGGAATAGCATGTCCTAAAGAGAGAAATTGTCATAGCTTTGTAGACTTGAGGGCCTTGCTTTTAAAAAAAGGTAAAGGAAAAAATGATCACTCAATAGAAATGAGTTTGAAGAATGTATTTAATTACAATGTAGACAATTTGCAATGATATCAAACAAGTGATACACGGATGAAATAGGGCCACAACACTTGTTGCCATAGTAAACTACAAACTATATATGAAATCCAAATGAATCAATTTAGTTAACCTTATAACAAAGCCAAGGATTAAATGTATCCTATGAATGACTTTCTAAAAAATTGTAGTTTACTTATCCAAGAATGCACCTATTTATCCAAGAGTCTTTGGCTAATTACCTTCATGAGAAGTTTGTCTCCTTCTAGTATCAAAATAGCATAAATTTGGATCTTTGTCATTTTGTACTTGATAGCTACATGACTATGTGAATGAATTGTTAGAAGGTAACACGTCCAAGAAGTGACCCTTTAGCGAGTGAATTGAAATTAGGGTTGGGTGGTGCAATGGCTAAATTTTCAATGAAAAGAGAATGAAATCTGTATTGAATGCATAAAGTTGCATAATATTTTGGAATATTGGGCATTAATTCATAATCTTTGAAACTAAAAGCTAGTAGGCTACCAATTTAGTTGAAAGGTGGTGTAGTAATTACATGGCATAGCTTTGTGAATGGACCATGGTGTATCCCAAAAGTAATCCTCTTGTAGTTAATGGCATGCAACATGGATTTAGAAAGTGACCCTCACTAATTGAAAATGGAACATTCATTACCATATTTCTACTAATTGAAAACAAACACTATAAGAGCCCTATGTTTTTTTGGATGCAATTTTAGGTGACATCTACTTGTTATTATATTAACATTAATGTCAAATGTAACATTAAGATGTTAGGTTTGACATTATTGTTAACTAAAGATTGGATACTATGTTGAGACAAATATTGAACTTTTATATATCAATTCTTTAGTTTTGCATTAACCATACTAAATCCTTTTATAGGGGCAATTTGAAGAGTTTGGTCACTCTAAGGACTTGCTACTTTAATCCCAAAAGTTTATGTTGCACTATTGCACCTCAGTGAATAAACAAGAATCATTTCAAACAAATATGTCCAAATCAAGAATCAATTGATAGAGTTCCTTGCAATCAATAAGTTTTTATAGTTGCCCGATTAATTTACCTCTTCTTTATAGAACAAGCCCAAGGTACTCATTGTATCCTCTCCTCATTAAAATCTCTCATCAAAATCTTACAAGTCGTTTCTTCTACTATAAAATTCTCACCAACCACTTTCCTTCATTTGCAAATTTGCAAAGACTACAATCCTCTTCTTTTAAAGACATGTTGATTTTAAACTAAACTCCAAATTTCATTACATCAAGCAAACACTAATGATGGAACAAGGATTGGATGCCATTACCAACCCTAAAGTGATACCCGCTCTTCCCTTGTCCAAGTACTCTAAGCCCCTCAATGGCCAACCCTTTATTCGCCTTGTCTAAGAACATATCTGTCTCGAATTAACAACCTAGATATTAGCTTTCGACTCAAAATGGCAAGTGACTAAAATCTTACAATTTCATGAAAGTAGTGGCTACATATCTACCTTTTATTTTTGCACATTGATTGGTTGCAAATCATACCAATTTTTTATCCGGTCTTGGATCTTCCATTTTCAAACTCCAACCGATTATTTTCCCAACTAACAATGAACTAAATGGGAGTTCTCCTCGAAACATTAGGAGTTTAGAAAGACTCATAAGGTAGAAACACCCAAGAGCATCCCCATTCTCATTAATGTATAGTAGAGTTCTCTAGAAATGTCCCTAGGCTCTCATTGAAGTGTCCCTATAAAATGTCAACCAATCAACAATTTGTAAGGGGATGATTTAACCCTTGAACACCGGGCTGGTAACCATGGAAATCAGCCATTTTGGAACCGTGTGACATCATCCACTTTAGAAAAATCACAAATACTCATTGGGAGTCAAACTATTGTAGAAGATCTCTCCTTTCCACCCCTAATTCTGAGGATGAATAGTTGCAATTCTTTCCTGCACAGGAGAATTCCTTGTCATTCATCAGACAATAATCGTCCACTGCATTGTTCAAGGGTTAATGACAACTGAAATTGTTAGGTTTCGATTTCAGGTCCACCTATGTGACACTTTCAATGGTCCAAGGAGTTGCAACTTTGAAAATTGATAGAAAATACATGTCATATCCAAAAATTATAATTCTTTTTTTTGAAAATTCATGATTTTCAATTGCTAGTACTAAAAAAATATTTTTTCTAGGAAAAGATACCTCCAACTATGCTGAATTGCTTATATTGACGGTTTTCAGTGCTTCCACCTTAGATGACAGGATTCTCTTGCAGGCCATCGTCTGCCATCTACCAGTAGGAACCTGAAAAGCACACCCTGAACCTGCATGAAACTGAACCTTGCACTGAAAAAGTCACATTCTCATCATGGGCGTCACACCCCGCCGGCAACCAAAGACAAAAATTCTCCACTCTTTCCATGCACAATTACGCAACTCCACTGTCTCCACCCATCTCTTTCTTTCAATTCCCCTTTACCCAGCGTGCAATCTCCCTTCAGAGTTCGAAAAATCGTGGTGAAATTGACGAGTTTTTCATTCTGTGAAGCTAAGAGTTTACTTTGATTTTCGAACTAGAGAGATGGCGAAGGTGGAGCTGGCGCTGGACAGTCATTGTAGCACAGGCGAGAGCCCAGTGTCGTACTCCAACGGCAGTCTTCTCTTCGTCGACATCGAGGGATGCCGCATCCACAATTTCGACACAGTTGCGAATCGCCATGTCCGCGCAATTACAACCAACGGCCGTATGGTGGGGAACGTTGTTCCATGTGCTTCACCCGCATTGGCAGGCTACGACTTGCTCGCTTGTCTTGAGGTAAAACCCCTTTTCCCTTCACTTGCGAATTGCGAATTGGGATAAATGTGAAAAAATTTCACTTCAATTGGATATTGGGTTTTGCTGCAGACGTCTGTTGTGCCCGTGGATTTTAACGTGGACAATTGCAAGAGCGACGCTATAGCCACGGTCCACGACTCGCACATTGATCCGGAGATTAAAATCAGATTTAACGACGGGAAGGTGGACTTCCAAGGTCGGCTATGGGCTGGCACCATGGCCATGGATCCTATGACAAACCCTAAAGCGGGACGTCTTTATTGCTTGGAACGCACAGCAGGGAAGTCGTACGATCTGGTGGAGAAGATTAACCCGGTTGGAATCTCGAACGGGACCGATTGGAATGGCGAGCATATGTACTACATCGATTCCTTGGCATCGGTATGCAATTCGCTATCATTGTGGACAGATACAAGAGTTTTTCAAGTGCTGTTTAGAAATTGACAAGGAATGTTGGAATTGGCAAGTGCTATACTCTTAAGTGCAATTCCTAACCATTTGAGAAGTATGCGATTCACTACCATTTTGGACAGATGCCAGAGTTTTTCAACTGCTGTTTAGAAAATGACGAGGAATGCTAACAATTGACAAGTACTATTCTCTTCAGCACTAAGTCTTTAACCAATTGAGAAGTATTGTAGTATTCTCTTAAACGTTTTTTCTGTTTCATTCTGAATTACAGGAGGTGAGCGTCTTCGATTTCAATTCTGGTGATGGTTCGATCAGCAATCGGAGGCTAGTATTCCACATTCCTGAAACTCGAGGTAATGGACCGGCAATAGCAATCACTTCTTTTCTAGAACTGATGTCAACTATTTCTGGAACCAATTCGATCGACCATATTGTGAAGAGTATAGTTCAGATGCGGCCAAACTTTACATCACTAGAATTGCATGTTTTGGTCAAATAAGAAAGAGAACTGAACGAAAAGAAAGCTGCCACATGATCTACTCTAAATTGCTATGAATACCTGGAGGCACAACTCTGGGCTTCTTGGTTCTGTTGGATTTGAGAAGTTTTCTCTGAGGGTTATTCTGGGACTCTGTTGCTCATGTTCTAGCAATTCCATATATGTTGAAATTAGCGGTAGACCGAAAGGAGAGTTGCTGACAGGCAGAGATTCGCGTTTGCAGGACTTCCTGACGGGATGACTGTGGATGCGAACGGCAAACTGTGGGTGGCGGTGTTTGGTGGCGGTTGTATTCTCCAAATTGACCCTGAAACTCAGACGGAGCTCATGTCAGTTAAAGTGCCGGCTCTGTGTCCTACCAGTGTGTGCTTCGGAGGTATACACAAAGGATTCCACATGATCCAACTCATTTTTTTTTCTTTGCAGGCTGAAAACCCTAAATCTCTGTTTGTTACCGTGCAAGTGCAAGCACATACTGTACGTTAGTTTTTTTAACTTCTCGCCATACTCTTTAAGTCTATCTAGTGTGGTCTATTTCAGTTCCAGCAATTCTTTTTACTATATCAATCAACTTGCATCCATCTATTAGATTCTAATGGCTTATGACAACACTGTTCACATTCTGATGCTCGAGTGACACGTAGGGCGCCCTGCTAGCTAATTAGCATTAGTTGCTTGTTGTAAGTGGGTTATTTAGCACTTTAAAATTGGGGAGTTAAGTTAACTGGTCCAAATGCAAGTAAAATCCATCGCTATTTCGTCAGAGGGAATTAGATCCAACTTAACAATTGACGCGACTTTAGAAGTGTGGGCACCTAGTAACTAATCCCAGTTAGTTAGAGCCGCCAGATTGGTGCTGGTAAAGCCTTAACGAGTGTCCAGTTCTCATGCTTCATTCAATGATATCTGTGTATGGCATGAGACTCCAAGTGTGAGACCTTACATCGCAAGTGTGGTGAATTGGCAGGAAGGGATTTGAGTGAACTTTATGTGACTTCTGGAGGTTCAGGTGCGGGACTTCTAGAACCTGTTCATTCTGCTTCTTGTACAATTAGTCTCATTATTAAGACGCAAGATTGAAATGATTTCTATGTGTAGCACTCACTATCCGTATTGATGTATCCAATTATCCATGTACTCATTTAGACCGTCGTTATTCTCCTTTATCTGAGTAGGTTACCAATTTAGATTTAGATTTTTTCCGTCAGGTTCTAATAATTTCTAAGATGGGGATGTGGATGGGAATGTGTGGCAGGTGAAGAGAGGTACGGAGGGACTTCGCCGCACCGTGGGGGTTTGTTTCGTGTTCAGGTTCCTGGTGTGAAGGGTCATTCCTTCTCCCAGGCGTTCACGTTGTAACAAGCAGTCCTCATTTACACTGTGGACTTAGATAAAGGACTTCGCTAGAGGAGACTTGTAAATCTCGTTTTTGCAAGCGACTCGATGCTCCAGTTTGGAATTTGAGCTTGTAAACTGAATGCTAAACAGAGAATTCTCAACATCGTGCAAGAAAATGACCCCTATTTGTGCCTAGGAGTGACAAAGATGGGACCAAATTCTATTGTAGATTGCATACAATCGTACTTTGATGGCATTCTGTGAAACATACAACTTGAACATGTACTCAAATGCAATTCAGAATAAGAATTGAAACAAGATTGCCAATTCTAAAGCAACATTTTAATTTCCTGAAAGGCTAACTTTCTTTTTTGCAGCTTCTGTGTAATTGTCACTAAATTATTCTCTACCTCAAAATCCTGAGGGTTAGTGCACTCCAATCAATATTCCATTGCAAATGATCTATCGAAACCACCCATTCATAAAGCCAGTGACAAGTAAGCTTGGGGTATTCATTGGACATAACAATAACTGCTACACTGTATTAAACAAACTTAATGCACCTAAACTTGGGAATTTAAGCGAAGTACTCCATGAGAACACGCTCTTGAGAGCTTCAGGCTTAAACGGTCATTCAAACTGGGGAAAAACTACATTGTAGGATAAGGACTGCATCAACCTCACAGCACTATGCATCGTCTGCAATGCAATTTCAATGATAAGATAGCACTAGAAATAACCGGTTCAATACCAAGTGAGAAGGTCTGATGCGGCCCAAGCTGTTTAGTGCCTTCCAATTCAGAAGGAGCGGACTCTATCTTCAAGATTCTTCCTCCGAATGTTCACATCCACTCGTATTCTAGAATTAGTCGTTGCACAACTAAAATGGACGAACACGACTTCCAAGTCCATCAATCTTCTAGAAAAGAAGATCAGAGTCCACGTCGCAAAAGAATAGTGATCGTCATCGATGAGTACCTGATCAGGGTTTCATAAGATCTTACTTGCGAAATCAGAATATGGCTGCCAAGTAGCAAGCGGAACTAACAAGCATGGCGATCGCCAGTCCGGCTTGTGAAGTACTGGCAGCATTAGGAGTAGGGCCACCAGGAATACCTACAGGTGGGGAAGGCGGTGAATTGTAATCAGACGCGGGTGGTGCATTCAGACTTGGTGGATCGGCGCCGGTGTCTTCTGGAACGGGGGTGCCGTCGGAGTTCAACACGGCGAACTCCACCTTCTGGCCACCGAGGCAGAAAGCAGGGTCGATAATCCATACTCGGTAAGCCGGATCGGGGAATGGCAGCTGCGAAAGAAGCGCCACAATCACTTTCGAGTATGCACGGAAAGAAAACACGAAAAGCTTCATCATAGCTTCATCAAGCCACGGAAGTAAAAATACTTACATCGTAAGTATCTTGAGGGTTGATAGTCCAACCAGTGTTGTTATCACTGTTGCAGGCGTCGTAATCGGCCTGTGAGTAAACTTGAAGAACGTTGTGATCTTGAATATCGGTATTGTTGAATTCTACAAAGGCCAAAAGCACATTCCCCGTCACCTCACAAAGACGATGAGATCTCCAACGTGCTACATCTCGATTGACAGGACCAAAACTCAATCGCCTATAAAACCCCGCATTACGGTTTCAACACTCCGTACGAAGGAAACTAGCATTTTTATGTGCAGGAAAAGCAATGTACAAAATGCAGCTCATGCGAACACGGCTGGCACCGGGGAACTAAGCTCTTACGTAAAGTGTCGCCTGCCTTGAATGACACCGTAGCCATAAACTGCGTGTAGTTCACATTCGCGCCGTCCGTCCATCCGACATTGCCACCAAGCACGACGATCTGCGGTACTGTTTGGCAACTACATTGACCAAGAAAGAATCCCAAAATCAGAACCGCTGCAGGAGCGACCCTCGAAGCAACCGATCTCGAAACCATCGTTCTACTCTTCACAACCACCGAATTCAGCAATCACAGAACCTGGCAGTAGTCACAAGAACAAAGCAAGCGACCATTCCCCTGGTCCAAACAACTCAAACAGTCGATCTGATTGCGGAAGGTTCAACAAGCTTTGCTTTCTAGATGAAAACTCAGCGATCGGTGTGACATCGATCTTGGCAGGGCTTCTGAAATTGTAGGAAAAGCCACCGGGCGTGCTACTGGCGATGCCTGGAACGCGGCATTGCGAAGGTGCCCCGAAAAGAAGTGCCGGATTTGGGGCCATTGCATCGGCGGAGCTTCACGCTGATTTCGAAAACCACTAAGCTTAGAAGGAAGTGGCGACGTACTTGCGGAAGGGGAAGAGATCGAGCTCTTCGCAATTGGGGTTTCGCAAACAGGGCGATTGCCGCGATTCCCTCCGAATCGGAAATTCAATTTTTTTTCATCCGTCTCTGTTACGATTTATCATCCTTCGTGTCTTGTCAGTCTTTCTCCATCTCTGTCGCCCCAGTTCTCTTTATCATCACTCTCGTGCCGGAATGTGCAGGACAGGGTTGACGGAAAATCATTCAATAAACAGAGTGTGTGGTCATTTATTTGGGGCAGTGGCCACATGGGGAAAGCGATATTCACTGGAGTAGAAAAGCATGTCCACCGTTACACGGCCAAAATGGCACGCCAAAGCAGCTTGGTCGAGCTCATCATTTTAGTAAGTGGTGTGTGGGACGAGGTGGGCTGGTCCCCCACTCATGTTTGGTGTCATGGTCTAGCAAGAGCTAGATTTAATTAGAGCAAATGCTGAAATTAGATTGTTGTTTGATTTAACCCTTGAACACTCGGCTAGGGACTATAGAAATCATCCCTTTTCACATTTTGTGACTTCATCTACTTTAAAAAAACCAAAAGTGTTCATTGGAGGCTACACTGCAAAAAAATAGTGTCAATTCAGACATTATCGTGTCAATTTCTTGTCAATTTGGACATTTCTTTGTCAATTTGGACACAGTGAGTCAATTCAGACATTGTTTTCTTGTACCTAGGTCAAACTATTGTGTATGATTTCCCCTTTTTGCATAAAATTCCAAGGATGAACAATTCCACTTATGTCCTACACGGTAAGATTCTTTGTCATTCATTGGCCCTAAAATGGCCACAACAATCTTTTTAAGGGTTTAGGGAGTTATTGCTCATTGTCTTGAATTATAGAATTAGTGTTCACTACAAATTGGGACTCCCAAACAAGAATCAAAGTAATGACAAGAGAATGCTCTCTATAATTCAAGCAAAAAGTCAAATAGTGTGCAAGGGGACAACAAGATGGTGTTCAAAGCTTGATATTTGAAGGGCCTAGGATGAGTTTGGAAGTCAGAGAGTAAATGCTAGGGGACAAAATCAAGGTGAGGCACTTCATACGCTAGACTAGGCCTTCTTATAGTCAAACAATGGTGATGCTCTAACATAAAACTATTTACTTCCATTGGCATTGCAAATATGGATGACAAGTTGTTGATTTATCTAAAAGTATGAATTAGTGATTCTTCCTTAAAAGAGCAATAGTACCCTCAAGATTTGCAGTAGATTAGTGATTTCATAAGGAGTTAGTATATTGTTGATTGTTCTTGTGAAATTTTTTGTATTCTATTTGAGTAATTTCTTATTCAAAGATGAATCTGTGTTTGCAAATAAATGTCAAAACTATTGAAATTTTACTTCAAACTTTTGTTTATAATGAAAAAGAATCTTTTTAATCGTACAAAATATTTGTGGATTTGGAATTTGCAAAAGTTTTTGCTCACAAAACAAATATTTGACAAAGATGTACTCAAGTAGACCTTTAGTTATGCTTATTGCATTCAAAGCTATTTGATCCTTTGTATTTGAGCTAAAACCAAAAGTCCACTTTAGAAGTTTACATCCAAAGGTAATTACGTAATAGGAAACCATCACACTTAAATTCCTTTCTTGAATTTTTTTGAAGCATGCTTATCCAACCAAACATTTGTATTTTGAAAATCTACGAATCACATAGATAGTTGAAGAAAAAAACAATATGAACAAAGTACTAGTTGAAAAAAATTGTCATTTTTAGTATGTCATTGAATGCCCTTTTGACTAAATTTGATCAATGCTAAAGCCAAGAGGTTCAACAACTATATTTCATTTTACACTTTTTTTTTCACAATTTTAGTATGGTTTAACTTTCTATAATATTCCCAAGTACATGATGATGGTAAAAAACAGATATGGAGAAGTATGTAACTTCATATATTACTATATTTTTTTAAAATTAAGTTAAATAGTCATTCCTTAGAGGAATTAGATTAGATTAGATTTGATAGATGGCGCACAAAACAATTTAGTTGTTGAATGTTGGTGAGAGGCTAATGCAAAAAGTTGTCAAATGCCAAAAGTAAAAAGTGGACCTCAATTTGTAACAACGCAATTGTGAATTGGCCATGCAAGGGAATAAGTTTAGTAACCTTATCCATGCCAAGTTTATTGTGATGGAGTTGAGCAAAGAGGACATGTATTGATCTCAACATTCCATTCTTGTGATGATACCTGAAAATGATAGGTTTTCATAATGGTTAAGGCAACTGGTAGAACATTTTGCGCAATGTCATAGCTCATATTAAGCTTTCATTGGCTATTGAATTATTTATGAAAGATGATTGAGCAATATAACCCCAACAAGTTGCCTATTTTTCTAGTAGTGTTTATTGATGAGTCATATTACGAATTTGACTTAGATTGACACTAGAATTGGCAAACATGGATTTTGATAATGGAAGTCATCAATGAGTGGCATACAAAGTGATCATCATTCTAACAAACTAACACTGACAATTTGATGCCTCTAATTCATCATTGTCTAACTCCCTAAATACAAGCTTAAATAGAGCAGGAATTCTCATGGATTTTTTATACCTTTTTTCCAAACTTCTCAACTTTCTAAAAAACTTTTCAAAATTAAAATTGCTCGAGAATTGATGGAATAGGAAGTGGTTAAGTTTGGAATGCATCTTTTTGTTTGTGACTCTAGTTAGAAATGCATCCATATGCACTTTTACATAAAAACATCATTCTTGCACAAAATATTATAAATCTAAGTATTTTCAAGAGACTTTTAGATTCTGTGTTGGATAATTCAAATTTTTAAATTTGTGAAGATGTATTATGAAATGAAACTTAGAATAATGATTTAATGAATAATTTCAAATTAAATTTATAAAACATAATCCATAGATGATATTTGTACAATTGAATATGTTAGTGCACTAACCAATATTTATCAATAAAAATTTAAGCAAAAAATTCAAAACTTCTTTCAAAATGACGATGGAATATTTATAATTTTCACATTCATTTTTTTCCTTGAAGTTCAAAATTTAAAAATCGAATTATAGTGATTATTTTGTATTTCTATTTTACTTATTTATTGAAGTCATTTAGAAGAGTCATTTATTGAATTGGAAAGTTTTTGTTTTGAGATAAAATGCATTGGTATCCTTCGAGTTATAGAATATTTGAAAATTCAAGTCTTCAAATGTAAAATGTACAAATACTATTAAACTACCACAAGAATCCACCTAAAAGGAATTAAATGAAAAATCACAATTTCATGTGTTTGGACTTTATTGAGTTCATTTATCAATGTTCAAAATCTAAACATCTGGTCGTTAAAGGATTTAGCCAATTACTTCTCCCTACACACTAAGTTAGATGTAAGACCTCAAAATAATTACAAGTTCTTAATTGATTTATGATTTTCTTTTCCAATTTTAGTCTTTGTCTTTCTCACTTTGTAAAATTTGTAAATGTGATTCCAAAACCAATTCTAGTAATAGGTCAAGAAAAAAAAGGAGAAGAACTCCAACCTTAATATGATCATTGTACATTAACTAAGTGTTTATTCATTCTAGGTCCTACATCAATGTCTACAAGACAATGCATGTAACTCAAAGACTACATATCTTTGTTAAAGGGTAAACTTTGTTTGGATTGATTTCTAGCACATAGAAAGTAAATAATGTATAAAATATTATTTGAGATGTTTTAGGGAAGTTTCAAATATTTGATTTAGCCTTGTTTGATTTTGTTTGAGATTAGTATATTCATATTAATTTTTATATAGATTTATACACATAGATATCTATATCTCAATATCTCAATATCTCTATTTCTATTTCTATCTATATCTAGGTCTAACACCTAGTACTACTAGTTTTTTTTCATTCTATTTTTCACATTGTTATTCTAAAAGAGGAAATTTCCTAACATTGAAAACTTTCTACAACCCAAAAGAATATAATTATATAATTTATTGCTGAACTAATACCTCTTAAGATCAAATCACCTGTTATCGATCAAATTCCCTTAGTAGATAATCCTTTTCTAAATGGATACAATCAAAAAATTGCTACTAAGTTTTAGAATGGTATTAATCTTTTTTTTAGGAATGTACATGCTTTAGAGTCATAATCATTCATCCACGATCATGGATGTAAATAGCACGTTGAAATTCAAACAACCAGGAAACTCATACAGGAAAGTTCGAGACCGGCGCCTCTGCAGATCCAAGGCTTTCTGAGGCCATGTTGTTGCTATCATACAAGGATTTATTTGATAAGTATGTACAGTACAGCAGCCCCTGCGCGATGGAAAACAGGGACGTCAATGAAGTGCATCTAACTTAGTCTAGCTACCAATTCGGCGCGCTTGCGAGTTTGCAACCGTACCTGGCCGAGGAAACAATCACTCCCGCAACCAATTCCTATCTAGTACGAGCTTAATTTACACAACGAGTAACAGATCAGTGATCAAATCGTCGAAGATGGCGGTCTCCATCTGGAAGCAAATGCGATTCACATCGTGCTGCAGCGACATCCAAGTCGACATGTGAAGGTCTTGCGCCACGAGACTCTCCAGGTAATCGCCGTGCAAGTCGTGACACCATGCCGGGAATTGGCGCTTGGGAATCTTTTTCCAAATCTCCTCAACAAGCCTCCTTCCTGTTCTTACGATTGTGGCACTCGATTGCGATGTCCATGGTCTGTAGCATAGGGGCCGCAGCTTCTCAGCTAGTATCTCATTGATGGAATCAAAGAGAATTCGCCGATTAGCGCTCCCTTTCTTGTCGGAGGAGTACGAGGTCTCGATTTTCTGAAAGAAATGAGGACTAATTGGTTGCATTACTGAATGCCACTTGCTGATGAGACGCCCGCCGTGAGTAATGAAGTCGGAGCTGATGAGGACGTTGCTCACGAACGCGAGATCCGCTTCGTGACCTGCGGGATAAGGTACGTTCCGGCTTTGCGTTGTTGCAAATCGACGGAGTGGATTGCTCTTGTGTTGCGGGAAAGTAGGTAGGGTTTGATTTTTAACCGAGGAGTTGAGTAATTGGTGTCGTGTTGTCAACCTTGGGGTATCAGGGACATGTTCCGAGCCCTCCTTTATTCTTTCGACTTTTAGATGACGTAACGGAATTCGCAGGTCTGCGTGAACAAGTACGAATGTTAGAAGAATTTCACCATTCGAAGTGAGCTTCGTTAGGGGATGACAGAATATCTTTGTTCTCTGGTGTCGAATTCAGCAACTATTTGATTGTTTTTGAACTTGTCGCATTGTTTGCTTGTAATACTTGCAGCTGAAGAATAGTCTTTAGAAATTGGATTGAAAAGTGGACTATACGCAATGTAAGACGATCAAATACGCAATAAAAAAGTTGTGAGAATAGGAATGTTCCGTTATCCCGTAACTAAGATTTGAATCATTCGAGTTAAGTGAAATGTAGAGAACAATTTGCCATATACTTGAAGAAAGAGTATAGAAAGCTGTGGATAGCTACCTTGAAGACTATTTGCGGTCTCCTTGAACTCGAGACATGGCGATTCCTCTTCAAAAGGCGCCTCCAGAACAGAAACTGGGCTTGGCTGTCCATTGTTGTCGCTGTTTGAGTCCTGCTCGTCGTCCTGCTTCATTGGAATATCCCGTGTTTCTGTCGACCATAATTGTGGAGGCTGTGGACTCTTGAAATTTTGAACCTGAAATGCACATCATAGATCCTTTAGTTCGAAGCTCGTATGGTTTACCTGAATGCAACCTGTTCATGCATCTTAATAAGGTGCTACAAAAAACAGGATTTCTGGACTCATGAATTGGGCTTGAGATGTTTACCTGTTGCTGCACTCTTGGCACAGTGCTTGGAAGAGCTTCCCCTGCCATCAGGCTCTCGGATTTCGTCGAATTGGCAAGGGAAGGCAACTGGGAGAGAGCTTTTGAAAGTTCTTCTTCACAGGAACCGGCATCAGAGTCTGCACTGCTTTCAGAGACGACGCTCTCAGCGTCCTCAGTCGAAGGTTCTCGTAAACATTTGTCAAACTGTGCATATGTTTCTATTTTGGAAGGTAATATCTGCGCCCTAAAATTTCCCTTCCCTTTTGGAGCACCTGGGTTTCTGCTCGATCGGACATGAAGCTTCACATCCATGGAGTTGTCTGCGTCACTTAAGGTTTTACTATGTGAGACGCAGGACTCCGCAAGCGCAACAAAGCGTGCCAGTACTGGAGTTGAGCTTGGAAACAACAAGTGCTGGGCCGAAGGCATGGCCTCCGAGCCATCGCGAGCCTTCATTCTACTTCCAGACAAAACTCCCTTTGTCTTCTCATCGTTTGGACCCAACATATGCTTGGGCTTCTCCTGTGGGGTCTTGGCAGTGCTTACGAATTTTTCAAAGTGGCGCACCCCGCTAATTGTCTGCACTGCGTCCGTGGAACACTGTCCTCGCTTCCGCAGCAATGCCACGTTTGGAATCGACCGACATCGAGTGAGATTTGACGCAGGCTCTTTACCCTGATCCAGGCTCCTGGCTCTTGAGGCTTCAACTCTCTGCTTCAAGGCTGCGCTCCGAGAAACAACTTCATTCACTGAAGCTGACTTACGCAAGCTTTTCTCGACTGCGGTGTTTGAAAGGACAGGCCCTCGGGCTTGTTTACTCATTCGTCGTTCTGGGGATTCCGACGTCAAGGTAGTAATCTTCTTCACTTCGCTGAGTGTCGCTGCGGGTGGAGTCCCGGAATTCGCAGTTAGACGCTGTCTTATGACTCTTGTGACGTCTTGGGATCGCGCTGAAAGGTGAGGTGAGCTTGGTAAGCTGATGCTTGATCTTCTAGAGTTTTCTCTGACAATCGTAACCAATGGCGTTGATAACTCCTCGCCGTCACTGGTGTATCGCACATCGTCCATATCTTCTGTGTGGAGCGAAACACGCTTTCCCGTAGAGAGATACTCTGTACTAGTCGGGTTGGGGATCCGACGATCATTTATAGCAGTTTTCCGCGGAATGTTATTAGAGTCTCTCAGAAAACCCTGGAAATGCTTCGTCTCTACCTCCTCCCCTGTTCTATCGCATTGCTCTCTTTGCCGCAATCTCTCTTTAATCTTCACGATGACATCTCGAGCTCCACCCTTGGACACTTCATCCCTAAGTGGCTTACTCTGCACTTTTGGTTTTGTAGGAACCCGTGACTCGGATCTTGAATTTATAGAGCTCGAAGTCCTCCGCTTCTCATCATCCAACATTTCTTCAGTGGATGCTCCTCTGGTGCCAGAACCGTTGCATCTATCAACCGTTGTCGGCTGAGGCGACTGCGAAACGATGTCCGCCGTTGGTTGTTGCTTGCTGTCATTCCATTTCCGGGGATTCATGAATAGCCGAGCAAATGCGCGAGGGCTGAATCCATCCCGCTTCCGGGCGCTGCTGGGACTAGATGCATCCCCTTTTCTTTTCTTCAGATGAGTCATTTGTGTGGTATTGTTGGAGTCTTCGTTGCCACATGCAACCTCGGGCTTAGGCTGAAGAAACTGAAATATGAAGTCCTTATTGGACTGCAGAAACTTCATGGCATCCAGAAACTCCTTCGATTCTTCGAACTGTCCTTCACCATTGAGTCGAGGCTTCGGCTCAGCCCGCGACAATGCACTCTTGGCTTTGACGAGAGTTGCTCGCACTTTCTCTTTCTTCTCCTCGAGCTCGCGGTTCATGTCTTCAAGCTGCAAGTTGCGAAGCTGTTCTTGCTTCTTTGCTAAAGCTGCTTGCTGCTTGGCCTCGAATTCTTTCTTGAAATTCTGCAGCTGCTCTTCTTGCGGATGATCTCGGAACGTTAACACGGGAGCGCGAATTCTCTCTTCTGCAGGTGCACGCCGAGGCAGAGGAGGACGCTGCCATGAGGAAGGTACTGCACCTTGGGAGAGTTGTCTGGTTAAACCTGGCTTTCCTGGCTTGGGACTTCCACAAGTTGGCGTTCCAGGTTGCGAGAACTTCCGAGTAGGGAGCTCATCTGGCAGGGCCTCCAAGCCCATAAGCCGGGCCACAACATTGGGAGCACGCTTTCTACTCTCGCACCGTCTGGTCGGCGAGCTACCGTGCGACACCGAGTGTGATGGGCCGCCCTTCTTCGACCGTCGGGTGCTCGCCGCAAGCGCTGGGCTGTAATATTCGTAACCGAACTGCAACAAATGGTTGCACGGCTTAATGCTGTACACAGATTCTCCAAAAAAAATCTTGCAGGTTGCTGTCTCGCTAATGACGAAACTTTGCTCTCAAATGAAAAACTGTTGCAATTAATGAACCTACCGGAATATCGTCAGACTTGAAAATGCTGCTTCTTGAATCACCGGCAGCTTCGAATGGCACGTCCAAACTGTTCCTTGGCGCCTCAAAACCTGTTAGTGTGGACGAGCTAAAGAATGAGTACTCTGATACAAATGAAGTACGTTATGCTCTCAGACTTCTCTTAACACATTTGGAGCTGCAAGACGCGGCCATTTCTTAATTTGAACCTCAAAGCAACTTATCATTCTTGAAGCGGTTATAAGAAATCCTTTGTTTTGCGGTTCAGAATTGCGAGCGCCACGTAAATGCCATCCGAGAAAATTGTAACTGAGTTTTAGCTCAAGCATTTATCAAAATCAGAGATTCAAGTGAAGATACCTCCATCCAAACATTTTCGCTCAGGAGCCTGCGGTTTCACTTCCGAACGTGCTGCTTCAGTCAAGTCAAAGACTTGAAATATAGTGGCCATTGGCTCGAACGTCTCGAAATTATTATAAGTTGTAAGCGCCGGGCTCCAACATTGAATCTTGCTGACATTAACAGGCCAGAGAAACCAGTACAGAGGCAGTTGAAGGTCGAAACCAGCTCCTAGAGCTTGCAGCACTGTTTGAGATTTCCCGGATAAAAGTGTCTTCGCCTACTGAGTACGTAACGCCCGGGTTACCGCCAAGTTGGTTTCGACTTGCAATATTAGCCTGCGCGATCAATACATAAGAAAATGAGTCCGAGGTCATCAAGATGTGAACGAACTGTCTCGCAGAAGAAGACTATTTGAGAGTGAGAGCACAACGCTCTTTATAAATGACCTACAAATTTGAACCTGGAAAGGTATTCAGACAGTTTAAGACGAATTCATCTATTTGCCAGTGAGAGATCGATCAATGAACCTAGAGACTATGTAACTGACGTCAATGTCCACAGTTTAATGGCAGCTTCACAGTGGTTAAACCAACTTGGACACCGGCAATGATGCCCTCACGAGCCGTTCACTAGCTCCGATTGAACGAGAACCCGGGTGGTAAAAGAGACTATGGGATTCGAGGTAACGTCCTTGATAGACCCCCCCGCTTCTTTACACCGAAATTTGAACGACTGTCAATTGTTTGAAATTACCAGGACTCCAAGAGAGACACAACGGAGGATTAGGCCAAGCCACCAACTGTCCTGTGCTGTCACACTGCTAACCAATCCAAACGAAGAGAACGACCCACTGAATCTGTACGAGGTTGTGCAAAGATTTCTAACTCTGCACCCTTTGCGAAAGAATCCTCGAAAGATTGTAATGCAGCAGGCTAGGGTCAAGACAGGCTGGTGATCAAAGCTGGATAAAAGCAAGTGACAACGAGGGAGCTAGCTAATAGTTGCGACATGTATGCGAGCACCTTCACTCCAGGTCTACTAACTCCACCCAACTTCCGCTGCCGAATCTATAATCCTCGAGCAACACCGCTCGTTTTTTACCTGTAGATCCTACCCACCGACTACCGCGCACACTCAGTCGACCAGGAACTAGAAAATAATCCTGCTGCTGTGCTTGATATGTACCCTGATCATGCACATTGTTCCATCGCTCAAGTATTTTGCGCGCATGCATCCTTCTCATACATGTTTCCTGCACAGTTTGAGTCCCTCTAGACGACTTCGTCACAAGAAGAAATTCAGCCTTACTTTTGTGAATTCAGGACTCCTCTAAGGTCCAGTGCCGACTTAAATTGCAATCGAATGATAAATCACAAGCTTGACATTCACTCTATCCCCTTCGCCAAAATCAGCTCGCCTTGCTACAGTGTCGTCAACCCTGGGAGGGTGACGATGATCGAGTAGTCAACTTCAAATCTGCGCATGCAACACGAGAAACTGGCTCGCTCCAGGCTAGCAACAGCAGAAGCAGCAGCAGCAGTGTGAGCGAGTGTAGCAGCCCTTCCTCCTGTAGCACCATCGCTGATAACTTCCTGTAGTGCAGTGCTGTATAATAATCGAGCCCCATTAAACAGGCTTTGACCAGCACAATTAAGTCTCGTGCAACGGAACCCCCGGCAACTTGGTACACTACCCTCACCATCCGACTTTTCGATAAGGAGCCCTGTATCCAAGTATCCAACTAATCCAAGAGGCAACCTTTGACCAAGAAGCAGCTTGGATGGAACGTGCATGGACGTACATGTGCACAGTGAAAGGATAGGTACGTACAGGTCGACGAACGTACCGGACGGATCTGCAGGATTCAGAAAACGTCGCAGGGCAGTTTGAATAAAGAAGACTTTTTTTGACGAAATACTGTCATTAGTGCCATACGGTTGACAGAATCGGTTGAGGACGACAAAGGTAAAGTGGGCTGCAGTGGTTATGGCAAGGAATGATTACCTTACCACTTGTGCTTGTGTGTGCTAAGTTTCCCACAAGTCATTGACAACAGTACTTCAGCGTGGTTGGTCCACAGGGGCTCTGGGGTGTCAATGCGTTCAGATGAGACGTGATGAGGTCATAAGAAGGCACGATGTGTGATGGCAATTTTCCAACGTCAGTGTCCCGATGCGAATTTCAAAAGTTTCAGCTCTGGGAATTATTCTTGCCCATTTATGAGCCTGTAATTGCAAGAGCATCTTCGTCACTGGTAAGTCCATTAACAGCAATGCACCCGATAGATTTGCAGAGGGTATATTTCCACTTAAGAAGTAATAGTAATAATTCTAACTGTATTGCAGGCAGAGTAAATTGAGGTTCAGCAACTTAAAACCTTTCTGAAAGGAGGGAAGGAAGGGTCTATATTTAAGCATTCCACGCTGTACTGCACAGATCTTTGGCATGAGATCAATTATGTTATGATTTGATACCGATGCTTTATTATTAAATGTTGTTACAATGATGTGCCCAGTGACACATTCGAAATTGAAAGGCCCTTCTACCAGCAATGAATACATTGTTCATATGTGCCGAAATCAAAAGAAAAATTGAAGTAGCCGAGTTGCGGATAGAGCTTTAACTCCCAGCAAGCTCCTCAGGTTATCATCTGCAAAGGACACATCTAAATTAAGATCACCAAAGATTGACCTCACTGTAACACATACCCTAATCAGTAATATAATTAGATTATAACACGCAACTTAATCGAGCATCACGTGTGAACCTACTTCTCTTTTGGAACCCAACATATGAACTACATGTAATACGCATACCATTCTTTAGAGGCCCACTGCTACACCTAATAAATCCAAATCCATCATTATGATTCTATCAAATGTTTGAATAGTTTGTCCTAACGAGGACCTGAAAGATACCCAACATACTCAATGGTTTCCTCCTGCATGCCTGATACTTTGAAGAACCCCACAAATAAAGACCCAACCCTAGCATTGAAGACCGTCATAAATCACAAACCCTAGGGAGTGCAACGAGGAGAGTTTGTGAAACGGCTAATTAGGGTCGAGTAAGCACTTGCAAAAAGGGTCCTCTAAGGAACGATCCCAGTGACCGTTGGTCTATACAAATACACTAAGGGCTTCTATACTTTGGATTGTACTTCGGCAACACCCAGTCGAATGCTAGATCTACACAAATCCTCTATACTACTCGTGAACGATAAACCCAAATATTTATATAAAGTTTGCATGGTCGCTTGCTATCTTCCACAGCAAGAGGCCAACAGAAGCTGTGTGCAGGAGTAGAAGAAGGCTTAAAAAAAATCCAAGTTCAGGCATATAGCCAATGCTGATTCTGATTCGCAAAATAACAGGTGCAGGCTTAGATGGGTTGGAGAGCTGGAGCGAAGCAACTAATAGGAATCTCGTACACAATAACCGATAGCGTACCAAACAGATCAAATAAGCAAACCTCTGATTTAAATATCGATTCAGAAGTCGAATTGAGCACAGAGAAACTGTGGTAAGATCTTTACCTGAGCATATTTTTCAGCAATGTCATAAACCGCCAGAGATTTCCATGAGGCACCGAATAACTCCTCACCGCCATATGCAAATGTTAACGACCATGCAAGGAGCAGTGAAACATATACAAGAAAGCCGATACCGGACTTGACCACATCTGCAAAAGTCCAAATTTTCCAAGGTTTTTCAGTATTCCAAATTTTTTTGCCACGTGCTACACTCGCATTCTACCACAACTCCTAAAGCATTGGAAGTTGTCACTCGACTCAAGGAGGTGGGTAGCATTTCTAATGTTGACAACTCATCTTCATGCTTCCAATGACAGAGACTCATATTCCTCAACAGGAAAATTGAAAGTTTGAGAGATGATGGGGTTTCAAAGTACCCACAATTTTTCATCTCTTATAGGTCCTCCCAACCAGCATTGTAAGCATTTATCGATGAACATTTTGTGGCTTCTAAACTGATTGAAAACTAACTCATGTTGATAGCCAAAGAATCCAAGAGAAGAAAAGTAAGAAAGAGTCTGGAAAAAGCAAATGGTGCAAATTCTATAAATGAAATGTTTGGTGTGGAATCAAACAATCGGCCCCCAATTCTTCAAAAAATTTCAGTTCAGGTGTCTCTGGAGCAAATTTCTCAAATTAGATTCCTGTTCAATTGACCTACTTGGGTCGAGATGCCCTAAGTTAGGGAATCCATAACCCAATCATCACGCCCTCAAATCTCAAATCTCCAGGTATACCAGAAGACAAGGGAACTGAATTTGAAGACAACAAGGACCGTAGCCGCAACCTAACCTAACGTACAAATGCTAGAACCATTGTTAAAATGAACGATCGAATATTCCAGGTTCGACTTTTTTGACTGCGTTTCTGCTCATCAGTTTGGCGATCTGTCTGTTCGTTTTCAACGTCCTATATTTTTAAGCTGTAACCACCTGAACGTAATTCAAAAACGTGGGGAATCTCAAACTGACGCTGAGCTAGCGAACGACCACGTTCTCGAATGCCGCCCTTTTAAACTATGGCTAGAACTTAATGAAAACTTTGTCCTAAACGTCATTAAGCAATTAAGTGAATATAGTGAATGATGGTCTCGTTGATATCTCATATGCCAACAATGGCTTGAATTTTAATCCTGAAAGCCTATCAATTTCAGTGTTGGAGTGCTAGTTTAAATCTATTGTCGGAGACTAGTGATCAGATGACTCAGACAGACGATTGACGCAGATCAAGAACCTCAGATTATTCAAGAACACCGTGCTTGCAGCGTCGTACAGGAAGAATTCATTTCCCAGGTCCACGACAGGGATCTCGACGGCAACAAGAAACAGAATTACCAGACATGGAAAATAGAGCCACAAAATTAAACTAAGGGACTACGCCGCCGTAGCTGCAAAAGGGTGGAAAGATCAACGTACAAGGGCGAATTAGAGGATCGGTTCTCGGATTCTGCAGCACGGGCCAAAAGTAGAAACAATTGACGAACCACAACAAGGGATTCAAGAGAAACCCCGCGTGGTAGAAACGCTTGGCGAGCTTGACTGCCTCCTCGTGATAAACTCCCAAAGGACCGTCAACCGTGGGCCATTGATGCGACCCTAGAGTTGTAGTTGCAACAGTATCATCTGCTGTCGAATCAACAGTGGTTGAACTTGTGCTTCCCCCTGCCTCTATGTCCCTCCGACTGCCCCCGGCCTCCGCCATCATCCAAACCCTAATTGCGACAACTTCAATCGAGCTTCAGCTCCAATCTCATCACTCAAAAAGCCTGTTACAGGCCTAATTGCAACAACGTCAATCAATCTTGCGCTCCAACCTCAATGATCAAAAGCCTGACAAAACCCTAATTGCAATAAGTTCAATCAATCTGGAGTTTGGATGTTGAAGCCGGAGCTAGAAAGGCAGGGTGAGTACGTGGCTGCTGACGTGACCCACAAAATGTCTAGCTGGAAAAGGACCTGAACTCCCTGAAGGGACGGTTGGTTGCTTAACTTAGGGTCTGTGTTGAGGTCTGCAGTGCAGCTGGGCTTTCTGAGTTCCTTGCGAAGTTTTGTGTGCATGGGTTGACGATCCTTTCTAGGAGGTTATGACATTGGTGATGACGGGCATTGGATTGAATTAGTTGCGATGTTTGGTTGATGAGGAGCTGTATCTTGTGCTACTGGGAAAGAGGGATTTTTTTTTGAGTGTGGGCGTTCAGCGTCGAACGGAGGGAGACGATGGCGGAGGGCGGGGGACTGTCGGAGCTCGGGGTGCTTGTGGCGCAGCTGGAGTCCGTGGTGCATTCGGCCTCGCAGAAGCCGCTGCAGCCGCTCATGTGCTTCGATCTGCTGTCCGATCTCTTGTTCACGCTTGACAGAG
Source organism: Straminergon stramineum (assembly GCA_963920665.1). Taxonomy (NCBI): domain Eukaryota; kingdom Viridiplantae; phylum Streptophyta; class Bryopsida; order Hypnales; family Calliergonaceae; genus Straminergon; species Straminergon stramineum. The sequence goes on along the minus strand of OY987271.1, from coordinate 12,408,826 downwards.
AGTCCAAGGTGAAGCCATATCTTTAGTCTTGTCATCGCTTTCTTACTGCCCTGGATCTGAATTCGAGGTTTTCCTTCTTGACGAGAGATCGATTAATCAATTTGAAAAGGTTTAGGGCAATGAATCGCCATTCCTATCGCGCATTTTGCATCGCCAACAATTGAGCTTCTTGAAACAGGCTCCTTCAGGAGTCTCGTCAATGCTGATTGTATTCGCCACAGATTTTACTACTCTTCGTTACTTCTCTGGTTGAACACCTAAGCGTGAATGTGATGTGAATTTTTCATTTAGTATTTGTCTGTGTGGAGCTCAATCGTTCTCATGGAAGACAAGGCGAATTCAACTTTGGGCATACGGCCAGGCGAGGAATTATGTGTTTTGCGTTTGGAAGTTATCTTCTTGTCCGAATTTGCAGATGTCCTTTTGTCCAAGTTTTAGGGCACTAGTCTTGTATACACGAAGCTGAATCACCTCAAATTCAATTGGCTCTTCTTGTGAAGCTAAAAACGATACCGCTGCTTTTGGAGCCCTAGGAGAGGTTCATGCCTCAATCTGAATGACGCATTGAGCTTCCTATTGAGAGAGAATTCCAATCCACAACCTTATTTTCAGACTTCAAAATGCAGGTGACTGTCTCATGATACTGCAGAAATGTAATACTTCGAGTGGTGTTTGCAGGAAACGTTGCTGCCCCTCCAGAGAAAGGGAGAGGATGCCCTGCAAAATATGCTGTTATTAGGGATTCGGCCACCAGTGCGGCGTCTGGCTTCGGCAGCCATGATTAGGTTCATTGAATTGGGAGATAGTATTTCCATCTACTCCAGAGCTAGTAGTTTGCAGGGTTGGTTATCTGATAAAGCAGATGTTCGAAAGACTGATTCGGCCGCTTGTATCGGTAGGCAATTCAAAATTCAATCGTAGAACATTTGCTGCGCTGAACTTGCTCGGATTTTGATGAATGAGCGTAGCTTCAATTCAGATAAAAATTGTTCGGAGATGTTGAATCACTTGCGATGTGGATCAGACATTGATCCGTTTGTGGTCTTACAGGTGGGGCGCAATGTTTGGGTTCATTATACAAAGCTTTCGGTGTAAGGATCACTTCAGGACTTGTAGAGACCAGTAGTATTGTTGGGAAGCTGTTGAAAGCCTCAGAGGTACGTAGACTGAAATGCTGATTGCTCTGTGTACTATTGTTTTTACAGTTCATTGCTGAACTTACATTTGTGCCGCTCTTTTGGTTTATTGGGATTGATGGCAAAGGATCTCATTTTACATCAAATTTGCGAGTAGAAGATTTAATCCCTCGTTGCCCACAATAAAATAGAGAGTGGACTTTGGAATCTAATAGTCGATTATAGTAACTATTAGTACATATTTATATTCTTCAAAATCGTTGGGTATGGTTTTTTCTTTCTATTGGTGCATATTTGAGACCTTCCTTGAGTTGATCGATTTCAACTTCTCTAGGTATGGAAGCTGCCACTATTGGCCTTCTGGAATCTTAGGGTAAATGATGTCCTTTAGTTTGCAGGTTCGTAAGATTCCTTGTTTTGGCAGCATTTTGCGAATCTTTCATCTGCACGTCTGAATATTTAGAATTTTCTACACTACTCTGTGACCCTTTTATTTACCCGAGTATTCATAGAATGGCTTACGTATAGAGCTTGTAGAACTGAAGTGCTTTATGCTCATCGGTTCTATGAATTTTAACAGTGTCTGCGAGTGTTGGACAGGTTAGAATACGGCAAGCGGGCTTGCAACTACTTCAGGATGCTTTGGAGGGATCTGGGGGAGGAGGACCCACTGGTGCATATGTAGAAGCCATTCGTATGATTTTTAAAGTTGGATTAAATGACAAGTCGGCCGCTGTCAGGACTGCCGCAGCTGGGTGCCTCCGAGCAGTTGCGTTGACTGGTGGACCTGGCGTAGCATCTGGTGGCCTGGAAGCTTGTATTAACCTTTGCTTGAAGGTATTAGCTGGACTGGTTGCTTTTATTTCTTTAGCTAGGTTTCCTTGTCAATTTCACAACTTATTTCTAAAATCTATTTGTGTTTTACAAGCAGGGACTGGAGGATGTTTATCAAGGTGTTCGGGATGGGTATGCTTCTGCTTTAGGGGCTTTGCTGGCCCTCGGCTTAAACCCGCAGGCACAGGTGAATATCCTGGCAATCTGGTTCATATGGCTGGATATAGTGTGGTTTCTTTCACTTGTGCTTATAACTGCTTCGTTTTGACTTTCGTTGTTCTGTAACAAATTCATTTGTCCGACATATTTCATATGGTTTGGTAGGTTCAACCTAAAGGGAAAGCATCACCTACTCCCCCCAAAGCTTTAGAAGGGGCATTGCAAAAGCATCTGATCATCCCCTTTTTACGAGGTAAGGAGTCAAATAGACCTGTTTCCTGGAAGTAAACATCAAGACTACTTGTTGATTTCAGTTTTGTGCTAGTGTATTCACGCAGTAAATTTTTAAGGCTGCCATCTAATCACTAGGTAATTATATGCCACAGCCTCAGGTCCTCGTTCCAAAGATATTCGCTTCGGTGTTACGATGGCCTGGGTTTCATTTTTGCAGGTACCGTTTCTTCTCAACAGCTTCTTTCTACTATTCTTTCAAATTTCCAGTCTTTTTATTCATCGTTGTGCCGAGTTCATTCAGTAGTTCAATTTTGATAATGTGGCAATTCTGATCTTAAGTGGTTCATTTAATCACCTCTATCTGATGTAGCGCCAATGATTGGACGGAGTTGACTGCGTTGTGCTCTTGTATGGGGATTCATTATGCTGATTCATTATTGCATGATTAGGAATGCAACTTTGGAATGGGTTAATACCTGAATTCTTGTAAGATTCTTTCAATTTTCACTTTTGGAATAGTTCTGGTGGTAATTGTGAACTGACGCCATGTCGATGCTGCAGGTCATGAATTTAACATACAGCCATAACAATATGGATCTGGCGCATCTAGGGATGGAGGCTACTAGTATGCTTACATCCAGTCCTGACGCACATGCCCAGGTTAGCCTTCTAAGTTTGACACACTTATGTAGATTCAAGCATACGAAAGATGTTGGTTGACGCATTGTCAAAAAATTTACGTCCTTCGATTAACTTAGTATGAAGTCGTGGAAGTTATGTGAAGGCAGTCATATATTTTAGTTTGGTGCTTCATTTTTCAAACCTATGTGGTACATCCAGGCCTGTGTACAATACATATTACGGGTGGGGGTTGCTGACCAAATGGGCGAGCCAGCACAGAAGGAATTTACTTTCTTACTCACTAAGGAGGTCAGGTTTATATAGAATCTCCTTTTCAATCTTCCTTCAACTTGAGTTTGTGTTCCATGCTCTGAAGTTTGACTGCGTTTGACTTGTGTCTGAAGATATGCGATAGACTGGATACTAAGAATACCTGTGGAATGCTTGATGCGCAGCTTTCGGGGCCAGATAACAGTTCGCCGCGTCTAATTGTTATTTTAAGGACGATTGCATATCTTCTACTAACTCTTGGAGAGGTTTCTTCTTGACCCTCTGTGTATTTTCGTGCTCTGCTTATGTATCGATTTTGTGGTTGATTTAGTGATGTCTTTCTCATATTTGAGGTTTTATTCTAGCACGCTGCCAGTGGGGGTCGTCGTTTCTAGAGCGATTATCCTTACAGTCAATGCTGCAGTGTAGTTGACTGATCTTTTCCAACTACGCCTCAACTGCAGATCTCGTTAGCGTGTAGAGAAGCTCTTGATAATTCATTGGTGGAGACGCTTTCCAATCCCTCTGTCGCCGTGAGTGTCTCGATCTTATTCAATCTCTTTGGAATACGAATCGGAATTGTTTGTAAGTATGTGAATAGGCTTTTATTTCGCAAATAGCAAGTCCTGGTATGCTTCATGGTTAATATTGACGCTGTTATAATAAAACAGGCATAGTGTAATAGTCTGGAGCTACTCTTTTGTCTTAATGGCGCCCTTTTATGGCAGGTCCGAGTGGAAGCTGCTCTTACTCTTCGTGCTCTTGCTGAAGTGGATCCTACTTGTGCTAATAACCTTATGTCCTGCGGTGTCACCACCCTCCGTGCTATACGAGAAATTATAGTTGTTGAAAAGGTTAGTCCCGTCCTGTCTGTAACATCTCTTTCATGTCTTGGTGTCCTTCTAGTGGAGATGTTTTTATTAAGGTGCTTTGAGCAGTTTTCCCATTGAGCTGGTATATTAGATGAAGACACTATTTATCCTGGTACAGTTACAACGACATTACACAGCTTAAGGACTACGATAGAATCTGTAACATCTTCTTTAGGTCTTGACAGCTGTAGCTACCGTTTTCCCCCAATGCAATGTGTGGCATTGGAATGTAGGGACAATCAGACGTGTATATTGTCGGGAGCTGCTGCAGGGTGATCGACTGAGGATTGAGCTGGATTCTCTGCATGGACAAGCAACCATGCTAGCTGCCTTACTCGCTGTCTGTCCAAGTCTACCACTTGGAGTGCCTTTCAGGTAGTTTACTCGTTGGCGTATTCTAATGTTGTGATAATTTGATCTATGTATTCTGCATGAGCAGTCTCTTTCAAATTGGTCGTCACACGCTTGCCACTACATTTCTGTGAGAAACTGTAGGAAGGTTCACGGTGTGCTCGTTTTTGTGCAGACTACCTTCAGCAATTCTTGAGGTTGCAAAGAAGATGGTTAAAAAGCAGAGTGGAAAATCTCTGTCAACAGCTGCAGAAAAAGAAGCCGGTTGGATGTTAATCGGAGCATTAGTGTCTACCATGCCCAAGCAAGTATGTAGATGTGATCAAGCTGTGTAGAATCGGTTTTATATCATGCAAAGTCTTGAAGAATCTGCTTAGAGGCATCTTGCTTTATCTGTTTCTGAAATTTTTAGAGCGACTTGAATTGAGAAGGTAGCAGCTGAAATTTTGCTAGAAATTGTCCAAGAATCTGTATATAAGCTTTGGATATTCCAGGAACTCGAGGAGCAAGAATGGGAATTGATTGATTTGTGGGCTTCGGAGTTTGGAGGGACGCGTGAGCAACTGAAGGAAGCTGAGAAAAGTCTGGCTGCACACTTGCGGTATGCACCTTGTATGTGGTTTTATAGAGTATGAGAATTTGAATGACCACAAGTGTCTGGCACAGTGTGGTTTTTCTTGGAGTCTGTGCAATTGGTTGCTTGAGATTATTCTATCTAATTTTGCAGTATGTGAACATTGTGTGCATAAGCTGATATTTTTGGCATCTTTTAGAAGGGATTGAATAGCATTCTGATTTGTCTAATGTTTACTGCATTTGTGGAATCGCAACCTGTAGTTGCTGGTCTGCCGCAGCCGAGGCCTTGACAGCATTTTTGACAAGCTATGTAGTGCCCATCTCAACATTGGATAATAAAGAAATCCTTCTCCAGCTTGTCCTCAGCTATCTATCTGGGTACACTCCTGCACCGGTCATCCGATGTGATCTAGCAGAATGTAGCAGTCATCCTCACAGCCAGGATACAAAGTTTTTTACCTATGATTATTATATTAAGTATTCTATGCTTGTGCTGCCGTCTTCGAAATACTTGTTGTTCATTGTACATCCTTGTGATTCTGGTGTTAGTAAACGAGGTTATTGCTAATCATTTTACAATGTGGATGCTTCTGATGATACAGAGCTTTGAAATACTTGGCCTCCACGACCTTGCAAGAAGCACCGCTGCCTTTGAAACCTGCCGTTGATCTGTTCACTATTAAAATTCTTAGAGCTTACCAAGCTCTTCCAGATCCATTTGTATATAGAAGTGATCATAGTGCTCTTTTGACCATCTGTTCTCTGCCTTTTAGGTATGGTTTGTAGAACTTTCTTCTTGAACTCTGTGAATTCATAAACCAATGCAACAGTGGTAGGATGGTTAAATATCTTTGTTGAGTTGTTCAAGGATCAGCTGTAGCTGTCAACCTGGAGCTTTGAAAGTGCGTTCAGCTTTAGCAATTTGTGGCCAGTCGATTGCGGCGCTTAAGATTTGCTGTATTATTCCAAATTCTTTGTTTTTCCTTTGAAATAATAACTTGCTTTCAAGGTACTTTGTGAAGGATAATGAAGTTGTTCTTGACGCAGGGAGCCTGAAAAGTATGGAGCTAGCTCGTGTTTGAGGCAATTATTAGATTCTGGGGATTCATCTCTTGGACCTTGGGTACCTGGCAGGTTGTCTCATTTACAATTTGTTGAATTTGATCCTTCTGTTTCTCTTATGACTGATTAATGCATGTTCTGTTTACTATTGTCTATTCGGTGGGCTTAGAGGACTATTGTTCATCCTGTAGGGACTTCTTCGAGGACGAACTGCGTGCATTTCAGGGTGCTGAAGATGGGTTCTTGCCATGTGTATGGGACATTGAAGTGCCAGCTTTTGCTCAAGTAGGCGGATATACTCAAGAATTTATATCTTTTGTTGTGTCCTACAGACGCTCTTCATTCTCTTAGGAAGACTCAAGCAGGATTGTATTTGATATTATTATTAATTCCTGGTATCGTTTTTCAGTATTAATGCCACTGTTTATGTGAATTTTGTCAGCCGCTTTCACTGGCAACTTTACTTGTCGATGACATGCTACTCTGCTTCGGTAATATTTTTGCCGCCCAGGTATTTCTCCGTATTGAAGGGTACTGCTGTGTTGGTGTTTTCCCCTGCTTTAGTCGTATTCTCAGTGACGCGCGCATGCTTTTTTTTACTTTCTCTAATGTTCACATTTTCCTCAATTTTTTTCACTAACACAGAAGGTGGGATATCTTTGGCAGTCTGAGAAGCAGAAGTTGAAGCTGCTTGAGTTGATGGGAAATAGAACTGCTGGAAAGAAACAAGGATGGAAAGCATCATTCACAACCAATGTGTGCGTTGTACTGTTGGGAGGCTTGAAGGTATGGACGTACAGATTCTAGAGTGTCAGTAAACTTGTTCACGTGTCTTTAATGGTATGGAAAATTTAGGTTACTTTTATTTCGTTACTATATTTGGCAATCCATAAGCGTGCTCATCGGAGATCGAAATGTCATTTTAATATTGTAAAATTTTCTTGTAAGAAGGCATCATTATCTGTGCGAGCTCAAGGAGTAGATGCTGAGGCGTTGCGTCAAGTTCAAGAAATTCTTTTGGTATGCTCATACGCCTTCTGGTGTTCCATAGCTTCATGCTCTGGGTTTTCTCCATTACAAAATTCCACTTTGACTTGGTAAACCTGTAATTCGCTTGGGTTGTGTTTTGCTTATCATGATGTGGAAGATGGTTGAATGGGAGGAGATATATGGTTCCCGTATTTAAAAAAATTTCATGCTATTCATGAATAAATAAAGAACTTGCCCTATTGATAGGATTATCACTCACTACGTTTTTGCAACAGGGTATTTTGGCTGAAGATAGCATTTCATCTGCAGAGCGTCGTGCTGCTGCTGAGAGTTTGGGTGTATTAGCACGTCTAGGTGGCGATAGCTATGCTTCGCGCCTGGTATGTATTGTAATATTGATGAAAATGATGTGGGAAAGACATTTCAATAACCTGGCTTCCCATCGCATTTTATTTGATTTCATGCTTGTAATGAATTTCTCGTCGTGACTCACGAATAAGTTATTTGTAGGTTCTGCATTTCTGATATATCCTTGGGTGGTTCAGGCACGATTATTACTAACGACTGCGGTGAATGCTCTAACTGCCATCCAAAAAGGATCACTAGCACTTGCATTGGGATGTATTCACAGGAGGTACTTGATGTGTCCTATCTTTATAGTCCTGGTCACTTTTCTTGAGTTCTTAGTTTAGTCATGCTGGATGACCAATAACTGTACTCAAGAAAAGAAGAATATTGAGTACGAATGTATTCAATCCCTTCTTGGGAAATCTGTATTTTATTATTGCACAGTGCTTTCAAGGGTTTTCCTACCTTATTATTTTCCCTGAATGCTCTTCTAGCTAACCACCGTCACTGGTGAATATTGAGATATTTCAATGACAATTGCGTATGGCTTGCAGTGTTGGTGGAATGGCCCTCTCTACTTTGGTCCCTGCATCCGTGCAAGTCTTATGTGGGTTAGCTCGGGATCCAGCAGATGATCTGTACATCTGGTCCCTTCATGGCCTATGGCTCACTGCAGAAGCAGCTGGGTTGTCATATGTTCCGCATGTCCAGGTAGGGAGTTCTGGGCTATCTCTGCATTTGCATACGTGGATATTTCTTGATTTACACTGTTGTAATAGCAATGTTTCGTAGATTTGTTGTGTCATAATAATGCTGGAGATTTGTGGTTATATCAGGCGACACTGTCCCTAGTCATGGATCTTCTCCTTTCGGAAGATCACTCGTCACCGGAGCTAGGGCAAAGCATCGGCCGTCTCATCAATGCAATTGTGGCAGTGCTTGGACCCGAGTTATCGCCTTCTAGTTCGTTCTTCATGCGGTGCAAGGTAAATATTTGATATTACCAATTGTAGAATGTGTTTACTTTTGACACGTGATGCCAATGGGTCAGCTTAGGATTAGTGTTGTCGAAGGTAGGGCTTCTTCAGTGCTGTCTTCTTGTGCGGTACGTTCTGTCGAAAACAATGACAAATAATAAACAACCTGAGACTATAGACAGCCCTATGATTATGCTGTCTTTGTCACCTCTAGATTGAAAGTTGGATCTGGATTCAATTGTGATTTTTGTGTATTTTTAACGTTGGGAATTTGATTGGATGCAGTCTGTGGTTGCTGAAATAAATACTGGAGAAATGCCAGCAGCATTGTTGGAGTGAGTTTCTTCGACTGAAACCCTTCACCTGCATTGATAATATTCTTAACTTCAAGATTCTTATCCATTTTCTCGTGTATTGTGTGTCGTTTTTGCCAGATGTGTGAGGTTTACACAGCAATTGGCACTTTTCGCGCCCCAAGCTGTGTCTGTGAGTTTGCACGTGCAGACGCTACGTCCAACTTTATCATCTAGACAAGTAAGTTTCCACGTTAGCGTTCAGATAGGATGACTCCATCCAGCATTTTATCGTTATTTCTTTATACGCACTTCAAGCAGGATTTTTATTGGAGATTGCCTCTTTATTTTATTTATAAATTTCCTGGCATTCTCTCTATTGTGAAAGGAATGATTTTCCCCAAGAAGCTATCTCAAATCATGGATCTTACCTCGTATGATAACTAAAATTGTGCATTAAATCATTACTAATTTTGGAATGGAAAACATTATTTCGTTGCTCAGGATTTCCCAATGGTCAGTGTCTGATGTTGCCACTGACATATTGTTTATGAATGAAGCCAACACTTCGGGAAGCTGCGGTTGCTACTTTGAGGCATCTTTCAGAACGAGATTCTGTATGTCATTCATTCTGAACCCTCATCTACGTATTGTGATTCAAAAAGTACTCAGTGAATACTTCCAGTGTGGATGAAGAATTGCTGTCTAACGATTTACTGCGAGCACATCTTAAAATATTGGTGGAAGTTAGTACGAGGTAGTACTGAATCCTCAATTTTGTAGTGGCCTGCATTATCAGGTGGAATCCGTTTCGTAATTAGTACCTTTAGGCATGCTAAGTCTTTTAGCAATGCAATAGCTCCCTATTTTTTTGAACTGTTTGAAGTAGCAGTCAAGATTGACTTCAACATTCCTTTGTGCAGGTTTCTCTAGTAGAAGAACATATTGAAGAAGACCTTTTCGCTATGTTGGACTCGGAAACCGATGAAAGGTTATTTGCCTTGCATCACTCACTACTAATTTTCTTACATATTCCTTTTTGTCGTTTCTCATTTCCTACTCTTCTGATTTCACTCATGAATGCTGTCTTTTCACGCCTTAGGATTATTCGGAGCGTACGCCAGACGCTGCAGAGATTACTGGAGGCTGCTTGTCCTTCTTTTCCTTCACGATGGTTGCATTTGTGTCGCAATGTGGTTAGCACTCGTCTCCTATATGTGTGTTTTTTGGTTTTTCATAGATTCTATTTATGTAAATCCTTTCATATCTTTTAGCTTTTGGTGCGAGAGTTCTACGTTCCTTTTTTTTTGTCCATGGTGTTGTTTTCTACCTTTATGTGGGCATTAGGATATCATACGAATTTGAGTCGTGCTTCTTGGGGTCTTCTGAATTGTTTATTATCGGTACCTTTGCTGATTTCTCATTTCATAATTATCTTAATATATAGTGAAGTCGTGGCCGTAGCAGTTGAAATTTACCCTTCAATCACACATTGTGTTCATTTTATAGGCTAACTCTAAGATCTTCTCTTTTTAGGTACTAGCAACTGCAGCTACCAAGCAAGCCGGATCCGGTTTCCAGGAGTACGAGGAATTTTCTAGTGATCGCTTCGATTCTAGTCAAGTAGATCATGTACCAATGGGTGAAGATGACGAAGGTATGATAGTAAATAGTGCGACTGGGGCCGAGTTGAAGAAAAGCGAAACCAAAGGCTTGGAAGCCAACTTACCCCGCTACAAAACACGGCTCTTTGCTGCAGAGTATGTATCTCACCACTGTGAATTTGATCTAATGTCACTAAACGTGTGCTGGTGGTGTTTCTTGAGCATGCAACTATTTTCAACCGATTTTTCACTGTCTAATTTTGTCGGAATTCTCTGCGTTCATTACGTGTGCTCAGATGTTTGAGCCGGCTACCCACAGCTGTTGGAGGAGATCCTGCTCATTTTAATCTTGTGATAGCTGAAGAACAAAAAGGTGGACATTGGCTGGTTCTCCATCTTGGGGAGTTAGTTGCTCTTGCTTATCAGGTGAGTGTTGCGTGCAGTGCTTGTCTGGAATCCAGCTCTTAATGATGATTCTATTACTGTTGCATTTAACTTTAGCACTGATGTGGTTTGGTGTGGAGGAAAACTTAAATTTTGGAATGGTCAGCTGTCTTATTTTGATTCTGAGCGTCATGGACACTCATTACACTGTTATCAATGCAGGTTGCCACAGGAAGTCTGGAGAGTGTGAGACCTACGGGTGTAGCACTCTTGGATACCATTCTTGACAAGGTATACCTGTATATGGAAGCTTTCAAGGATAATATTCTCTCTTTCTGCTTGGTAGCAAATTTCTATTCTCGGTCATCAGATTGAGTTTATTTTAGGTGAAGGTTTACAATGTATCATACCTTGATTTGAAAACCTCAGACCTGTCTAGATGCTGTACAGAGTTTGTGAAGTCCTCAGAAGTCTTCTTGGAGTGGAAGACTAGGCTGAAACTTGCTGGGAAGTTTTTGAACGTGAGCTTGTTGTGCAGTTCGGGAAGACTGATGATCCCATGTTTAAGGGGCACCTTCTAATCGAACAGTACCAGGTAATTAGCATAATAACTTATAATATCCGTTGTGGCTTCTTCTTAAATATCTATTGACTCTCTTGTCTACGTTTGCTGTTGAATTTTAAATTTAAATTTCAGTTGAAGCCATTTAGTGGCAACGTCAATCATGGCACTAATCTTGCATGCTTATATCAGGCACAACTCGTTTCTGCTGTTCGGACAGCTCTCGAGCCTTCTGCGGGTCCTCTTCTTATGGCTGTAGGGTCAAGATTGGCTGCCAGGGTATGCTCCTCTGCATGGATTCATGGGGTTCTCTTCATTTGCATCGGCTTCATACCTGTACTAGAGATTCTATTGCTTTGTTACAGAAACTCCTTATTGTCCGCGACATTTTGGAGGCGCAAGGCTTTGACTTCTTAGTTGGATCTAATTGTTGGTGACAGATAATTACCAGCGGAGTTGCTGGTGGAGATCGGGGTGTTATGCAGCGCGTGGTTGCTCTTATTTCACGGCCATTGACCAAATGGGCGGATCTTCGCATACCTTCTTACGCAGAATGGGTTGGCTGTAAGGTACAATCTGAGTACCTGTCACTGTTTGTTTATGGCGATAATTTAATTCAATCCTGACTGGCTGTTTGGTTTTGCAAGGTTTCAAGAGGATTGTGTACATTCAATGATTCTTCTACTCTTGTTTTTTTCAGTGATTGACCTTTTCAGTTTGATCAATAGAAACTCATCTGGAACGAGGTGGTTCCATGGAGGTTGTAAATGCGCTTTACATTGTGGTTCTATTGGAATACTTCCATGGCAGGTTCAAGTGAGTATATTGGGAGCTCACGCTGCTGTTAAGACATATGCCTTTGCATGCTCAAAAGATGGCTCCCCCAGCGCTTCTGATGGTGTCGTACTCCTTCCTCTCTTGGCTTCCCACACAAAATTGCTCGCTCGATGCTGGGTTGGGCTATTAAAAGATTACACAGCGATTCGAACGCAGTGGGCCACCAAGATTCAGGTAATGAGTATGGATCATATTGGTTTACAGATCAATTTTACACTTTCTGGGTCCCCTCCTCTATGGGCAGAAGATTGTTGATTAGTTCAATTTGCAGAATTGCAAATTGTAAAGATTCTAAATTCATGATTTTTATGATTTGTTAGGTATTTTCTAGCCTATCCTATATGGTGTTGATCAAATATCATTTCTTGACTAAATAGGTGGAGTAGTTTTTTACAGCTTATTTCCACTTTTTTGTATATCGCATAGAAGTCGGAGCCGGCCTATGTTATAGGAACCATTTCTATTATGTCGTAGATGATAGACCATCTTGTTTCCATTTAGTTCCCTGTACATAATCTTCTCTTGTCATGCAGCCTCGCTATGAACCCTTCTTGGATGGAGTACAGTTGGCCGGTGTTGCAGAAGTGGTGCTTCCCGATTTGACCGAATGCTGGCCAGTGGTTCTAGAGGCTGTCACCATTGATGTTACTCCTGCTTCGGAAGAAGCTGGTTTGAATAGTGACGAAAAGGGACATCCAAGAAAGGGCGTAGAAATTAATGATACCGAATTTAAGCAAGTTTGGGCATTAGCAATCCTAGTGATATCTGATGATGAGCGTCAGGGCGCAAATTTGAGACGCTCTTTCACCATTTTTCCTTCATTTAATGGACAATTTCTAAGTAGCGGACCAGTTTCAAATTTCCAGTTGGTTGCACTACGCGCAGTTCGAGCTTTATGTGCAAGGGGCTTCTACAGGCCGGATATGCTTTCTGTGGATCTTTGCCAGGAGCTTTTGCAGGTGGGCATGATGTAGTGTGTTTCTGTTATATTATAATTTGAGTAGTGGTCACATTTTTTTGTGTAGGCATCCCCTTTGTTGTGGAGCTGCCGAGTAGCCAACCTAACAGCAGACTTCTGATAAACACGTGCAGTCTTGATCAAATTCATATTTAGATGATATCTTAATTGAAAGACTTCGTGCGACGTGTTAATCTGAAAATTCGATTTTAATTCGATTTTACTCGTTCCTGGTGATTTTGCTATTTCTAGGAAATGCAATATTTCTATTTTTTGGCCGCGTATATAGGTTGTGTCAAACGTAAAGCTAATCAGGTTTTCGTATTTGGCGTGACCAGGTACTGTTAGCCCCTCGGTTTAAGGACTTTACGTGGTCTCCAGGTGCCATTTTGCACATTGTGGAACAAGTAAGTAACTTATGCTACCATTGGCTTCCTTAAAAATTTATTCTAGCTTATGATCTTTTGCGACGTGATTTGTTTATTGAGATGGCATTCTCAGAAATGTCTTTATTCATGTTTTGGGGGGCAGATTATCAACTCATCACCAGCCGTGTATATGGAGGAAAAGTCCCTAGTGCTAAAAGTTGCGGAGCTGTGTCTAGGCTATATGCATCGACTTCATGAGAGGTCTCTCTTTTGACCCATTTTGATCCAGCCGTTCAATTTAATTAATTGCTGAGGTTTGTTTGTGCTGTAAGTAAAGCACTGTTTGGCTTCTCGTGTTGTTCTTCATCCAATGACCTCCGGCCTTGTGAACTGCTTCAGAATATGTCATATCCTTATCGCCTTATAAATCGCACATTTGCCTCATCCCTTGCCATTCAGACACAAGAAAAAATTGGCTTGTATATTATAGTTATCAAATATAATTTCTTTAATTTTGGTTCAGTGATTCACGTTATATGTGGAGTAGCTCTGAGATCGAATCGCTAGTCTGCTTGGCTCTACGAACTGCAGCAAATCTGGCAGGTCGTTTGACCCAGGAGGTACAAGCAACTTTTGAACTCCTCTTATATTTGCCAGCCGCTTATTCTATATCTTGTGGTATGGGTATGTAGCTTATTGAACTTGCAGACTTGAATCGATGTGATAAGACTATCCTGACATCATTGAACAGTGTTACGTTAAGTGTGAGGGTATTTTCCTGGTGTGAGAATATTAGAGGCAATGTTTGATGCGGGAATATCGAACAGTTTATAATATACTATTTCTATTCTGATCATGTACGAAACCTTGTTGGTTACCTGCAGTGTCAACCATTACTGCTCCCTCAACTCCTTGCGGCTGGTATCAAGGTCTTGAGTGAAGCTTCTGGCAATGCAGCTACTGTTTCTGTCAGTTTCATCACAGCTGTTACTGTTGCGATTTCAAAATTACCAGAGGGTACGAAAGTTTTGACTCAATGTAGAAGTTCTTGGGTATGATCTTTTATTTGGTGGAATTTCAAGATGTGTTTCGCTTTAGGTTGCTAGTCCCCAGTTTCCAAGGGTCAGTACTCAGTAGCGGCACCGCTCAGTGGTCACAAATTTGTAAAGTTCAGAAGTGTATGTTCAACAAACCTAGTTGCAAGCAAATGAGGATATGGCGGATATTGGTCGGAATCGTAATTTCCATTAGAATATGAATATATGTTCTGACACTGTTGCAAGGGTCAGATGCAGGTTCGTCCGACAACTTCGGACAAGAAGATCGAACTTCTTTGCTAGCGTCTGCGATAGAGAGCTTGGCGCAGGTTTTTGAGAAGAATGTGATCTCTGCGAGCAAGACTGAGGATCAAGTCCTGACTCAACGTATCCTTCTAGTGCTAGGAGCTATGTTAACCCTGACCAGATATGTTCCTGAAGTGGCAGAATTCAAGCAGGGTTCACAAGCTCGTTGTATCTCCTGTCTTCAGACTACTTTCTTAAGCACTCATCCTGCAGTAAGAATGCACTCCTCTTGCCCCAGGGTCCTATTGCTTCCATATTTAAGCTTAGTATAAGAATTTGATTCCCATTTCAAGATATGCGTAGCTGGCAGTGGATCATGTGACAGTTGCAGAAGCAACTGAAAATATTTTGTTATTTTTAGTTCTCTTTGTGATGGATTGTTTTCTTCTTTGGTTCTCCTTAGTCTGGTGGAAAACGTCATGAAACAATCTAATAATGTTCTTTTCTTCATGTGGTAGATCCAATTGGTAGGTCTACAAGCGCTGAGGACTGTGGCACAAGCAGGTTCAACAGAGAATCCAAGAGGAGCAACTTACACATGGGCACTTCTCCTCTTGAACAAGCTGGCTGCTGATGTCACCGCAGTCATTTACAAGGAAAGCAAGGTGATCTAATAATGAAGAACTGATGTTTGAAAGTTCTTTATTCAGAGAATCTTTAGAGCAATTAAGGATTGGTTGCAGCGGTTTCAATAATCTTTATAAGATTGTACTATGTGATCGTGGCATACAGATAAAGGTCAGAGAGGTGAGATCCTTTCCAATTCTATACAAGCTTGAAGTAACATTGCTCTTGCAAGATGCAGGATCCTGTAACTGCTGCAGGAGCTGGTTTAGTTGGGGAGGCTTTGAAGTTGCTCCTATTGCTCCATTCTCTGGTAGATGGCGAGGAGGCGCAGTTGGAAGTGCTGCACGTTCTACTTCCAGCAATAATTGCTGCTGCCTCCGTCAATGGGAAAGACAATCAGGTATACCCTTGTTTTTAAGTTTTGATGCACTTAAATGTGTAATGCAGCTTTTAAGGCCAATTCAAATATTGACCAGGAAGGCCAGAAGTATGTGTTCGTGAACGTATTCTTTGTTTCAGTATTTTATTTTCTTCCTCAGACGAATTGGTTGTGTTGTGGTACAGGCTGCTCTTGCATTGGTTAATGCTGCAGTGAAGCTTGTGACGCACTTAGCATCAGTGCCATCCACAGCTGCACAATTTCGTACTGTGCTTCTGGACATGCCTGCTGAAGCTCGCCAACAACTTCAGGTCAGGCGTATGTTTGTCTTATGAATATTTCTATCCAACGCAAAGTACTAACACTTCGTTAATGAACTCGGTTAATATCTTTTCCAAAAGTCCTCCTTTTTCAGAAAATGCTTTTGTTGGTATGACCGCTTGTTGTCGATTCTCAGTTTGAGGAGTCCGTACTTGAGTTGAGTTGCAGTAGCTTTGTACAGAAAATTCAGCCCTGGACATTTTCAGCGTATTTTATGATTGACATAGGTTTGATTTTGCATGCAGGTTATCATCCGATCTTCGATGACACAGCAGGATAATGCAAGCCCGCCTCTTCCCGGCTCTAGCTTACCACCTCCTCCAGTCATCTCGAAGCCTGTCTTGCCACCAGCTGCCTCCGGGTTTCTTCCTCCGCCCCCAACTTCAGCCCAATTTATAGTTCGAACAAACTCCACCTCTCTAACTCCCCAGCCTTCTCTGGATTTCGATGATGATGATGATGATGATTGGGACGACTTTCAGGCTAATGAAGGTAATGAAGAAAGTGATACTTCCAACCAGCCTGTAGAAGGAGAAGCAGACAGAGAAATAGACGAACCACAGGCGAGCATCCCTCATCCCTCTACTACAGCGGATCATAACGAAGATGTAAACGGGATCCCTGGTACTGATTCCGTGTCACCACCTACACATGGCGCACCGGCTCAGGATCATATAATATCTAAAGACAGTTTCGTTGACAGGGCGGTAGATAAAAAAGAGAATTTGGACGAAGAGTCTTCTGGTTCTTCTCTTTTTAACTCAACTCCATCCGCATCCAGAGTGCCGGATACGTCCCAGCTAGAAGAGGAAGAGGAAGACATGTGGGATACATTTGAGAGCGCACCTGCTACTACTCAGTCAGTCACAGAAGATGCTTCTACTGATTTTCAACATAAACCCGACGATGATGTTCGGGACACCTCTCTTCCTGACGAAGTCGAGACATCTCAGCCAGATGAATCAAAATTTTCCGACAGTCCTGGACAGGATGTTAGAACGGAAAACATGGAAGAGTCTACAGTCTTGGAGAGTTGTGTCGAAGTCTCCCATGAAGCGGATGTTAAAAGAGAAAGTGTGGAAGAATCTGCAGACTTGATAGGAGACTTAGACGGTTCAGCTGAGGTCTCCCATGAAGCGGATATTATAAGGGGAAATGTGGAAGAATCTACAGACTTGAATAAAGACTCGGAGAGTAGTGCTGAGGTCTCCCCTGGACTTGTTGACGTGGATCATGTGGAGACAGATGAACCGGAAGATAGTAATGGTGGTGATGTGTTTGAGGAAGCTGTAGAAGAATCTGATGCAAATCCCCTCTTGCTTGGTGAGAATGATAACCGCCCTGAAGCTCAAGATGGTGATGTGTTTGAGGAAGCCGAAGAAGAACTGGATACAAATCCAAGCTTACAGGGTGAGAACAACCACGCTGAAGCTCGAGAGGTGCCATCAGAAAGTAATTCACATAAACAGGGCATTGATCAGGGTGGTTTAGTAGCCTTGGCTGGTGCAGAAGCTGAGGGAATGCCTCTGGAAAATTGATTCCAAGGAGAATGGTCATGTTCTGCAGGTTGCTGGCAATGTTATCGATGCCCAGAAAAATGACCTGTCAAAACAGCGATTAATTGGAGAGGAGGTTAGTGCCACTAGCGTTGTTGTTTTCCTTTTCATGACAGTTTAATTGCCAATCGTTGCAGACTAAGGCAGAGGATACTATTTATGTCACTTTAAGCATTTTAACTAATGTATGCATTGATATTTAGAAGATGTGTGGAGAGAGCTGTAGGTACAAGAGCCAATTTTAGTAAGGTGGAATTTTCATCGTCATGTAAGAATTTCCAATGTAATCATTCAAAGTGGGAGGTTGTAGACCACTACTAGTGACAGAAAACTCATTTGCATTCAAAGATCAGTGGCCGCAGACATTTAACCAAATCGTGCTTTCATCACTTGCTAATAAGTTCAAACCTAAGTGTCAGTAGATCAGTTGCTGTTGGTAACTGGGGTTACTCAATAGGAGATGGCATTCGGTCCCTAACGGCATCCTCTACCTTATTAGGGTTATGTGTTTCTAACCCGTCATGGCAACTTGCATGAGAGCACATGGGTCGATTCTCATTGTAATACTTGCGTTTACAGGATTGATGGGTCCAATAAACTTTTGCAGTCGTCCAAGGCTGCTGCTACCTGATTTTCTCAACCGTATTTCCAGCTCTTACGGGAGGCACATAATTTTTTGACTGAAAATTCAATAATTGGAGCAATAATCAAGGGGCCGTGGGAAAGCAAGTTAAGATACAGAATTTCGTCATAGATCCTTTTCATGTTTTACTGGATGGACGCAGATATATTTGTATATGACAAGATTTATTTGCCAAAAGCGCTTTCGATATATTAGTTGCGGTATTTCTTAATATATGCTGCATTGCCATATTGCATGTGTAGGTCAATGAATTTACTTGTCAATATTAAGGCCTCATCAATTAGATCAGTCTTTTTACGAATCCATTCTGCTGTTGGTATTAGATGGAGCCCAAACTCCCATTTCATTGCTTCTTGAACTGAGTTTCTTGGGTCAGGCCCAAGTCCTAGATAGTTTTTGTAAGCTGAATGCATTGAGAAAAAGTGGAAGAAAGAAAGTAATTTTTGAAATTCAACCTCACAAAACTATATTATAGACTTACCATAGTAGACTAGTTTAGTTGGGTGATTTAAGAATTGAGTTTAGGACTGAGATGCACATGACTAGCATATAACAACAATGAAACATTATGATCAGTACAATGTCTTTATCTATAATCTCCTTTCTCTACTTCAATTTGATCAATAGAGATTTACAAATCTCAAGACCTTTTCACTAAAACAAGTTCATGATAAATTCATAAATCACTAACTTAATGGCCTCTTTCGGGTGAAATTTAGTTCCAACTTACATGATTTTAGACTCAACAAGTTTGGGGCAAGGTCCTAGTGTAATGTGACCCTTAGTGATAGTTGGCAATTGGTTGAGAGGTGATGTGATGCATTGGCACAATAGAATGCAATGATAGGGACTTCAAGCTTGTGATCAATCCATAATCACCACAAGCCGGGGCCAATTGTGGAACTTGGGTGACAATGTCCTTTCAACTTACAATGTAGATTGGATGTGTTTCAAGAAAAAAAAATTCTTGGACAGTTTCACTTACAAAAATTTTATCCAACTTTTGCCTTCAATTCAGTTTTTGAACAACTAAATTAAGTAATACAATCATGTTTTCATCTATTGATTTTTATTGTTGAAATTTATTTCATACCAAAATCAATCATTTTGACTAAGATTTTATTTTACATGGGGGCCCAACTCTAAAAGAATCATTGAAAATGGATCAATGTGTAGTGTGTTTTTGGCAACTTCTACCTACATATGAAATGATTAGAACTTTAGCTATGAAATGATTCTTTTTGAACTTGCTTCCAACTAATGAAATGAAATTTATTAAGTACATCTAGTTTCTAATAAAAATTTTAAATTGAATAATTCCAAAAATTGACTATTTTATTGTTATTTGAACATCAAGTCTATGACCATAGGCTACTAATTTTCGTATCATAGAATGACATCAAATTTTGGCTCATACCATGATGCTCTGCACTACAATACACTCATGGCATGAAATTTTTATATTTTTTAATCATATTGTGTATCTTATATGAATTAATTTTTCAAAAAGAAATTTTAATTTTTAATTTTTAATTTTTCTCAAAATAATACAAAAAATTTATTCATAATTTAAAGAGAGAATGGAATTTCATCTTTGAAAAATAAATATGAAAATTTCATTCATGAACTATTTTTAAATGGAAGGATAGAAAGTAAAGAAATTTGATGTTCAATATTGAAGTTTTAGGCATGTCTTCTAGGAGTTAAGTTTGTAGTACAAGACTAGGTCCAAAGAGAAAGGTAGTTGTGTAGACCTCTTGATAAAAATATATTGGTGCATGATATTGCATCATTGTAAAATAATTTAACCCCTAAAGTTGTGTCTGTCTACAAGTCCAAAATTGCTTCAAAATACTTGTATCAAATCCCAATGGTTGTAATAAACAACCTACATCCTAGGTTTTCATTTTTATCCAAAAATGATGAAAATTGAGTTCAAAACAAGGCTTGAGAGTTAATATGGGGGTAGAGATTCCATAATTGCCCACAAACTAAAACTCCTCATAATTTTCATCTTATTAATCAAAATAGAATTATTTAAAGCTTTTCAAGTATATATAAATATAGAAAATCAAATTCAAGTTTAGTCACATGATAATTTTAGAATATATGCTAATCATCTATACCCAGAAGAACTAAAGAGTCCACTTTGGATTTCTCTAGAACTCAGAAATTTCTATTGACTTTAAAATTTGAAAATTTTGCATGATAATTTTAGAAATAGATGCTAATCCTCCTACTCTACATTTGAAGCTTTGTATCACAATCATTCCGTTAAATATTGCAAAAGTGAGAAGTTCTTTTATTTCAATGTCAAAGCATGTAGCTAAAAATGTTTTTAAAATATATAAATTAATATGATTTGATTTTCATGAAAATGATAGATTAACACCTACTAGAAAAAACCATTCACACCATTCAATTCCTAATAATTAGGTGAAAATTATGAAGAGTTTTATTTTGCAGGTAATGAAGGTAGAAAAAACATAAAAAGTTATTTTTTCAACTCAATTTTGAAAATTTGTAAATTAAAACAAAAACAAAGGATTATTATTGTTTACTAGAACATTTTCACCTTAAGTTTGGGATTATAGATTCTCAATTTCTTGTAAAAGTTATAAGCAGTTTTGTTTTTTCTTTCAACCAATATCACCTTCTACTTTATAATTTTCTTAAAGATTAATATGAAAGTTTTTTTGATAATTTTATTTTTATACATCATCAGTCCATTTTTAACATAGTGGCCATATTGCACAAGTTTTGGACATATGTATTTTTTCTAATAATGTTGAAAGATAGCACTGCACCTTTAAGAAGGTCTAGAAAAAACTACTTTTTGAGGTTTATACACATCAAATTTGCAATTGGTGGGGATTTTCATTCTGAAACTTGGAAGGAAGTATAAAAAAAGTTATCTAAAGAATCTTGTGGTTGGACATGCCTCTAGTTGTGCATAGTGAATTCACAAATTATTCACAATTTTTTTAGATTTCTTCATCATGAAGGAACATCAACGTTCTATTTTGGAATCGTCTTTGGAACCAACGCAAGCTTCTTCCATATAGGATAAGACACCTACATGAGGATCTTAAGTGTGTAAGGTGTCGTGCCCAAAGGATAGAGGGCTAGCTTAGCATGATGCATGTAGAATAGGGCACCTTACGTATATAAGTCCCTCATTTAGGTGTCTTACATGGCATAGGGGCCTACCTATAAAGGTATTATGGTGAGGTTCTATACCTGTCAAATCAAGGGAGCTTTGACAAATAATATGCCTTGTAACAAAATCCAAGTGCCTACACTATAGGCCTTGATGATGTTAGGTGCAATTGATTCTAAGACAGTTACAATTTTAGAGTTCTGGCAGAACAAAGAGTATCTATTGATGCATTTGGACAAAGTGGCATTGGATACTCAAATTGAAAATAAATAAAGTTGCCTTAGAGAATCCATCAGAGGCTAAGGAAAAAATAAAAATATGGGAAAAATCTGAAGTTATGGCTTATCCTAAAATAGAGAAAAAATTCAATCTATAAAATATATAGATAGAAATAGGTGATAGCATAAATAGAAATAAAATAAATTAGTATCATCACATTGCTACATGAATTCATGATACCCCCTTTAATGGGACAAAATCTTTAGAGTTGTCAATGCAAATGCTAATTTTAGTATGCAAAATGCACCATGATGAAGCACTACTTTCATAAATGCTTAAACTTGAAGATCACCTTTTCACTTCATAATTTTTATGACGTTGCCTATGCAATCTTGGTGCTTCAAGAAAATTCAAACACCCTAAATTGAATTAGGAATTTTCCAAGGGAATTTTTGCCAAAACAATGGAATCTTGTGCATTATGACAAAATGTTTGTGTACTCTAGAATGCAAATTGATCCATTACTTAAAAAAAATTAATGTCATCACAAAATTTTATTTTTGTAGAAATTGGTATAATATGTGTCTTATATGACTTTGGTAAGCTTGTGTCACATATGTTCTTAAAACAAATCAATGTACCAAGTCACCCCATAAGGAAACAAGAGAGTGAAGTTTTGGCAATGAACCATATTTGTCAACAAATAAACAAGAAGATACTCTACCAGGGTTGCTATTTTGTAAGCTTGTGAGCCTGTAAGCATACAACTTTTTAGAGATTCCATTTGAAATTTTTGGCTAAACTTTCTTATTTTTAATAAATTTTATTAATACCTATTACCATGGACCTATTACCGTGGTCCCTTGAACAACCTTGATGTGCCATTCATTGGACTTCACTAAATTTTAAGAAGAAAAAAATTAATGATTAATTAGGATTCTTTTGAAATCAAATATGGTTGTTCCATTGAAAATTATTTCTTTATGATCACTCCCCTCTTGTTGCTTGGTAACCCTCAGTGCCGAGGGGAGACCCCCCATCGTGGAAAGCAAAAAAAAGCAAAAAATAAAAATAAAAATATTTTTTATTTATTTATTATTTAAATATTCCGTGGTGGGTGGCTCCCCTCGGTGCCGAGAGGTACCAAGTAGCAAGAGGGGAGTGATCAATCAAAAAACAATTTGATCAACACAAAAGAGTTTGATCCCCGGGAGGTCCCACAAGAAGACAATGATCAACTAATCAATATTTAGGTGTAATGAAGTTCATTCCTGACACAAATAATCCCTATCAACCAAATATTTTCTGAAAATCTTAACAGTTTTAACAATATTTTTCTAAAATGTTAACAAGTCTAATTATCAACACATTAAGACATAAGTGAAGGTACTTCCCCCATCAGCCTTGAGAAGATCCATACTACTATAAGATAGTGATCAACAAAATGAAACTTGGTGCGGCTAAGTTCTTTCGACACATGTAATGAAATTTTATCAACAATTTTTTTCCTAAAATCTAAACAAATTCAATAATAGCACATCAAGAAAAAATTATTGGTGTATTTCCATAGACCTCGGGAGGGTCCATGTTCTTATAGGACAATGATCAACCAATATTCTAAACAAACTTATTTCCATCTCCATTCATCTTTCACATCAATTGGATTCTTCATCTTCATAATGTTTGCTTCTAAATTAGATTTAAAATTAGATTTTTCATCTACATTCTATATACCCATCGTAATAGGTCTATAGTATTAGGCCCATGGTAGTAGGCACTAAAATTTCCAAAAAATAATAAATTTTGATCCAAAGTTTAAGATGGAATCTATTTTTTGAAATATTAATAAGTTTCTAATGCTTTTTCAAATTTCTGAGCTCAACACTCACATAATCCTTGTTCAACACTCATAGGCTCATGCTCACAAGCTCACAAAATAGCACCGCTAGATACTCTACAAATGACTTTTTCCCTAGAGCATTGAATACATTTGCATGGAAAATCTTCACTAACTCAAATTTTCTTCTCGTGTAGCATTTGTCAATGCAAGGCCTCTTCACCTTTGCTCCGAAGCCCCTAATTAAATACAAAGTAAAAATCATTGGACTAGCAAGGGGTCACCCTTGGAATAAATGCTAGAGCTTATTACTTCTCATTGAGACCAAAATGTTGCATGTGCCAAAAAGTAAAAAATAAAAAATCATTGATTTTTTCAGATTAGTTTTTGGAAGCAGAGTGACAAGTAGTTCAAAGGTAGCTCGTGGAATTGGGAGAAAAACAATAGCATTTTGAAAACATTGAAAAAATCCTAGTGAAGAATTCTATAGAATTTCTATTTACTATGACTACAAAAATTGAATCTCTATTAGAAACAAACAAGTTCAAGCAATATTACAGATGAATGAATATATAATTGAGTTTTTTTAGAGATGAATGTAAGTGAAGAATAAGTTAATTTGTAGATGATGTCATGATAACATCAGCAACTATTCTAGGATTTTATGGGGAATTCAAATAGACCCCAGACTCAATTTTTGCACCATGTTTTGCTACCTCCTTCGATGAATTAAATTTTGTTGATTTTCAGTGAAATTTTTTCCAGTTTCTTGTGAGTGTTTTTGTAAAATTATGTTTCGTACTTCTTGTGGGTTTGTAGAGGTTGTAAAAAAAGGATAAAACTAATTTCTTAAGAGAAAAAACTCAACATTTCAGATCGACAAGTGCAAGTGTAGTAGAGATATTGTAGAGTTTGTGGGTTTGTTGCAATCTACAGTTAATAGAATGAGAAAGTGACTTTCTTCCAACCTAGAATTGTCAAATGGAAGTTGTCTTAAGATCCTCACAACCTAAAAGAGGCGATTTGCTTCACACCTAGTTACTATTGGTAGTTTAGAATCTACAACATAGACAACAAGTCAAAGTGCTTAGAAGAAAGACAAGGCCATTGAGATGTGTGACAATACATTGAGAAATGCATTGAGTGAAGAAGAATTGTCTACTTTTACAAAGGTTCCAAAGCTTGTTTTAGGTTAGAAGAATATGCAAGAGAGATTTTGTTTTGATCAAATCTACAAAGATTGGAGAAGAAGTGATTGGGAGCGTGTGGTGCTTAGTGACGAAACTTTGATGGGAGGACATGGTATTGGATATAATGTGACAAGGAAAACATTCCTATATGTGCAGTGAAACACTTTGTTAAACATAGTGGAGGCTCTAGAATGCTCTAGAATTGTTTTAGGCATAGATAAGATTGGGGCCATTACACAATATACAAGGATGTTTGATTGCTATCTAGAGGCTATCTTGCAATTTTAGAAGAAGATTTGTACACCATGTTGGATGCATTTGGCTTCAATTTTGAACAAGTCGTTTTCCAACAAGATAATGCTAGTGTGCATACAATAAAGGTTGTTCAAGAATGATTTGAGAAGCAACCATTTTGCATTTCAAAATGGCTTGCTCAATCCCCTAACCTAAATCTCATTAAACATGTATGGGCTTCACTCAAATGGTGATTACACTCTTCTTCTCCTCCTCTTTTTGTCATGATATCCTTGAATTATGAGAGTGAGTGCAAGAGATTTTCTTTTCCATCAATCTAAAAGAGTGTAAGAGATTGTATACCAACATGCCTAACCAAATTAAAATTGTTTTGGCTGCAAAAAGATAGTGGACACATTTTAAAGTAGCATGTGAGGTGTAGTGCAAAAATTGATTACATATATTGTGTACTTTGGACATTTATGTTTACTTCCGGTTGTAATTGAAATCAACATTTAATCATTATGGTATTGTGTATCACTTCATACTCTACAATTTATTGTTTTCTTTTGATCACTCATTTTTTGTGCATTGTCATTTGAATCTGGTTGCTACTCTCAAAGATTCATTTTTTTCCGTCACAATAGAGTAAAAAATAGAGAAAATAACCAGACTTGATACTTGAAAAAAAGATGGTAAAACTCAAAAAAATATCCCAAACAATGGTTCCCATGTGAAAAGTACCGCCAGTACCCTCTCAACAGACTGGGTTCATGATAGGACTGTTCAGAGTTGATGATAACTCACGTTCCCACTCACAAGGACGTAAGTTACTAGTAACTTACTAGTAACTTACTCCATCATCAACTGGAAAAGTCCAGCCACACCATTGATGCGTTCCATGAGGAAACTACACGTAGAATTCGGAGTTGGCCGAATAAGCATTTGAGAGTGGCTCTTGTAATTAACTTATATTAGTTAAAGTTTTGTTGGGAATCAATAGGTCAAATTAGATTATTGTAGCATTCATTTTTTGGACATCGTAACACAAATTATGAATTTTCGAAGGGTTGGAAATAGTTGTATTCAAAATTGATCCAAAGTGGAGTTAGGTGGAGTTACCTTCTTATTAACTCCTAAAGTTCAATGATTATGTTTTCACCAAAAATGCTCCAAATCTGTCATTTTTAGTACAAGTACCAAATTTTTGAAAAAACTTTTTTTGACACATGAAATCGCATGGGATCTTGTAATATGCTAACTTGAGAACATTTGGTAAAAAAATTCAGAAATCTCTACTACATGGATTATTTTTTCTAGACAAGTTGGTCATTTGCTTGAAAAATTTCAGATCATTTGGAATTGTGCAATGTATAGGAAAAAAATAGTAAGTAGACAGTAGTAGAGAAGGATTCAAAATACTAATTAAAATTGTTAAGAATTTAACTATGGAATTGAAAAATGCCAATCTCAATGGTTAGAATGTTGTAATAAACAATCTACATTCTTTGATTTTATTTTTATCCAAAAATATTGAAAATTGAGTAAGATAAAGGAATTTAAAGTTTATTTTAGAATGAGAATCCATAATTGCCAGCAAATGAAAACTCCTCGTAACTTTCATCTCATTGATCAAAATGGAATGATTCAAAGTTTTCCACGTATACATAGAGAGAGAGAAAGTTATATATATTACTCTAGAAAAGCAATTTCAAATTTTTGTTTATGAAAAAATTGATTTTTTCTAATCTGCTTGGACTGCCTATTTACAAAAAATAGTAAAATATTAGGCTATAACTTTTGACTCATATTTCCAAATGTCATGAAATTTACTGTATATGAAAGATATTCCTCATCCCCACCTTCTATTAAATTTGGGACAAAAACATAGAAATCTCTAGTCACATGTATCTGCCCAAAATTGTTATGTAGCCAAAAAATGCATGATGGTCCTTTAGGGGTTAAAGAGTTCAAAGTGCACTTGCATCAATATTCAATTGAGGTTGGACACTCTAATTTTTGTTATTGATTGGTGTACAATTGTGAGCAGGCTACACCTCACTTGCAAATCAACTCACTAGTATCCATTTTCAATTGCTTAACTATCAACACCCAAATATGAGCATGAATGGGGAAGTTATATATGGTAAATTGATCAATGAATGAAGCCATTGGAAGAAGTACTTGACTATGTACTCTTAAATGAATTCCCCACTTTTGGTGCCCATTATCTTCTTTTTTAACTCATGTGTGCTTGATTTAAAGATGACTATACATAACATTGTTAACCAACACGGGGGGGGGGGGGGGGGGGGGGCTTTTATTCCCCCTCTAAAGTAAGAGGTCAACCCCCAACATTGGGATTTTTCAATCCACTAAGAAATCACTGCTTTTGATTTTCACCAACTCGCTTTGTCTACACTACTGACTTTGTGTAAAATCTTGGCTTCTATATATGAGCTAGCCATTAGTTTATGAACCTAGCTAGTCAATTTATTAACCGGCTAGCTAATGACACTCAACAAATTATCCCCTAAATGCGTGCATTGCATTTTCTGGGTAACATAGCGATTTGGGGTAGTTCACTAAGAATGGAATTTTTATTTTTTTATTTGAAATTATCACAAAACATGTGCCTGGGGAGTAGCTTTAAGGCACAACAATTTTCATAACTTTTGACTATATGGTTAGAAAGTTATTGCATGATATGTCATTTTCATTGCTCACCAAGTAGCCTGCGTAGCAAAAAAAAATGAAAAAATCTCTCTTTTCAAAAAGAAAAATTTGAAATTGATTCTCTAGATTTTTATATACTTGGAAAGCTTCGAATCATTCCATTTTGATTAATGAGATGAAAGTTATGAAGAGTTTTAATTTGCAAGTAGTTATGGAATCTCTACTCTAAAATAAACTTGGAAGTCCTATATTTAACTCAATTTTCAATACTTCGTGAAAAAAATTAAAATCATAGGATGTAGATTGTTTATTGGGATCGGAAATTTTCAACCATTGGGATGGGCATTTTTCAATTCCATAACTAAATTTTTAACAAATTAGTATTTTGAATCATTCTCTATTTCTTTCTACTTACTAGTTTTTTCTTATATGTTGTACAATTCCAAATGATTTGAACTTTTTCAAGCATGTAACCAAATTTCCTGAAAGAGTGAATCCAAAGGAGCACCACCATTTTGGACATTTTTTCATATAAATATGACCTTGTAAAGTACAATTGCCTGATTTTTTACATAGCCTAGTGAAGGATTTTTGTCAATTTAAATGCTAATATCTTGCAATGTACATGATGAAAAAAATTTCAAATATTTTCCACATCTTCTCAAAATAGCTTACTACAAGATCCTATAGTTACATATGTCCGCCCATTTTTTTTTCTATAATTTGATATGTGTACTAGAAATGGCAATTTTGGAGCGTTTTTGCTGAAAGTATAGTCAAATACATTTAGGAATTAAACTACTTTCACCCTAGGGATCTTGGGAAGGATTATCCCAATCTCCCTAGGACCCAAGGAAGAAGTTCAAGGGTTGGTTAGCCCCTAAAATCCAACCAGTCCCCTTAGGAGATTTTTGAAAGTTTGGACAATTACCTATGATCTCAATTTTCAAAGAAAAACAAAACTTGAAACTTTTTTCAAGATAGAAAACTGATTAGCCTTTGGGGAATGTAATTTTCAATTCAATTGATATCTAGTAGCAATAGTCATGCCACAATAAGTCCCTAATAGGTGACGGTGAACAACAAAAACATCCACAAAAACTTGAAATAATTCAAAAATTCAAAAATATTCTTATAGATTCTATTTTTGTCTATGTAGAAAGATTTGATTAATTTCATTTGGAGAAAGTGATGTGAAAAATATGAAGCTTCTTGTTCTGCTGAAAACTATAGCAAATTCTTAAAAAAAAACTTGTTTTCTTCACTTTTAACAATGATATCTTGTGATTTGTATGGTCAAAGTTTTATAAATTTTTTTCACTCATTCTTGTACTAGTCTAGTGCAAGATCCAACAAATGGATTTTCTTAAAAAATGTTTAAACTTTTTGTTGATTGCATTGAAAATGAAAATGAAAGTTTTCAGTGGGTTTTGTCCATAAAAATGGCCTTAGGACTTTAGGGGTTAATTATATTAGACTATTATCAATATCAAGTACATTTGGTCTACCATGATGAACTTTGGAAATGAATATCTCCCCATTTTCAATTGAAGTTCAATTTTCATATTAACTGGAATTTTCTTCTAATTGTTAAATGTGCACATTATTCCTTTTTTCCATCCAAACTTTGATCAATTTTTCCCCAATTGCAATAAGTGTGATTATGGGTCTCTACACCTTATTAACCACTAAATGCGTGAGGGACCAAATTTTGGTGTTGACAATACTTTGAAGTTAAATATAACCTTACCAAGTTACTATTTTTAGTAGCTTATATTTTTGAAAAAATTCTTTTTGAACTCTCTTTCAAGCATCAAAAACACAATTTTGAAAAATTAATGAATGAGGATGATTTTTCTTTCTAAGATTTTCTGCAAGGGTGTTCATTGCAAATCTTGATTTGCTAATGTTAAGGGCTCTTGAAAATGAGCCTCACATACACTAGAACTTTGAGAAACAAATCTCATATAATAATTCATTTAAAAAAATTGTAGAGTAGATTTTGAGAAGTTGGAAATTGATTGGGGTTATGTATGTTATGCCCTTGAACCTCATATTTTTTTGGTGACCAATTTCTAGTTTTGACATGTGAAAAGAGGATTGAAAGACTTTTATTAGTTTAATTTCATAGTTTTAACATCCTCATGATTTAACATTATAATCTTTCAATCCATAACTGATATTGTTATGTTTTTTTCCCCACATGATCTCTAACATATGTAGTTTGAACTTGAACCATTAGATTAAAAAAAATTGATAAAATTTCATCAATATGTTGGCATTTTGTTCAGTTTCAAACAAATTCCCACTTCCGAGACTCAGCTCAAAAAAGAGCCTTGGGCATTTAGGGGATTATCCAAGATTTATTGTCAACCGGCTTCATGGGGGGGGGGGGGGCTTACAATCGAGCTTATAGTTGTATGAGTGACAAGCCTCTTGCTGAGGCAGTTTTGCCCCCATGTTTTACCCATAGGGAAATTGCAAGAACATTTTATTTGTTGCACAATTTTTTTCTTCAAATTTTGAGTTTTCATTTGCAATTAAAGGCCTCAAATTAGCTAGGGGAGGTGATATTAATAAAAAAGTTTTTTTTTTTTTACTTTCACCCTTGGCTGGACCTCCGCAAGAGGCTCGTCATCTATTATATTAAGTAGAGAGTGTATGATTCATGTCATATCCCATTGTCACACATGTGGTCACGTTTTCATCCCAAATGTTTCATCATGTCACCCCAAATGTTTTTCATCCAATTATGTACTAAGACTTGAACTTGCCTATCCACTCCATATTCTCCTCACTTCAATGTTGCATTGCAACAAGTTTGTGCAAGTACAACTATAAGCTCGACCGTGACTTACCCTCTGAATTCAATGGCAGCTAGGTTGGAAAATTGGCAGGAATTGGTTTCTCATCTCCACCCTCAGGATTCAGTTCTCTTCCAGCTTTTCCCAGAAAATCAAAGGAGTTCATCTTTCACTCAGTCTCTTGCAGTTTAACCCTTAACCCCTCACCGCCGAAGGCCCAAACGGCTCCAAAAACAACATTCCTTTTGAAGTGTTACAAATAGAAATTTTAATAAGTTATAGAGATCTCAACCGTACGATCTTGTAGTGCACTTGTTGTAGATGGCTTGCAACAAATTTGGTGTCATTTGACTGCATAGATTGAAAGATTATAATGTTTTAGTGTTGAAAAAGGGTGCTGAAATTTTCCCCAAAACACATTTGGAGGCGAAATTCGGTTTCTACATCTACTCAAATGAAGAAACTTTAAACTAATAAGTGATTCAAAATCAGCATACAAACACATTGATGAAAAAAATATCATTTAATTGACACATTGTGTTTGCAAAATGGCTTTGAAATGTCAAAAAACAACAAGAAAAGTTGCAAAAAACACATCAAAAACTGAACCTCCTCCTACTAAAATGCTTCTTAGTCACTCATAACTTCTTAGATGGATATGAAATTTTGTACACACAAACTAGACAAGTTTGCGCAACTTTTTTAAAAAATTATTGGAAACAAACATTGTATGAAGAAGAAACAAGCCGCCAAAGTTCACTCTAATTCAAAAATGTCAAGATTTTGAACTTCAAATTGCTTCCAAACATTCAAAACAACTTGGATTGGCATGAAAATTCTATCGCAATAACTAGACTTCCAGGGGAATACAACCCAACAAATTTTATTGAAAATGAACATTGGATGAAGGAAATACAAGCCCTCGAAGTTGCAGCCATCAAATGCAGTTTGGTGAACTTGAATTGAATTTGAATTTGTGAACTTAGATTGGCTTCCAAAAATTCAGTACATCTTGGATTGATCTGAAAAATTTACCACACAAACTAGAAGAGAGAGCGCAACTTTTACAACAAGTTTTTATTGGATCGGACATCTCATGCAAAAGTTATAGGACTTTGAATTTGACCTGAGGACACTTTTCGTCCCTTGCGGTGGTGAGGGGTTAAAGGACAGACTGGTGACCATGAAAATCATGACTTTTGGAACCGTGTGATGTCATCTACTTTAACCCCAAAAGGACCAAGGCCTTTACTCTGCAAAAAAACACTCAAAACTGCCATTTTTAGAACAAAGAGTAAAAAAATTTGAAATTTTTATTTTTTTTCACATCTAACCGTAGGATCTTACACCTAACTAGTATGAAAATGTGTGGAAAATATTTCAGAAATTTTGACAGCATAAATTGCAAGATATCTGCGATTAAAGTGAAGAAAACAAGTTTTTCCACACATTGCGGGACTAGGTTATTTGACTTTAACCCTTCTTAACTTTAACTTTTTGCACTACAAAGTTTTGAGCTTTAAATCTTTATGGTGGAGAATTGAGTTGAGAGTCCATGAAAAAAAGAAAATACACAAAAAATTACTTTTGATTCTTTAAAAAATTGTTAAGTAGAAGTAGGTACAAGATAGAAGGAAAATCCAAATTATTAATATCTCTAAGATGGAATTAAAATTCACTAATCCCTATGGTGAGATTGTTCTAGAAGGCAAATGAAACAATAATGAACTTTTTTTTTTTTAAAAATTGTAAAAATTACATTCAGAAATGAATCTTACAAGTTATTTTTTCAAGAAGATGCTCTAAGTGCCCGAAAAACAAGATTGTCTATAACTTTCTCATAACAAATCCAAATGGAATGAATCAAAGCTTTCCATGTAGACAAAAATAAAATCTATAAGGGGAAAAAATAAGAAATAATAAAATTAAAACTTTTGAAACTTTTTTTTGCTGCCCCCTCTCCCTTGTTTTGAGCTTATATGGGCATAACTTTTGTTCCCGGGCACCAAATGAAAAAAAAATTATATTCTCATGAAACTAATCAATTTTTTTATCTTCATAAAAAATTTCAAAAAATCAGGAAAAAAATTGTGACCGTTGGTACGTGCCCGAAATCTCATTTGTCCCCCGAAGGAACAATGGTCCTTAGGGGTTAAAAAAACCAAAAATATCCATTGGAGGTCAAACTATTGTAGAAGATCTTCCCTTTCCACCCCGAATTCTGAGGATGAATAGTTGCATTCTTGTCCTACACAAGAGAATTCCTTGTCATCCATCGGACACAAAACATTCATGTCGACTTTTAAGGGTTAATTTTATTAGTCCCAACTTGTCACTGGTTTTTAGCTAAACAATAAATTAAAAAAAATAAACTTCTTAAAGGATTCTTTTGTAGTCAAAATGATTCGCACCCCATTTCCAACCACTCAAGCAGTTACACCTGTCTAGAGGGTGAGTTTCTTGGGGGGTGGGTGTTCCAGTGTGTAGAAATAGAGTGAAAAAAGTTTCCATAATTTCCCAGATTTTTCTTTCGCAAAACATAATTTCTATGAATTTTTGAGCGGAAGATTCCATTCCTCCCACTCTGGTCATGTAGACCTTCCTGTTTCCCACTCAAGGGCTGGTTGCAAAATCTACCTAAGGGTTGAGAGTGTTGTAAAACAATCACCATGTGCCACAACTGCACAGAATTGTGTTGTAGTTAATCTGTCATCTCCTCCAAGGCAGAAAGAGAGCAGTCTAAGGCATACGACCCATTTGCAACCACTTACGCAATCACGCATATATGGAGCTTGGGATTCTCAAGTGGGGAAATTTTCCTGTGTACAGAAATAGAATTGGGAAGGATTTCATATTTTTTCATTTCTCAAAATGTAATTATTATGAATTTTTTAGCTTCAGATTCTGTTCGACCCATATTGGTCATATAGATTTTTGTATTTACAACCAAGGGCTGGTTGCAATATTGACAGTCCTATAGCCAATTATAATGTGCCACAACTACATTTGGAACTGTGTCACAATTAATCACCACTCCTGACTACCTGATCAGGAAGAACTATAGTCTACAGGGCGGAAATGGGGCGGTGATCAGGAATGGGTTGCCACTGAAGTACAGAAGACCCAGATTTGCATTTTTTTTTTTTTTCCTCCTTTGCATTCCTTGAAATTATGATAAAAAGGTTCTGGTCCATTTTCTGGAATAAACTCCGTTTTCAAAAAAGAAAAAAATTATTGAAAAGCAACAACTACGTTCTTCTACTGTACTGATTTGTCAAAAAGTTCATTCCAAAAAATTCCTTTTTGGGGGGGTTGTCCATCTGTTACCCAGCCACACAACCATGTCAGCAGTCCAGTCCTGCAGCAGTCAGGGCAGGGCCGGCAAGAACAATAAAGGGATCATCCTCAACTCCCCTGCCTAGTAAGTTACTAGTAAAAGTAAGTTGAGGCAGTGTTCGGGGGAAAAACGGGAGACTCGTTCGAAGGTAGTTGGTGGAATTGGGAAAAAATCCGGTTGCAATTTGAAATCAACCAATGCCAAAAAAATCTATAAATTTTTTGTTTAGAGTAAAAAATAGAGAAATATCCTCGTTCAGGGTACTTGGAAAACCAGTTCAATATGTTTGGAATTAAATTCAAGGAAAAATACCCAACATAAGGGTTAGATTTGGCAAAAGGTAAGTTATTTTTGTAAAAAAAGTGCCACATATCATCTAGCAAATGGTGTGAGGTGAAGTGGACCCTTAAAAAACATGACATGGAAATTCAATTTTGGCATCTAAGTGCCATTATATCAATCCTTCATGTACCAGTATGATAGAATCACCCATGACCAACCTTGCCCCATGGCCAACTTATAGGTATTGGGAATGTCAATAGAGATCTAACTCATTTTTAACTATTAGTTTCTTGGTTTTAAAAGTCATGTAGCCATCATAGTCATGACACATGTGCTTGGTTTTGAGAATCAAACTGGTCTTTGGATGAGCACCTATAGAAGACCCCACATGCTGGAGATAGGTGTAGGCCAACTTTTGGCTTCCAAAATTCATAAAAATTTAAATTTAAGGAAAAAAATAATGAAAATTTTGACAACGCCTATGACTTCTTTTGTTCTACATGGCAGAAAATTTGCATTGCTTACATTGCTCCTGATCGTGCACAGAATGCTTAAGTAGTTGGTAATGGTTGATTCTACAATAGTTGGTACAACTTAATAAAAGTATCCCCAACACGGAACAACACAGCACTCACACAGCCTCCGGCACAAACAAATCTTCCGTCCTGTTCTCCCCCTGTCATCTCCCAAGCTCCCCAACTGCAACTGCCCTCACTTTCGTAGCCCTGCTTCCCTTTTCACTAATGGAGGCAGGCTATGGCACGCATCCCCAGATGCGAGCTTCCTGCAACGTCGCAGGCGGGGGCACAAAACCCAACAGTTGATCGAGCTTCAGCTGCTGCAGTTTCAGAACTTTAACTGAAACTTAACTTATTAGGTTCCGTCTCTTCCACAGACAGGAACAGAAAACACTCGAGATCTGACCTTTCTTGAGAGTGAGAGTGAGAGTGAGAGAGAGTGAGAGTGAGAGAGTGATGAGAGAGATATGGATGATACCTCATGAGCTTACTGTGCACAGGAAAAAAGTGGTACCTTATTAGCATATTGTGGTTATTAGCATCTTGGTGCGGTTCTGTGGATGTTACTGTTGCAGAGGAGAAGAATGCTGAGTTGGATGGGACCCATTCGGAGTAGGTGTCATTTGCCAGATGGTGCGCGGCGGGCTTCCCGAAACCGATTTTTTCCACATTTCTCTTTTTCTTGTAATTTTTTCTGCGTTTTCCACTTTCCAGGCGGTGCAAAGATTGCAAGGACTGATGAAGGAGCCGGCCTCTCACTCATCAGCCAGACTGGCACCTGCCAAAGGCCCTGACCCACCCTGTTAAGAGTATAACCTTTCGATTTTGCAAAGAGTTTGAACATTCCTGACTGACCTTCAGCAGTTGCTCTTCCCTCTTGGGAAGCATGCAGCATTGGCGTTTCAAATAAGAAGCTGGGGAGATCGAGGGTGAGATCTATCGATCCATAGAATGGGGTCGATACAACTGGTCAAGGAATTTGCAGAAGACGAAGTCAAATGGTCACCTGCGGCCGCTACTTCGGGGAATGTCCAAGGCCGGCTGTCATGCATGGTGGCAGTAGTAAGCTTCGGAGCAGTAGGAGTAGTAGCACTGGATCTTTTGGAAGATTCAGTTAATTTTGGTACTGGACTAGTGTCGTTAAGTTTAGGGCTGTGTTTGTGAGAGTTGAAGCAAGGATGGGAATCGGCGAAGGTTTGGAGGGCCCTTGGGCTATGGTTTGCAACCGCAGCAGCTTGGGGTTGGTGGTGACAGAAATGGAGTTTGGAGGGGAATTGGATTGAGCTTGGGTTGGGGAAGAATAGGCAGCGGGAGTTATGGCTCCATCTACAAGCACTAGTCCCAAGCCTTTAGTTGAGAGCAACAAGGATTTGGACCCTCAGAGTTCCTCTTACTCTCTTGAGAAATTCTCACTCTATGAAACGCGCTCGGTATGCAACCACGTACTTTGATGTTTTCTTTAAAGCTTTGGAATCGCAGTAGTTGGAATGTGTTTCATTTCATTAAAATTGTGGGGATTTTAATTTGCAAGTAGTTTGTGGCAGTTTGAGATCCATGATTGTGGATTTCTGGCAAATTATTACGTTGAATGTTTTATTCTCTCACTATACCGTTGTTATGTGATTTGGTAATCCGTGTTTTGTAAGAACTTCTGTTGTGTCTTGGCTTGGTAATCATCGTCTGTTGTGCTATTTTCTTCGTGTTTTGGGGGAAAGATCGAGTAAGGGCTTTTGTTTTGTTGCTGGCATTGGAAGGCAATTCAGACGTGATCTTTACGATTATTATGGGTTGGTGAATTACGTAGGTGAGGATTAGTTTAGGACTGAAGTTTGCATTTATGTGGCAGAATTTCTATTTAGTGGGACGGGACAAACAGAAGCAGCACTGGCAGGTGTTGAAGATCGACCGTTCGGAGGCGTCAGAGCTGAGCATGCTGGAAGACCCCACCATCTACACAGAGGCGGAGATTCTGTTATTATTGGCTCGCGTGAGTGAAGGGAATAAGTCCACTGGTGGTCTAGTTTTTGTCACCAAGGCTTATGGCATTGTGGGTACGTGCTCGGCCCATCTTGTAAATGCCTCATAGGAGCATCTTAAGCCCAAGAGAATCATGTTTCAAATCTCAATTTAGAAGTTTGGAAATTGGGGTAATCTCATACAAAACATGGCAATTTTTTGACATTGAATCGTGAGACCCTTGCAAGTCTGAAATTGAGTTGTGTATGGAAACGACGTCCTCATTAGGTTTCATCCAATTCATGGAGTCTTACTACAGACTTCGTGCTCGGTCCACCTTATAAATGCCTTGCAGGATCAACTTTAAATTCCAAGAGAATCATGTCTGAAATTGCAAACACAAAGTGCGAAAATTTAGGTAATCTCATATGAAAACTTGCAGTTTTTGTACATTGAATAGTGAGACCCCTGCAAAGTCCGAAATTGAGTTATGTATTGCCACGTTATTCCTGAATTAGGTTTCATCAAATTCATGGAGTCGTACTACTTGATTCTTGTGACCAAGCGCCGTCAGATTGGAACCATCTGTGGTCACGCAATCTATTGCATTAGCGAAAGCCAGCTCATCACCGTCCCGCACTCGACCGTGCAAACCGAAGCTTCTCATTCGAAGGTGGAACTCAGGTTCTCTTTTTCTCCACCTGTTTTCAGTCATGAGCTTTACAACCAGGATTAATTCCTATAAAGGACAAATTGGACCTCATGTGTTGTTTTTTGGGCAGTTTTGAGTAAAGACATATACGAAGAGTTTCTTTTCTCCAAATAGATTTTCTTTTTCCACCAACATATCCTATGTTCTTCATTCATTCTGGGGGTATAATTAGATCTGGATTCATCAATGAAATTGGTCTCTTTTAAACCATGAATCCTTCATTCTTTAGGGGTTGTTAATTCCTAGTAATCTTGCACAGGAAGTGAACCAGACATCCTTATATGATTGCAAAAGTGTAGGCGACACTCACTAGTTTTCTCCCTCTGTAAACAGTCTTGAGTTTCGCAACCAGGGTTTAGCCCTAACGAACCAATTGAATCTCATGTGCTCTTTAGCAGTTTTGAGTCAATCATATCAAGAATTTCTGTTCTCCAAATTGATTCCAATAGAGTTTTTTTCCACCAACGTATGGAATGTTCTTCAATTCACTTCCTCTGGTGGTATAAGATCTGGTTCCATTTGAGTTACATCTTTCACAACATCATCAATAAAATTGGTCTCTTCCAATTTTCGAATCCTTCCTTCTTTCTTTAGGGTTTCATTCGTCGTAATGTTGCACAGGAAGTGAACCAGTGCTCTTTCTATTCATGATTGTAAACTTAATAAAGCCTTTGCCCTGACACTCAGATACAAAAAGCTGCTGGGAGGGGTGGACCTGACGAAAGATTTTTACTTCAGCTACACCTACCCCATAATGAGGAACATCCAGGCCAACGTGAAGTCGATGGAGGAGGACCGTATGCCTTATGACAACATGTCCGTGTGGAATGCTTTCCTGACACGCGGCATTCGACAGTCGCTGAAGAACACTCGCTGGATCGTGGCTCTTGTCCATGGCTTCTTCGAGCAGGTTTGGTTTCCATGATTTACCATGATTTTAAACAACCCCCCTGAAGAATGAAGGATTCCTGGGTTTCAAAATGGACAATTCTTGGTTTCAATGTGGACAATTCGATTGAGTGTAATGTGAGAGACAGAACTCAAATATTGCCAAATTTTAGATCACCTGAATAATTGAAGAACATTACATGTGTTTGTTTGGTAAAAAATAACTAGGATTGGAGAAAAGAGATTCCTCTTGTGACTTATTCAAAACTACTGGAAAACACATGAGGTTCCTTTGGGGATAAGCACATTGTACAATTCTATTATGGACAAAAGAAGTTAAGTGTCATACCATTTTACCTTCTTTGAGTCATCAATACAGACTTTCTTAGGTCCATTTTCCCTTATATTGTAATAACGAACACAAGCAATGTTGTTTCATTGATTCTGGTGATATGAGAATTTATCCCCATGTTTATTATTCTTTATAAATCTCGATTAGTGAAATTGGTCATTTTGGAATTATAATTCCTCGGTCCTTAATGAGTGAGCATCTGAATTCGGTTCTTTTGTGCTCTGTTATGTGCAGGCAAGGCTATCAATATTTGGGCGCATTTTTGCCATCACTCTCATTGCTCGGCGGTCTAGGCATTTTGCTGGTACAAGGTGAGGTTCAACTAATAACTCCCTAAATTTGAAGGTTTTATGAATATTCGAAAGGAAATCAATTTGACAGCTGTCAGTTTGTCAATTCATTTGCGGAAATGTTTGATGTAATGAAATCTGAGCATGATAACAAAATCACCTTCTTAGGGAACTTCACCTAAAATCGTAGCTGAGCATGGTTTCTTTTCATGAAAATGCCTACGTCTTGGTAATGGTAAGGTATTATGAAAAGAGTCAAAATTAAGTTCACATTCTCTTAGCATGCATTTTTTGGTCGCGGTTTGAATAAACTATGTACTGTCAAAGTGCTGAAAATAGGCGTACCC
The DNA here is from genome assembly GCA_963920665.1 of Straminergon stramineum. Classification (NCBI taxonomy): domain Eukaryota; kingdom Viridiplantae; phylum Streptophyta; class Bryopsida; order Hypnales; family Calliergonaceae; genus Straminergon; species Straminergon stramineum. Next base: position 12,369,779 of record OY987271.1, on the reverse strand, counting down.
AAAATCGACCCTAGCTTCAGTCTCGTGAATTAAAAGGTGTACATCCCAAAATCGACCCTAGCCTCTTGTGAATTAGAGGTTGTACATTGTTGGCAAGAGTTTGTATGGGTTGGTTTTAAAAACAGGTTACCATTAGGTGCAGTTATCTTATTCTCATCCCTTATTCTCATCCATGCAGGTACTTGAAGCGGGGTGTGAACGACAAGGGTCGAGTGGCCAACGATGTGGAAACGGAGCAGGTGGTGTTCAATGAAAACACGGGCATCGACCCTTCCACCGGGCAAATCAGTTCCGTGGTGCAGCACCGAGGCTCCATCCCTCTCTTCTGGTCCCAGGAAATGTCAAGACTCAGTCCCAAGCCGGATATCATCTGTAAGTGGCAAAATCAAATTATCCATCCGCTTTCAAATCATCCATTATTTATGAAAGCAAGCTTTTCAGGAAGCTTCTTTGATCAATTTCTAAGAGTTACATCATTGGTTGAGAAAACGGATGCATGAATATTATGAAACTGCGTGTCGAAGGGTTGGAAAGACTGTGCACTGGGTTGACCGATGAGAGTGATCAATTTCTTTAATTTTCTCCGCTTGAACCCAAGTGCAGTCAAGCTCCAGCATCAGATTTACGAAGTTTTTACTACTGGTACGTAGATGTGGTGGAGTAGCTGAACCTTGAGTGATTAAAGTTCCTCGGGTTATCATTAGAAGGTTCAACAAAAGTTTTATTTCACCAGGATCAATGCAGAACGTTGCCCGTGTTGAATGGCCGCAAAATTAAGAAAAATCGGACGAACGGAAGTCTCCACATGAATGCTACTCAAAACTGCTCAAATTGATCCCAATTGCGTCAGTCTCTGACTTGTGTCCCTTTAGGTGTGAATCTGGAATAGGGTGTTAGTGCACATTTTCATGACTCTGTCTGTGATCGTTCCCACTAATTAAAACATATATGTGTGGTACATAGCTCTATGTTTTAAATAAAAATGTTATCATAATTGTTCAATATGCGGAAATGTCAGAGAGATGATCCTGTCGTTGCTCTTGTGAATTGATGGCAGTACAGAGATTTGATCCCGTGTATCATGCCACTAAGCTTCACTTCGACGACCTTTCAAGTAGATATGGCAACCCCATTATTATTCTAAGCCTCATCAAGGTAGAGTTAGTGGAGATTCATTCAATGTCCTTGTGTTGGTCCATTTCCGTTTCCATGCTTGCAATAAGGTATGCGCACCTATAATTGTCACTGATTGCTTGTTAAATTATTATTTTTGGATCTTATCGGCACCGGAAAGAGGATTCCAATGCACTTTAGCATGCATTATGTGGCCACTGTATGAATAAGTTATGAATTTTCGAAGTATAGTCTTGCGAGGTGTACCCAAAACCAACACTGGGCTCTTTCATACTCTCTCATGTTTTGATTGTGTACACCTTGTGTATTCAATATCTAGTTGTTTGTGACGCTTTTTTGTCCAGATGTAGGTCTCATTTGGGGCAGTGTTGATTATGTTGATCTTGAGTTTGCATAGGAGAGACATCCAATATGGAAATTGGACAAATTGGTCCTTTTGTGTCTAAATTCTGTTCCTAGTGTATCCTTTTCTATCATTACTGCACATTGGCAATGAAACTCTTTCAAAGCTTCCATAGATGGACATTTTGGATTACTCCTGCTGTTGGATTTCTGCAGACAGTGGAGAAACGACCTCGTGAAATGATGTTGCGCCGTGAATTTGCCGATGCAGTTGGGTACCTGAACCAAATGTACCCGGAAGAAAGGAGACTCAAATTCATACACTGGGATTTCCACAAATTTGCAAAGAGGTTAGTTCACCTCTTGAATTCGACCTTCTCTAAAAATGACATTCCTGCACACTTGTTTCACTATCATTGACTGCAATGAGCACCTTCGCCACATTCGAACTATGTGAGTCAGATTAGATTCACTCCTGAACGCTCTGAAGTCTATCTTATGGATGATTGATTGATTGAGTGCTTCCGGGAAATATTTTGTCCAAATATCTTCATATTCATGAAAAGAAACACTTGGATCTTTAATAATCCCTCTTTTATGACCAATTTGATGAAATTGATGAAATAATATATTTGTACAAAGATATAAGCGAAAATTATTGGATTCAGGAGTTTGGCATTGAAGGATTAATAAAGAGGTCAGGGTGTATTTTTAAAAGAAGACCCGAGTCCTGGGAAATACAAAATCAGCCGTATATTATTTATTCGAAGCGTAAAAGTCATGTTTTAGAACCAAAGCTACCATAGCACTTCCTTTTTTTGGTCGCTCACGATTTCATGCTCAAAAACTGTAGTAAGTTTCATTATTTCTGAATCATCCAATTAAAATTTATAGAGATTTTTTTATCAATGATTAGTAGTATCAGCAGAGCTTACCAAACTCTTTTTTTTTCGTTCTCCCAGTGGCAGCAAATCAGCCAACGTGCTGGCGGTGTTGCAAGGTGTGGCATCGGACGCCCTGGATCTCACTGGATTCTATTACAGCGGCAAAACTTTCGTTCACAAGAGGAAACCCCAAGTGCAGACGCTCATCCCCAATGCCCCACCGTAAGTTCTTCTGTCATTTGGACTGCATTAGGCCTCATGCATTACGAACCTTCTTTTCTCTTCTTTTTATTTATTCTTCACTAGCACATACTAGCAGTGTTCTTCACGGATTCTGGTAAATAGAAAATTGGACCCGGTCTATATACTATTATTTTCACAATACAATCAAGCCCATACTTCCGAATGTAGAATTCGTCCTCATGTTTGTTATAGCACTTTTTAATCCGTCACACGGGGTCTATCGACACATCATGTGCACAGTTCCTTTTCTCTAATTTCGGTGATATCAAATTTGATTCCATCCAAATTATAACTTCAACAATATGATGATCTATCAAACGGGTCAGTAATTTGAGAATCATATCGTACACATGCCAATGACTGGTTGGTCACATAAGACTTAGCACTAGCTTCTTAATCTGTGGGTCCAACTGAAATCTTCACTAATTTGAAAATGCTGAATACTAATGGAATTGGCTTTCAGGTATAAATAGTACCTACAAATCTTCACTACTAGTTGGAGTTCAAATAGATTTGTAATTGTTACTGTTATGAGAACACCATTGCCCTTCACCGGACAGTTCAATGTGCCTGTTGCGCTGCATGTCCGGTTTGGTTATTGCAAGCGGCTGTTCATTGGCATGAGTCCCGGCAACTCAATCTTTCCATTCTGTTTTCCAAATTTGTGAGCAGGATCACTCCCGGCTCCACCCGTCTGTCCCCTTTAAGCCACCGCACGCACTCCCTCGACCTCTCCAACACCCGTCACCTGGCCCTGGACCTCGGCAGTCGCCAGCTCTCTCTCGACCTCACCAAGCTCTTCTCCGCCGTGGGCACCACCAGCATGAACGGACGCCTCATCTTCCAAGAGACCGCGACTCCCAAGCCGCAGCCCCCCGTCGACAAGGCCCGGGAGCCTTGTTACCAGAACGGCGTGTTGCGCACGAATTGCATCGATTGTCTGGACAGGACGAACGTGGCGCAGTATGCGTATGGGTTGGAGGCGCTGGGCAGGCAGATGCAAGCCGTGGGGCTCATGGAAGGGAACAAGGTGGATGCGGATTGTGGGGTGGCGGAGAAGGTGATGGAAATGTATCAGAATATGGGAGATGCGCTGGCCATGCAGTATGGGGGGTCGGAGGCGCACAACTATGTAAGATCTATGCATAAAAATGCAACTCAATCTCAACTTGAATTATCCCGGAAACGCCGCCGCCTTGGTGTCGGTGATGATATTGTAGGTACTCACTCAAATATGATTCAATTTTTGGACTAATAGGTGCAGTCTTTGTTTCCATGATAGTACCAGAAAAAGTCATCCATCCAACACTTTGTGTCTTCAATGTCGTTTCAGGGTTAACCCTGAAATGACGATGGTGAGGACTAAAAGTGTCCAATGGATGACTTTCACTGTTACTAAAGAAACTGAGACTACACCTATTGGTCCAAAAATTGAATCATATTTGAGTGAGTACTACCTACCACTGAGGCAATGTCCATCCATAGTTAACCCTTTTAAAAGCGTATGAATCTTTTCTTGAATTTTTGTATATTTTTGCCTATTTCTTTATAAATAAAAATAAAATCATCTCAATTTCATCAAATTTGGCATATAGAAAGTGTGGAGTGAGTTGAATTAACTTTTTGAACGTTTGAATTTTTTGGGGAGTTTCTCACTTTCTTGTGTAGATCTTTGTACAAAGATATTAGAGATATCTGTCAAGGATTCAATGAGTTTCATTATTAGTGTTCTATACTAGTGATCGTGGGTTCTCTAAAACACTATAGAAATCCCAAAAATGAAGGTTGGAATTAGAAAAAATTATCTTTTGTGTGAGCCACAAACCTTAAACCACCTCATCTCATTCTCTCCTTGATAGTGTCTTGGGTTCTCTATAGTGTCACAAGGACCCTCCAGCAACAACTAAGAATGTTATTTTCATGTGGAGATTTGTATGGAGGTTCCACCAATTGCAAGCTCCAAGCACAATTTAGTCAAGAGTTTGGTGTAGAAGTTTTGCATCTGATACCTTCCTTGCATTGTGTTTGCATTACTTAACAGATTTCTCTGTTATTTACCATTAAGTGTAAGATATCTGCTGATTAGGGCAAACACAATGTGAGGAGAGTATGAGATTCAAAACTCTATGTCAAACTCTGCACTGAGCTTGCAACTGGTGGAAAAAATTCCAATGAAAACTCATTGAGTACTTAACGGATGTCTAAGTTACTTACCCTCATTAAATTGGTTGTAGAGGAAGATTTTTTGTGGACTAAAAATGAAAAGTTTTGCAGGTGTTTCCAGAGAGGCAGGGGAAGTGGAAAGCGACTACCCACTCCCAAGAGTTTATGAAGTCTATCAGACGTTACTACAGCAACACTATCACGGATGGTGAAAAGCAGGATGCTATGAACCTGTAACTTCCTTCACAACAAACTCTGCAACTACTTGAAAATTCATGTGTTTTGAGTAGTAGATCAAACATCATAATAATTTGGATCAAATTTTTGGACGACTGAAACTTCCAGACTCCTGTTACAAATTCTAAGTCATATATAGTGATACTTTGGATTGAATTTGGGTTTACATTTATGACGAAATCCAATCTATCACTACCATATGACTTTAGTTTGGATTTAACCCCAGAAGGATGGACTGGTCACTGTGGAAATCAGCCTTTTTGGTATCGTGTGAATCATTTCCTTAAAATAATCCAAGAGCACTTATTGGAGGTCAAATTACTGTGCAAGACCTCCCCTTTTCACTCAAAATTCTAAGGATGAGCATCTACACTTCTATCCTATATAGAAGGATTCTCTGTCATCCATCAAACACTAGTGTCCAGAGCGTCCTTCTAGGGTTAACTTGGATTTTGTTGTATAGAGTTATTAGTAATCTTATCAACTTCGTTTTCTTGGCTTTTCAGGTTTCTCGGCCATTTCCAACCTCAAGAAGGAAAACCAGCCCTGTGGGAGCTAGAATCGGACTACTATTTGCATGTTGGAGGCCGAGGGGAAGAATCTGTACCTGAAAGTGATAAGTAAGCACCACAATTCAATTCAATTAGCGCTAGACCGTATTGCACTAATTGAATGAATTTCGGATGAATGTAGTTTAACTAGTGTGAATATTGATATGGATAAAATTTGGATGACAATTACACTATAAATCACAGTATAATGATTCTATCATAAATACTGTAAACTTCCATATTAGTGTGCCTCACAAGTTGGAATACTTCTCAAATTAGTGCAAGTTAGTGTTATTACTGTGGGGCATACTAATTGAATTAACTTGAGTAGTATCAACTTATACTAGAGATGAAGTAGGATATCATTTTCAATGTTATGATTTCCATTTGAATTTTAATAATAAACACGAATCCATGGTCTTGCAGAAAGTTGGTCAAGAAGAAAAGCGGGAATGCCTTGTTGAGTTCTCAAAAGTCTTGGAAGAGCAAGTTGTATGCTAGATCTCCATGTCGAGAAGATTTCTATCGTCTTAAGTTGACATCATTTGACAAACTTCAGGTCCCTCTCATAACCCTTTCCTTCCACTTTCATTGCCACATTGCGCGATTGATTGGAAAGAGTGAGGGTGGTTTAGAGTCGTAACCACATCTTCATTCTTTCACCTTTTTTTGACATTTGTACACGTTTTGAGTTCTAAGATTATTCCAAGAAGCCTCTAACATCAATCCCTTCTAAGGCTCTCTGTTAGTAGCTCCCAATTTGCTCCTAAATAGACACCGAATAGCTACCAAATTGACACTTGTGAGCTAGCAGTAGCGCGTTGTTGCTCACCACCGAAGCATGTTGCTTGAATCCAAAGCAAATTTCTTTTTTCAAATTTTTTGCCAGATGAAAATTTTTAAGGATGTTATGCCAACACACAATGTCTTTTCATTACCCTTTTTGATTTCCTTGATAATCACTACACTAATGAACTGATCTTCTTACTGAAGTTTGCTTTTTTTGCTTTTTCTGTGTTCCAGGAAATCTGTGGGCCTGTGACAAATGTACGCATGTACACAGAGACCGAACCCAAAAGTAGCGCAGTGACAGGGGTTGCGAGGGATGCTGCGTAAGTGCACATTCTTTGATTTGATGTTCACCATTTATGAATGAAGTCTAGAATCGTTGAATCGAACAAAACCCAAATAATTGTTTTGATTTTTCTTCTACTCTCTTGTTGAGAAAAAAAAGGCTAACTAATTAAAACTCAATTGACTTTTCTCCTCCTTAGTTGGCACTCTATACCGAACTAGGACTAACTAACACTAGTTCATCACATTAGTGACAAATTCTTCATCTATTTGTCTGAAAGCTTTCCACCAAGCTTCTCTAATCATTTTTAAGAATTTCTTGTACTTGTTGAATTGAAAATGCATTGAAAATAGGTGGTAAGTTCATGTAATATTGTTGGAAATGTCATGACCTTGCACTTGGTTTGTTGCCCTAAGGTTAGAGTTTTTCGATTTTTAAAAGTTTTGAGTTTTTTGCATCTTTTCAAATTGATTATTGACCAACTTCAAAATTAGCATTGGAGATCAGTTACTGATGTTATTGGAGATGAGTTTATGGCAGGGAGGTGCAACTGAAAAGCCCCAATTGGCTTTACGGTCAGCGCAAACCCGAAGACAAAACCTCACCAAAGCCCCAAGTGGAGCAAGCTCCGAAATCCGAGTCGGAGAGGGAATTACATGACTTGGATTGGCTGGCGACTCTGAGCCCACAGGCGGAGGAAGAGCTTTTTTCAAGGTAAGATAAACTGAAGGTCACTTTAGATTGCACAATGTTGAAGCAAAACAAAACAAAAACTCCACTTGATTGATTGATTGATTGATTGGTGCAAAGATTAATTGTAGATTCGTTTCGCCTTGTTCTTGTTCAATGTGAGTAACTTTACGTTAAGTTAAGTGTGTCGAATTTTGACGGTGTTACAAAATTCATCCCATCTAGATTCTTGCCCAAAATGTAAACAATAAGAAGGAATACTCCACTTGATTGATTGGTGCAAAGATTAATTGTAGATTCGTTTTGCCTTGTTTTTGTGCAATGTGAGCAACTTTACGTTAAGTTAAATGCATCGAATTTCGACGGTGTTTTGAAGTTCATCCCATCTAGATTCTTGCCCAAAACGTAAACCTGTTGGACCTGTTAAGAGATTATGGTACTCACATTCAAAATTCATAGCTTATTCTTACATCTCCAGTACTATCACAAAACCATAGCCTTGAACAAATTTTAACCATTTTTTGTGGCTGAATCACAGGTATGTTTTGGTAGAATCAGCAGCTGATGATGCTTCCTGGTATGGGACAAGAATCCTCCCAGGCACCGTCGATGGAAGCCGGGCCAACCAACACTACTTGGAATGCTGCAAGGTAGTTACTACACTCTTGTTAAATTTGTAGTGGAAGAGATGAGTTGTTGTATAGGGTAAGGCGACTGCTCGAGGGCTTTTGTGAAAATAAGGTGCTCCAAAAATGAGGCCGAGGGCATCTTATTTTTGCAAAGGCATGAGAGCAAGGCACTTTACATGGTGTAAAGCCCGCAATCCAAGCTAGTTTTGTGAGGGACAAATATGATTATTAGGTGCCCTTGTTTGGAATAGGAAAGTTGAGGCCAAGTCCTTACAATAATGTGGTAAGCAAGGTCAAGGTCCTAAACATGTTTTAGTATCCTCTACCTTAAGCTCTAAATGCTCAACCATCCACTCAGTGAATGATGAATGTTTAGGGTAACTCCTTGTCATTCAAGTGTTCCCTACTTTGATTGCGTGACCTAAAGCCAAGTGTGAAGGTTTGGACAACTAGGAATGCTCAAATAATGCATTTAATGCATTGTCACCTGCGTCTAATGCATTGGGGAGATTTTTAATTTGATCTGAATATCTTTAGGGATTAAACTATATCTCTTGGATATCATTGTAGGTTCCTTCAATTGATCCAAGGGATTGGACAACTAATGGAAGCATGGATTCATCTCAAATGGTGGCGGAAGTAATTCAAGATGAAGATGAAGAGATGGTGAGGTTGGCAATGGAATCTGCGTTACAGCAATTCCAAAGCATTGGTAGCCCTGATTCTTATGACCAGATCATGCCTTATGCTTCTCCAGGCTCGGATTCCATGGTCACCTTTCAAGATTGGCTCCCAAGAGACAAACCCCTTTGTAGAGTAATCTCATAAATTTCTCCCAACTCACACTTGGATCACACTAGCAATCAAGGTCAGACTTGTAGGCAAAGAATAGACAAAATGTATTTTTGTAAATTGAGGAGACAAGGTGGTGCAATACTATTGGTAAGGTCTTTGTATAACTTCAGTTTGATCTTCTAATTAGATCACTAAGGTCTAATTGATGAGGTTGTAAGAATTATTTGCTTGTAAGCAGGGCTTTTTTTTTGGGCTTTTTTGTGCCAGATTGCACCAAAAAAAATAATTTGGCTAAAAAATGCCAAAAAAAATGTCAAAAAACTTGGATGAAATCGCCAGATTGTGGATGAAAACCATAGTATACATCCAATATGTAGATGAATGTTGTAATTTGGAGCACTACTATAACATTTAATATCACCACTTTGGCACTTTGTAAAAAATGAAAAAAAAGCCCTACTTGTAAGACTTACAGAACCCATATAAGAATTATAGAATTAAATTGGTGAACTCTCACTTCAAGAACTTGACTATCACTTTAAAAATCATTGATGACTTGAAAGATGCCATTATTTTCAAGAGATTCATTTACCTACCTAGTTTGAAAATCAATGATAACTTGAAAGATGCCATTATTTTCAAGAGATTCATTTAACTATTGGACATGCCACTCCATATTGAGTTGAATGTGTGGAGGACTTCAAATTGGTTAAGATAGGAGGTCCATGAAGTGTCATCTTCTTGAAATGTACACTATTTATACAATTTGCTTTCTCATTGCACCAACAAGAAGATGGACACTTTTAGTAACCATTGCATTTCAACTTCAAAAATTCATAACCAATTCCATGAAGCTCTAAAAAATATGAAACTACATTTCAACTTCAAAAATTCATAACTAATTCTATGAAGCTCTCAAAAATATGAAACGACTTGGGTTAAATGCCAATTCCATTTCTCTTTCAAGGAAAATTGACTGAAAGAATATTTCAAGGAGTTTTACCAACCCAAATTAATTTCCAGCTCTTAAATGGGCCCGCCTCCTCCTGCCTTAGAAAGACTGTTCATTGTGTCTCCCTCCAATAATGCATCAATTCCCTGGCGCTCCATGATCATCTTCATCTCTCAAACGTGGCCAGATTTGTAAAATGATGGCATGCACTGGCTGTCCTTGGCCGTGGATTCAGAGCCCACAACATTAAATATGAAGGAATCTCTCTGAAATTATTTTTCTCCTCTTCAATAATGTCGTCAAAGATTTATAATTACAAGGCCGTCTGTTTCATAAAAAGAAAAAAAGAAAAAGAGGTTTATAATACAGAATGATGGAACTGAGGATGCCTTGCCGTGTCGCCAGTGCAGATGTCAGTAACATTCAACAGATTCTTGAGGTGAGAGGTCTCACAAGTCACAAAAGTTACATGAACAACTGATAAGTTAATCACCGACAACCAATCACACTTTTTACAAGGAATGGTGAAGACGTCATTTTCATTACAAAGAGTTGAGTCCTATCAACAGATATTTCGTTAAAATGGTGGAATTCATATGCCATTTTTCCATTTATTTTCTAGGAATGGTGTAGATTTCAGACTGTGCCATCTGAAATCTAGGAGAGGTATACATTTCAGACCGTGCGGTCTAAACCTTAAAGTGCCAAGTTCGTGGAATACCACCGTTTTAACGAAACATCTGTTTATCACAACAGATTGCTATAGAATGGGATGCCTGAACGAATTAAAATAAGTTGCCACATGGTTACACAATTAACTTGTAACTTGAAAGGGACCTGGAGCACATTTCTAGCATGAATTGTCAAAAAATTACCACTTCTTAGATTAGTGAGAGAAAATGGAATTAAAAAAAGTCTTAGTTATTGAAAATTGTCATTTTTTAAGTGTATGAGGAAAAAAATTAAAGAAGAAGTCTTTTTTTAAAATTTACACCATACGAATTTGTAATAGACCATCATGGGAAAGTGTGGAAAAAATTTCAGAAACTTTAACCTTGCAAATTGAAAGATTATAGCATATGAAGTTAGAGGGGAAAAAATATTTACCTTGCCCAATAAAGTGAGTTAACTCCTCCTAGACTGAGATTTTGAACTACACATGGTTGGTTTTTTTATAGTTGCATCCTATACTATATGAATTATATACCCACCAAATTTCAGATGTAGATGTGGTGGAGTTTAGCAAACTGCCCAAATTTTTTCGGGCAGCACAACTTCTAATCCAGGTACCCAATCAAAAAATAAAATTTATTCCCACATCTGAGATAAAAGTTCACACCTTGTGTCAAAACTTCAAGAAAAAACATTGACCATTCCACAACCACTTCATCCTTTAGAGGTTAAAACATCACAGTTTTTGAAAATACACTGAAAAGCTGATTGTGACGCCGTTTCCGGATAAAATTCGAAAGTTCAAACGTCATTGAAAAGCATAACTTTACAATTGCATCAGGAAATCAGTGCAGTTATCAAACAACACGATTCCCCAATTGAAAAACGAACGAACTCCCGTCGCATGAGATATGCCAACTCGCAATTGGAAATTGCTCGATCAAGAGGAAATTCACATGCCTGGGAACTGAAAGATGATTGAAGCACTCTGTCTGTACAAAAGAAAACCAAACACTAACAATTTTTTGTTTGTTCTTATCATCATCTATCGACCTCTCTCAGCAATGCTTTGCAGGTTTGGTCGCCATGCTCCTCCTCGTGGAACTGGGCGCAGAGTTTCCTGGATGGAGGAGAAACTTCTGCAATCTGCTGTCAATTGAGAGGCGGGAGGGAGCACTACTTGGGAAACAGTTTCCTGCAAGGAAAAGAGAAACTTAAAAATCACAGTAATCGGAAGGTACAGTAATTGAAATGAAATTAAGAAAACTAAAATTCCAGGACTAGAGAGTCAAGGATTCAGAAACCGGCATCTGGGTTCCTTGATCGATCTATAAGTGCTTTGATTCATTTCATAAGTGTTTAACCCCGAAGCGCTCAAAATTAAGATATTTTCGATGACGAACACAGTGCTTCAAATCTAAGTTTTGTCCAAATAGCTTCTCATTCATCAAAAAATACCTGAATCTTTCAAAAAAGAACATGACCAGTTTATGACCAGTTTGATGAATTTGTAGTAGATAATGTATTTGAGCTAGTATACACATAATAAGATATAAGGAAACATGTGGAAATTTCGAAAATGGATTCAAGTGTTATAAGGATTAACATTAATTTGTAGATAGGGATTATCAACACTTGCAGAGCGGAACAGTTTAATAAGGGTCCATCAACGAACTGCGGCTTCTGAAATCATTCTTATTTTTACAAATGTTTCGTTTTCATCTCCCAAGTGGTTACCATTTGTAGATAAGGATTGTTAAACACTAATATAGATAGGTACGTACAATTCCAAGTTCCCTTAACGAACTCAGTTTTTCTTGAATTGTCACTATCAAAACAGGTTTCATTTCATCTCTCCGGTAATTAGCATTTGTAGATAAGAATCTTTTGTAGATTAGCATTGTTAGCGAGGGATTAAGGAACCCTGACGTTCCTACTGTGAAAAAAGTGGGGGCGTTTTCTCACTCCACCAAGGGATCGATTACTCTGAGCAATTAACCCCGGTCACATACCTGGGAGACTGGACCCGGCTGTCTGATGACCAACTTTCTTGACCCTGGCATTGAACAATCCTAAGCTTATTCTGTCACCAGCGCTGCTTGCGAAAAGGACGCAGCCACTGGAGCAAATAATTGTGATGCAACTCGAGCAACTCAGCTCACCTTTTGTGGGCCAAACGACTTGGATAACATCGCTCGCAGTTGATTGATATGCTTTACAGCAGCCTTGCTGACATCTGACTGCTCCTTGGAAACCTGCACTGACCAACTGCTATGTAAGGAGAGCCGCGCGCTGGGATGACCAGGACAGTACGTCCCACTGCCGGCACCACGTGGCCAGTTGGGCACTTTGCAGCAATGCAGGAAATGTCGACGTTGGAAAAAAAGAAGCTCTCTGAGATTATTAACTTTTTTCACACACAAATAAGAAGTGAAAAAAGAGAAGTAATTCTAGGAGGGCTAATAATGCATTTTAGCACTGAACTGAAGTTGTTCATCTTAATAGTGCTTTTAGCGCTGTGTGAATACTGTAGTGGGTTAGTCCCGTGACTATTGTGGGAAAAATGATGACTAATTTGGTAGAAAACTATCCTAAGCAAGTCAAGATGTACCGTGCAAGTCAATGTGTCTCATGTAGTTCAAGACTAGAAGCAAATAAAGGTTAAAAAGATATACATGTGTCTCGGCAAAATTGTTCCCCAAAGACACCCCATCTGCATAGGGTTCGTTCGTAATGCTATGCATGGATCAAGCTTACTTGATTCGGAGAACGTTTAGAAGTCGCGGAGGTGACGGAATGAGCTCTCCTCCTGGTCGTCTGATGAGCAATACTGCCATTGTCGGAAAGCTCTGACAGAACATCTGCACCACGAAAATCCCTGTTACACAAACTCCATCACAGAAGATAAAGTTTTAACTAACAGACCCGTACATCAAATTTACAGTCGAGCTCTCTCTAATGCTTTAGTCTGTAATTGCACAACCGCAGTATAAGTTAGTCGTCATGTTCTGTTAACACATGGGAGTTCGATCTAATGTCTCCCGAGGCAGTGTCATTAATTATCTGAGGAGATTGACTGTAAACCAAACATGGAAATTTACACTTTGATGTAGAGAATAATCACATTTTAATCCACAATCAAACCCTCAGTAAAGCAAGCAGATGTTCCCAAGGCATCAAGCCATCAAGTAACTTACAATCGAAAACCTGTAAAAGTATTGAAGATTCAGAGATCATGAAGACGTTAACCATCCATTGCATGCCACGAAAATTGAGGAAGGGAACCCCCAGAATGAGGGAAACGCCTAGATGAGGGTTTGCCCTTCAGAGCATCTTCCAGTGTACCCAGTCACCCAGTGTTCCACAGGACGACTGGGAATTCTGAAATTCTGCCTAACGAGGCTCCCATTCCAAAAAGTTTGATTAGCAGAGGTTTGATTTCTAGGAAAAAAGAAAGCAGTAAGCTAAAAGAGGTCTTAAATTACTAACAGAAGATTCGATTACTAAAAAAACGAGCAGATACGCTACAAAAGGCCCCGTCTTTCAAAACGAGATTCTCATTCCAAGGGAAAGATTACTGAGAAAACAAGCAACTACGCTACAAGAGGCTCTGTCTTAGTTTCTACCGCAAGAAACTTTCATTCCAAACGGTTTGGTTACTTAAATTTTTTAAAAAGCAATTAAGCTATGAAAGGCTTGTCGTTCTGCCTACTAAAGCTCTCATTCCAAGGTGCTTGATTACTAAAAAACACAAGAAACCACGCTACAAGAGATTTTGCTTTCCTACCTAACAAGGTTTTCATTCCACAGTCCTTAATTTCTTAACAAAGAAGCAGGTACACAATGAGAGGCTCTCATTCCAAAGATTTGATCACTTAAAAAAACCCCGCTAGGAGAGTCTCTGTCTTGCTTCCTAATGAGACTGTCATTCCAAAGGACTTCACTATTAGAAAACCAAGCAACTACTCTCCATCTCCAAGAGCCTCTGGCACCCTCCCTCCCTCCCTAACGTGGGTTTGATTACTAAAAAAAACAGCAGCGACGCTTTTAACTGGCTCTCTCTTGCAACTCTCGCTTCCATTTCCAACGTTTCAAGTATCCACACACACACACACACACACACCACACACACACTATTTCACAATACGTTTCGTGAAAACAATCCCTCTGAACTGAAATGCACCAAACTAAAGCGAGCCATCCTACACCCCCAAAACACGTACCTTCAAAGGACACCAGTTTGTAGCAAGATCCGATATTCAACATGGCATCCGGCGGCAACAACTTGAGCTTCCGCTTCACATTCCCCAGCACGCCATCGCCATTGGCAGTTGAAGGCGGCGGCGGCAGAAGCGCCACATAGTGTCCCGGGTGCTGCAACATGAGCTGCCTGGCAGACGAAGAGAAGTACAGCTTCTCCACTTTGCCACTCGGGTGCTCCACGGTCGCACTCACGGGATCCACCGCATGGCAATTCCCCATTGAGACTTCACTCCACGGCCAGAAAGTAAATGCCGGTTCGCACTCTTCCCCTTTGTTTCGAGTCTCGACCAATGGAGAAATATAATTCAAACTATAGTCTAGGGAATTACTGAACTCGGGGATTCACGATTGAGAGATCGACACTGTGCTATCACCCCAGTCACGGCTGAAATGTGTCGAAGTTCGAATCTATCATTGCGAAACTCTACTACAACTGGGGTTACGATCTCTTCAGAAAATTATTCAGAAATCTGTTCGGAAACAGGGGAGACAGGAGTGCTGGAATAGACTGCAATCAATGTGTTGTTACCACTTGATGTTCGATGGAGTTGCAAGAAAAGATTGTTGAATGCAATTGGAGCAAGGTAATGACACTGTCAGAACGTACAAGTTCTCACTCTCTCTGTCTCTCTTCGAAAATGACTTCAAAACTCGGGGCAAAGCTACCTAGAGTTGGCTCAAGATGACGTTTCGGTTTCGAACAAGATCTCTGCTGCAGTTGGGAGGAATTGGAATACGTACTAGCCAAGAATGCGTGAAAGCCTTCACTCCAGAAACCAAGGGACCAAAATCTAAAAAAAACGTACCCTCCTAGTCTGCAAGTCACCCCAAACTCCCACATTCACACATTATACCATCGCCACCATGGCCATCAAGACTACACCTCCGAATCCCCAAAGGACCATTCAATGTCTAGCCAGCAAGCAAGCAAGCTCCAGCAATGCACGAAATTACTAAAACCCGCACTAGCTGGAATTGAACGACAATCGATCGATCACTCACGTCCTCAGTCCGCCCCTTCAGATGTGCAACACGAATGTTCCCAGTTGCTCGCACACTTCATGATTTGGCTCCACGTCAACGTCGACTGTACAGCACAGCACAGTAGGCCTACTACTGTTCAATGCAATGAAAACTAATAAGTTACTTGCCCTCACAGCAAGACTGCGTGCATCGCATGCATCGATATATCCATCAGGCAAGTTCTAGCTAGCTGGGGATATATGGATCGACTGGATCCCGCACACAACCAGGATTTCACGTTAAGTTCCAGGTGAGCTCGCTTGCTAGATTCGGCCAGTGTCAAGTAAGCAACAACGAAAGGCAAGGGATCGGAGATCATGTGTACGTTTGCTAGCTCTAACGTAAGCTTAACTTAAATAACTAAGCTTAACTTCGTTCAGTCAACATCGATCCCTTGATCGCTCTGTTTGGGAAGAAGAAGAAGAAGCTCAGGCCATGCTGCGCTTGTCAGATTGCAAGGGTGAGGTCGTGAGGAGAACATGAGAGCAGACAACAGTAGTGCAGTGCAGTGCAGGAGGGCTTCAGCTTCACGAGGTCCGCAGGGTTGGTCCAGGTCCTTGAGTTTCGAGGCTCTGGTGTTCCAGTTTTTTGTTCTTTGGGAAACAAAAGAGGCAAGCCCATTGCCTAAAAGAGATAGTACAGGGACAATTCAAGGGACAGAGACTGGTGTTGCAGATTTGCAGCAGCAATGGAACTAATAAAATGAAAGTTAGACCTAAATGAAAGTTAGACCTTTGCTTAGGTCGGTCGGTCCCACTGGATGGTTTAATTTGCTTTCGGTCTGTACTGTTGGGACTAACCAGATGGAGGGCCGGAAATGGCAACCGATCGGTGCGAGACTGCGAGAGTGTTTTTAGGGGGGCTGAAAAGCAGGTGTTGTTTTTTGGGTCATTTTTGAAATCATTTTCTTTTTGAAATGATCGATGAAAATTTTTATTGGAAATTTTAAATGCACACGTACAAAGGAAGAGTACCGTATGTGAGGGTCAGATTCTACAAAAAGTTTGTGAAAAAGTATCTCATGTCATCTTGTGATTGGTTTACGATGACGTAGACCTCTTGGCAGTTTCGAATTCTCCCAAACCTTGGAAATGTAAACCACACTTGTTGAGTGTGACCCTCAAATATAATGATACCCGCCTGGTGAAACCGACATTTATTGGAAGGGGAGGGGAAGCTTTCCATTGAGAGAAGTTATCCTAATAATGAAGGTTTTGTTTTTGTTTTTTTGAAACAAATGGGAGAAACCACTGTAAATAATGAAGTTTTAGTGTCAACCACAAAAATTGGTTTTAGAATTGCTATAAGTTTTTACTCCACGAAGTCACATTGAAAAAACGTGAAAATAAAAGTAGGTGTCACTCTTTTGTCCTATTTCTGGTTTATTCTCATAATTCACTTTATTCATGGACGTCCCTCTAGTTTAAATTACAGAGGGCTGAAAGACTATCGCACTCTACTAATTCCAGCACGAAAAAAAATTTCTGACTACCTCTAATTCTAAGACTTCACTAATAAGAAAATAAATCAGAGCAGTGGCTCCGTCTCACCGAAGAAAAATCACTTGTGAAAATCACTGATCAGTGTAAATTTGGACCGGGTATCGTCGACGCTAATTTCTAGTGACGACATCGATATCGACGGCACGGATTTCGCCACGTCAGTACCTGATTCTTAGAGTTAATTCGCTTTTGACTTAAATTCCGACTAAAGGAGCCGTTTCAGGGACTGTGCCTTTACTATTAAGAGCCTTTTAAAATTCTGGACTGGGAGTGGTAATTTATTGTAACGATTCTTCCCTGACTGACACGTTGACTGTTGGAGTAAATTCTTATCGGTGGTTTCATGTGCTAAAAGTGACTGATTCCATATTCATAGGGAATTCAAATGAATCACAAGTCGGTTGAATTTGGAAACTGAAGGTCGATTGAATTTCCAAGGAAGGATAATTACGAAGAGACTGACGGGAGGAAGGGTCCAGGAAGGAAGGTGTCTAAATGTATACCAATCTTTCAAATTTGTACCATCATCAAAATTGGGTTTGGGAGGTTATTTAGAATTGGGTTTTAGTTGAGGGAGGTTGGTTCTAATCTGGACTATTCTATTTTGGTTAAACTGTGCTACTGCACCGTTTCCAACTCCCTACTATGGGATTAGGAAGGCGGGAGCTAAATTGAGGGTCAACTTACAAATTGGGGGGCAAGATAATTCTTTATATTTTGTGTATTTTGGGGGCATAATTGGAGGACTGGGATAGAGGTTTTTATTTTCTTTATTTTTATTACATTTATTTATCTATTTCATTGCTCTGCCCACTGATTGCGAGTGTTTGATTTTATTAGTTTATACAATTTGTATATATGCGGTGAACTAGGTATTTTCATGACTGGTAGTAGGCTAGAGTTTTGCAGTGATTATCCGTATGGATGCTTTGGGAAGTAGAGGGAAATGAAGAGTCGCTCGAAAGGGATGAAAAAGTTTCAAGGGAACTTTAGGTGATATACTTACTGTGCTAGTATTCCTCGGATCTTATTGGATGAAGTTGTTGAATACTCCCTCTATCCCACTAAAAACTCCGAATTGGACATAATGTATGTACCACAAAATTGCTCCATTTATTGATTTTGATCATTGAATAAGTGATGTGGAATTCAAATCAATTCCTTTTCAATCAATTCCAAACATTCCACATTGTTTGTTCACCACTCAACAATCAAAATCAATAAACAAAGTCTTCCGTTTAGTGCATCAGGGCTTTTTTTTTGGCGAAATTTTGCCAAATCTATCAGAATCTGACCACTATGAATCTATCCCTCCAAAATCTGGCATGTGCAATGAAGCCATCATAGGGGATACTAGTCCAAAAAAAAACCCTAGTACACATACTATTTTCAATTTTGAGTTTTTTGTAGGATGGAGGGAATAGTTACAAGATTTGAGGATGGAATTACTGTTTTGGGAATATTTGGACGAGATCACACTTTCTTGATGAGAAAATAAATTTTTATTAATATTTGGGATGTAATGAGCTCAAATGAGGATTGCTATTTGCAAAACCCAAAATGAATGAAATAGAAAACCCTACTTGCAAGTTGAAGTGGATAGATCATAGGATGCTTTGGGATTGGGGCCTACATTGTTTGTTTTTATTGATTTTGATACAAAGCTTGGGACCTATTGTAGAACCAACCATTACCAACTAGGCCCCATGGACAATTTGTAGGTATTGAAAAATTCAACAGAAATATGATTGATTTCTAACCATTAGTTTCTTGGTTTCCGACCATCTTCTAGCCATCACAATCATGACACATGAGCTTGGTTTTGAGAGCCAAATTAGTCTTTGGATGAGCAGTTATGAAATACTCTAATTAAAGTGTTGGAGATGGATGCAAGCCAACTTTGGGCTTCCAAAATTCATAACAATTTGAATTCAAGGAAAAAAATTATGAAAATTTGACAATGCCCATCATTTCTATCTTTCTACATGGCAAAAAATAAACATTGCCTTTTACTACTCCAAATCATGCCAAGAATGCTTAAGTGGTTGGTAATGGGTAATTCTACCATATATTGTATTTTTTTTACTTCAATGCAAAGCTTTGGATCTGCATTGTCTTATTCTTGATTTTGATAAAAAGCTTCAGGTTTACATCTGAGGACCAGCTGATTGAATTCATTTGTGATTGAACAGTCGAATTCAGAAAGGGAGACAAAGCCATAAGTATGAGTGAAAAAAGGAATTATATATAAAAACTTGAACACCGGCATGTTGGACCATGATACCTAGGTGAAGGGTGCCGTGTCATCAAGTGAAGAGAATGGAAAAATCCAAAGCATTCTCATTGGTCAACAACAAAGTGATCCTAGGTTCATGAATTCGACAGAAGAAAACTAAGGTGAAAACATACAAAACCAAAAAAATCAGAGATTTAACATAGTTGAAGGTACCTTTTTCTAGAAAAATAAAATAAAATAAATAAAAATTTGTAGCATTAGCAATATGAGGAATTTCGTTAAAATGGTGATATTTCTTATGCCATTTTCAAACCGCACAGTCTGAGCCACAAAAGTGACATCTAATACTAATATAGATTTTAAACATCTAGGGCTTCTATAGATTCCAAACATCTAGGTCGAGTATAGATCATATAGTCTAAACCGAAAATAGTGACATCTAGGTCTGGTATAGATTTCAAACATCTAGAATTGGCAAAGATTTCAAACATATAGGACTCACATAGATTTCAAATCAGCCAAAGTTGTGGAATAACTACCATTTAAAGAAATTCTCCATCAATTGAAAATCATAAATTGAAAAAAATAGAAATTTTGGATAAGGCATGTAATGATTATGAATTTTCAAAGTGAAACTCCCTTAGCCACTCAAACCATCAAATAGCTTGGTCCTAATACCGAAATCTAAAGAAACAAATTTTCACCTATTGAAGCTAAATATGGGAACAATTTAACTACACTTTGGAGGACACTTTCAATGGAAATTTGCTTGCCAAGAGTGAGTACAGGGACAATTTTGGGTGTTTTCACCTTATTGAATTTTTTAAATCAATTAAGAATTTTGTTCTGTAAAGAATTCCTAATCTTTGAAGAATCCCTAATCATATGTGAATTCCTATAGGCATATAAATTGAAAAATTGAAAAATAAAAAAGGCTAGTATTCATGAATTCTTATGCTCATGTTCTAATCTTTTAGCAAGAATAAATAAAATAATGCTGAATCATACAACAAAGAAAAAAACAAGAAAAAAGCCAAAAAATTGAAATGAAAACTATAGGACGAAAAAAATTGTTTATCAAGCTTATATGAAATTGACAACCTTAGCAAAAAAGAACTTGATGTAAAAGCAACACTCTATATAAGATATTGCTCAAACTATTAGTGTTAAAACCACAAAAATGATTAAAATTCGTATGTCCAAAGATTTAGTGTGTAATAGCATACATGATTACACATAAATACTTTACATGCTCAAAATATACACAAGTATTAGAGAAAAGAAAAAGAATATGTGCTAGCAATTTTGGTTCAATTTTTCTAATTAAACCTCATAGTAAGGAGGGCATTTGTTTCTAGTAGTAAAGAAAAGTATTTGTCAATATGATTACTAAACATAGAAAATTATATAGAAACTTTTTTGAGCATCCAAAACATCATTTATGATATTTTCATATACCACATGATGTTTTGGTAAATACTATATTATTGGATAGATATAAGTAGGTGATTACAAAACATTGTTGACCAATTGAAGGAGGGACCCTTTTTACTTGAAGAGATGAACCAAGTTCTAAGAAACAATTTTTTCCCCTAAAATGAGGTGGAATAACTCCTAAGGTTCACTTAATGGATAATTCTTCTTATATTTAGGGATCTTCAATAATGCTTTTACTAGTAGAAAACTATATCACAATCAACAAAAACTAGCTAACATTTTTTTGTTATTAGTGACAAAACTAAAAATTTGTGTTGACTACAAGTCTGCAACGCAGTTTTAGAAAATTTGCATTCATTAGAACATAGTTTTCAAAAAACATTAGCTAGTTTTTGTTGATTGTGACATTGTTTTCTTCAAGTGTTTGGAGACCCATGATGGTATATGCTACGCACAACTGTACAAAAAGGTTTTCCAATTATTTACTATAAAGTCACCTTATGAGTTGCATCACAATTACCATGTCTTTCCATGATCAATTATCCTATAATATTTGGAAAAATTTAAATATGATATAATTTTAATAGAAGCAATTGTTTAAGTGCAGCAAAATTTTGACCAACTTTGTATTGGTTGATAGTAGAATATTTGTCACAATGTTTATAGTGAATTGGAAGCCATCGAAGTTTATTTGAGCAAACTTGTGGTAAAGAAAGGATTAACATTTAAAAAATAACTAAAACAAAAATGGACAAAGTGAACATCTAAACATGCTTCCTTTCTTTAAAGAACTCTTATTTTTGTTGGAAATTGAAAAAAAATTATATAATCCTTTAGCATCTAATTTTTGGATATCCTATAAGAAAAAATATAATTTTCAAAATTTTCAAAATAAAAACATCTAAAGAAAAAATAGCAACATTGGAATTTTTTTGAGCTATATTGCCTTTAATCTCCTTTAATTTCAATTTATGCTATAATGAATTTTTCTTAAAGTTTTGGTCCATTTGTATCCTTTATTTTCAAAATTGAACAACTATTTTCCATTTTGACTAATTCACTTTGAATTAACCACTACACTTTGTATTAGTCCCTATAGTTCTTAGCATTGGCTCCAAAATAAGAATATACTCTCAAAATTGCACAAAAACAACACCTTGGACAAAAACACCTTGAATTCACCATTGTACTATGTAATAGCCCCTAAGGTCCTTCACATTGGCTTTATCTCTAAGAAAATACTCTCAAAATTGCCCAAAACAACACTTTGGACAAAAAGGAAGGTAAAATAAAATTTTATGCATTTAGAAGAACTTCAAACTACAAGATCTCATTCTCAAATTGTGTTGTAATGGCATAGACAAAATTTAGGTCTTCAAGGCACTAAATGAGTGAGATGCATGCATACATGCAAAAACAACAATTTTTACTACTTCATTCAAGGTGACCAAATCAACCCAAAATTGTTTTTGGATTTAAAAGAATTTCAGGAGTTAACCACAAGTATTTCCTAAACAATGGACCATGGACTATAGTGTTCATATTTACATTTTAGGGCGAAAAGTGTCCAATTTAGGCAAGAATATGAAGTTGTTTTTGCAGTAGGGTAGGTGGTTTTCATCATTCTATCCTCCACGTTTGAGAAACGTCTCGAAGGCTGGGCTCAACCACGCACCAATGGCGTTCAAGACCCAGTTTGTAAAAATCAAGTGGCGGCTTTTCCTTGTAGTCAGTTTAAAAATAACCATGTTAAATATGTACAAACTTTTGCTTCACTCCAAACCACCGTTTCTTGGTCTTTACAAAGCGGCGTCTATCATAGACTCCATTCCGAGGGTGGTGCTGCGGTCTTGTTCAGTTGAGCAGCGATTGTCATTTTCGCTTAGTGCCTTATCCTCCTAGTCTTCAAATTTTCACATTCCTTGGTGCTGCTATCAGTGCTACGGCTAGTGTGGCCCTGGCATGAATGATGAGAATGAGTACACTCTACGAAAAAAAAGACTGTCAAAACAGAAAAACGAGACGATGACTGTTTGAAATTTTGTATTTACATGTATGCAGTATGCACACTGAATGATACCTAAGTGGCACTAAGTAGGGCTAAGGCTTCGTGTTCATCGAGAGCGTTGAACTGTTCGAAAGAACATGGTCATGCCTGCTTGAGGAGTGACCATTATTAAATGGAGGGGAACACAAGGACCCCCCCCCGGTTTCATTTTGTGTAAACAGATTTGTGATCATTTGTGAAGCTAATATGGCACAAAGGGAAGTGGGTAACTACAGTACGACAGGAGCTGGTCAGGAACCACACTACGGTATTGGCTTATACCTCAGCTAATTTTTTCTGCTCCGGTACCTGCATGCAGCAACAGCGGGTATAACAATGGATGACACGATCACTAAAAACGAGGGGGGATAAATGGGAAAAATAAAAAACTTGTTTCACCTATACCTTGACCTTGCTTGTGCTGCCCTGCTATAAATATGATGTTGTACACCTACAGCGTTACGAATACACTCCCAACTGGTGGTTCCTGGACCACTACGGTATTTCCCAATTGGCAACTCATTCAGAATTCTCTGATTGTCTGGAAGAAACATTTGATACAATGTTGCAGGAACGGAGCGTATTTTGATGACACCGAAGCAATTACTGTGGGTGCTTCTTCAAAGTCCAACCGGCCAAATCGCCTGCCAAGACATAAAACACGCTCAGTGAAATAGAATCCTCGGCTACAATCACTGCGCGCTTCACCATCAAAACCAACTCGACCATCCCCCTACAGTTTGGAGAAATATGAAGAGTTCAAAAACAGAAGAGTCCAAAAATTTGGGACTATGATCGAGGTCAACCACAAGAGAGGTAGTGAAATCCTTACCATTCGCGACAAATCTCTTGTTCAATCGATTGTTAATAGCAGTTAGATCCTTGGAAGGGCTTTGATATTCTTTAGTACTTTCCCCTACACAGGCGTACAGACTCCTAGTCCGTGGAGACATCAACAAATCAACCTGCATCAAAGATATCCTCCAAGTCACATCCTTCGTAACTTGTGAAACTTGATTGACATCGTTCATCCGAAAGACCGACAGACACTGGAGAAGAGGAAGTAAGAGAATCCTTGCATACCTTGCTTGATCTGAGAGGGGATACGAAAACATTGTGCAAAGCTGAAACTTTTTTCGGAGAGACGTCTGGGAATGTTGAGAAAATCGAGGCAACAGGGGAACCTGGAGCCTCACCTGTGCAGACATACACATGGAGTTAAGAACATCGTAAAAAGAATTTCAGCGATCATTATGCTAAAATCAGTGCAGTCCTAGAAATCCTGATTGAAATGTGGAGATGCAACTGTGCATTTTGTAAGTGGGTTTGTTTGGCTTGTGATTCCGTCTGTCTTTAAATTCATGCTTGCAGAACCCAATCATCTTACCATCATCTCCTTCAGGGGCAGGAGCTCCCCTTGGACTCGAGGTAAAGTTGGAGCCAAGCTGCACCAAAAATCTCTTAGTAGCATGCACAAATACGTCGTTGTAAAACTTGATTATATCACCAGACTCGAGCCCTCCTGTTTTCTGTACATGTGCAGTTGAAGTCAATCAGCAGAATACAAGGATTAATGTAATAACTCAATCAATTACAATGCTGTCTTGCAAATTCCTATTTAAATTGCAATCTGAACATATCCAAAATTTTAGGCCAGAAACCCTGCAGAAAAACATCAGCAAAGTACTAGAAAGGGTCACTAAGAGATAAATTTACACACCCCTGTAGGACACAAAGGAGGTTGGTCTATAAAGACATTCCGGACTACATTCAGCTTGGATTGTGGCTGTGATCGATAATGATGGATGATGTCACGAAATTTCACATCAACTTTGCTAACCTGCAAGATTACCGAGATCATTATTCTCAAGACCCAAGTCATCTCAACAACGTATATGCTAACTTAGCATTCAACAGACTAACCTGTGCAACAGAAGAGTGAAAATAGGTTAGATGAGGCAAAGTAAAGCAACTAAACATTGTCCACAATATGAAAATTATGGGGTTAAATAAGAGACCAACCTTGCAGACACCATATATAGTGCACAAAACCAGTTGATCTATATGCCGGTTGAAAAAAAGGTTTGTTTCATTATGCAATGCGTGTTGAAACACCTTGTACACTCGTTCAATCAGCTGTTGTGATTGCCCAACCCGTTCGCATACGGTACGTATCCTAACTGCTGCCAACATGAGAGCCTGCTCACAAAAGATGTTGCTATAAGTGTTCATTTATGAATTTCAAGGAAGACCAACTAGAGAGATTATGATTCTGTCAGTCATGACTTCAGTACTTAGATCATCAGGTTTTGCAACTCCACAGAATGTCTTAATCAAGCCTAGCAAGACACTCCGAAGTCTCATGTGCTACTTTCAACCAAGGCTTGCACGCTACCTTTTGGAAGAACACGTTGATAACTGTGTCTGCACATGTCTCTCCTCCACCAAGTGGACTTGGTCTCTGTGGACTGTAACACACAACGTTGGCAACAACAGCGTCACAAGAGAGTCTCTTTCACTGCTACCGTTAGAGAAAATTCTATCTTTAAGAATCATCCAGCAAGACCCTGACAGTAATACTCTACATGCATACTCCGCTCACTTCCAAGTACATAAAAAGAATGATAAAAGGCAAATTAAGTACTGCCTGACGGTAAATTGTACCTGGCAAATGCTGATTGCAGAGGGGCCCGAAGACGATTTCTTAAAGGAGAACTGAAGGCAGAAAATGCGGAAAGTCTATCCTTCACAGGTGACTGAAAACCTGCTTCTACTGTTGAAGATCCTCCATTTCGAGGCGGTGATGATACACTTAACGGTGTCGGCAACGCACATGCCACCTTAACTGAACCAAGTCCTCAGCAACAACATAAATATCAGCAGCGAGAATAATTGAATTCCAGCACGCCCGTGCTAGCTCAAGGTCTTGAAAGCGGAACGAAATGGGAATTCGTCAGAAAAATACTTTGAACACAAAAAAACAGAATATTCTAAAAACAGTAATAAACTTCGTTTCAACTCACTTGAAGGAAATTGAAAGCAACAAGTGTTGAATGCGGATACCTGCTTGACCTTCTGACATCGGAGTTCCCAGGATAGCATGAGGAGACGGTCGTTCTTGAGATCCGAGGTTCTCCAACGCGGGCATTGGTTCAGCCAGCAAACACAACCGATTGATCTCAGTTACAAGTGAGGGTCTCGCAACAATAAGTGAATTGTACATGGACGATCCTTTCTCCCACGCCATGCTCTCAAGTATCCTTTCCTCTATTGTGTTCAGATGCCGCTTAAGCTCACGAGGTAAAGTATCCTCATGCCTAACAAAGTATTCGATCACTTTACTTAAATCAAAAGCAGTTATACCAGCGGGCTCCAAAACTGCAGGGAAGCCCATGGTCACGGTTTTATGAGTGGCAAGGACAAGCTCAGCAGAGCATGTTATCATGCATCTATGAAAGCGTTCATTGGAAAGAAGTGCAGTCAGGTTATTGGTATGGAGCCTTTGTCCTTCAGATCGACACATAGCGCCTAGAACTTTATAGTACAATTTTATAGCTTCCAGTCTACGCTGCTCAGCCCAGATAATATCCATAAAACCAGCTTCACTCTGCCAGCTTTCACTCCTCTCCGTTGAGAATATCAATTCCAACAACACATGGGCTCTGTTCTTGACATCAGCAGATATGTCGCGATCACATGAGCGGAAAAACAGCTGCAGCTCTACAGATGGCTCCGCGGGCAACGGTGATATGACCGTTCGCAACCACTTTGCAGTTGTCATTGTGATGCTCACGGGAGTGGATGGGGGTCTCTTGGCACCATACAAACCCTGAGTTCCCGTATGCTTCACCGGGGATGACCAGGGCGAGGCAGCTGGTGATGATGGTGATGCTCCCATTGAGAAAGCCCCAAACCGCACAGGTGACGACATAATGTCGTACTTCCGCTGGAGAACAAATGAACCAGTATGAGAACTGAAGTACCAGTAATTATAAAACTGACATGTGTTGACGAACGAGTGTTTCTGCCCGTGATAACTGAATTAATATCCAGAACCTGAGCCGAGGTGATGAACAAATTAAAACATTTTCTCACGATTCAGGAAAAAGCACAACTTCTCACATTCACATTAGAAACACTCTGATCAAATTACCTTAGAGCCACCGAAACGAGGCGAGCTGCTTGACGATGTTCCCAACAAGCTATCATCTCCATTAATGAACATTCGTTCATCAAGCCCCCCTCGGCTTTGATAGGCGTCTTCGTAGTTCTTCTCTAACACGCGCAAATTAGATGCAATAGACTTGTTGTCCATGAGGCCCTCCATGTAAGCAAGTCCATCTGCTCGCAACCAGATATGTTGTAAATGCCTAGTACTAAGCAAACAAATAGACCGACCAACCAACCTTCAAGATTGTCTAAATTATCATTATAAACACCATATAGATCACGTGCTGAAGTAATTAAGGCAAGGAAACAAGCACCTCACAAAGCAAACTAACCAGAAGTTGTCTGTGATACTTCGGATCAATGAACGTCATCAATGGATGCTATAAAACAAATTAAAGAATTTCCTACATCAGTGTCAGACCGAATTTAGGTGGCTCTAAACAACAAAATAACAGAAGTACTGAAAGGAAAGTTGAATACAAACCTGGTTTGATTCCCAAGAAATTCTCATCAGATTGATGCTTCTGTGAATCCATCAAAGTTTTTCCTAATAAATTGCTGACTGTAATGTTGGCCTTCTCAAGAAGCCGGAGCACATCTTCATCCGATGCATAATAGGTGGCGCACAGGGACGCTACCAGATCAACTCCTTCTGGAGTCCTCTTGGCTGTCTCACCACATGACTACGATTAGAGCAGAAAGCTAAAATTTGAAAAACATCCAAACAGTTTCGGAAGAGCATGAATACAAGGAGACGGGGACTAAATAAAAAAATCTAACACCACAAAAGAGGATATACGTGAACTATCGACATATATGATTGTGATGGTGAAGTATGAAGCTGAAAGTGCCTTGACTTGGAGCCTTACCAAATCTCACTGGATCTTGAAGTGAAAACTTCCGTAAATCAGGTGGCATGTGCAGAATCAAGACAACCTGAGACATGAGACAGAGTCATGTTACTTCGTGAACAATGACACCCAAAGTCGCTACGGTCTCTACATACTTCTCAGTATCTTGTACAAGCACGTTTGATTTCAACAAAAAACCAACCAAGAATGGAAAAGTAAGTGTAGCATGTGTAGATAGGATAGAGATTTCCATTTGATGTATTTATATTGATCTATTACACATGGTCGATACGGAGAGGTACTTACCATGACTACCAAGAGGGCATTGGTGCAAGTGACCAAGTCACTGAACTGCTGAAGAATGTGCAACCTCAACGTCAAGAAGAGCATCCAACCAAACTGCATATGGATAGAAACATGGTTCCCATCTCTAGCTCCTGATAACGAGCGGCTGACAATGTTGGTAAAGGTGTCCGGTGATAAGAAAAAGTCTTGATAGACCCGCTTATAATGCCTGAAATTCCCGCCAAAATAAGTGGAGTTTGAGTAACTTGTCTCGGCATCAATTCACAACTAAAAAGAACGATGTGTTGACACAGGAAGATGACAAGAGCGCTCTTACGTGTAAAGCGCAGCCAAATGAACAAAATTAGCTTGAACTTCCTTGACCTGCGAGAAATCATAAAGCAACGGCTCAGTGTGTCACAAGCGACAGATTAAGTTATATAGAATCTCAATTAAAGGTAGGCCAACATCAACATGACCGACAAGGACATTAAGATTCTATTTGACAAACCTGCAACCGCTTCTCCCACTCATCGCCATACATGTGCTGTACAATCGGTCCTACTTTCACAAGAAAATGTGGAAGCTCCTTAAAAAACTCCACCACACTGACAAAGCAACAGCAAGGGGTGAGATGCAACGGACAACGGTAACGTCACAAAATGCGATACAAAAGAAGGGATATTCCGCGATAGCACGTATAATTTCACGTGAGATGAAAAAGCGTGCCTGATTTTTGTTTGCCGCATAAGCTGTGACAACGTGAAACCCGCAGCGTTACCCTTGGATTTCTCCGCGTCAACATTGGCGCCACAGCTGAACGTTTTCACGACATACAGGACGCAGGCACCCCATAGCCGCTCCGTCTCCTCCACCTAGTGAGCACATACACTCGTCATTTGAATGTGTATTTATTCACTCTTACATCCGCAATTCTTGTTGGTGCTAAAAGTCAATCCAAACTTGCAACGGAGCTATTTTCATGGCATTCTTATAATTTATCGACCATACAATGCCAAAAAAACATATTAGAGGATAACGAATATCTCAAATGCTTGTAAAAGATCAAACGTCTTACCGTGCCAGTTCCTATGCTGTCAACATTGGCAATAAGCAAAGACTTGCTCTCTTTGAACAAGCGCAAAGCTTGCTTCAACGTCTGGTCATCCAAGCAGAGACCAACCTGTCGCACAATGCAAATCCAAATCCAAACAGTAAGCTCATAGCTGCAGAACGTACCCATGCTGCTGTTATGCTGTAAGAAAATTCGAAGAAAAGGTTCACAATGGCGACATTTTGAAGAACACGGATGCAAGAGCAAATCACCGGAACTCTACAAATCCAAAGTATCTGTAATCTCTACAAGTAACAAAAAGAAGTTCACAGCATTGAACCATACCTCGCAGTGCTCCCTGAATCGACCCTCCAATCCCTCAAGATATACAGGTGACCAGGCTTTCTTCCCTGGTTTGATGTCGCCACCATTTGATGTCCAGCTTCCTGCCCCAGCTCTACTAGATTTTGTCGGGGTCTCGTAACCATTCTCCAGGCTATCTTCTACGGGTTCTTGCTTGCAGATAATCTGAGGAAGGTTACTTCCTGTCTGCTTTGTACCCTCCACCATCAGGGAGCTTTGCCTAGGGGACCTCACTTTGATCTCTCTGAGATTAGGTGGTACAAACTCCATTTCTAGCTCATGGCCCTCAGGCATAATTTCAATAATTTAAGCGAGATCTCATAACACTGAAACTATAATAACCAATTTGCCGCTCGCATTCCCAAGACTCGAGATAGAATTTTCCTCTGCTCTCATAACTTGATTGTCCAGTGCGAACCTGTCAGGATGTAGAGAATGAAGTCAAATTGACTGAGCCAGATAGAGTTCTTGAATTAACATAATGCAGCTGAAACGCACATTCTACTCACAACCAGATAGCGCTGTCCTACAAGAGGTGAACAATACGAATTAACGCTGCATGCAATAAAAGATGACCAAAAACATTCAAGCTCCAAGATTCACCGCATTACTATCACCGAAATTTTAATCTTCTTCTGGAAGTGGCAGCCGAGAATATGCAGCCAGTGTGCACCACTTCATCATCATCAACTACCAGCTCTTCAACATCAAATTGAAATGAAAAATTCATGAAAATTCCAGCATGCAGCTACGAAAAAATCGGAAAGTCCGCTAGTCGTCGAGTCAAGTGATAATTCAGCATGCTTTCGTGATCTTGGCCGGAGAATATTCTGAACATCTTCCGCAAGTTGCTTCCCTCGATCTTTAGAGGGACTAGTAAGGTAAAAACTGATAATATCCTACGGAATGACTATTGACGATCGCATTTACTTTCCAAGGCCTACGTTAAGCGCGGCCAAAGGAATACGCACGCATCGAAAGAGGCCGGCAAGCATATTATCCAATAAGAAACCTCAGAAACTTCACCAAGCGGACAATGTATCCTCCAAACGAAGAACTAGAGTGCAATTTCAAGGCCAATGCCGGAGTTCTCAACATGGGAGAGGGAGAAAACTGTGCGACATTAAGGTGAGGAAAATTTCAAAACATAATTCACAATGTGGCATCAGTATGAAAGCTCCCAAGCACGTTCATAGCTCTCAAGGTAGTATTTCTTCATATAACAACCTCTAAACGTCGGTAAGTCTTCCTGAACGCTTCCATTGTTCCTGGACATATTTGAGTCAAAGATCCAGGAGCGAGTACATTAAGCGTTTTACCACAGACTTCACGCCTCTACACTAAAAGTGCAATCCACATGTGAAACTCTTTGAAGAAACAAAGAGAATCTGCTCTAGCTAGCACTTTTCTTCTTCTCCGTTAAAGATAGATACGTGAAAGAGAGGATCATCTGCGATAATGAAAGCCGAGTTTTCCAGGGCAATGAGAACGATAGGCACCGTAAGAATTCATCACTCTGCACTTCTCACTAATTTAGAGCAAACACCAACATTCCTATCAGAAAAGAAGTTCGTTTAAAGGCTCGATTGTGCCACAGGCATAGCATTGCGAAAACACAGAAAACGAATCTAGAAACAAACACGAACAAGCAAAAAGAAAACAATCAAGAGAAGGAACATCAACCTCAATGGAGCAAAAACTTCAATGCCTTCCGCTGAGGATTCTAACTACCTGACACAGCTGTCGCCTCTTTCAAGTTACCAGACTTCAAGAAAGAAGCCACAACATATAGCACTTGCAATGCTCTTGGACCTTTGAAAAAACGAACCCGACAAAGCTTATTACACCACTTATCCAGCAACTAAACCAAAATATTAACACTGGCACCGCTAACCGCGCCACAAAACTACTAAAGAACAAAAGAAACGAGGCGCTGCAGGCAAACAAGCACCTACCACTCTACCAGCAAGCTACGACTCGATTGCAGTCGGAGACTACCGTGGACGAATACGAAAATAATGGAAAATGAAAATTCCTCACAAGGCAGACAATGAGCGGTGGCAGGATGAATGTGCAGCGTGACACACGCACCTTGCAGTTTACTTATTTGAAGTCCCAAGTTACACCGCCCGAATGACAGGTTTGGGAGGGAGCGAGAGGGAAGGAAGGAAAGGAAGGAAGGAGCACGGATCGAGAGACAGAATAGGATGAGAACAATACGGTGATGAACCTCCGCAAATCGGACCGAGTCGCAAGCAATAAGAGGCTTGAAATCTCGGCGCAATTCGCTGCTGGTCGAAGCTCCAGAGGCGGGGCCGGTAGCCAAGGGGGTGGCTATGGCGGGCAAAGAGAAAAGGAGGGAAAGAGCCGGCAACACAACGAACGCGAGGAGAGCGCAGGGAAGACGACGACGAGGATGGAGCGACGAAGGGACGACGAACGAGGAAAAGTGGACGGAGGGTGAAGACCCAACCACCATTTTCCCGCCATGCAGCTCACGGAATCTTCGCGTGGTTCCCCGCCCAGTTCCCTTGCTTTTCCCATTTTGGATCTCTTCTCCTTTACTCCTACTGCAGCTCGGTTTGTCCCCCGGGATTTTCAGCGTGGTTCCGTCCTCGGGCAGATTTCCAGGGGTGAAAAAAAAGGCTTTGGGTTTTGTAAATTATGTTGATGAGACACACTGAAGTAATAATAATGATATGGGATTTTCACTCAGTCAGGACTCAGGACCGCTTTACTCCTGGGATCAATCAATTAACCCCTAAACGCCGAGGCGGATGTTTTTCGTCCGATGAATGACAAGGAATTCTCCTGTATAGGACAGAAGTGCAACTATTCATCCTCGGAATTAGGGGTGAAAAGGGAAGATCTTCAACAGTAGTTTGACTCTCAATGATTATTTTTTATTTTTGTAAAGTAGATGATGTCACACGGTTCCAAAATGCCTGATTTCCACGGTCACCAGCCCGACGTTCAAGGGTTAAGGTAGACAGCCTATTACCATGCAAACTAGCAATATCCCTGAAACGTAGGTCTAGTGACCGTGGAAATCATGCCTTTTAGAACTGTGTGACATCATCCACTTTAAAAATAAATAAAAAATAGTCATTGGAGGTCAAACAACTATGCAAGATCTCTCCTATTTGCACAAAATTCCAAGGATGAACAATTGCACTTATGTTCTACATAGGAAGATTCTTTGTCATCCATAAGACAAAAAACGATTTTGATATCGTTTCTGGGATATGTACATCTTGGGATCGAATCCAAGAGTGGCACATATTTTTCAGAGGTGTGTGCTTGTTTCATAAATCAAACCCAAGTGGAATCATAATTTTCCAATTAAAATTGTAATTTTTGTGAATTTATGAAGTAGTCTAACATGAATTTACAAAACCATTCATAGAGGAGAGTCATAAACATCCTCTATATAATACATAATCACTCTCCCATGTATTCAATGGTATTTAAGTGTTCACCATTAAAAGATTGACATGTTACTTATTGTTGGCATTAATATATTGTGAGGGATTCTTTCAAAAAAAAGAATGGATTTGGATGATTTTTTGGATGGAATTGGGGCCAAAATAGGAAGACGGTATCAAGTAGCAAACATAAATGGACTAGTCCACCTTAACCCCTAAAGTTCTTTGACTATGTTTCACCAAAAAACACTCAAAATGGGTTGTTTTGATGGCAAAGGCTCCCTAAAAATGAAAAATGAAAAATTGTTGCATCTAACCATAAGATCTCATGTTAGACTACTTCATTATATTGTAGTAAAAAAATGGGAGGTTTTGACCACACAAATTGCGAGATTATAGTGTTTAAAGTTGAAAAAAATGTTTTTTGGGGGCATCCAAATTCCGGGCAGCTTTGATTCGGAGAGTCTTTTGGACAAGTTAATTTCACTTTTTTGCTTGATTTTTGTGATAAAGTTGGTCACATGTTCAAAAAAAATTATTATATTTAAATTGGGGAATATGTACCCCAAAATTTTGGTATGGAACTAGCTTCAAAAAAAGTCTCATACAAAGCCCTTTTTTCAACAATTTATGGCTTGCACATACAATGATTTATTCAAAATTTGAACGGTGGAGTTGTAGATTTCAACTAGCTTTAGAGGAGGAAAAAATAAAAATAAAAATCACAAAAAATATCAAACTTCCACAAGCTTGATCAATTTGTATTCAAGCTGAAGTGAAGGGGCAGTTGGGCATATTGGGCCTAGGAAGGGACGAGGCTGGGTCAGGGTTAGAAAAGCCCAACTCATCATCAGAACTCATTGACACTACATCACATTCCCTTTATTTTGAAGATTTTACTCTTTCCCTAAATTCTGAAGATGTTCCTTGCTCAATGGAGTAGAATTTCAAGTATTCTACAATAATTGTTGATAGTATAGAAATGTTGAGACATAATCTCCAATAACTTGAAGATCAACATGCTTGCACTGAAATTTGAAGAGTAGTGAAGATCTCTATACAGGTGAGGTAGTAAGAGGTCAAACAAATCATGTGGGATATGTAAATTATAATTACTAAGAAATCAAGTCATGTCAAAGTGAAGTAAAAAGTAGGAATTATGTTCAAAGTAGAATTTCAGACCTCATTTTGGCATAGTAGAATAAGTTATTTAAAAAAACTTTGAACTAAAAGAAGTTAGGAAATCAAGCTAAGTTTCATCTCCAAAAAACTGTTTAGGATTTAGAGTCTCCCATCAAAAGTTATGGACAAATTTTAGGGAGGGGTTGGAAAGGACATTTTCATTAACATTTAGAAACATTTTCTCCGAATTTTGTCCATAAATTTTTTTTGGAGGCTCAAAATCACAAACTGATTTTTGGAAATGAAACTTAGCTTTATTTACCAACTTTTTTTAATTCAAAGTTTTTTGAAATAAGTTATTCTACTATAGCAAAATGAGGTCTAAAATTCTATTTTAAACATAATTCCTATGTTTTGACAATGAGCGGACAAACTCTCATCTTCAAATTGTCCCATATCCTTTGAGAATTCATAATGGACAATGGATTTGATTATAAAACCAACTTCTTCACTCCCTAGCCTATAACATTTCAAACAACTAAGAGATTCTACTAACAATCAATTTCTTTGGATGGATGATTGTCAAATGACATTCATGATTGATTCAATTGGTCTTGTGGATGTTTTTGTTTCTATTTCAGTTTGTAATTAGGAGTAACCTCTCTATTAGGATGAAATAAGCATTAGAGAATCTACCTCCCTGCCACCACCTCTTTCAACATTGGGTGAAATTTATTAATTCAAAGAATGTCAAAGAAGTACCCCAATCTAAACCTAGGCGAGAGGCTGCCTCAAATTTTGCCCAAGCTCTTCTTGGCATTCCCAAGCAAATTTCCCTATAGTGTTAATTATCCTGCCCATGCTGCCTCGCATCCATAAAAAATGACATTTTGCCCCATAACTATTCATAGGCACATCTGATTGTAATTTTTTTTGTGGAGTAGCAAGGTACTCCTTGTCCTCACATCCAAAAAAAGTTTCAAAAAATATAGTGAATTTTTCTATTCGTAGTGAGCTACCCAAAATCGCTATGTTGCCAAAAAACACAACTTGGTCCTTTAGGGGTTAAGAAAATGTAAAATCTAAGCACATTAATTGGTCAAGAGCATGGAAATGGTCCAACTTTATAATACGAGAATATTCTCTAAAACACATGTTTCTTTGGTTTTGAAGTGTAAAGTAATCCCTAGTACTAGAATGTTCATTGTTATGTTATTGATTAAAAATTTTATAATTTTTCTTAAGTGGAAAAACTAGAATCCATCATGAAGCCACTTTAGAATATAAGCTATTTTTCATCTACATATTGTAATTTATATATTCAATTTTGATGGTTTCATTTGCATTTAAACAATTATCATTGATCATTTGGTGTGAAAATTTTGATATTTGGGGGTCAAAATGGAAGATTGACATTTTGCCTTTTTAAAAGTGTAAAAGTGTAGCAAGTGAAATAAGTAAAACAAATGAACTTCTATCTAGATTATTTAGGAAATTGATTTATCATAAGCCTTGATTGCATATTCACTTATTGTAAATTATTTTATCTTGTGTTTAAACTTTTAATCATGTTATTGATTTATGAAATTTTGAATGACATTCATTAGTCTTCATTGATGATCTCGATTATGGTATCAAGCATCAATACAAAACTTGTTTAAAATTTAAAATTTGCCTAAATTCCAATTGAGAGTCCTGAACATCTATAATATAACTCAAGTACTTTTGTGTTGGAGCATGTACAAATTTAGTGTTGTATCATCCTAAAAAATATAATTTAAGTACAAAAACTTGAAACACTCAAGAATAGCATATTGAAAGTGAATTCTTTCTATATGAGAGTAGATTGAAAGGCTTGGGTGTAACACTAGTCATTATTACAAATTGCAATGATTGTAGAATGGTAAAATTTCTCATTCACTTTTCAAATCATGAATAACCTATAAGTCCTTGTAGAATTAAAAAAATTCAATCTCTAAAACAAAAAGGTGTTCTATAAAGTGCAACTTAATTAAGTGGTGACTTTCAACACTTCTAATCTATGACCCATAATCATCCTCTATATATTTAAATCTTCCATTGCATAAGGCAATATTCATTATTAAAATAAGATGAAATTCCTTCTCAAATTGATTAAATATTGGATGTTCATAATTTTTTAAGAACTTTCCATTACAAGATTGAAATGTAAAGTTTCAATTGTTGTCATTTTCTAAGATTGTTATCTTCGTTAATAATCAAAGTTTTTTCTAAGAATCATTTGTTGAATTTGAATATTAAGATTTTAAAATTGAAATGTATTTGTATTCTTTAAACCATAGAAATCATATGTAGTTTTAAAAATCTACAATATATAAAATTTCCAAACTATCTCAATAGACTTTCTTCTTGAATTTAATGAAGGAACAAATGAAAGGACTTTCATTAAAGGGCCAAGTTTGATTTCCTTCACCTTCTAAAACTGACATTTTGTTCATCTATAAGTAGTTAACTCCTATAAAAGCAACATACTAGTAGTAAACATTTTATGCTCACCTCAATTTCAGGGCAATATTTTCAAGAATTTTTTTCACTTAAAATATTATTTTCTATCACAAAAGACATCAAATTATCTCTTTATATGTATGTTTCAAAATAAAATTGTATTGTTCAATTTTTTTGGAATGAACAAAAAATTCAAAGTATCAAATGTAAGGCTAGTATTAAGAAGCTAATGTTACTAGTTGAGTAAAGAAAAGAGATTGAAACGTGAGGGGATCCACTAAAACGATGGAAATTAGAATATTAGTCAACAAATGAATTTGAAAATTCAATTTTTAAAATATCATATAGATTTTTGGGGTGATTTCAAGAAACACTTTTACTATTTTGTATCACACATTGCATGTTGATCTATTTTTTTGCCATAACTTTTGCATTCTAGCTCTAAATGACTCAAAATTTAAAAGGCAAGGTACTCATATCTATTATGAACCTTGTCTGATTTTTTGGAATTAAAAAAATTATTTTATAGTTCAAAAATATCCCCCAATTTTATATCACACTTGCCAATTTATTTATTTTTTAAACAAAGTAGTACTCAAAGAAACAAATTTGGAGTTGAAATTTGTAGGAGATGGTCTTGTAGTATACATTCAGCTACTTCTCAAAGGATTTCTAAAAATAGTTTATTATATGTCATGTAGAAGTCCACAATGTGAGCTTCTTTCTTCTTGCATTTTGAAACAAGAATTTTTTTATTTTATTTATTTAATTTTTTTCCTTTTTTTTCCAAATTAAAACATCAAGGTATGTATTTTCTTGAGATTTGGCACTTTTCTAGTTCTCCTACTTAGAGAATTTTCCTATGATTTTCTTTTTGTAGTTATATTCATCTTATAAGTGTATACATTGGCCATATATATTTTTAAATTATTTTTTTCTTCTAATTTTAAAATACTCCAAGAGAACAAGGCATGAGTATCGTAAAACACAACAAACTTGGCAAGTGTTTCTTGCCATCACTCTTTGGAGAATTTGCAAAGTTGAATGCTTTAAAATTGATTTGGCAGAGATCCATGTAGAATTTTTTGAAATTTCCCCCCATATTGATAATTTCTAAACATCATGCCTAAAATTTTCTCTTACAATGCAAATTTCAATTTTTTGAAGAAAACCTATTTAACAACACATCCAAATTTTGTTTTAGACCCAATGGCACAACGCGGTCACTCACAAGTTAAAACTCCAGAGCATCCCTTTTAGGTCATGCCTTTGTTTTTTAGTACCATAGTTATGAATATTCAAAATGTAGATCAAAATGTATTTGAAATTAATCTTAGGTTTTCTTGTTCAAGAGGTTTTGATTTAAGCAAAAATTAATCTATATGGTACCTTTTTAGTGTCAAGGCCCAAATAAAGGTATGCTGGTACTTTGTGTAGAAAATAGTGTTAGCAAAGTGGATCCAATTTGAAGGTGTACCTAAGTTAAGTGCACCTAACTAAGACTTTCCTCCAAAACCATCTACTACAAATTATTGCCTAGATGTTTGACTAAACCCTAGTTTTGATGATTTCAGATGTTATTAACTTTAAATTTGTTACTAAGAACCTTGCTACCACCACGTGTAATACCAAGTGAGACATCCTTGTACAACCATCTTCTATAAGTTTGTACACTTTCTATTTCAAGATTGAAAACTCATGCAAACAAAAGACTTCAAATTGTTACTACTGATTTAAAAATTAATCAAATCAAAAATTGTTGTCGTAATGGAGGTTGTTTACTAGTTGAAGTTGACATCTTCTCCTATTAAAGTGTATATAGTGTTAGGAGGTCTTATTAATTGTTGGTTGATTACCATTTGATTAATAGTTGATGTTAGGGTTGAGAGAATGTTAGGGTCAACCAATGGTTAGCCTCCTAGGATTGGGTTGGCTACTTAGTGGTAGGGGATGGGCTCTTGTCTCTTTCTTGGCTTTTGGTGGTTTTGAAGTGTGGATTGCACTTGGGATACTAAGTTATAAGTTTATACTTTTATTATTATTGTAGGAAGCATTGATGTGAAAAGTTTGGGGTTTGTGTTTAGATAAAATGTTGGATCAAGGCAATATTTTGGCTCTAAGTCTTTATCAAGGTGATATAATATTTGTATGAATTTCTTATCTATATCACTTATGGAAACGAAAATATGAAGCATCAAAGTGGAGGTATTCAAAATTCAAGGCAATTAAAAAGGTAAATTTGGGAGCTTCAATCTTATTGAGTATTAGTGATCAACTTATCAAACTTAGAGGCTAATTTTCCTAATACATCATCTACTATGTATCAAAAATTTGACTACAATGAACTTGTAACCTATGAGTTATGGACAAAATACAACCAAGGTGATGAGGCCATAACTAGATAGAAAGCCAATAGTAGAAAAATATCAATTTAAATTCGAAAATATCTTAAATCAAGATGAAATTTTGTATGTGAGTATTTGATAAGTTGATTTACATTGGAGCAAAGTTTCAAATTATTTGGAGAGAAAGTCCATGAATTAGACTAGGTCAAAGCTTATTAGGTTCGTTTTAAGGTTATCATAGAAAAAGGCAAAATGTTAGTAGTGGGGAAGTATCTATCAAAGTTGAAAAGTATCTTAGATCAATGTGGAATTTCATATGTGAAGATATAAAAAGTTGATCTACGTAGTGACAAAGTTTCAAACCATTTGGAGTTATTGCCTACGAGTTATGCTAGATTGAAGGTAACTATGCCACATATTAGGTAATCATAGGAATTTTAGGATTGAGATTTGGATAAAGAAATTGAGATTCTAAATATAGTCTTTCAATTTTTTTCTACACTTTTTCTATAAAATTTAAGATCAAGGAAGTTTGATTGCCATATTAGATCCTTCATACCAAGTGAACGTTGTGCACTCTTTTGCCAAGGTTAGAATATCTTAATTACAAGTAGTTTTAGACAAGGAAAAAACTTCAATGTTTAAATTGATATGATTAAGAGAATTTGTCCATTGCAAGAGAGAAGTACACAAACAAGTGTGTAAATTTATTGAAGGTGATTGTATTAGACAAATGTTATGTTCTTTAGTCCAATTTTACCTAGTAACATGTAAATTACCAAGAGACCTTGGATATTTAGGCAGGAGACATGATGAACAAACTCCTAACCCTATAAGGACTTAGAGGCCTAAAAAAAGCCAATTAATGATTTTCTAGATCACCGTAGAAATGGTGAATACACCTAGTGGTCCCAAAATCAAATATTTTTTGATAGACTACCTTGGTCATAGACCAACATCCTTCCAAAATAAAAACCAAGCCAAATCACTAACTAATAAAATTGAGGTGGAGAACTCACTACTCTTTCTTCTTAAGGTAGGGTGCTCTAAATTGAAGCAACCTTGCTCTAAAAGTGACCACTAACACATTGGTACATTTTGTTTTCTTCAATGTACCAATAATTTACATTTCAAGAGGGAGGGTACATTGAAGTGACGATTGAACATAGAGGTACATTTTGCATTTCAACTTCAAAAACTTGTAACTAATTCTATGAAGGTCCCCAAAACATGAAACAACTTGGATTAGATGCCAATTCCATTTTTCTTCCTACTGAAATTTACAGAAAATTGATTCAAAAAGTTCAGCTTTACCTCAAATGCAATCATCTCTTAAAAGGTCACTTTAAGAGCAAGCTACTTCACAAGGAGACTCTAGCCAACTAAATAAATACCAAAGTATACACAAAAAACAATTGAATAAAGCTGAAAGAAGGGAAAAACTAGGCCAAGGAGAATTGACCCCCTCATTGCCCCATAGAAAGGTAATTGTAAAAAATTGCTCCCTATTTTGTGCCACATTTTCTGGTATTTCTTCCTCTCTCCTACCTAATATAGGACCTCTAATTCATTCCCAAATATGAATTCAAAATTTTCAAATTTTATCATGTGTTACAAATAAAAACATTTCAGTGTTTTGTTTTTTGTTTTTTTTCTTGAAACACGGACAATTTCCATTGAACATTTCAGTGTTTAAACTGCGGAGCAATGAAGGGGTCAGTTCACCGTGGCAGGGAAACTGGTGAAAGCTGATAAGAAGACAGAGCGTTTATTCACAGGAATATTACGAGTATACTTAAGTTAAGTTATACCCAAGGCAATGATTTCATGATTTGGCTAAACATGGTCCGGAGCAACCAACCAGGTTTGTTCCTCCTCATCAGTTGGAATGATTGATTGGTGTCCACTGTCCAGGCGACTGACGGACTTGCCCAATCTTGCAATGTTTTGGAGCATAAACTTACTACTGTAGATCTTGTGTGGCCTCCTTGTTGCCAAGAGTCCAAGACTAATCCGTCGTCGTCCCTGGTCAACCAAATAATTTTCAAAGCTTCAAACTGAAAGTGGGAGGGAAATCACAAAAGTGGTGCTAAATTTAAGCCTAGTTTTTGTCACTAACCTGAATGATTTTGTTGATCAGGCAATCACTGGTACCAAAAGGGAAGCAAGTAGCCGGAATCCAAACTGGGTTCCCTTTTTAATGCAATGGACCGTCTCCATTTGTTTTCAAAAAAATAAAAAATAACAAAAATAACTGAGTTCCCTAATCACACTACAGCCAGCTTAGCTTTTAGCTTTAAAGTACTAGCAGGGAGGATGAAGAATTATCAACCGCAGCTTCTACTCTACATGGAACTAATTTAGAGTCTATTGGCTGCGACCATTGTGAGTAAAGAGTCAATTGTGTCTGGGAGTAAAGTTGATTGCTTTTTCTTTTCTTTTTTTTGGGGGGGGCAGGGGAAGCGAAACTCTTTGAAACAATTTTCAGTAAATTTTCGTTGGAAGAGAAATGGAATTGTCATGTAACCCAAGTTGTTTCATATTTTTTGGACCTTTGTGGAATTAGTTACGAATTTTTGAAGTTGAAATGTAGTAGTCATTGAAAGCAACCGCTTCTTGACATGTACACTACTAGTGGTATGCCCTTGAAGTTGACCTTTTAAGAGTGCATTGTCCTCCGGGGGGGAAAAGAAAAACTCTTTAATAGAAATTTTGATGATTTTTTGTAGGAAAAAAAAAGGAAGAAATTTTCAATCTCCCCAAACATTGCCCCTGTATATAAGCTTAATAAGTTACTTTCAACTGGACAGAACTTGTGAAATTGACGGATGGAGGTTGAACATTCATCCCCATCCACTGAATGACGGAGGCACGGAGCAGTTTCATGTATTCGGTTAACTGTAAAGACAAATAGTACTGGGCTGGTAATTTATTGATGGAATCTCACTCATCAATTGCAATAAGTAACTTACTGCAGAGCAGTAGTAAGTACTGTTGCTGAGTAACCGGAGTTGCGTGTGGGGTTAGAGCATCGCCACCTTGGGGCGGTCAAATCCCCACGGGGAACGACGCTTGGAGGGCACTGTCTGCAGCCCGGGCACTGCGGGTCCGTGAGTCCCCAGCGTGGGCCGGCCAACTCGCCCCGCCCAAAGGTGCCCATCCTTCTCTTCCGGACTGCCATTATGGCCACTGAGTTTTTTATTCCCAAAAAATTGAATTCCGGACTGTTGTGAGCTGCTACTGTTCATCTGACAAGCTCCAGTTTGAAGCTGGGACACGAAAATGCTAGAAAAGTAGTCAACTCCGGGCTCGCTCAAAATTTCCCCGTGCACGCCCAGCTGAGGTACCCCGGGCAAAATTGGGCGCGCCCGGTGCTTGGAATACTGTGCCCCGTGCCACGGTGGGGACTGTTATGGCTCCCGGGCCCGGCCAAACCTACCCCGGCCAGGTTGGGCGAGTGGGAGTGGGGATGGCCTTATCCATTCACCAGTAAAGTTACGAACTTACAATGGCTGACGGACGGAGATTCCATGCTGATAAGCAACGCAGGACGTTAAATCCTCCATTCAAACTGGGCCCCGCAGGGTAATTTTGTGGGTTATCTGGGGTAAAAGTAAAAAATGCCCTCCATTTTGAGCCGTGTCTAGGGTATGTTCTAGACCTCTCCTAGTTAATTTGGGGTCTCTGTTTGCAAATATGATATCCGAATTTGCAAAAAACAAAAAATTCCTGCATTTTCCCCAAGGTAAATCTGCTCATACAGGGCATAGTTCAAATGGAGGATGTATCCTCCATGAGCAACAGGTGGTAAACAATTGAAGGGACCAAGATTTACCAGTACATCCAACTTGAATCCTCCCTAATTGCATGGCCTGCCTTGGGAAAATCAAATTTCAGTATATATATATAAAATAAAGTAAAAGTGAAAGTAATTTTCTATTTTTTTAAATTCTTAGTAATTCTGAAAAACTTCTGAATTCAATATTTTTTCCACCTCGAGTTAGAACACCACAAAACAAGTATGTGCACTAGGGGTTCTTTTTTGAGTGAATTTTCGCTAAACTCAATGAAATTTTTTTATAGGAAATATTTGGTGAAATATTCTTGCATTACTATGGATGAAATCGCTAATTTGCATGACATCCAACATGACAGACCTCCAAATCTTGAGACAATATTACTCTATTTTGGATGAACGTACATCATTTTGGATGAATAAATAAAATTCCATCTCTAGATTGCAAGTTTCATCCATTTTCATTGATGTAAATAGCTTCATCCTTACCATGATTGTTGTTTTTTTGCATTGCCTAAAACAAATGAAAAACAACAATTGCCGTACATCCCTCCTTGTGCAAAGTTTTCTAACGGTGCCAAGAATGTGGTCAGAGGATGCATAGCTCTAGAGATTTCACTGCAACAAACAAACAAAACAAACAGCCTCATTTGAGGTGTGGATTCTGTGGAGTCCGTGTAAAAATATTGTAGAACATATACAACATATGGACAATATTAAAGTAATTGTAAATTTTTCCTATCCAAAACTTTGTCACTTTAGACAATGAAATTCTTTACAGTTTATTACATTTGTATTGGAACTTCTTGCAAAATTGGAGGACATGAAAGGGCAAGTACATATGGAATATTGAGTTGAAAACATTTGTAAGGATTTTGATGTTATTACAAAATTGAGTTAAAGGAGAGGGTGCAATTAGGGAGGTTTCAATATACTATAAATATTATGTTGGTTTCAATCTAGTTTTTATACCTCACACTCTCATTGGGGCAATTGTACATTTGTATTTAGTGAAGTAAGCTATCATGTTTATACCACTCATTGTTCAAACATATTTACCTCATGTATATCAATGGTTGATATTTTAAGTCTAAGTTGTGCAATGTGAAGGAATAAATGGCACAAATAGAGACCTCTTGAAGACTAGACTAATTGTATTGTGATTGGGTAGTCTAGTGTTTTTGATGACACAATCAATCACTTCAAATATGTATTTTGAATTCACAACTATATGAATTACGTGATATAATTATGGTTTCCAACTTGATTGCTTACAATTGTATTGATGAAAGTGCTATACACTTGCTTTCTCATCAAATTTGAACTTCTTCTTTAATTTTCTCTATCAAAATTAGTTAGGAGTTATTCACATTAGGAGATGGTTACTATTTGCTAAATCATAAGAAAAATTTTGGGCCTTGGAAAGGTTGCCTTGGTCCTTCATCTTCTATATTTTGAATGTTCCTCATCTTTTCTACATTTTTCTAGTCATTTTTATAACTTAGACAACAAAATTTAGATGCTTCATGTGTTTCCATTTTTTGGATTAGAAAGTCATTTCTAGAGCCTTTGAAAGGTATGCACCCTTAGCTTTATCATCTAGAATTTGTAATTACATGAATTTTGTAATTTTCAAAGTTGTAAAGTGAATTAGAGATTAGGCTTGATAA
This sequence comes from Straminergon stramineum, assembly GCA_963920665.1. Taxonomy (NCBI): domain Eukaryota; kingdom Viridiplantae; phylum Streptophyta; class Bryopsida; order Hypnales; family Calliergonaceae; genus Straminergon; species Straminergon stramineum. The sequence goes on along the minus strand of OY987271.1, from coordinate 12,325,339 downwards.
AACTTCATCGTAAATTTCATCAATGGTAGAGGAATGCAATTTGTAATTATTGAAAAAGTTATGTTCCTTCAAACTTCTACTTTGAAATTTATAGATTTTTTAAATGGTCAACAATAAGAGTTAAGTGTGTGACAATACATAACAGTTTAAAAATATGCATCTTTAAGAACAATAGTGCCATCATAGTATTGCACATATTTTTCTTATTATTAGTCAATTTGTGAACAAATACAAATAAATCCATCTACATTTGTACAAATGCACACCCTTTAAAATTCTATAGCTATAAAATTGGAAATTCTATACATCATAAGAATTGAACCTCCATTTCATTTACACCGAAGATTTCTCATGAGTAATTAACTATGCCTAAAACCATCCAAATAAGCATTCTGATTATAATTTCTATAATAAAATTGTCTTATAATATTCATTGAATCTTACTAACAATTGTAAGGAGATTATACAATTTATTAGTATGTACTCCTTTCGTTTGGAAATAGTGTATCCATTCTCAATGCAATCACCACTGAGAATGGATACACTATTTCCAAACAAAAGGAGTATATTTTTGTACACAATATGAATAAAGTTTAAATATTTGACATATGGATAATGGGTAAATGAAAAATTGACCCTAAACTCTGATGTGTAAGGTAGGTGCCCCCCCCCAAACACCTTTTTTTGGCTCCCAAATCTAGTTACTTTTATCAAAGATTCTTTACACCTAGAAGCCGGGCCAATTTAATAAGTAAGAGGCTTGAAATCCTCACTTGTGATAGGACAAAAGGTTGAAAGTTGTGCAATCAGCCTCAAGGGGGATTACCTGACCTATAGATATAAAGTATTCTTTAGATTGGTCAAATTTTCATATTTTCTTGTCGGCAGGTGAGAGGAGGTTCCAACACACCAAAGAAGGCCACATTTGAATCCCGTATGCAAAAGTGATAAAGGCACCAACTTCTTTCTTGTAGATGTTGTAAAACCATTTCTTCCACATAGGTACATACTGATTTCAGAGATGTACCCAGAGTGATGATGTATGATTTTAGGCATGATGCAATTTCAGGTGTACCCACTGTAAAAGCATCAAACTACTGAGGGTACATTTTGAAGCAGAAATGGCTTGATGGGTATGTTTGAGTTTTTTATTTATTTTTTTTTTATTGAAACACAGGGACTGTATGTTTGAGTTTTGAAGGTGGCTTCCCTTCCATCCATCAGCAGCACTTGAGCAAGCACCAATCAAGGGCAGTACAGTACAATAATTTCCTTTGATTGCTGAATATGATGTGCAATTCATGTTAAAACTTCACAATCACCTATGATAACTTGTTAACTTACTTATGTTTTGCCCTTCAGGTCAGTTCAATGGATTGAGCCTGACTTTGTCATGTTATTATTGTTATCAATATGGTAAGTATACACCAAATCACACGTCATCGTCATGTGTACATCTCTGGAAAAAATATATGTAGATATGTGGAAGGTGTGATTTCTAAAAACAATCTACCAAAAAAAATAGAACTATTTTTAATTATTTCATGCGGTATCTAAATGCTTCGCTCTTCAGTGCTAGGGAACCTCCTTTCACTTGTTGATAAGAAAATATGAAAATTTGATCAATCTAATAATAGTAACTAGGCCAACGAATAAGAAGTGGTGGGTTTTTTTGGGTGGGGTGGGGGAGATACCCACCTTATAAAAGCATCACCACCAAACATGGTGGCTCAATTTGAAAACATAATGAATGAACCCTTTGAAGTCCTTGTGGGGAAAAAGACCACCAATTAGTTGAGACATATTGTTTTCAAGCCAAGCATTGGCTAATAAAATGAGCTTGTTTTCAAGTCCAAACGCCAATTTCCTTTGTAAATTGCATGGCTTCTCTAAGACGTTCATCTGTTTTTCAAGCCTAGTGGGCATGCTTTAAAATACTCCCTATATCTCGAAATAAATTTGGGGTTTCCAAGTATACTTTAACACAAATTAAATTCACTATGGTGCAAGAAATTGGTCTTCCACAACTTGATCAACAACAACTGGAAGTTGGATGGCACCCCCTGAAGCAAAAGGATCTGTAGATAACATTATATAGCAATTTGATCCTTGCAAAGCAAAACAAAATGCAACCCCTAACCAACCAAAGGCAAATAATACAACCCACAACTACACAAAAAACGCTACTAACAAATCTCTTGTTGAGAATTTCCTAAAGTTGAGTCACAGGACATTGTTGGAATTGAATATAGAGGACATTAGTAGATGTCACTGTACTGATGCTGCTCGGAAAATGATCAAAATTAATACCATTGGAGCAATTCCGAAAAGGAAATTTTTTTTGTCACTTTCAATTCTTGTTTTCAATATGACCATTGTTCCACTATTTCACACCTAGTGGGGTTCATTATAAGCTACTATAACTATGCAATCCCCTAAACATAAGAGCAACTCACATGTTAATCTAGCTATTTCCAGATAATCTGAGTTTATTTGGGGACAAAGGGATTAAGCTTAAGCTTCCTACTTAGTCCTGTACATTGCCCCTTGCAATGAAATTCCATTCTTATGTTACAAATAATAAATTAAAAAAATGGTACTTCGTGGACAGGATGATGGAGTCCCGCACCCTAGACCTACAATTAACTTAAATCAAATTCCTATCCATACATTAAGACAAGCCGTTTGTTTGTTTTGTTTTGTTGAGATCTCCTGGACCATGCGTCCCCCAACTGCATGCTTGGTATCGTTGGAAAGCCCTCGGCGAGGAGGGGTGCATGGGCTTAGTTTCAAGACGTTTGGATCTACGATGTGAAAATTATTGAATTTCAAAGTTATTTCAAATCAAAAAAATTAGAAAACTAGAAAATTACTATTGCTTTGATTTTGGTTGTGGCATCGCCACAGGGCATACTAGTTAACCTTTTAACTTAAATCAGCATTTTCAGGTCTGTGCAAATTGTACTTTTTTTAAGTTAGTTTTTTACTCCGTATTTTTTTATTTTATTTTATTTAAACAAATGAGCAAATAGTACTTTCTTAAGTTCCACTATTGGGGGTGCTGCCCTGCCAGGATATCCTCAATTCCTCATCAATCCATTTTGTCTGACCTCACCAGACCTGCAAGTGAAGTGAGCAGGGAATCTTTTTAGAAATTTCTGAAAGGCTAAAGTTAGGGACCAGCATATCATTCACTTCAGTAAAGATTTAATTTAATTTAATCTTTTTGATATAAATATACTTGTTCATAAATTGATTGATCAGAAGGCATATAAACTAACTTAAATCAGGCAATCAACCCATCAGAGGTGAAAGACCCATCACTGACAGCTAGGGAAGATAAATTAATGAAGCACAAAATAGGGGGTCTTTTTTCTTACATGCACCCTTGGAATGACCTGAGGGGGATGAGCAAGGGGGTCAATCCACCCTGGCCGGGAATGATGGACCCCATCAGGAGAGTCTTATCTTACATTAATCCATGACAGACTTTTTTCTAGTAAATGACATTTGGGTTTCTTTAGGTTGAGGTAGTGGCCACAATCATTGTAGTGGATGATGGTGATGGAGTGATTAGTGACTGTAATAGGAATTTCTACCTTTAGAGTGCTAATTCATTGCAAGAAGTGACTTTTTTTAAAACCTTTTGAGTATAATTTTTTTTCTCTTGAAACTTGTGGACTATTAATGAACTCTTGTGAGGCAACCCCATGTACTTAGCAAGCATGGTTTAACCATGTGGCCAAAGCGACACCGCAACAACTCTCACACCCAAGGAAACTCAAACTCTTGATTTTCTAAGTATAAATTCATGGCAAGAAGTGACTTTTTTAGGTTGACTTCATGCATGTTGTGGCCATGTTTGGAAATATTATGATTGCTTTAAGTGAGTAGCATAACATTGTATAACCAAGAAATGGTCTTCCCCAATGGTTGGAAGGGTTGGGGTGGATTGACCCCCTCACTCGTCCCTAAGGGAAAACCTTGAAATTTTTTATTTGTCACACATGAAAAAATTTGAAAATTTTGAATTCATATTTGCAATTAGAGACCCCAAATTAGTTAGGTGAGTGACAGATAATAAATTAATGAAGCACAAAATAGGGGGTCATTTTTTTACATACACCCCTGGATCGACTAAGGGGGGACGAACAAAGGGGTCAATCCACCCTAGCTGTTGGAAGGTATTATCCTTTGCTAGATAAATGGGAGGGATTCATTAGTTGATTCAAGGATTGGATTGGGTTGAGGAGTGATAGGACATACGACCCATTTCCAACCTCTTAAGCAATTACAAATATATGGAGCCATGGATTCTCAAGTGGGAGAATTTTCCTGTGTACACAAACAGAGTTGGGAAGGATTCCATATTTTTCCATAATTTTATTTCTCAAAACATAATTATTATGAATTTTTTAGCTCTACATTCTTTTCGATCCATATTGGTCATATAGATCTTCTATTTCCAACCAAGGGCTAGTTGCAATATTGACAGCCCTTTAGCCAATCATAATGTGCCACAACCACACTAGGAACTATGCCATAATTAATCAGCACTCTTGATTACTTGATCGGAAAGAAATTAAAAATAGTCTACAGGGTTGAAATGGGGGGTGATTGGAAAGGGGGTGCCTCCTATAGAAGACAATTTTGTTTAGTGTAGTAGTATGTTGTCATTGTAACCATCTTCTTCAAATAACCCAATAGGTACCTCTGAAATGGACAGTTAGTGGTTCTAAAATGGATTGCCAATAATGTGAGAGCATAAATAAGATTTGTTAGGTATTGATTCATACTTTGCCAATGGATGGAATAAGGGTCAAAGGGGCCATTTCAAAGCTAGGGTGTGTCCACTTAATTTTTCTAAATGAGAATTGATTGCTCAATTGCCTTCTTACACATGTTAAAAGAATTTAGGGTTTGTTTAAGTTTAGTAATGGTTGCATTTAGAAACCTCTTGTATTACTTTTTGAATGTTATAGTGCTTGTTTTTGGTCAAGCCATGTCTTTTTTTAGATTGCACATATGTTGGCTTTGCAAGGCCTATGATCAAGAATAGGTGCCTACCACAAAATTCTTTGGAAATTCATAAGTAATTCATAAATGCTCCAAAAAATATGAAACTACTTATGTTAGATTCCACATCAATTTTTCTTCAAGTGAAAAATACTGGAAAATATTTTTGGGCATCTGAAAACCATCAAAAAGGCCCAACAACCCTTAAATGGATGGTTAATGAGCACACTACCTTATAGAGGTTCCCTTTTAAAGGATGCAAAAGTTTCCCCTTGCCTTTTTGGTGAATATTGTTATGTAAGATGACCATTATGTATACATTTTTTTGTTGGTTTTGGAGTAGTCTAGAGACTCTTTAGAGCCAATTGGGTAGCATACTTCAAAAATTCATAATTAAAAAAACCTCATATAATTTCAATTTTTCTTTCCATTTCTATCATTTGTCTTTTTATGAGGATTTTTTCTAAAAATTTCAACAAGGCAAGGGAGACAAAAAAGACTTGATTTTCATTCTTTGAAAAATTGTTAAGTAGAAGCAGGTGTAAGATGGAAAGAGGACTTAAATAATTCATAACTCTAAGATGGAATTGAAATACATCAATCCTAACAATGAGATTTTTCTAGGCAACAATCTTGTCCCCCTACTAACCTTTTAATCTTTTGAAAATTTGAAAATTGAGTTTGAAAATGAAATCTTATATGAATTTTTTTTGAGAAGATACTTGGATTGCTTGCAAAACAATACTCTCCATAACACTCACATCAATGATCCAAATAGAATGAATAAAAGCTTTCCATATAGATAAAAATATATTCCAGGAGAAATTCATTTTTTAAAACTTTTATTTATAATTCTTGTCCTTCTTTTTTTTGTTTTTGAGGCTTATCCGTCTAACTTACTTCAGATGGAATAGCTTTTAGTCCCAAGCTTTGATTGAAATAAAACTCCTCTTTTCAAGGATGCAAAAGAGCCCCTTGCCTTAGCTCATTCGTAAACAATGTTATGAACCCACTCACTCTTTGATTAGGTTATAGACATCATTCAACTAATAAGGTAGGGTGATTTAAAAGCGCCCTTGCTCTAAAAGCACCCTCTAGCACAGAGGTACATTTTGCTTTCTTCAATGTACCCAAAGTGTGCATTTAAAGAGGCGGTCACTTCTAGTGACCACTGCATTTCAACTTCAAAAATTCATAACTAATTCCACAATGGTCCTAAAAAATATAAAACGACTTGTGTTAGATGCCAATTCCATGTTTCTTCCTATGAAAATTGACTGAAAATTGTTTCAATGAGTTCAGCTTCCTCCCAAATGCAATCAGTTCTTAAAAAAAGGTTGCTTTAAGAGCAGATTACCTTCAAAGTCAGTCCTTTCCCAAATGATAAATATCATACACAAGTCTCGTGTTGCTCCACTTTGACTCCCTCCAGCACATGAGTGCAATGTCCAGGAAGAACCGGCAGCTAGTTCACAATTAGCTAGCGGAATTGGTAAAAAACCCGGTTACAATCTGAAAACATTGGCTAATTACCGGTGGAAAAAAACAATCAATTCTGAATGGGAAATAGAGAAACTAACTGGACTCTGTACTTGAAAAAACGGTTCAATGGTTGCGGGTTCGATACGTGGCTGTGACAAGTTGGTTTATCTGGTGTGAAATCAGCCTTTCTCCCTGACAGAAACCCTCACAGTGTGTTCTTCAACATGCTTGTGTCAACAAACAAACAAAAAACAAATGGTTCAATGTGGGAATTGTAGGAAAATAGCCCATAAAACTCAAAAAACTTCCCGAACATTGCATGAGTGGATCCTTGAATTCATTGATAATTTTCATGCCACAAATTCAGTAGAGAATTCCGCCAGGTCCACTGGGGACAGGCAGTCAGTCAGATGAAGAGAGCGTCATTTAGAAGCTACAGAAAAAGAATTCGATTGATTGATGGTGGAATTCCATCATTTGATGATTCAGTTGGCAGCAGGCTTTGGCACATGGAAATTGGAGGAGAATGAGAGCAAATTCAGTTTGATAGAACTCGTCTGACCATTCAATGCTTTAATGTCAACTGAGCAACAGTAATGCCATGTTTTTTTTTTGTTAACTTATGTCTAGTTCTTAACTTTGATTGTTCTTAACTTTGATTGATAGCAAATCACAAAGAATCTTGAAGAGGAAGTGTTTTTTTAAAATTGTTTCTGTAAAGCAACCTTTTACCGAATGATTTGCAATTACAATTTTGAAGAGTTTGGCTTCTTGAAATAGTTTTCAGGAAATTTCCATTAAAAAACAAATGGAATTGGCATCTAATCCAAGCTGTTTCATATTGTTTTGAGAGTGACCTTAGTTTGTGGAATTAGTTATGGATTTTGAAGTGAGAAGTGCAAAGGGCTCTAATAGTGTCTACCCCTCAATATGTTCACTATTGATACATTGATGAATAGAATTGGTGCATGGAAGAAAGAAATATATACCTTCTTGTTAGAAAATGCTTTTAGAGCTTGAATTGTTTGAGGATTTCTTACCTAAGATGGTCTTTATTTTGCATAGTAAAAGAAAAAAACCCCATACAATTTAGGGATTGGGGCCCAATCATCCATCCAAAGTGACTTAGTTTAGATCCTACATCTATTTGCGGAGGGGATAGTAAGCATTGGGGCAAGGTTGTCTTTGAAACAAGAGGTGGTAAGTTGGGCATGACTTACTTTGCCATCTTGACCACAATGTCTTGCTAGGCAAAGTGACGTACACACCTCACTAACGTTGAATGATTCTAATCTAAATACAACTTTACTCCTAGTGCACTAAATACACCATGTAGTAGCAATTGTGAGGACATCCCATGTCAAATTAGGGTTGTCTTCATTAGGCTTGTAACCCTTGTGTCCATTCCAACCCGGTTCAATCCTTGTTATAATTTCTCTCTATGAGGCTTGCAATTTGAGATGTAGAGCCTCTATAACACCATCCATCCATACCCGCCTTGCATATTTGCATCCTAAGAGTTAGTCAATGCTTCGAGGTCTCAATGAGGCATGCAAAAAGTGGCTTTTCATCTGTTTTCTCTTTATCCCAATTGAAAGTGGTTGCTAGTTTACATTGTTCACTTGTAAAGACCAAGTGATTGAATTTTTCCAATAGCTTACTATTCCAAGGCTTATTAGTCTCAAGCTCAATCTTGTATTCAATTTCTGTTGTGTAGTTGTAAAAGGGACACTCTAGGATTATGGCTAGGGCTCCCCATTACCATTCCAAGGCCAGGTCGAATAAGAAGCTCTTGGTGAGTCCCATGGTCCATTTTTATTTGATTAGAATTTTCTTTCATGCCTTCAATTCACCATTAGTGGTCATCACACGAGTTCTTTGTAAATGCAAATTTTGCATGTCCTTCATCTCAATCCTTGCTTTGGTGAACACATTTGGAATGCTACTTCTTTTGAACTTCGTGCCTTTCAAGGTGTTATTTTGTACTAAGTAAATGATTGCACAATCTCATTGTTACTAGGACTCATATGCTTCCACTTTATGCAACAAATGTAACCTTTTAATGTAGAAAATTCATGAGTAAGGGTGATTCCAAGAAACACTTCACGTTTTTGGCTCAAAACCCAATTTTTGGTCATAGGACTAGCAGTACTATGGACTACTATCAATTTCGCATGTCAGACTATGCCTGCGAATCTCAACCGTCGATTTCGGGCACCCGCAGATCTTAACCGTTGATTTTGTACTATATAGTACTATGTAGTACTATAAACTACTATGTAGTACTATAGACTACTATGTAGTATTGTAGAAGCCACTGGCAATAGATAATAGCAGAAAAGGGGTCTATGGACATTTTCATTTTTAGTAATTAAAAAAAAATTCATAAAATTCCCAGAAAAAAGCCATTTTTTGTAGACAAGCTTGCTCTCACATTGCACCAAAAATTTCTTCAAATTTTTTTTTTCTGCCCCAAAAATGTGTGCGAACAATGGTCACTTTGGCCTCATGTAGACACCTCATGCAAAATTTTTTTGCAAAAAACTCTTCGTCTCTCATTGGAACACAAGTACAATTCTAGTTTCTCCAATTTGTGGCTCCCAATTCGCATTTTTAGATACAACTTTGGCTCAAAACCCCCAAAATGGCCAAGGTAGACACCCAATCGGGGGCACTTTAAAAATAGTAAATTAATTTTTAAAACCCCTCCAAAAGTACAGAATGTGTGAAACTTTTATGTGTACCTTCATTCCAAATTTCAAGACAAACGGACTTACGATGCAAAAGTTATGACCAAAAAACCATATGTCCAAGGGCAAGGGGACAAAAAATAGGACAAGTGTTTCTTGCAATCACTTGTAAGCATGATAATTCAAAGTGTGTTACACTTGCAAAAATGCCAAAAAGGCCTTTGGGGCTTAAAATAGACCTTATTGAAACTTTAGGGATAGAATTAGTGCTCAAAGATGGTCAAAATTTAGGAGATAGAAGGTCGTGACCAAATTAGCAAGATATCTACCCCCAAAATAGTAGTTTCATAGACAAACAACCTAGTGCATGCAACTAGTTGGCTAAAATGATAGAAATGTAGTCTAGAGTGATTGTGGGTTATCTCCAAGACTAGCATGCCCCAAATAAATCCTAGGTTCAAAAGTCTTGTAGATTTACTATCCATGCTGAGGACATGAGAGTAAATTTTGCATGTACGAAATTCTAACCTCAAGAAGAAACGACAAAATCTATGACCAAAGGCTAGAAGGAGGCATCTTTGACTAGAAAGCACTCATGGAGTCCAACAATGTGATTAGAACATCAAGAATCTCCATCAAGCAAAAGATGCCATATACCTTATTGAAAGCAAAATAACTATTGACATATAACTTTGTTTGAAAGTGCAAAGTAAGAAAATTAGCTTGCACTTGTGTACATAGAGTCACTTGGAAGCTACATGTAAAGTCTTGAGATTTATTGTATTGCATGGGTTAGTCTTCTTGGAAGTCAACTGCAACAACCAACTATGGTAAAGTCCTAGAAAATATATCTAAGGTTGCAATAAAATCCAGGAAAAAAAATAAAATAGAAGTTTTGGGTGATAATAATTGTATATTACAATAGGAACAAAAAAGCATTCAGTTTGTGCAGCCATTCATGCCTGATACTTGTAGTATTCTTTGATCCATTTTGCAGAGCGCTTCACTCTTGTGAAACCTATTTGGTTGAAAGAATGGTAGAATTTTCAATCCTACCATACTTATGGAATACAATGAATGATTTTTGGTTGATCCCTTGGTGAGCAATCAAAGACTAATTTGATCATTAATTTGACAATTATTTCAGAATTTGGTACTATGAAAAAAGAATGTGACAGAAGCGTTGCCATATACGAAGCAACTGGAGATCCCAATTCGCAAACTAAGTTAACTTAAGTTAGAGCAAGTGATGGAGAGAGAGAGAAGCCGCAGTCCTCCACAACTCAGACAGACAGACACCCGTGCATGAAAGGCAGACTTTCTGCACTGCGAAAGGGCAGATAGTATTGTCCTGCAACTGAAGGTGGATTGCTGCATCCCCTGGACGCACTTCAGTCCACTCTTCAGTTCTCCGGCGCTCAAACTCCAACAAATTACAAGCTGAAGGTATCTGCACAGAAAATCGTGATCTTCACTTATTTTTAATGTTTACTAACAATCAGTTTCTATGCAGTTAAACCTATAAAAACTGATTCACGAATAACCTAAAATTCTCTTTGTTTACAGGGAATCATTTGTGTTCTTCAACTTTCTGCAGCATGTTTGAGGATTTCATTGGTGTATCCACAAGCAGACAATGTGAGTTCTATATTGCCTTGCGATTGCTCATTTTGTGTTTCTACTACAATTTTCTAACTTCACTTGAGCATAACATTTTGTAGAGACATCTAAGAATTATTATGATTCTCCCCCATGTTTAGTTAAAGTTGTAATATGGTTTGCTATTATGTCATTAAAAAGTTAACATCATAAAGTGCCAATAGGAGTGGCACTTTAGAACTATTTATTGGATTTCAAGAGTTTGGGAATTAGTAATTTGTAGATCTCAATAATTAAAGAGACTTCGTAATTTCTTAGATTTCCAAGATCTGTAGACTCTAGAAGCATTAGAATTTATTACTCCGTGCTTTGACACTTATAATTCTTATGTGTCCAACCTCATGGTATTCTTGACAATGGACATGGGACAATTGCATCTTGTGAAATCTACCCAAGAATTGGTGGAAACAATAATGGTATGGACAATGTGTCAATGTATTGTAGAGGGGATTTAGGGAGAATTTGTGAAGAGAGGAAAGCTCATACTTAGGAGACCTGTAAACTTCATTGTGATGATTCCCCCCCTAAAATGTCCCCCTAAAATAGAAGCCAAATCCTTTGTGGTCTCTTTCCCCTTAGAACTTCAAAATCCCCATTGTGGAAGAAAATGCTTCTAATCACTTGTGAGGAAAGGGAGAGGTGGGAATTGGTGCATTTCACACTCAACAGAAGTTTTATAATGTCCTTGTGATTCACGACAATTGACTAATAAATTGATTTTTATGGCAACTATCACTCAAAAGCTAAGACACATGCATTGAACTCCTATACACCTACTTCAATGTGAACTCTCTATGCGATAATGAAAATCGTTGATCATGCAATAGGCATCATGTGTTATGATTGACTACATATTAACAAAGTAACCCAGAGACGAAGTCTACCTCTAAAAGGAGGCACCAAGGTTAGCACCCGCTACCCTTAGCCTTCACTACGCATGGCTTACATAGTAAAACTACCCCCAACATACTCTTCATTCACGCTGATCGTAAAACCAGAGTTAAGCTTGCTCTCCTGTCACCCAGCTAGTGAATGAGGCGCATCGTCTACGCGTCGTGACAAAGTAGCAGTGCGAGATTGAACGCAGCTTCAAGCGTGCTGGCCCCCATTTGCTCAGTGGTAGCCAGGGTGCTCCAACACTAGTTACGTACAGAGCCTATCCAATCCTTGACAAGATTATATAACAAGACAGACAGAGCAAGACAGACAGACAGACGCTGCAGATAATTCTCCAGATATCAATATTATTGTTCTAGATTGGAGCAGAGATCTGCTCTTGTGCTGGAAGATCAGTTATAGCCTGCAAGGCTGCATCGCCTCGAAGCATAGTCGTCGTCGAAGAGTTGTGAACAGTTACGAGACAGAGTAAACATATATAGAGCGAAGAGGATTCGCAACACAATTTAAAGCAGGTGAGGACGAGACAGTGTGCTCGAAGAACATGAGACGATCGAGGGGTTTGGGCAAACGTTTCTTGGGCCAAAGCTCATTCCATATGCACTGGTCTTAAGTTGGAATAATTATACTAACTAGCTCAGCGCAGAACTCTTCCTCGTTGATATGTAAGGTGCGTGCACATGTCCAAGTAGCACCAAGCTTGCTGTAGTGTAGATGATTTTTCAAGCATTGCAGATGCGACTTAAGTTTGAAGATGAGGAACATGTGGGATCAGGTCATTCTTATTCTTGAATACTGTCCCGAATGGTAAGAGTCATCATGTGGTGTTTCGAAGTTCAAAGGGCCTGCTATCTGCTACAGAGGGGGTACCGTAGTAGAGCACCGACCAACATACTGTAACTTAAAAGGGTTGAGTTCCTGTTGAGCTGAGAAGCCAGCATTCATTCGATCGGTTCATAATTTCATCACCGGATAAGACGAGAAGAAGTAAATCCATCACACAATCTGCAGCAGCCACTCAGGCTTATGAGTGGCCAGTGACGTTATTTTCACTCCATGCACATCCGGATATTGGCAATGTAGTTTCAACTTTCAAATGAGTAGAGCAGTGCAAGACGTACAGTACCACATTCCTCTGCCTCTTTTCTCTCGATCAAACTGAATCTGAATGATCTGATTGATAACCAAGGAGTTTGAGCTTTCAATATTGTGGCGTTCGATTAGGACACCGGTGACGGCAGAAACATTACTATGTTCACATGTTGGGAACTGACAGACAATGAGGGCTTAAGTCATCTAGAAGTGCGATGCACTTTAAATTAAAAACATTCTCCAGACAGTATAGGCAATTTCATTAAAATGGCGGTATTATTCAGCCATTTTAATGGAATGTCGTGCAATTCCTAACATATTTTGTGCCATTTTACTGTAATACCGCCATTTTAATGAAATTGCCTATCAGTACAGAACTGACATCTCATTTCCTGATGTTACAACAATTGCTGCTTATTGAGAATCCTCTGAAACCCCACAGTAAGTGAAGCCCAAAACCACTCTAACTTCTATTTCATCTGACAGAGACTTTCACACTCACGTCACACGACAATATGTCCGAAATTTCCAAAAAACAATATGAAAACCTCCTTGTCTAGCTCGTTTAATGTTTCAGGACTGAAGAAGAGCTTCCCTTTCATCCGGCATTAGCTGATTGAGAGCGACTAAAGAGACATTCCTTCTGTTTTCAGGGAAAACCCGAGGCTTATCGCTTCTAAATGATTCCATGCGCGAGGGGAAATGGGCAAATCACTGTAGAATGTTCTAGGGCTCCCAAGCATTTCCTCAGGGAGACGTACAGTCGGATCACCAAATACTGAAAATGAAGCCCACTGATCCAAATCAAATCGGTCAACATTCTTCATCTCAAGCATAGAGTGTCGAACAGCTTCGCCCACACTTTCCCCGCTCTTCAGCTTTGTGTAAAAATGTGTAAAGAACACATCCGATGAGACATCGAATACACTCAGGATAGTTTGACATGACCACACATGGAATCCCGTGGCGCAGAATTGTTTCCAACAGGCGTATCATAGCCTCCTTCTGAATCTGAGGATATGAAGGGCCAACCGGAACAATCCATTAGTTCATCATACGACAGCTAATTGCCCATAAAAATTTGGCGAAAATAGATTTGACACTTTGCAGTATACACGTTCGTACTGTATAGAAGTCCTGCGTCATCAAGCAGGTACATCTACGATACAAAAGGAGGAGATCAACCTGCCCGTTGGCCGATGGGCATGCTCTGACGACCGCGAAGCGCGCACTCCATGTTTTCTCAATCCCTTCACCAAATCCTTCACAAATGCGGCCTCAATGTGGAAAAAAGCTTTGCAATTATACTTTTCACTATACGACCTTGGCAGGCTTGCCCATATCTGAAGAGAGTCGAAAGTGGAGTCAGCGCCATGTAATGCTCTGCAGTGGTATGGAAATAGTGAAGCAATGACAAATGCTGGTCCTGAGTCACCCCTCTCCATCTCTTCCTGAGAAATAGCGGTGTTGCAAAGGACGAGGCTGGCGTCCGAGGCGTCCGGCATCGAAAGCAGGGTTTGGTTATACAAAACTTGAATGGTGCAGTATATCAGTAACCCGAATGGAGGCACTATGGAGACGGTGTGGGTCTGAATGAGATATCCCTCTCCATCAGGTTGTGCACCGTCTCGAAGCAGCGCAAACGGGACTCCTTCGAGCAACTGGAGACAACCACTACCAGTTCAATCAGGTGTACTGTTTCCGAAATCATTAACCGACTTGCTGCGCTGCTTCAGTTGCAGACACAAATGTGAAGCACCAGAAAAACATCACACGTACCAAATAATTATATCTTCCTTGATAGAGTACTACAAGTCAGAGGTGATTTCCGCATTCCTTACAAGGACTTAATCTGTCCAGAAGAAGTCCGACGTGATGCAGATCAAAATTCCTGTCAACAAGTGTTGATGATCATTCTTTTCTAAATATGAAGAAACATATCAGGACTCTCTAGATCACGTTGATGGTTTTGAATCCTCACCTTGCAGGGAATGAACACCAACGTTTGATGGTGCGTAGCACTGATCAATGAGTCCTCCAGAAGAGGCTTGATAAGGATCTCGTGAAGATATTCCAGCGCCGTCAGGAAGCTACCAGATTCGGGATTGCTGTGAGCAGACATCGTCGAAGCAGTTCGGGAAGCACTTGTCAACCGATTCAGGTCTACCTTCCTTGCCAAATACCGGGGCAGGTGGATCTGATCATCAAAAATTTAGCCACAACGTAAAGGCGGAGCGCACTGTGTTGAAGATGGCAATGGATCCTTCATGTTCAATTACTAGCCAGGCAAGCAACACAATTTCATGGTCATATAAATACACTTTATGTATTAAACACACAGCACAGCAAATGAGCTACTCTATTCAGTGTGAACCGGAATATATTTCACATGGAAGTGAATCATATTGCACCATAGAACTCATCCCAACAATGATGAATAAGATGACGTAGTCCGATTACCTGAGACCTAACACAAAAATGCAAGATCTGGTGTGGAGACGGATCAGACAAACTGAGATCATATTCCACCACAATATCGATGCTACTACCGCTAAAAAGTGTCCATTTTATCTGAGTGCAAGCAGCAACCACGGGTGCCTGTTAGTACTCGAGACAGCTAGTACTAAGTTGGACGGGGAATAATACTGGGCATCAACAATCAGAGGTCTTACGAATTGAATGGTATTAATACGACTTAATTTCCACCAGTGTTGTTTTTGTTCTTCGTGAGGAACTTAGAAGATATTATCAAAGAAATAGGGAGTGGAGACAATATTTTGTGTCAGCTTGATTACCTTCCAGAAATCCAATTTGGCATTCAGAGATTCAGAACGCTTAGCTAAATCTTCATCATTTCTTGCATATTTAAGAGCCTCATCGAGATACCTGACTGCAGATCACGGTTGTCACATCGGATAAGTTAGGGTCACCGGACGTTTTTAGGGTGGTCTGTCCAATTGGTCCAACTTCGATTTTTTAGGTCATGAAATTATTCAAGGGTAAAAAGAAGTTACTTTTATTTACTTGAAGTAATTGATGTGTCATTCTACGCTGGAACCATGTGCAGATGCTAGGGCGTGGACAGTAGTGCAGGCAGGAATGAAGTGGCGTGGGTGTGGACGTTGACGAGCGTGGACGTCTTCGTAGGGGTGGAGACATTGTTGATAGGGTGCGAACACAGATGTGCAGAAATATGAAATGCTTGTGCGCGGACATGTGGTGTAGGGTGTGGACATAGATGTTTGGGTGGGGATTGAGACGCACATCAACATAGGACATATGGGCGTGAACATATAGGTGTGGGTGTGGATGTTGGGCAAGGCTTTTCCAATTCCCTCCTAACAAGGCGCGGACGGATCGGTCGGACGTGGATGCTAGAAGGAAACAACAAGTGGGGCCTTTCCAATTCCTTCTTGCTAAGGCGGGGACACATTGGTCGGATGTGAATGCGGAGGCAACCAGAACCTCCAAGGGCCTTTCAAGTGGACTTGGGGCCATGGGTTTCTTTCTTTTCCGTGGAAAGGGAGAACACTTCCTTGTTGCCAACCCCTTTTTGGAGTTACTACAAACCAGATCTATAAATACATGACAATCAAATGCCTTCATTAAATACCTCACCTACCTCAATTTGAAAAGGTGTTGGGGAGGCATTCCCTCTCTTATTTCCTACCTTCCCATGTGTTGTTTTCTCAAAATCACTTGCAAACTTTTTTTTTTTTTTAAAACAAACCAACCCAAATGGAACAAGCCATTGCATTAGCACTTACCAACTTCAATCTCCAATCGAACAACAGACACTTGAAAGGGGTATTTTCATTAATAAAATTTTTATTGCATTAGAAGTAAAGCTTCATTCTTGTCTTAACTTAGTTCATTTAATTGTGGAAATAGTGAAGAAGGGACTAATTGGAAGGCTCTTGAATTATTGAACAAAAAATTTCAATATTGGAAGTGAAGGTTATTTCTTACCCAACCTTGGTTCATTTTATTGTGGGAATAGAAAATGAGGGACTAATGGGGACTTGGGGAGGCTCTTGATTCATTGAATATGTTTTTCCTACAATGGAGGTAAAGGTTAATTCTTGCCCAAGGTTGGTTCAACATTTAATTGTGGGAATACATTAGAAGAGGGTGCACTTCAATCAATTACATTTTTTCCCATAGTAGGAGTCAAGGTTATTACTTGCCTAAGCTTGGATCATTTAATTTGGGGATTGGAAAAGAATGGGGGACAATTGATCATTTCTTTATTTTGTTTATACAATAGAATTGAAGTTCACTTCTTGCTTAAGCTTGGATCATTTAAATGTGCGATTGGAGGAGATGGGGGGACACTTGATCATTTATTTATTTTGTTTAGACTTGTAAAAGAATTGAAGTTCATTTCTTGCCTAAGCTTGGATCATTTAATTGTGTGATTGGAGGAGAAGGGGGGGCACTCAATCATTTATTCATTTTGTTTAGACTTGTAATATTATTGAAGTTCATTTCTTGCCTAATTAAGCTTGGATCATTTAATTGTGCAATTGGAAGAGAAGGGGGGACACTTGATCATTTATTTATTTTATTTATACAATAGAATTGAAGTTCATTTTTTGCTTAAGCTTTGATCATTTAATTGTGCAATTAAAAGAGAAGGGGGGATACTTGATCATTTATTTATTTAGTTTATACAATAGAATTGAACTTCATTTCTTACTTAAGCTTCAATCATTTAATTGTGTGAATAGGAAAGAAGGAGGGGTGGGGTGGGGTGGGGGGTTGCACTAATCCATTTAAAAAAAATTCTACTAAAGAAGTAAAGCTTAATTCTTGCCTATGCTAAAATCATCTAATTGTGGGATTACAAAAGAAGAGGGGACGCTTTAATTAAGTATCTACTTTTTTCGACAATAGAAGTTGAACTTTATTTTTGCCCAACCTAAAATTATTGAATTATGAGATTAGAAAAGAAGAGGGACTACTGGAATCATTAATTTATTTTTTCCACAATTGAAATGAAGCTTATTTCTTGCCTAAGCTTGCTTCATCTTTTGATTGTGGGAATAGAAAAGAAAGGACTGAAGGGAAGGCTATTGATTCATTTACATTTTTTTACCTACAACGACAATAAAGCTTAATTCTTGCAAAAGCTTGGTCCAACATTGATTTGTGGAAATAGATAAGAAGGGAATAAATGAGGGAAGTTTATATATATATATATATATATAAAAGCAATTTGTTTGTATGTTTTTTGAAAAATTCTTGAAAAGGTTTTTGCTTCTCAAACATTTGTCCTAAGGTAGACCAACCTATTACCACCCCGATTCGCAATCTGAGTATATTAGGACCAACTCCAAGAGCGGCACATATTTTTTAGAGGTGTGCGCATGTTTCATGAATCAAATCCAAGTGGAATTATAATTTTTCAATAAAAATTGTAATTTCTATAAATTTCTAAAGTAGTGTGCCCTAAATTACAAAACCACCACTAGACTAGAGTCATAAATGTCCTATCCTAAACCTAAAACCGCCATTCCATGTACCTATTGGCACTGGAGTATCCACCAATCAAATGTTGACACCTTATCCAAATTGGAATTAATGCAATGAAATTTTTAGAATAGTGAATGGATTTGGATAATTAAGTTTTATAGACGAGATGGGGCCAAGAATAGGATGGTGGTTATAGGAAGCTAGTAGAAATGGGTTGGTCTACCTTATTTATTGTCAAAAAAAATAATAAGGCTTTAGGTGTCTCAAGGATTAGGGTTTAGGGTCTACTAGGGTTCAACCTTCAAGAGAGACAATGCATCTTTTCCAGGAGTGAGTTATTTAGCTAGATAGTCCATCCATTTTCAAGCAAGGTGCAGGCATTGGGGCATGGACACTAGGCGAATAAAACCAAAGTCGGGGACTCTCTGATTTGTTGCTACATGCACATGGACGAATCGGTCGAGCATAGACGCTTGGGCAAGCACTTTAGAAAACAAAACCATGAGTGTGGCCTTTCATGTTCCTTGATGCCCAAGCACAGACTCATTGGGCGGATGCGGACGTTGTGGTGGGAATGTTGGGCCAGAGAAGAAAACAACAAGTGAGGCCTTTCCAATTCCCCCCTACTAGGTCGTGGACATGGCAGTCGAGCATGGACACAAAGGTTAGGTGTGGGCGTTAGGGCGGGGACACTAGTACAATGGAAAACTCCAGGGGCTTTTCAAATGGTCTTTAGGCCATGGAATCCATCCTCTCCATGGAAAAGGGGGGGCACTTCAATGCTACCAGCTCCTTTTTGGAGTTACTACAAACTAGATCTTCAAGTACATGACAATCAATGGCCCTCATTAAATACCTCATGTAAAGGACTTGGGGACTTGGGGAGGGAGTGCATTTTGTCTCTTGTGGTCTACCTTCCCATATGTTGTTCCCTCAAACCATTTGCAAACTTCTTCTCCTTCTTTTTTCTTCTTGTATACAAATGGAACAAGCCATTGCATTAGCACTTAGCCAACTTAAGTCTCCAATCGAACAATGGAAACTTGAGAGGGGCATTTTCATTAATAAAATAATTCTTGCATTGGAAGTAAAGCTTATTTCTTGTTTAAGCTTGGATTGTTTAATTGTGGCAATACAAAAGAAGGGGGGACACTTGAATCATTTATGGTTTTTTTCCACAATAGGATTGAAGGTTATTTCTTGCTTAAGCTTGGATCATTTAATTGTGTGAATACAAAAGAAGGGGGACACTTGAATCATTAATTTATTTTTTCTACAATAGGATTCAAGGTTATTTTTTGCCTAAGCTTGGATCATTTAATTGTGGAAGTATAAGAGGAGGGGGGACACTTGAATCATTAATTCATTTTTTTCACAATAGGAATCAAGGTTATTTCTTGCCCGAGCATACTTCAACATTTCATTGTGCGAATAGGAAAAACAAGGAATTTGTGAGGAAGTTCATGTATAACTATAAAAGTACTTTATTTGTATATTTTTTGAGAAGTTCTTGAAAAGGTTTTCGCCTCTCAAGCATTTGTCCTATTAATTGTTGGAAAAAAATAATAAGGCTTTGGAGGATATAGGGTTTAGGGTCTCTTAGGATTTAGGGTCTACTAGGATTCAACCTTCAAGAGAGGCAATGCATCTTTTCCAAGAGTGAGTTTTTCAGCTAGATAGCCCATCCATCTTCAGGCAGGGTGCGAGCATTGGGGCATGGACGTTGGGCAAATAAAACCATAGTCGGGGACTCTCTAATTTGTTGTTGCATGTGTGTGGACGGATTGGTCGGGCACAGATGCTTGGGCAGGGACTCTAGAAAACAGAACCAAGAGTATGGCCTTTCTTATTCCCTCTGGCCCAAGCACAGACTCATCAGGCAGGCGTGGACGTTGTGGTGGGAACGTTGGGAGAAGAAAACAACAAATGGGGCCTTTATAATTCCCCCCTACTATGGCGTGGACGCGATAGTTGGGTAGGGACACTAGCGCAGTGGGAAACTCCAAGGGCTTTTCAAATGGTCTTTGGGCCATGGGATCCATCCTCTCCATGGTAAAGGTGGGGCACTTCAATGTTGCCAACCCCTTTCGGGAGTTACTACAGTCCAAATCTTCAAATACATGACAGTTAATGGCCCTCATTAAATGCCTCACGTACTTCAATTTGCAAAGGACTTGGGGACTTAGGGGGGGAGTGCATTCTGTCTCTTGTGGTCTACCTTTCTATGTGTTGTTCCCTCAAAACCATCCTACAATGAAAATCTTAAGTTGAACATCCTAGCTCAATTTTAAAGGAAGGTAGGCATTTCTTATTAATTATCTTATTTGTTTATTTTCATTTATATGTTAAATTTATGAAGAAGGGATTACTATGGAGTAAGAAGGCATGCTTTCCTTATTTTATCTTGGATTCAGATGTGTTGTTCGTATTATCTTAGGGGTTTCTCTTTTTAATTGTTGAATGTGTAAAAAGGGGGCTACTAGCAAGGGAGGTTCTTCTTCTCCATTCACCAAAACATAATTGAGATGTAGAGTTCATATTTATTGAGATAATGGATCACTTAATTATTAAAGGTGAGAAGAAGGGATTAGTGGGAAGGCACTTCCTCCCATTTTTTGTGGTGTGTAGAGTTCATATGTTGTGAGGGAATCCATCATTTATTTGTTGAAGGTGTGAAGAAGGAATTAATAAGAGGGCACTTCCACCAGCTCGTATGATTAGACTCTTTTACTAGTTTCAAACATTAAATCTAAATATTTGAAATGGAAACCCAAAACCCTTGTTCAATATTATGGAAACAATGTAAAATTATAGGATGAAGAATGGGACCCGCAATATTTTACCAAGAAAAATCCAGAGCAATACGTGAATCTAAAGTTGAAATTAGAAAGCCTCCAAAAAGAAGATGTGTGCAAAAGGGCATCTATGGGGGATGTTCTAGACACATTGAGGAAGGCACCACACTATTGGTTTTGGCCTAATTGTTGTTATTGTAAATTGTTGTTTTTTGGTTTTTCATTTTTGAAGGTTAGCGTATGGTAGTTATATAGAAGGCTAGCAAGGGATGTTCATTTGTCATCCTAAAAGATGATCATATGTAATTGGCATTTGCCAAACATCATATTGTATATAGAACTATAGACATATTCAAAAGCCTTATATATGCATCTATTGTTTTTATTTCTTATGGCACTTGAACTCACATGAATGTGTATGAACTATGAAGCAATGAAATTTGAATGGAAAAGTGCATGGACAAAATAGGAAGTTGTTTCACTTGTTTGGCATTCTTAACAAATTATAGATGTAGCAATTTAAGGCTACATAGCATTTGAAATAAAAGTGCCAAGTACTAGATTCCTTTAACCCTTAGAGGTCCATACATTACAAAAGTGGATGTGCCTTGGTCACCCAAGATTGTAACTTTTCATGCAATTGTTTTTAGTACTAGATTGAAACTTAGAATTTTAAAGCTTAACAAGTTCTCTTTATACTTCATCTTCAAAATTCAAATGAAAGAGTTCTTACAAGAATGCAATTGCAAGTTCAATGTGAATGTATTAAAATTCAAAAAGCACATCATGTTATGTTTTTAATTTATATTTTTTCCTTCTGAAATTGATTTTCCATTTCTATTACAAATTCAATATTTTCATTTGAATCTTAATTTATGGTAAAAATAAGAGACTATTTCAATATATATTCCAACTAATATAATTATATTTCCACATTTACATTCGGAATTTCACAATAATTTGATCTTTTCATCAAAAATTCTGAAAAAAGAAAAATACATAGAAAATACGTATTCCCACTTGCAAAAAATTAAAAAAAAATTATACATCAATTAAATAAAAGGAGAAACTTGACTTCATAGCCAAATTTGACTTCAATCTCTTTGTTGTGCTTCTTTAATGTATAAACTATAAAGAACCAATTCAAAAATTTGAACACTAATTTCCATTGGTACTTTCAACAAGAATTCTAATAATTAGAATTTCTTGAGCTATTTTTACCTATTCATTTTCAATTCCTACAACAAGATTGGTAACAATTACAAATTTTCTCAAAACAATTTGAAATTTGGGTTTTGCTTGGCCTAGTGCTTCCAAAAAAACAAAATAAAAATTACGGAGTAATTTTTCTGAAAGCACTACACAATTGAGAATTCAAAGTATTAAAAAAAACTCAGTTTGGACTCTAGGGCTTCATTTGTTTAGAGGTTAGGTTGCGGTTGGTTCAAAAAAATAGAAAGTGGATCTCAATTTATCCCCTAAAGGTCCAAGGACCGTCTAGATTGGAAGATATTAGCATTCAAAGTAATTTTTTCAAGAAGATGCTCATATTGCCCCCAAAACAAGATTGTTCATAACTTTCACATTACTAATCCAAATGGAATGAATCAAAGCTTCACATATAGACAAAAATATAATCTATAAGAGAGAAAAAAATTAAAAAAATTAAATTTCAAGTTTTTGTGGATTTATTTTTTCGCCCAATGACATGAAAATTATGTTTAAGATGGCATAACTTTTGCTCCCAAGCACCAATTGAAAGAAAAATTATATTCCCACGAGGCTAATCAGTTTTTCTATCTTATGAAAAAGTTTTGCAAAGTTTAACTAAAAATTGAGGTTATAGGAACCTACCCGAAATCTATTTTGTTCCTCAAGGGAACAATGGTCCTTTAGGGGTTAATGAAATAATTAAAAAAAAATTGTTGGGGACTTGTTCTTTTGGTTTTGTGTACTTTTTCTTTTTTCAATGGAATTTGTCTATGTGTTTCATAAAAAAAAAGGTATTGAAAAACGAGATTGATATATAGTTGAATACAATGTAATAGGCTAATTTCAGCTTGGACATGATGTTTTAACAATTAAAAATACGTTTTTAGTTATTCAAGGGTTATTCAATGCATTCTGTCCTTGCCTCGACTAAATTGCATCCACCCCCATCCATGATTTTGTCCGCGCCTTGTCTTCCGTCCCCGCCCAACGTCCTAGGTGGCAGCAAGGTAAATCCACATTAGCTTCTTTTTACCTTACCAAAAAATCAACTATATATTGACCACACTGGACGAGCAGAGCCTCTACCGGATGGGCGAATTGGATGGACGAACGGGCGGTCTATCTGTTCAATATGACAACCTTGTTGTAGACATTAGATGCTGACATTCATTTGCCTTAAATTTATCATGGCAGCTCATGGTTACCCACTTGAAATCAGTATGCTGAACAACATATGAATAGCATTTTGGTTCTTTCGACTGAGCTAATTGATAATTACACTCCTCACAGTCAATTATCCATGAGAAGCACCGAATGAGATCATTATTGGGAGGACTTTTTTTGGCCTTCCACAGCTTCAAACTTTTCTTCAAAGGAAAAACAACATCCGAGTACCTTCAAGTAACAAGTTTTGTACATGGTTGAACATGAAACACACAATTAGCTTCTTACTAGTACGAATCACAATCACATGCTTCAAGAGATATTACTAAGCTCACCAATGGATTACATGTGCACCTTTGTTACGTTGTCTACTTAAGGCCAACAAAGCAATTGGGTTAATAGGATAGTATGGAAGTAGTGAGTGATGCACTTGCCAAAGTGAATAAGCTCTTCTCCCCTTCCTAGAAGCCCAATCCCTCCATCCTTCGAAAGTAATTCATCAGGTAGGCAAACGGTGGAAAGACCCCATACCATGAAAGGGGCCCACTACTTGATGCTATATCCATTGTCCAACATCTCCTGCATTGAGGATCGCATGACAGTCATCACATCCAGCCCTTCACTACAAGAAAACAAGTGTTTTATAACTACAAAAATATGACTGAGGATGACTAGCGACTATTCACAGTCATATTTTTGGAGGCCAACTCTTTGAAAAAAAATATGACTACAAATATAACTGCTAGTCATGTTTTGGCCTTGTATGTTGTGGGCGTATAGTATATGTTCATTGGGAACTCCAAAATACTTCATAAAGCTTCATAGGGAACATGTTTGGGGAACGCACAGTCATATTTATTAGTCATATTTTTGCATTAGTTAGATTTTGTAGTCATATTTTTATGATAGTCACATTTTTTTCTTTTGGGCAACTTGAAGAAAATTTGGGCGGGAAATATATTTGGAGAGTGCTAAATCATATTTGTTAGTCATAATTTCACTTTAGTCACATTTTGCAGTCATATTTTTGAGTCAGTCATATTTTATAGTTATATTTTTATAATAGTTACATTTTTTTTCTTTTGGGCAGCTTGAAGAAAATTTGGGCGGGAAATATATTTGGAGAGTGCTAAATCATATTTGCTAGTCATAATTTTACTTTAGTCATATTTTGCAGTCATATTTTTGAGTCAGTCATATTTTATAGTCATATTTTTGAGTCAATCATATTTTATAGTCATATTTTTATAATAGTCACATTTTTTTTCTTTTGGGTAGTTTGAAGAAAATTTGGGCGGGGATTGTATTTGGAGAGTGCTAAATCATATTTGCTAATCATAATTTCACTTTAGTCATATTTTTGAGTCAGTCATATTTATTAGTCATATTTTTGAATCAATCATATTTATTAGTCATATTTTTGCATCAGTCATATTTTGTAGTCATAATTATTAGTCATATTTTTGCATCAATCATATTTTGCAGTCATATTTTTATGATAGTCACATTTTTTTTCTTTTAGGCATCTTGAAGAAAATTTGTACAGGAAATATATTTGGAGAGTACTAAATCATATTTGCTAGTCATAATTTCACTTCAGTCATATTTTGCAGTCGTATTTTTGAGTCAATTATATTTTGTAGACACATTTCTTTGGTAGTTGTTTTTTGTTTCTTTGGTGGGAGCCTAAGGAAAAGGTTGGCAATGTAGGATGGGTCTTCTATATTTTGTCCCTAGAGGCCATTCCTTGGGATGACTTTGTTTAATACCTATTAAAAAAAATTATTTTCTTTTGTATAATGTGTCTATTACAGAATTAATGTCCAAATAATTTCGGATGGCACATGTTTATATTTTAATTAATATATTTTAAATTTTTGTAGGAATTAGAAAAGGAATAGAGAGGAATAAAACAATTAATAATAGGAGATAATCAATTTTTATTTGAGTATTCAAGAAAAAATTAGAGAGGAATAAAAGTCTATGGACAAACCAAAGCACCAAGGTAGGACTAAGCTTGAGAATCCAAGATAGAAATCGGGCCTGCCTTGATTCATTATTGGAATTTGCTGTGGAGCTAGCTAATTATGTTAAGTGATTGTGATGGCTAATGCGAAGCGAAATCTAATGCATTTAAACTAGTAATGTAGATTGAAGGCTATAGAGTTTAGAAAAATTACTTGAAGATTGGAAAAAATCTAATCCAAAGAGAAGAAAGAACAATGTGAGAAAAATTCATGCTCGAGTGGTCATGGAGCAAGAGTAAGTGAGGAGAGCGATTTGTATTGAGAGTCTCTAAGTGTTTGAAGAAGAAGCGTAGGTTCAAGTTGCTACTCCAAGCTTTGGACATGGTTAGGAGATTAATATGACCTCCTTGTAAGGATTTGACTATGTATTAAACAAAGATTGTTGATTATAATACACGTAGTTGATCAAATGAATTTTTCAAGTCTTAAGTAGATATTTAGTTATCACTTACGAGGTTGATGTCGTTACAATTGTTTGATTCTTAGAGTAATTAGAAATCAATTAATAGTAGTAGAAGTCAAAGATTGCAATTCTAAACCATTTCAAAAAATGAAGGAAAAAAACAAAAAATGTTGAAAATAATTTGGAGAAAGTCAAGAGGGGGAAGTTGAAAGAAATAGGTTGAAAGAAAAGAATGAGATCATATATCTAATTTATACTCTTTGTTGTAAAAGTTGTTATTTAAGTTGTATCCAAAAACACAAAAAATGTAACAAAAATGGATTAAAGCAGAATTCATGATACAATTACAATATACATGTTGAAGAATAGGGATGTTGTGGAAACAAATTTCAAGGCATGTCCTTAAATTTGGCACTTAGTTTATTCTCTTCTTGTAGAAACTATAGTTGTGCTAGAAATTAGGTGTTTAAATGAAACCTCTAAGAATTTATTAAATCCAATTTGGAATTCAAGAATACTTCATTAATTTGTAGAGGATTCCAGTAACATATTACACTTGAAAAAATAGAGAAAAACTATGGAAGATAGAGTACGATGAAATTGGATAATCTATAGCATTAGTTTTGGATAAAAAAATACCAAAGTTCATCTAATTCAAGTAAAAAAGGAAAGTTGAAATTTAGTGACATTTAGAATTCAATTTTGAAAGTACAAATGAATTTAAAATTATAGGCTAAGAGAAAATGTTGGATAAAATCTTGAAGGATAAATTAAAAACAAACCTTCATCCATCTATATTTTTTTGTTAAAAACATTTCCTTATAAATATCTTTACGATTTTAGAATAAGCCTACAACGTTCTACAACTTAAATTAAAAAACTTTAAAATTTCTCAACTAGGATTTGGAAGTCTAGACTTTTGACTGTGATTGGTCAAAACCATCTAAAACCTTTGACTTTTATAGTTTGAGTGTGTTTTAGTTTAGATGTGAATCACTTACAGTTTATCATTAGAAAAAATTGTTCATTGCTTAGAATATCCATTGAACAATATTTAAATATCCAACTTAGGATTTAAAGTCCAACAACAAAAAATATAGTTGTGTTTATTTTATCTCAAGGATATAGATAAAACACTCATATATATCATATATTGAAGTTTGTTTCTTTTTTAAAAAGGTTCTCCGTAATGTCATATAAGCTGTATTTATAAAGAATCTCTATAGGGTTGTTTAGAAGTTATAGAATTATTTATATGAAAATTGAGGCTCACTGTGATATACATGGTTGAATTGCAATTAAAAGATGGTTGTTTGAATGTTTCTACAAGGATATAGAGTATAAAAACATAATCCCTTTTACAAAATTCAAAGATGTTTTTCAATATTGCCTCTATAAAATACTTTTGCTCTTATATACTTAGTGCATGGACGTAGATACTTTGATTCATGTATGACTTTTTTTTGCTATAACTATAGATGCTTAAGGCCTTGTAACTTCCCTTTACACATTTTGTAGAGTTGTATTGCAACATACATCCACTTTGTAACAAATTTTGTTGTTAAAATAACTTAATTACTTAGTATAGTCATATTTAGTGACTCATATGACTACGTCAAGTTGCATGACTAGAGCAAGTCATGTGTATGACTAGGGTTTTAAAACCCTAACTGCCACTTCTATGTAGCCGCCACTAATTTAGCATTTTGAAACCCTAGCTGCCATTTCTTCTTCTTCATTTTCTTTTTCTTCTTTGTTTTTTATTGCCTCTTACGTTTTGTTTCTTGTTGTTTTCTAGCTCTTGGTTCTTCTTGCCTCCTAGTCGTTACTTTTTGTTTCTTTTTAGTTCTTGATCTTTGTTTCTAGTTTCTTCTTGTTACCTCTTAATTCTTGCTTCGTAGTTCTTACTTTTTGTTGCTTCTTAGTTCTTGATCTTTGGTTTTTAGTTTTTGATCTTTGCTTCTAATTTCTTCTTATTATCTCTTAATTCTTGCTTCCTAGTTCTTGATTCTTGTTTGTAGTTTCTTCTTGTTACTTCTTAATTCTTGCTTCTTAGTTCCTACTTTTTTTGTTTCTTAGTTCTTGATTCTTGTTTGTAGTTTCTTCTTGTTACATCATAATTCTTGCTTCTTAGTTTCTACTTTTTTTGCTTCTTAGTTCTTGATTATTGCTTCTAGTTTTTTCTTGTTCCATCTTAATTTTTGCTTCCTATTTCTTGTCTTTTGTTGCTTCTTAATTGTTACTTTTAATTTCTTTTTGATTCATTTTAACTTGTGTTTCTTGTTTTTTTTAATTATTGTTTTTTCTTGTTATTTATTGCATTTGATTGCATCTTAAATTGTGTTTTTTGTTGCTTCTTGATGCATCTTAGTTCTTTCTTCTTCTTGTTATTTATTGCATCTTAAATCATATTTTTTGTTGCTTCCTGTTGCCTTTTAGTTCTTATTTTCTCTTGTTATTTGTTGCATTTTATTGTATTTTATTGCATCTTAAGTTGTGTCTCTTGTTTTGTTTTGTAGCACCTTAATTCTTACTTCTTCTTGTTTATTATTACCTCTTAACACTTGCCACCTTCTAGTTTTTGTTTCTTTTATCACTATTGTTGTTATTTCTTCTTATTTATTTATATTTTCTAAAGATATAGTAGTTATGAATTTTTCTTACTTTAAACTTGTGCTTCATATTTTTTATTGCCTTAAATCTTTGAAGGTTGAGCTATATTGTTCATTCACTAAAAATTAATCTCCTTCATTGTATATGTAGGCACTTAAAGCTGGATTGAAGTTATCGGAGGCTACTTACAACACTTAAGAGGCAACTTCTTCAAATTTCAGTAAGAAATATAGGTCCTAGAGCTTATAGGAATATACACTTATAGAATGCCATTGTCATATGTTTTGTGTTAGTGACTATTAAATGCCATTGAAAAGAGTCACATTTTTTATGGCATTTTTTCTCTTTAATATGATTGTCTCTTATGCATTTCAAAAATCATATGTACACAATTTTTCTTTGATGGAGTCATTTATTTAGCTGCTAAACCATGTTGATGCATGATTGCAATGCCTCAAGTTGATTTAGAATGTATGGAATATGATTGTAGTTTATAACAAAAGCTACTATAAACCTCAAGTCACCCCAATTACAAATATTACTTGCTTGAGTCATATTTTATAATATATCTTAGCCAAAATATGACTTGTAGTTATATAATGCTCACAATCATGTTATTAATGTGACTCTATACTTTTAAAATTATGACTACATTCAATCATAAAATTACAAGTAATATTCCATGTGAACTACTACATGAACTAAAATATGACTTACATTAGTCATATTTCACATCAATAAAATTGTGACTCATGAAGGTCGTATTCCACATCAAGAAAAAATTATGACTTTCTAGAGTCATTTTTACATCAACATGTAGAGCATATGACTCATAAAAATCATTTTTCATAATCACAAAAAATATGACTCATGAAAGTCATTTTTCACATCAACCAAAAATATAACTCATGAAGGTCATATTCCACATCAACAAAAAATACGACCCACTAGAGTCATTTTTACATCAACATATAGAGAATATGATTCATGAGAGTCCTTTTTCACATCGACAAAAAATATGACTCATGAGAATCATTTTTCACATCAACCAAAAATATGACTCATAGAAGTCGTATTCCACGTTAATAAAAAATATGACTACACAGAGTCATATGCCACATGATCCAAAATATGACTCAACATAGTCATATTCCACGTCAGCCAAAAATATGACTACATAGAGTCATATGCCACGTAGACTTTTTTTCTTTTGCCTAGGCAGTTCAAGGAAAAGTCAAGACTCCAAGGATAGTCAACATATACGCCACATAGGCAATATACGGCTAAGTATACCCCCAATACAAATGACTGCAAATATGACTCATGAAAAATTTGACTAGTCGGTAATGACTAGACCCAGTCATATCGCGCGTCATCTATAGTGTTTTCTGTCTAAGTCATATTTTGAGATTTTACGACTCATTGCAGTCATTTTTTGCAATCATAAAACACCCATTTTGTTGTAGTGCTTGTTACATGCGTTGGTAGAAGAGTGTCATAAGTTGAACTGTAGAATCATCCTCAACTTTCCATTCGGACACTACCGAGTAAGGAACTCTAGCCACCATGAAAGCGGGGGTGAGGTTAAGCACGCCCTCGGATTTTATCTACCGAAGAATTCCATAGATCAAACATGTCCAAGTTAGATTCCATGAAATCGGTGACCGAAAGTTAGACTAGAAGGTGTTCCACTACAAGATCTAGACCTAGAATTTGAACGTAGTGAAAATAAAAGCTTGTGCAAAATCATAGAATAATTTACAACTAGTTAGAGTAATCTATCATGATTTCAACAAAACCAGATTGAATCAAAACAAATTCAAAACGCACCTCTCCTTTTCTAGAGCCGCATGCGCTCAAGACGATCATGTGTGAGTGCCACTCAATTTTACTCTTGACAACAATCATTCTTTGCAGAAAGTATAGCATCAAAATTAACAAGTGGTGTTGAACTACTTGGAGGCATATCAATGCGATCCTATTCAGCGAGACAAAGGATTGTGTGCTTTTTGTTGGTATCATTTGTTTCACAATGGACTGCAATGTGAATAGAAGCCTAAGAGTTGAACCCTCGCTTCAAGGCAGCTTAGCGCTTTTCAAAAGATTCGCTCCAATGGCATCCCGATACTTGTGTAGCTCACATCTATCAAGAAACAAGAATGCGATGTCCGTCGGGAAACAAGAATCCATCGGGAAATAAGAATTCAACCTTTGCTCCAAATTTCTTCAACTGGCGGTCTTTATTTTCATAGCATAGGTCTCCTATGGCTACAAAGGCTCCTTCGCCCTCTATCAACTTCATAGCTTCATATGTAAAGTTGTAAACTCCTTTGATGGATATTGAATGATAGATTATTTAGTACAATGTTTATTCCATAGGTTCCCAATTCAATCAAAACCTGACGTTGAAATCAAATATTCTCTATGCATCAAAAACATTGAATAGTAAGAAACCAACAAAACCTCATTATCCTTCAATATAATCAATCTAGACACAACAGATAATAGATACTTCATTAGAAAGGCGGTATTCTACAAACTTAGCACTTTCACATTTAGACCATGCGGTCCGAAATCTAAACCTTCCCAAAAATGAATGGAAAAATGGAGTATGGAATACCACCATTTTAACGAAATTTTCTATATAGTGTGGATTGGCATGAAGGCAATGCAATACTCATAAGCATATTATAACTCACCATATGGACTCCGTACACTCTTCCAAGGAGATTATTAGACATCAAGAAATCACCCTCTCTAGCACCCTTTTCTTCAAAAAAATACTCCAAAATCATAGTACCTTCACCACAAGCATCAAGGCTTGATCTAATGACGTTCCATGCCACCTATCAATGGGAAAGAAACAAGCTGGTTTGATAATAAGAGAGTCATTATCATGAAGCCCCAATACTCTAACTTGTCAAAAAAAGGAGCAAATCCTGCTAAGACGGGGAAAGGAGATTCAGCAAAGCTAACCATATGACCTACAAATTCATTAATGTATTCATGAGGGACCTACTATCCTTCGTTGGAGCCGACCATCCTCTAATTCTTTCCTTTCATGTTGTTGACCAAATCATCAGAGTAAAATAATGACAAATCTTTATTCCTTGATTCCAAAAAAACTTTATTTGTAGCTCCCTTTCACGGTTGTTTGTTCTAACCAATCCACAATGCAACATCAAACACATTTGATAGACCCCCTTGTCCATCTAATAAAGTCCATTTTCAAGTTTACTTTCAAAAGAAATACTCTTTATTTTCAATCTTAACATATAAAAGTTTCATTTTATTGAAGTGCCTTAGTTTAATTAACACTTATTGCATTTAAAATTTTGGGTCATAATTAAAGTGAGATTTCAAATTATCTTTGTTGTTAAATTAAGGCTTTATTAGATAAAAATGTCATGCATACATGACACTTGTCATATACGACATTCAACATCAAATGGACAATACAATGCTAAAACCCCAAAATGGATTTGATGGAACAACTATGCTCCCTTTGATCTAGTTTTTGCTCTAGAAGGCATGCTTGCCCTCTTTTAGACCATAGAAGACTTTCAAGGATTTCATTTCCCAGTATTCAGCTTCAAATTGTGCCACCTCTTTTGTAGGGTGATTCTTCAATTCAAAGAGGAAGAATAGTAGTGTCATGTCGAAACCCAAAGTCATGGAGATCAACTCCTACAAGTTGATATTTAGATTTTTTGTTTCTCAATTGCATCAACCCATGCATCACTGTAATACTCGAGCAAATCTAAATGCTTCATGAACATTTGAGAGCATTGTTGATAATGATAGTACGACAAGTGAAATCCTTTCTTGATTGAAGAACAACAACATTCAAAAATCAATGATAATGAATTAGCAAGTTTTCTATTACCTACTACCAACATTTTCTACAACACCATGTTTCAATTTGACTCTTCGCATCTAATATGCAAGTAGGAGGTGTTTCTAGTGATGTTCCATGCTAAATTCTAACTTGCTTCTATTAGTTATGATTCTACATCATGATTGTAGCATATAAAATTTTCAACAATCATAGAACATGGGCACTTCATCTTTGCGGTCTATGTAATCTTGCACTTTTTCAATTCTATAACATTTGTTGGAATGTAGGAACTTAGGTGTAATTTGTATTCGAAGTGGCGTACTTCTATCACTACAAGAAAATGGCCAAATATGTGACTGCAAAAGAATGACTCTATGGAAAATGTGACTTCAGAGTGACTACAACTCCCTAATTGCACCATCGTGGGTGTGTCTATAGCATTCAAGTCAAGGTGCAGTCGTGTTTGCAACTGCAGGATGACCCCATTGACAAGGGGGCAATTTCATCCACCTCATTCTGTTCACAGCGTTAGAGACGTTTTAATGTGGCAAGACAGAATTCCATTGTGGACACGTAGTCGTGAACGAGTTTGTAGTTGTCATAGACTGTAACTTACCTTGACTTTGGCGCGACTACAAGATGACTTAAGGGATACTTGGACATGCAACAGAGTTGAAGGACTAAATATCCTTTTCACAAGCAAGTGCACACATGGCAATTAGGGGTTGGTAGTAACAAGAAATTCCAAGTGTGTTTCACTTGGGATTTGAAGTCATTCATCACAAATTAGGAAAATGATGCATACAAAAATGCTTCTTCTTTCTCTATTATTTTTTATTATCTTTTTTATTTCTTCTTAATTTAAAAAAATTATAAAATTATAAAAAAAAATAAAAATAAAAAAAAAAATATATATATATATATACATCTTTTTTTTTTTTAATCTTATGGGCAATGGTCAACTTGGGGTATCACTTTTTGGATACACTAATTAGCCAATTAGGTGATTTTGGTCTAAAACCTCCAAAGTTTGTCTAATTCATTCATTTTGATCAATTAAGAAGACCCTAATTAACATGAAAAAAAAATTCTTGCACCTCAATGGGATCAAAATGTATATTCCTAATGAGTTTTTTTTTAAATTAAAAATTTTTGGACCTATTCATAGAAGTGGGAAAAAATGCTAAAATTTGGAGATTTGTAGGCATCATAATGCACAATTATTAAATTTTCATTGAAAAAATTAATTCTTTTATGTATTGAACCACTAAATATAAGTCACATCCAAAAATCATATAAAAATAAAATTATTTGATATTCCAAATGCCTGTTATTGAAGATTTTATGTACATAAGACGAAACTTATTTTTTCAACTAAAAAATTTATTAAAAGTTTTTAAAATTTTTTGATTGAGATGAATTTTTTTTCTTGATACATTATCAATCTAGGTAGTTAAAACCTCATTTTGTAAAATTATACTTTATTATATTTAAAAGATGAGGTCGTTTAACATATGGGAGTGGACTAACATTGTAGTTAAGACAACCTTTTGAGGTACCCCAAGGCCCAAGCTAACCACTACCCTTGTTTTTCTCTTCTTCTCCCTTTTCTTTTGTTTTATCCTCTTTTTTTTAATTCTTCACTTATCTATTTCATTAATTGTAATTTTCTTCAACTTATTTTAAAAAATTATTATTATTTCTCCCTTTTTGGTATTTTATATTCTTTAAGCTTTTTTTCTTTTACTTCTTATAAATTTTTCTTCCTTTTTTCCTTTTCTCTTGTCATCTTCATTTCTTTGGAGCTTTTTTATCTTTCTAAATTCTCTATTCTTTGTTTATCTTTAAAAAAAAGTTATTTTTTCATTTTCTTTGAAATCATGCATTTTGAATAGCCTCTTTGCTTTGTCGGTGTATATTATTTTCTTAGTTAGGGTAAACTTTAAGGTTCATTTAAATTCCTACTAGTATGGAAGCAATAATTTCTATCCATTTTTGTCATTATCTATATACTACTTCCGAATAGTTAAAGTGATTGAAAATTAACATTTAGAGGTTCCAACATACTTACATGAAGGTATTTTAATGAGCCAAAGGCAATCATTAAGTCCCGTTTCCCCTTTACATAGACAACAATTTTGCTTCTTCATTGTCACTTCAATATGACTTCCTAAGACTGCAAAATGACTTCTGAAGACTGCAAAATGACTACCTAGGACTACAGAATGAGTTCAAAATGTCTCAGACTACTACACACCTACTCTACTACCACTTCAATGCCTTGTCTATTGTGATGCACTACACAATTTCTAAACATCTTGCATACCTTTCATTACACTTACTCTACATCTATAGCACATTTTCATATTTGACACATATGACAAGGATGGACAAAATTCAGAAAGGATGTTAAAAAATGTCAAAGAAAATGTCTTTTCTAATACCTATCCCAAATTTGTCCATAACTTTTGATTTGAGGATCAAAATCTAAAAAAAAATTTTGGAGATGAAAGTGACATTGATTTTCCAACTTTTATTTGTTCGGAGTATTTTGAAAAAAATTAATCTTCTATGCCTAAATGAGGTTTGAAATATTACTTGTAACACAATTCCTGCGTTTTACAAATCCCACATGGTTTGTCTTGCTTCCTACCACCCAAAATGTATAAAAGTCTTGTCACTTGACCATTTCATGCCAACCCACTACTTGGCCTGACAAGCCTAGTGACACACGTGCCGAGTATGGTGTATGGTATTCTATGTTTGGTGTATTGTATTGTGTATAGTGAATTGTATGGTGTATAGTGTATTTCTTTGGAACTTTGAATGTATTAATATGTGAATGTTCAATGACTACTCCTTGCCCAACTGTCATTATATTGCTTTTTACACACATTGTAACTTGTAAATAACAAGAAAATCACTTCCCACATCTAAGGTAGGGTATTGAATCCTAAATACATGTCACTTAAAAATGAATATGGTATAATTTGCCACATGCTAGTGCACCTAAATGATACAATCACTTCATCACAACTTCTAAATGACTGCATGATGACTTCTGACGTGGCTGTCCACGTCAGATTTCTAATGGGTCTGTTGCAACTAGAAAATGACTTCTTAATGACTGCCAACAAAGCCACATCATTGAAGAATGACTAGTAAATGACTGGACACGTGGCCAACCACAACCAATTAGCGACTGCCACATCATCCAATTTGGGCATGTGCCGAACACACGCCCTCTCTACCTCAGCCTCCACATGTATTTCTATCATCCTTTTTTCATCCAAGGCAAAAATGGATGGTGATAATACACCCGCAGTCATTTACATAAATGACTGAACAACAATGACTCCAGAGCTATGAAGTCATTTCTGAGTCGAATGACTCCAAAACGACTGCATTGCAGTCATTCTTCTACAGTCACATATTTGGCCATTTTCTTGTAGTGTATAGAAAATACTTCACCATTGACACCATGGTTTTCAACGTCACATCAAGTTTGGACATTATAATGTCCGTCAAAATATGAAGATTCAACCCTAGTGTCCATCAGGATCAGAAAACAATTTTATTTGGATGGCATGTCCGTCCAACTGACGGACACATGGTTCAAATCAATGAACAGGCCGTCTAGCCAACAAACATGCCAATTTTTTAAGGTTTACATATCAAGACGCATTTGGACCAACTGTAATAGACATCCCAATAGGAAAAGCCAGTGTTATACCAGAATAGAAAACCTGGAGTGACATGTGTATGTAACAAATACATCAAACTATGGATCCAAAATGGACAAAGAACAACAAGAGTCATGTCTCTATTGATAGTAGCAGGTGATAGTAGCTAACCAAATCAAAGATTGGAGTTGTTGTGATTATTTGTGGGTATCCTTGCTTCACCACCCTGCCTTCCTCCTAATTTGTCTATAATGTCACATCCTAACAAATAGAAAACTGAAACCACGTCAAACCAAAATTTAACGAGATGTGGCTTGAAAACTTAGGAGCCTTGTCATCCAAGGAAAGCCAAGAACATACAAGTGACCACATCTTCCTCGTTATTGGTCAAGTCATTGGCCAAATCATTGACCAAATTATGACAAATGAATCCATCTCATCATCACTTACGAAATCTTTTTTCCAAATTATGCTATTGTCACATGAATATACTTGCGTTACAATGTTACTTTAGAAAATTATCCAATTAATCCTATTCAATAATGTTACGTAATTTCAAGTTTTCTTAAGCAAATTAATAATGATTCACTGGACCTCGAATTTTGCATGCATTTGACACCGTGCATTGTGCATAACATGTCAAAGCTCCTAGCACTTTGCCTAAGGTTATCCTATCTCCCTTATTGATGACTTGGTGATCGATATACTAAAAACAAGTATGTAAGTGTGGAGGTAGTTGTGCTTCACTAGATTTATGATGATTCTTTAGATAGCAAATTATTGTAGTAGGAAATTGGGGGATCTATGAGCAATTAGTTTGAATCAACATTATAGGTGAGTCTTTACAACACACTATGGAATTCATATTTGTTTGAAAGACTTGTGTAGTTCTTGTTCCTTTTTGAGACATTTGTTATTAGTTTGCAACCAAATCTGGATGATTGCAAGAAACACTTGTCCTATTTTTTGTCCCTTGCCCTTAGACACATGGTTTTTTTATCATAACTTTGGCATCGTAAGTCTGTTTGTCTTGGAATTTAGAATGAAGGTACACATAAAAGTTTCACACATTCTGTATTTTTTTTTAAATTACTTTACTATTTTTAAGTTGCCTCCGATTGGGTATCTACCTTGGCCATTTTGGGGGGTTTGGTCCGAAGTTGTACCCAAAAATGAAAGCTGGAAGCCACAAATTGGAGAAGCTGGAGGTGTACTTGCATTCCAATGAGAAACGAAGAGTTTTTTGCAAAAAGCCTTTGCATGAGGTGTCTACATAGGGCCAAAGTGACCGTTGTTTGTGTGCATTTTTCGAGCATGAGAAAATTTTCCTTGAAGAAATTTTTGGTGCAATGCAAGAGTAGGCTTGTCTATGAAAATGCCTTTTTTTTCTGGGAATTTTTTGAATTTTTTTTGAATTACTAAAAATGAAAATGTCCATAGACCCCTTTTCTGCTATTTTCTGCTTTCCATGGCTTCTATAGTACACCATAGTAGTCAATAGTACTACATAGTATTGTATAGTACTAAATCAACGGATAAGATCTTCAAGCGCCCCAAATGGACAGTTGAGATTTGTAAGCACAGTTTGACGTACAAAATTGATAGTAGTTCGTAGTATTGTAAGTCCAATAGCCAGAATTCAGGTTTTTGAGCCAAAAAGTGAAATGTTTCTTGCAATCACACATTTATATATTGTTAAGTTTGTTGGTGACTAAAACCCAAGTTTTCTAATCTATTTGATCAAACGACTTTGCTTAGGACTATGCTCTTGTGCAAGTGAGGGTCGTGCATGATCAAGTGAACTCAATGAAGATGGACATTCTTATATGGAACAAATATATGTTCAAGACTCTCAAAGTTGTGGCAGTACATCCTTAATGCGTCCCATTGTTAACTTTGCTTGATATGTTTACAAAGGACGGTGGATATGGTATCATCAATCATGGTCCATTATTGGTACAAAAAGGAGCTATGACTAGATTGGTCAAAAATAGTTTTGATAGGAATCCAAAGTGGTTAGCTGTTCAAACTCAAATGAATCTAGAAGAAGCATGTATGAAAAGAGGATGTCATTGCCATTTGCATGAACTCACACTTGTTTGAAATCCTCCTCCAAAATCTTAGCTTCCTTCGGGAGCATTGTCTCCAAGGTGATTGCAAGAAATACTTGTCCTACTTTTTTGTCTTCTTGCCCTCAAATGGGTGGTTTTTCCTCATAACTTTTGCATTGTTTGTCCATTTGGCATGAAATTTGGAATTAAGGTACATGCGGTAGTTGAAGACATTGAGATTTTTTTCAAATTTTTCAAAATTAGTTTACTATTTTAAAACTGCCCCCAATTGGATGGCCATTTTGGCCATTTTGGAGTTTTTTAGTTCTATGTTATACCCAAAAATGCAAAGTTGAAGCAACAAATTGGATGTGCTAGAGATCTACTAACATTATAAGGACTGACAATGAGTTTTTATGAAAATAGAAACATGTTAGCTACATACATGGGGTTAAAGTGACCTTCCTTTGTGTGAAGGCTACAAAGAGGGAAAAAATTTCCTACATGAATTTTTTGATGCAATGCAAGCGCAATCTTCTCTAGCAAAATAGCCTTTTTTATGGAATATTTTTGAATTTTTTTTGAATTATTAAAAATAAAATGGTCCACAAACCCCTATTTTGCTATTTTCTACTCCAAGTGATTTCTGTAGTACTCCACAGTAGTCTATAGTACTGCATAGTATTACATAGTACTGAATCAACGGTACAAATTTGCAGATGCCTTGAATTGATAGTTTACATTTGTTGATGCATTGCTAACACACAATATTGGTAGTTTCGCATAGTACTGCCAATCCTATGGCCAAAAACTGCGTTTTTGATTCAGAAACCTAAAGTATCTCTTGTAGACACCCTCTATAGACTACACACAATCGAAAAAATTGTTTGTGGAAACTTATATGGTCAAATTTGAGAGTATCAAGTAGGAATTTCAAACAAATCAAGTCTGAAGAGGAAGATGGAAGCCTGATCCCAGTAGTCCACCAATGCCAAAAAATTGGTAAGTCAACATGCTCTAAAACAATTATACTTTTGTTGACATTATGCATTTCCTTAAAATCTAGAGAAATGTGCATGTGGATCTAACTAATTTTTGTTTTCAAAGTATAAGTCCACTTGACTAAAAGGTCATTACATTTTCAAGGGTTAATTAGAATAGATGATTTCCTCTAGCTTATTATTGCCCTATTCAAGGGGGTATTACTAACTTTGCTCTTCTTTTAGATCTTCCGTAAGATTCATTGTTCTCCATCATATTCGCATGTATAGTCCATGTTTAGTCTTTATAACAAGAATACACTTAAATATTCATCCATATGATGTATTGAATCTTTCAATGTCTTCATCACCCATGCTTAGGAGCATCGAATATATAATCAATGTTGTCATAATGGCCATTAATTGACTTCTAATTCTATTTATTTAGGGATTGTGTCCTATGGGTGGTGAAAAAAATATTATACGTCAAAAAGATCATGATCATCAAAACCAAGAAAGGAATTGCAAAAGCAAATATAGTTGTATCCAAGTTGGTGGCTTGTGCAGAACCACTTCTTGTCAACTTTAGGAGGTTTTGAGGTGTCCAAAGCAGAAGACAAAACGACAATATTCCAAGTTTCGAAAAGTGGTCTTTCATTTTTCCATTGGCTTAAAAGTGATTCATCTCCTTTATGATGGGATGGTGACCTACTAGAACCAAGGGGCATGAAGTTGGACATTGTTGGGAATCATTGGACAAATATTGAAAGCAATCTAACATCAATGAGTAACTAGATCCAAACAAGTACCTTGATTACTACATAAAAGACCTCTTTGAACATAAGCCTAAGGATCATTGGAGGCCCTACCAATGTTCATTGCCAAAAAAATAGAAGTATCAACCTCTAAAGATTGATAAGTACAATTAGATGTAGAGACTACAATTACCGCCCCATTACCACCAAGTTCAAGTTGTTTAGTGACCATCCTTGAATTGCACTTGGAAATGGATCATAAATTGATCCATTGTGTTAGTTACGCAAAAAACATGGTGCATGTAAAACCATTAAGTGGTGATTACAGAATGAAAGTAAGATATGAATTGATTTTGAAGTATTAATTGATGGAAGAGCTCGATACATAGTGGTATTTGAATAAGATTATGATGATTACGCACATGTTCAACAATGTTTGGTGTTTGTTGTTTAGATGATCATTCATCCCACATGATGGTGGTTTAGGGGCTATTGTAGGAACAACTTTTAAAAATTTATAATTGATTCAAATCCTATGACAAAATCATGATCTCACTTGCACTAATTTCCAAACCCTAATATCTATTCAACAAAAATTGTTGTGACTTGATACAATATCTTGAAAGAGTATATACCATAGTGGTAATGTTAAATTCTATAGGGCCAAAATTACAAACACCAATATCATGAAATTGGCAATAGTCCACTACTTTGGTGCAGTTCAAGATAGGTGGCCAAAGTAGTATTTTTGAGGGTGATTTATTGCTCGAAAGCTATACAATTTTTTGGAAGGAATGTTGAGCTATAGATTCCCCTATTTTCAATCGATAAAATTATTTAATTGCTACACAATCTAGGGACAATATTGCTCTATCATGGATGACTTTGCACACTTTTCAATGAACAAATGTGTTCTCATCTACGTTTTGCATATTTCATCTATGTCCATTGATGTAAATTGCTTCACAAATCCTCTTTACATCACTTTGTGCATTGCCCAAAAATATTGAAAAAACAATCATTGGGCTTGAACCCAAAATTTATATGTGCCCTAGTTTGTTTTTTAAAATTAAACTTATGTGAAGATATAATTAAGTCACAATTTTTAGCTTGTAGAATATTGTCAATTTTGATTAGTGAAATTGACATTTACATTATCTTCTTTTTATGTACAATATTGCACAACCTGTACGATTTGCATCAGTGGTTGTGTATGATGGTATATAAGGAGTTAAGAACTCTAGTATTTGCTCAATAAAAAGTCAATTGACACTATTTATGCAAAAATAACTAATGACTGAAATTAGAATTGCCATGACATTCAAGTGATGCACATGCGCAGGTTCCTAGCAAGCACCATGGCTAGTGGTAGGTTTCCCTTGGCAAGGTGGTGGAATTGAGTCTTGCTAATGCCAATGCAACCCACGCTAGTGACGCATGTGGGACCATGGTGTTTTTCTTAGTTTTTTTAATTTCTGAATTTGTTCTTTTCTAGCAAGTGCTACTTCGTCTTCCCCCATGGTGCTCCTCTAGGGCATGTTGTTCTCCAATACATGCACTAATTTTCTTTGATTTAGGTTTTTCTATTTGTGCTAAGGGTTTTGTTTTCTCTAATTGATTTTGTTAATTGTTTATAAGTTTAGGGTATAGGATAAGCAAGTGATTGCAAAAAACACTTCACGTTTTTGGCTCAAAAACCCGAATTCTGGCTATTGGACTCGTAGTACTATGGACTACTATCAATTTTGTGCATCAAACTACGCCTGCAAATCTTAGTTGTCCATTTGGGGCGCCTGAAGATCTTATCCGTTGATTCGGTACTATACAATACTATGTAGTACTATTGACTACTATGGAGTATTGTAGAAGCCATTGAAAGCAGAAAATAGCAGAAAAGGGGTCTATGGACATTTTCATTTTTATTAATTCAAAAAAAATTCAAAAAATTCCTAGAAAAAAATTTGTTTTCATAGACAAGCTTACTCTTGCATTGCACCAAAAATTTCTTCAAGGAAAATTTTCTCATGCTCGAAAAATGTGCACAAACAACGGTCACTTTGGCCCCGTGTAGACACTTCACGCAAAGGTGTTTTGCAAAAAACTCTTCTTCCATCATTGGAATGCAAGTACACCTCAAACTTCTCTAATTTATGGCTTCTAATTTGCATTTTTGGATACAACATCGGATCAAAAAACCCCAAAATGGCCAAGGTAGACATCCAATCGGGGACACCTTAAAAATAGTAAAGTAATTTTTTTTAAAACCAAAAAATTATTCAATGTGTGAAACTTTTATGTGTACCTTCATTCCAAATTTCAAGACAAACAGACTTACAATGCAAAATTTATGACCAAAAAACACGTGTTTGAGGGCAAGGGGACAAAAAATAGGACAAGTGTTTCTTGCAATCACCTAAGCATGGAAGAAGAAAATTATTCGAGGTTGCTTCTCTCAAATAGCCCCTTGTGTTGCTTGGCATGCCTTCTTCTCAACCTTCTCCTTTTCTTCCTTTTGTTCCTACAAGTGCACCTCCACCTTCACTCTCACTAGCAACACCGCAGGAGCGACATCGGAGCAATGCCATTGTAAAATTCTTGTTATTACAATGTAAGGAACATGTAGAAGCTCACAACATTATTACAATGCAACAACATCAATGGGTGAGAATCCACAAGGACCTCATAGCACAATTCCCCTAGGAATCCAGAAGGAAGATGAAGTAATTATCACTAGAAAAAAATGAAGGGTTTTGCAACTACACTCTACAACCATTTTTTAAATTGAATAGGACACTTGCGACTGGTTTGTAACTAGTGATATTCCGGAGACTTGTAGTCATAATGGACACCCTAAAATCTAGGAATAAGATGCAACAATTGCAAAAGTCATGCCTTATATGCAACTTGTTTGCAACTTGTACATTTGTAGATTTTAAAATATTAATCTCAGTGATTTGTAGATTTCAGAATTTCATATCTACCTTCTTTCTAGATTTTTGAATTCCAGAACTACCTTTTTTTAGATTTCAGATTTTCAAATCTACCTTTTTTAGATTCAGATTTTCCTTCCTCCTAGATTTAAAAAAATCCAAATATTGGTATTTAATAGATTTCACTGGTTTAGGATACCTTATAATTTCATAGATTTTAAAATTTCTAGAATTTTAAATATTTCTTGATTTCTATAGATTCTAGAAATCTATACGCTATAGAAATATACAAATCAAAAAAATCCAAAAGATGTAGAAATCTTAAAATTCTATCAACAAAATTCAATGCACAAGACTACAACCACTTACAAGTCTTATATGTCCAACCTATTGGTACTCTTTACAATTGATATGGGACCATTGATATTGTTGAAGATCATGTACATATTAGTGTAGATAGTGTACATTCAGCCCTAGGAGTAGTATTAGACTCTTAGTTAGACTTAGAGTCTATTGGGTGTTGCTTGTAGTCAAAGGCAGCCCAAGGTTGCTAGTTATCCCACATGGTTTGTGGATAACTAGTGAAAGGCTTTAAGCTTATGTTCAGCCCACACATGGGCCTTGGTATCTTCTACCATCTAAGTAAAGCCTTTCTCCATTCAAAACTCAATAGGTTATGGGCCCACGCACTTGGCGTTGCACATGAGGGAGAAATTCAAGTCATTTGGAGAAGTTCTTGGAGCTTGGAGGAGCATACTAAATTGGGGCCCTTTGTCACCTACAAACCATATGGTGTGAGTAAATTTTCCAAAAACAAAGAAAAAAAAGTCTTTGAAGTGCATCATTTGTTTTGAGCTTTTGTTGGCTGGTTTGTGAGGTTTGGAGTCCACTTTTGAGTATGGGATTGCTCATGGTTGTAATCAGACCTTGTTAGGGCTGGTTGCATGCTCCTTGTTTGAGTTTGTGCTTGCAAGTGTACATTGGCAGCCCATTGGGGCTGATTATGCACTTGGGTACATTGGTGATTGTCATTTTGGCAATTGCAATCTTGTGAGAGTCCTTGGTGAGGCTTGGGAGCATTTGTGGGTTGCATTAGGCGTTTCCATGCATTGAGGGCTGAGTGGGGCGCTTGT
This sequence comes from Straminergon stramineum, assembly GCA_963920665.1. NCBI lineage: Eukaryota > Viridiplantae > Streptophyta > Bryopsida > Hypnales > Calliergonaceae > Straminergon > Straminergon stramineum. The sequence continues at coordinate 12,281,444 of OY987271.1, read as the reverse complement.
GAGTGAGTGAGACGAAATTGTGATCCCAAGAGGGCTGATTTGTGCCCTTGTGAGTGTGTGAGACCAAGTAGTGGACTTTGTGAAGCAAGAGGGCTGATTTGTGCCCTTGTGAGTGTGTGAGACCTCATAGTGGACATTGTGAACTCAAGAGGGCTGATTTGTGTCATTGAAAGGGAGTGACACCCAATTAGGGTTCTTGAGTGACTTAGTGAGCCAAAGAGGGCTGGTTGAAGCCATTCTGGTCCATGAGGTGCTCATTGTGAGTGGGAGCTTCAATCTAGGGCTGATTGGAAGTTCTTGAGATCTTTGGAGTGTGGAGTATCCAATTTGTGAGGAGAATTGGGAGTTTCCTTGTGTTTTTGAAGTAGCACCAACCCATGACGAGCATGTGGTGGTTGTGAGCTTCATTAGGGTCTGAATTCTTGTGGAGAGGAAGTCTTGTGCTTGTGAGGAGTGGTGTGGCCTTCTTAGGGTTGCAAGGTGCTTGTGAGGGCTGATTGGCCCCATTTCAGCCCAATTCGCCCCAAGGGAGTGTTTGGGGGCGGAATTCAGATTGGAGACCTTGTGGGTGTTGCCAACAAGTGGGAGCTGATTCAACATGGCATCAAGTGGAGGAGAGGGCGTCCGCATCATTGACAAGTTCAATGGGGAGAATTTTGGGATGTGGAAGTTCAAGATGGAGATGATTCTTGCGGAGAAGGATTTGTGGGAGGTGGTGGATGGGAGTGAGGAGCCTCCAAGTGAAGATGTTGATTTGAAGACCAAGAAGGCGTTTGAGAGGAAGGAGAAGAAGGCCTTTGCTCTCATAGCCATCAACCTTGTGGACCGGCAAATTGCACACATCCGCCATTGCAAAGGACTAGCCCAAGTATGGACCACCCTTTGCAACATCCATGAGACCAAGAGCCTCTCCAACATCCTCTTCCTTAGGCACAAGTTCTTCACCATGAAGATGCAAGAGGAGGATGACATCTTGGATCATGTCAACAAGATCAAGGCCCTTGCGGATCAGCTCACTTGCTTGGAGGCCCCCGTCACGGATGGAGATGTGGTGATGACCTTGTTGGAGAGTTTGCCACCGTCCTATGAGTACCTCATCACCGCCTTGGAGACAAGACCCACCAAGGAGCTGACCATGGAGTTTGTGACGGCACGCTTGATGCATGAGATGACCAAGCGGAAGGAAAATGAGGCCCAAGGGGAGGGATCAGCCCTTGTCTCAAGACATGGCAAGGGAGGCAACACCAAGGCGTTCAAGGAGACAAGGACGTGCTTCAATTGTGGCAAATCAGGCCACATTGCCAAGCATTGCAAAGGCAGCCAAGCCAAAGACAAGGGGAGTGCACACCAAGCTTACCAAGTGGAGGATGAGGAGGACTTTGCTTTTGCCACCTATGGAGGAGGGGAGAAGGCCAACATGTTCACTTGGATTGTGGATTCGGGGGCCACTCAACACATGACCAGCCATAGAGATGCCTTCCACACCTATCAGCCCATTGTGGGGAAGAGGATTCATTTGGGAGACAATGGCATGGTGGAGGCCCTTGGCATGGGGGAGATCCTTGTGGAGGTGCAAGTGGAGGGGAAGACCAAGAGGATTCAGATCCAAAAGGCCCTCCATGTCCCCAAGTTGCATGCCAATTTGATTTCCGTGAGTCAATTGTCTTTGGGAGGTTTGAAGGTGCATTTCAACATGGTGGGGTGTGTGGTGAGGTCTCCAAGTGGTGTTTTGATTGCATCAGCCCCCCGTGAGGGCAATTTGTACCACCTCCATTTCACCAAGGTGAATGGCACTTCCATGGCTTGTGTGGCCCAAGGATCAGCTCATGAAGACCTTGTGGGGCTTTGGCATAGGAGGCTTGGGCACTTGAATGTGAAGAGCATGAAGAGCCTCCAACACATTGTGAAGGGGCTGAACCTCTCTTCTTGCAAGCATGATTGGAGTTCGTTGGTGTGCAAGGGGTGCATTGAGGGGAAACAAGCGAGGCAGCCCTTCCCCAAGGATGGGGCAACAAGGGCCAGCAAGCCCTTGGAGCTTGTGCATTCAGATGTGTGCGGGCCGATGAAGACCACATCCATAGGAGGAGCAAGGTATTTTGTGACTTTCATTGATGATTTCTCACGCAAGATTTGGGTGTACATGCTGAAGTGCAAGAGTGAGGTGTTTGGGCGTTTTGAGACTTGGAAGGCCCTTGTGGAGGCCCAATCTGAATGCAAGGTGAAGGTGCTGCGGTCGGATAATGGAGGAGAGTATGTGTCCAAGGCCTTTGAGGCCTTCTTGAAGGCTCATGGCATTGAGCACCACACTTCAGCACCCTACACTCCTCAACAAAACGGCGTAGCGGAGCGTGCGAATCGAACCATTGTGGAGATGGCTAGGTCCATGATTCATGGCCAAGGGCTGAAGTATGAGCTTTGGGGGGAGGCCGTGTCCAATGCGGTGTATACAAGGAACCGGTGCCCCACACAAGCTTTGACAAGCAAGACACCCCAAGAAGCTTGGAGTGGAATCAGACCTCATGTGTCTCACATGCTCACCTTTGGGTGCATTGCCTATGCCTTGGTGCCAAGTGCCAAGAGGACCAAGTTGGATGCCAAGGGCACCAAGTGTCTTTTCCTTGGCTATTGTGAGGGAACCAAGGCTTATAGGCTGATGTGTGTGGAGACCAAGGCCATCATCAAGTGTCGTGATGTGACCTTCTTGGAAGATGAAGGAGTTGATCTCAAGCTCTTGGAGATGAGCCCAAGTGGGAGTAGTGGAGGACCAGCCCAAATGGTGGGCACAACTCCAAGAGTGGACATGGAAGAGGAAGGAGAGGAAGAGGAGGAAGATGAAGACTTGGTGGAGCCCAAGAAGAAGGTGGCCACACCCAAGGTGAAGAAACCAACAGCCCCTTCTCCAAGCACTTCACCTAAGGTGCAAGAGCATGATCAGCCCTTGGAAGAGCAAGAGGAGTCTCGTTATCCAACAAGGACCCGCAAGCCTCTTGGAGATTGGTGGCTGAATCACATTCTTCCCCCACAACATGAAGAATAAGCCAATGTGGCTTTCCTTGGAGATCCATCCACACTTGGAGAGGTGCTACGTTGTGAAGATGCAAGCAAGTGGGAGGCAGCCATGCAAGAGGAGTACAAGGCCCTCATTGCCAAGGGGACATGGGAACTTGCTGCCCTTCCTCCCAAGAGGTCAAGTGTGGGTTGCAAGTGGGTTTTCTCCACCAAGAGGGATGCTTTGGGGCAGATTGTGAGGTACAAGGCAAGGCTGGTTGCCAAGGGGTTCTCCCAAGTGGAAGGGGTGGACTTCAATGAGACATTTGCCCCCGTTGCTAAGTTTAGCACCATTCGGTGCATTGTGGCTCTAGGGGCAGCCATGGACTTGGAGATGCACCAAATGGACGTCAAGACGGCTTTTCTCAACCCCAAGTTAGAGGAGGTCATCTACATGGATCAGCCCCAAGGCTTTGTGCAAAAGGGGCAAGAGCATCTCAAATGCAAGTTGAAGAAGGCCCTCCCCGGGCTGAAGCAATCCGGGAGGGCATGGTATAGAGATATTGATGGCATGTTTGCAAGGAAGGGCTTCCAAAGAGGAAATGCTGATCACTCTTTGTACACCATGCAAAGTAGTGAGCATTTGGTGATTGTGATTCTCTATGTGGATGATCTGATCCTCCTTGCAAGTGACATGACCAAGATGCTTGAAGTGAAGGCTATGCTTCACAAGGAGTATGAGATGACGGATCTTGGAGAGTTGAGGTATTGCCTTGGAGTGGAGTTCAAGAGAGATAGGGCTGCCCGCACCATCACCATGAGCCAACACACGTACCTTGAAGAGATCTTGAAGAGGTTCAACATAGAGGAGTGCAAAGCCATAGGTACACCCCTTGACACTCATGAGAAGTTGCCCAAGCTCACGGATGCTGATTTTGAGGAGGTGAGGGCTGAAATGCAAGGTGTGCCTTACAAGGCAGCGGTTGGTTGTTTGATGTATGCCATGGTGGCTACAAGGCCTGATTTGGCCTTCCCGGTGAGTGTTGTGAGTTAGCACATGTCCAAGTATGGCCCTAAGCATTGGGCTGCGGTCAAGAGGGTGATGAGGTACCTTCAAGGCACACTTGGCTTGGAGTTGCAACTAGGAGGTGCTGAAGTGAGTTTGCATGGGTATTGTGATGCGGATTGGGCGGGTGATGAGGGGGATCGAAGATCCACCACCGGTTATGTGTTCAAGCTTGGAGTGGGTGCCATTTCATGGAATTCCAAGAGGCAGCCCACCATAGCTCTTTCTACAACGGAAGCGGAGTACATGGCCATGAGCCAATGCACCAAGGAGGCCATTTGGCTAAGGCAGCTCTTGGCTGATGTTGGGCTTGTGCAAGAGGGGAGCACACAAATTTTGTGTGACAACCAAGGTGCCATTGCTTTGGCCAAGAATCCCACCCACCACTCTCGGACCAAGCACATTGATGTGCAACACCATTTCATTCGTGAAAGAGTGGAGGCTGAGGTGATTGAGCTCAAGTATGTGCCTACTCAAGCTATGGTTGCTGATGTGCTGACCAAGGCTCTTGGGAAGCCCCAACACCTTAACTTGATTGAGAAGATGGGCCTTCGTGCCTTTGACCACTCTCAAAGTGGGAGTGTTGAAGATCATGTACATATTAGTGTAGATAGTGTACATTCAGCCCTAGGAGTAGTATTAGACTCTTAGTTAGACTTAGAGTCTATTGGGTGTTGTTTGTAGTCAAAGGCAGCCCAAGGTTGCTAGTTATCCCACATGGTTTGTGGATAACTAGTGAAAGGCTTTAAGCTTATGTTCAGCCCACACATGGGCCTTGGTATCTTCTACCATCTAAGTAAAGCCTTTCTCCATTCAAAACTCAATAGATATAAGACAAATGGGAATGAACTTTAGAAGCAACTTAGAAACAACTAGTGTACAACTTAATAGTGACTAGGAAACGACTAGCTTCAATACTAGGAAATTCAATTTTTTTGTTGATTTGGTTGCATTCATTTGGTTCACTTTTCTATTGATTCCTATCCTAATCAACAAATTACTCTCCAAATTAATAGAAAAGTGAATCAAATCTATGCAACCAAATCAATGGAAAAGCTGAATTTTCTAGTACTATAGGAAACGACTAAGAAACAACTAGTGTACAACTAGAAAGCAACTAGGAAACGACTAGAAAGCAACTAGGAAACAACTATGGTCATTTTATAGTTGCAATCTTTTCCTAGTTGTTTTTTGCAACTACATATTGACTACTTTGCAACTAAAACAATGTATCAATGTTGTAAAACAATGACATAAAACAATTACATTAGATTTGGTGCTAATAGAGAGAATTACAGTTGCAAGATAGTTGTATAGGATACTAGTTGCATAGTGGTTGGTTGTGCCGAACATGTTTTTCTTCTAGTGTATCTGACAAGTGAGAGATGTTAGGGAGCGCACATTTGAAGATCAAAAAATTGCAAAATTAGATGGGTGGCAGTGTTTAAAATGATGGAGTCAAATTTATTTGGTACAATGAGATTGATGAAATCCTTAGCTTCATAATAAAGGCCAACAATGTACTAAGAGGGATAGACCAAGGGGTATCGATGCCAAGAAGGGGAACCTCAAATTCACTAGTGGATGTCATTGAGGAGTACAATGAAGATATGGAACCATCATGTTTCATTCCAAATTCATCTAATAGGACTTGCCACAAGAGCATTGGAAACAATCCATGAACATGTGTAGCAAATTTGGTCAGTTGTGATAACAAAAGTATGTCCTCACAACTAGCTAAAAAGGCCAAGATTGATAGGAATTTGATGGATGCATTAGATAGATTGTTTGATTCCACTACTAAAATTGAGAAGCTTGAGATTAAAGCCATTGTGACCATGCTTAGAGATAACTTGGTCTAATGTGAGGAGAATAGGAAATTAGGACTTGAAATGTTCCAATTGTAGCAAGCCAATGGTAAGCGGATGGTTTTTTTGTTTGCAAATGTCCTAAAAAATGCAGAATAACTCTATTGGGTTTGGCATTTTTTCCATTGTATTTCATTCTTTTCCTTGAATACTAGTTCAATTCATTTCATTGCAACACTATGATCATCTCATTTCCATTGCACCTCTATATTAAATGGTTGATTTTATGTAAGTTCATTTAGAGTTCATAGTCAATTTTTAGTGAGTGTTACAATCATTGCAAGTGGACAGAGTTTCATTTTTCTTTGTGAAGCCTTAGACTTAGATCTATGGATTACACAAGTCTCATACCTCTAGAACCCCATTAGACATCTTGAAGATTGAGGTGATCTAAGTCTATTGTGCTCCACAAAAGGAGTAGGAGGTACTCTCTCTGTGATAAGTGGGCCTACATATGAGAATCCCTTGGTGCATTGCATTATATAGTGAATGCATATTTTTAGAGATTAAAACTAAAATAAATGTGGAAAATTAGTGGAATACACGAAATATCATATTTCATTCAATTGAAAGTGAAATTCTTTTTTCCTAAAGTTATGTACAAAAATGGGTTAGTGAAAATTTCAAGAAAAAGACACTTTGATGTTTTTATTTTTAGAAAATGGAAAATATAAAATATTCTACAACTTTCATGAAATTTTGATCAACTAATTATATCCCAAAACAAAAAATTCTTTAATCTATACATAGATACAATGGAAACATGTTAAGCAAAATTTGTTTGATTTAGACTTGCATTATGGACAATCAAATTGACATGCCAAATATATATCTATAATTGATGAGCCCTCTAACTTTTTTATTTCCCCCCTTGTACATCAAATTTGTCCAAAAAATTGTGAATCAACCAATCGAAAGTGGAATGAAGGGAAAATTGAATTAACTTAGATTTGGCAGTCTATCATTGACACAATAGGATGGTATGCTTGAAGAATATTTGGAACCCTCAAAACCCTTCTCATCTACTTTTGTGGTATGTTAAATCTGGATCATACAGTTGGAATGCTGATGTTCTAATCCTAGCTTATGACTTTAAGTCTCCATACAACGCTTTTGAAAATAGCTATGTTATGGTAAACGAAAAAACTTTTGCATGGTGAAGAATAGTTCTCTATATCTAAGATATGAATTTCAAGTCCTTCAAAGGAATAACTCAAAAATTATGGTTAACCCATAAATTTCAAATTATTATGAAATGGTTAATTCAAGATTTTCAGTAGGTTCATATGATGTCAAATTTTAATGGAACTTTTTCAAATCTTTTTAATGATCAAAGATTGTATAAGACTTCTAAAAATATAATTTTTCTTTCATTTGTTCTTTAAGAAAAAAAATTATGTGCTTTGATTGAAGAAAATGTTTGAGCTTGGGAACAAAAAAAAAATGAAAAAAAAGAATACTAATTTAAAAAAATCCCCAATCTACATATAATGCTTTGATTCATTTCATTTTGACTAGCGATGTGAAAGCTATTAAAAGGCTTGTTTTGTAGGCAATCAAAGCATTTTCATGAAAAAATATTGTATAGGATTCATTTGCAAACTCAAAACAAAAATATCCATGGCAGGTAGATTCCTTACTACAACAATCCAACAATTAAGATTGACATATTTCAATTCCATTTTAGAATTATTAATAATTTCATTTTTCCTTCCATCTCGTACTAACTTCTACTTAACAATTCCCTTTAGATTGATAATTGTTATTAATAAATTTTTTTCTTTTGAAATTTTTTTCTTTAATTTTTAATTCAATTCTCTACCACAAAAAATTAAACCTCAAAACATTGTACTATAAAAGATTTAAATTAAGGGGATTCAAAGTCTATAAACTTACGTAGTAATCATGTAAGGTGCTAGAAAATATTTTCTTTTCAATTTGAACACTTATATCTTACAATCTAAGTTACATTGGCTAAAAGTGTAGATAAAGTAGTTTTTTTTCTCTTCATATCTCTTTGCACTAGAATTGGTTGTCTTGAAGTGTTTTTTTCGTGAAACATAGTCATGTACTAGTAGGGATTAATATCTCTCCCTCCTAAAGGCTAGGAACAAAAAACATGATAATCTTTTTTTGAAGTTACATCCAAAATTAGATTAAATATTTTCATTTTCAATTAAACAAATGAACAAGATTGCTAGTCTATTGTTAGTCTACTAGAAGGCACTATTTGCCTTGGTCAACCTTATAAGGTTAAGGCACAAGGTTCATTTGCCTAACAATTCATGCAAAAAGAATTTAAAGGAATATGTGATAATAGACTCTTCTTTGTACAAAGGGTGAAATTCTGGAATTCAATGCTACAACATCTTGATATAACTTTCACCTTGTGGAATGAATTATACATTTTAGATGACTAAACAAATTCATCCAAACTTTAAATGTTTTGTGTCCACTTGTAGATGTAAAATCTTTTTCATTCTTCTAAAGATCACTTTTGCACACTACACTACTCATGAAATTTATCGTTTGTAATACTAATTACAAACTCTAACACTAAATAGAAACAACATTAGTATTGTTACCAACACTAAATGACTATTACAAATATTGATTGTCAACTAAATTTTCTCCAAACAAATTAAATTCAAACCAAGATGGTTTACTATACACTAAATTAGTATCCCATATGAACACCAATTGTTAATTAATTGAGAATTAGAGTGAATAACATGATAAGGAAAATAACACTAAAGGTACCCTAACACTAAATTTCATTATTAGAATAAACCAAAATTAATCCCTATCTCTTGCAACAACTGAACAATCAATCATAAGCTAGGTGGCACTTCCAAATGCATCACGTACCCTAAATCATCATCTTCACTATATGTACATCTCCTAAATCAATTATATACCTATACGAAAGAAATAATTTTACAACCATGTTTGTTCCTTCCTAACTTTTGCATACGGTATCCAAATCCCACATTCATTGTTGCGTTGAAAGTTGAAAACTCCTTTCGCTTGTGGACAAGAAAATAAAAAAGTTTGACAAGTCTAATAATAGTAACTAGGCACAAGAGTGAAAAGTGACGGTTTTTAGGGTACCATATCCACCTTATATATATCATTGGATATGCGAGTGTTGTGCAAGTTGCCACTCATGGGTGCATCAGAAAAGTTGGGCCAGATTGTATTGATGCCATTTTGACACCAAAGGCATACAGGTCATTTTAGTGTCATTTTATCCATACTAGGTTGGTATGGAGGTTGACACCAAATTAACATAATTGCACTTCAATGCACCATTGTGGCACCATGTTCACATGCCTTGAAGTTCCTGATGTGATTTGCATGTCTGTAACAGACTCCAGTTTTTCTCCATCTGAGTGACAAACTGTGAGTACAAAATAGTATCCCAGTCCATCAACCCTCCTACCGCTTACGCCACCATCAATGTCTCGTAGGAATTTCAATAAAGCAGATCTCTCCGTCCAACCAAAGTCAATTGCACTTTGCGTATGAAAAAACAAGACTAGGGTCACAAAAAACAAGCCGCAATGGAATGCCGTGAAGAGGGAGGGCTTGGTCTATGTGTATTTAATATTGATATTTTAAAAAATAGTTGAATTCAGTGGAGCACTGCTGAGCCTTTTTTTTTTTTTTTTCGTGTCTTGACACAAGTGAAAAGCTTTAACTTATAATCACACAAAAGAGGGGTTACAGTACATTCAATGTACTGTCAAGTGAAAGAAATTGTTGAATGCAAAGCCCTTTCTGTCTTTTGTCTTTTTTTTTTACACAAGCAAAGGAGACCTTTACTGCAAGAAAGCAAACAAATACAAGACCCCAGCTACACACAGCCTGTCTTTTGTATATTCAAAACAGGATGCACAACACTATTAGACAATCAAGCCCAAACTAACTTAACCCTTAAACGCTTCACAGCGCCTGGCAGCTTTTGTCGTATGAGGTTTATTTTGGAATACATTAATTCAGGTAACTCTCTGATGGTCAGATGAACTTGAGATTTTTATTGGAACTACAATGCATTGGTACAAATGCCCCAGAATTTTTATTTTTATTTTTTAACATGGTATACAGCACTTTGAAATTCATTATATGCTCATATTGGCCAGAATTGGCAATACTTGATGCATACGAAGCATTGAGGCTCCTGTAGCATTCAGCACAAGAACCCAAATACACTTGAATTTTTTTCACAGAATAAGAGCCATAGGTCTGCGACAGGGAGTGTTGTGCACATTTGATAAACAGCAACAACGTCAAATTTTAGAGAAAAGTTTTCACAATGTCACTTCCTGAAAGTGAAGAACTGGTATGCAAACAAACAGAGGTAGAGGCCAATTACATTGCAGGACAGTATGTACTATAAAATTCCCAAAATTTTATCTAGCTTACTAGGAGAATGTACCAAATGTTTCCGTTGTAGGGTTGCTACACTCACCTTGGAAAGAATTGAATTGTTAACTCCGACCTCTGGTCTTGGCATGTGAAGAGTCTGCTTGGATGGTTTCACTAACTTGGTCTTATGGGCCTAGATTGTGAATGACATGAATTCTCAATGAAATTGAATCTGTTATACTACTCAAATTTAACAATTAGGTTCTCATTCCATTTGCAAAACCAAATTAAAAACCATTTGTGATAGAGATTTGTGACATAGACAATATGAGCCGCTCCAAGGAATCATGATTCAATGCGGTTAGATCAATATTTGGGAGTTTCTAAGCTGTGCAGTTTGTGGCACAAATGAATCATTTCAAATTCATGCACTGTGAATTAATTGGAGAAACTATAGCCACCTTGATTGTGTTCATCTCCCCACAAATTCTGTATTACACATCTCTATTGGCGTTCTTGTAGGGAGTATCTCGAACCAGTGTCAAGCTAGGGAAGGCCAATACCTAAGAGCACAAGAGGAAAACGAAGAAACTAGCTATTCACCATCTTTTCTTTGCAAGATCTCCCTTCCGTGAATGTGCCACCACAAGTGTAGGTGTGCATTCCTTGGATGCCACAATAATTTTCCCATGCATTTCACATAGAAATTGGTGGTAGAGTATGAGTTCATTTCAGAATTTGAACGTGATTCCAGTGAACTTGTTGTAATCCTCAGGCGCTATCGTTGCCCTTGCTGGTCTTGGTACCAATTGAGGAAGCAAATGAAAGGTCGCATCAACACTTCCTCCTTGAAATTTGGATCCCAAAGTGATCGGGTTCACTTCAAAAAACCCGTTGCATTGGACGCAATGGTTTGTCAACTGCAAATTTTCAAGCTCTCCCAGTCATGGTATCCAAACCGAATACGAACTCAATCTACTATCCCTCTACTACATTGCGCAATATACAAAGCTACTAATATGCAATACGTACATTTTGGCACCCCACAGGTGGCGGAGGAAGCATCACAAAATTATGCAAAAAAATCCCTAAAAATCATTAGCATCCATACCATCATTATTGTAATTCAATATTTGTTGCAATACGCTCACTATCTTAACTGAATTTAGGGTTTCCAGGGTTTTGTAGGCTAGAAGAGGTCCCTACATCATTTAAGGGTTAACTAAGGACGGAAGCCTCTGATAATTTTCCATATCTTTTGATGGTCTTCTCATTTGTCAACCCCAGAAGGACACCGCAAACACTAAGTGTCCAAAATGGATGACATCAGAGAATCCAGAGAATCTTTTTGTAGGATAGAAGTCCAAATGCTCATCTTTGGAATTTTGTGTGAAAAAGGGGAGGTCTTGCACAATAGTTTGATCTCCAATGAGTGAGTGCTCTTGGTTGTTTTTTTAAGAGCACATGATTCACATGATACAAAAAAGGTTAATCATTTTGATAGTGACCAGTCCATCTTTCAAGATGAAACCCTAATTCAAACTTTCCCAAGGTCATTAGAGGTAATTGTAAAGTGTGTGCAATACGGAACCAAGAGTTGGAGTTTGATTAAATACACTCTGAAAGTCATGAACCTCCTTGGAGCACCAAACTCGGGTATGATAGAGTTTGATGTTGTGTTTCTTTTGTCCTATCTTTAGTTAAACCTTCCTCTGACACCACTATTCCAACTAGTGACGACCTTTACAATTACCTCTAAGGTAGCCAACCCATTTCTAATCACCCCCTCCATTTCCATTATGTAGATTGTAGACTACTTTCTTTCTGTGAAGTTGTGGCACAATTCTCAGAGTAATTGTGTTGCAAGGCTCTCAATATTGCAACAAGCCCTTGGTTGATTGCAATTAGCCTATGGTCACAAATAGAAAGCTCTACACCACCATTACAAGTCAAAGAGAATCTTCCACTAAAAAATTTATAGTAATTACATTTTTTGTAATAAAATTCTGAAAAAATATGCAATCCTTCTAAACTCTATTTTTGCACATGAGAAAAATTATGTGTTCAAAAAACCTTTGCTCCAAATATGCATAATTGCTTAAGTGGTTGGAAATGGGTTGGCTACCTTATAGTCCATATAAGCTTAACATAATGTAGCTTTCATCAACACTGATAAGACTACATGGGATTATCCATTTGTTTTGAGATTCACTGCAAGCAACCTCCACTGGAGAGATGTAACGTAGATATGGATGAAGATGCATACCATACACTCATTGCGAAACTCACCCACTTCTGTCACTGAGAAAGAAATTTGGATTCTAAGTTATTAGTAAGTTACTGTACATCATTGAATGTTCGTTCTCACTACCTTTTTTTCTGTATGGCTTTTGAGCAAAAATTTTGCCAGGTTAAGAATCCCTCTTCATTGCTTCTTCCCCCTCAACCCAAAAGGAAGCCTTCTATAACTTATTTTGGGCAGTGCAAATAATGAAATAACTCTTTTTCACTAGTAAGAAGAATGAAGCTCTATCCATGAACATTGATGGTTAAAAAAAACAGAAAGTCTCTTATTCATCCAACCATATGGATACATTCATCCGAATCAAAACTATCATCCAAATCAGCACTAAGTATCATCCCAACTGAAGATTTGGAACACAGTTTACAAATTTCATCCACGGAGGAAGGATAGTAAGGTAACTCAGCCTATGACAGTCCAAATGGGAGCCAACCCATCATAGGCAAAAATATTCTAGAGGGTTACATTTCAAAACTAGAATGTACACCACTACTATAATTTTGCCTGTGATGGGTTGGCTCCCATTTGGACTGTCATAGGATGAGTTACCTTAGTAAGTTTCAGTAATAAGTAAGTTACTGGAGAGTGTATCCCCAATATTCTTTCCTGTCTTTTTTTTCTTTTTTTTTCCCTTGAAACATTTCCTTTTTCTTTTTCCTTTCTCTTTTGAGGCCATTGATTTTTGTAAGCTTATCTTATCTTCTGGCCAGCTGTGACCGTTATGACTGACTAATGAGGGTGACTGTTGTATGTGTGCAATCAGCGTGTCAACGAAGGAAACTCACCGAAGCTTCGGCAGGCTTACGTCAACCAACACGTGGGACGAGTGCAACCGCTTCCTTGGGACTTTGGGGGAACTTTTTTTTAGCCTTTTAGGGTTTGATCCCCTCATGGAACAAAAAATTGTGGTAGTTGGGACCTAATTAATTCCGACTTTTTGGGAGGATGAAATCTATTGAAAATGAAAACGAAATGAGGTCGGTAGTATAGGAAGTTAGATTTTTATTGACCCCCCATCAATGGTGCTAGTATGTGAGCCCAAGAATGCGAGCTTGCGAGCATTGAGCCTACATTATAGGTACTTGTAATATAAATATCACACACCATAGAAGGTGTATGTATCATAAATATCTATAATATGGGTATTTGTAACATATATATCCTATAATCATAGACAATTTTTGTAGTATATACATCTAGAACGTAGGTGTGTAGTATTATAAGCTCGTGGGCTCACACTCCTATGCTCACATAATAACAACCCTTTCTATAATTATAATTGAATTATTCAATTGATTTTGCAAAGGGCCTAAACAATGCCCCCACCTCACCTCCCCAAAAGAAATATGGTAGTGGAACCTAATTCTAACCTTGTGGGGGGATGAAAATGAATAAAAATGAATTGAAGTTGATAGCATAGGAAGTTAGATTTTTATTACCCCCCCCTCAATAATTTTTTTTTAATTCTTCATGTATTTTAAAATTTATACAAAATAAATAAATTTGAGGAGATATTTATAATTGACTTCTTCAACTAATTTTGCATCGCCCTCACCTCACCTCTCCAAAAGAATTTATTTGGTCTATGCATTTGAAATTTGGATTTGAAAGAAATCTCAAAGGACTTGTTTAGGTTCATTTTGTAGGGAAAGGATAACTAGGGTCTTTCAATCTAATATAATTGAACATTACTACTAACATTGGATAGATCATGTTGTAAAAAATCATTATAACATAATTCAACAATGGAGTTAGTTGTGATTGGAGTCTTTATTCCTAAATTGACTGTATAATAGGGACTAATTGTTGGTCCCATTTTAAAACCATGGAAATCAACAAATTAAACATTGTTTAGATCCTTGAGTTGGAGCATTCACTAAGCCTAGAGGCAAGCTTGTAGTAATAGAAACTTTAGGTTTAGATTCTTTACAAAGAATAGTTGATTTGGCTCATTATCTCCAAATGTGCATTCATGGTTCTACCAAAATATTGTAGGATACATTCACTCTAAAGAAGGAAATATAAAATGCAAGAGATTGAGAATTCAAACTAATAAAATTGTTTATGTCAAGAGACAAATCTTTGCTCTAATCCATTGAATATGTCACATAACATGGTGAGTGGATTATATTTGAAATTCTTAAATGTTACTCCCTCCTTTCCAAAATGATCTTCCAGTTGAACAAAATGTTCATAATCTTTTGGCCGAGAATAACATTATTTCGACTTCTTTCAGACTATAAGTAGAATTTGATGCACTCCTATCATCTTGATGCTTTGAGTTTTAGGGCCCTTTCAAAGAGTAGTTTTAAGCATATTGTAATAAAATTAAGGGGAACTAGAATATCATTTGGGGACAGAGGGAGTATAATTTACACCCATGGTATTATATTCTTTAAAATAATCAAATGTTAGAAAGGAAGAGTGAGGATAATCAACCCCCTTTGTAAATAGTGGAGTCTTTTTGTTCTTTGCTCATTTCTCAAGGGTTGAATGTATTTCTCACTTTGGGGCAAACTAACTCTCAAATTCCTATGGAATATTTATCTTCACATGTGTTTTGTCTTTCAAAACTCTTGTTAACATGATGAGTGAAAAATTTATAATTTGCCTTTCTCCACCCTTGGTATAAATGTATCCTAAAAGAGGTGGCATTTGGAGCTATATAATATGGATGAAGTTAATCCCTCATCTAATTTATACTCCACCCAACATATTTGAATAAACTTCATTGGATTAGAATAGAGATTTATCCCTTTGTTGCAAACAATTCATTTGATATTGAATTATTAATGTCATTAGTTTTAATATTTCTCTCTTGGTGTGAATGTATCCATAAGATAAGCATACCTATAATCGACACTAATAGCAACAAAGTATACTACCAACTATAAAATGTAAATTGATGACTTTTATTGGATCTTATCGGCAAATGAAATACAATTTTAGTCATGAAATTTCAAATTATTACTTTTAGGCATACTAATATTTGAGAGTAGGCTCCATTATTTTTTATTTTGGAAAATAGAGTCATTTTTTCTTTATTAAAGGTTAAGTTTGCCCTCCAATAGAAAAAACTCAACAAAAAATAAATTACCTATAGTTTATTTAATATTACCTATACATATTTAACAAGGTGCCAAAGATTGATTACCAGTAGTACAAATACTAAAATTGACGAAAATATGGGATAAGAGTTGCTAGAAGTATCATGAAGGAGCTTGTTGGTTGTTGCGTAGTTAACCCCTAAATGTATTTGATTCTGTTTTCACCAAAAATACTCCAAAACTACCATTTCTAGTACAAGTACCAAATTTTAGAATGAGTATCTTTTGGACAAATGTAACCATAGGATCTTGTAGTACGTTGATTTGGAAAGATGTGGAAAAAATTTCAAAAATTTCCACCGTTTGGATTGCAAGATATTAGCATTTGAAGTGACAAAAAGCCATTTTTTGGCCCTGCAAAAATCCGGGCAGCTGCACTTCACAAGATCAGATCATTATGAAAAAATGTCAAAATAGTTGTAACTCTCTGGATTCATTCTTCAAGTCATGTTGGCTACATGCTTGAAAAATTTTAGATCATTTGGAATTGTACAACATATAGGAAAAAAATAGTAAGTTGAAAGAAGTAGAGAATGATTCAAAATACAAAATTGTTAATAATTTATTTATGGAATTGAAAAATGTCAATCCCAATGGATAAATTGTTGTAATAAACAATATACACCTCACATTTTTATTTTTTTCCAGAAATATTAAAAATTGAGTTAAATAAAGGTCTTCAAAGTTTATTTTAGAGTAGAGATTCCATTACTACCCACAACTAAAACTCTTCATAACTTTCATCTCATAAATCAAAATGGAATTATTCAAAGCTTTACTTGTATACAAAAATCAGGAAAATAAATTTCAGATTTTTATTTTTTTTAAAAGTGATTTTCAAAGAAGTTTTTTTTCTGCCCAGGATGCCCGCCAAGCAATGAAAACAACATATCATACAATAACTTTTTAACCATGTATTCAAAAGTTATTAAATTTTTTGGGTCTTAAAGCTACTCCTCGGGCACATGTTCTGTGAAAATTTCAAAGAAAAAAAATAAAAATTCCATTCGTAGTGAGCTATCTGAAATCGCTATGTTGCCAAAAAACATTGTTTGGTCCTTTAGGGGTTAATTTAACCCTTTAAGGATGTTACAAATTATTTTTGTCTTTTACATGACCTCATGTGGTACTATTAATAGGTTGAGATGTTGCTTGAATGCATTTCTAGTGAATACTATTGCATATTCCCTCATTGTGATATTATTGACTTTTCTAAAGAAAAAGATGCTAAATCTATGGGTCGCCCTTATAGTATATTTTGACCAATTCTTGTTCTTTATTCTTGATGTGAGTTTTAGCCATATAAATGATATTTTTGGAATTATGGGTCAACAAATGAAATGAATTTTTAATCAAGTTCAGTTTTTGCTTGAATTGGAAAGCTTGAAAATATCTTAAAATTCAATGTTTTATTGCAATTTGACCTTTGGGCCTACAACCATGGTTTGTTAATTTTCTAATTTTAGAATGATATGATAACTTTGGTTTGTACCATGATATTCTACACTACAAAATTTCAATTTTTTTCATTATGTTTTGTATTTGATATCAATTATTCTTGTCTCATGCCTTAAAAATATTCACAATAATTTCAAATTTTCATAAGGAAATCTGAGAATTTTAGTACTTATAGAAGACATGGGATTGAATCTTTGAAAATAAATGTGAAAAAGTTAATTCTTATTTAGTTGCAAGATGGTGGCATACTCAGAGAAGGATTTGTGAAGCTTGAATCCATGGGCATAGGCTTGACTTTTAAGGGTTAAATAGGCCATCACTCCCTCCATCCCCAAATGATCTTCTGGTTGGGCAAAATGTTTGGGATTAAAGTTGAAAATAACATTATTTCAATTTGTTTCTAAGTTATCCCTTCCTTGCACCTTCAAGAACAAAAATGATCATTTTTGAGCAACCAAAATATCATTTGGAACAAAATAAAGTTAATACACAACTAGAAGATCATCTAGGGACAAAGGGAATATATTGCGAGTCTCCCTTCTGGTTCTCTTTTGGGGTAGCCATTTTGAAAATTATCTTTTTGTTTGCTAGGCTTTCCAATATTTTACTAACCCATGAAGGGCATGTCCCCCCATGACCAAGGTAGCCACCAAAATGCTTTAAGTATTTGACTAATAGGTGCATTCTTTGTTTCTACAATCCATACCTTAACCCATAAACAACGTAGCAGACGTTTTTTGTCCAATGAATGACAAGGAATTATCTTATGTAGGACAAAAATGCAACTATTCATCCTCAGAATTAGGGGTGGAAAGGAGAGATCTTTTACAATAGTTTGACTCCCAATTATTATTTTAGTTTTTTTTTAAAGTAGATGATGTCACACGGTTCCAAAAGGGATGATTTCCATGATCACCATCCTGGCATTTAAGGGTTAAGTTAGGATGTTTGTTTGTTTGTTTGTTTTGTTTTGTTTCTTACGGTGAGATCTCTGGCACCGTGCATCCCTTGGTTGTGCTCTTAATACTATCGGAAAGCCCTTGGTGAGGATAGGTACATTAACTTTGTGTCGTGGTGTTTGGACCAATGGAGTGAAACTTATTGAATTTCAAAGTTTTTATGAAGAACAAAATTACTTTTATTTTGGTTGTGACAAAGTAGACTGAAGTCATCCATCTTCTGACACTTTCGGTCCTCAACGTCCTTGACGGCAAAGCTTGATTGTGTACATCTTCCATCACCAATACCTCCTAGATTTCAGTGTCCATGTGCTTTTTCAGTCCATGTGTGTCTCATTTTGGGTTGGGCAGTGATGATAATTGGTACACATACCTTCCTGTACGTTACCTCCGCGGTGTTTGTTTCCAATTGCATAATGGCGACGGTTGAAAAATCATGGCTAGTCAGCCATCTGCGTTTCAACGTGCCAAGAAATTCCGGACCTTGCGGGACCCCTGATGAGCCTCAGACCTTTTGGAGAAGAGACACAAACAAACAAGCATGTTTCCAACGAAATTCCGACTTGGGGAAAAAACAAATACAGAAGAAATTAAGCCGGCCGGAGCGTCAGCAGTCTTTCCCGTGAAAGCCGTGGGAGACTTCTGTCTTCTTCTTTCTCTATAGTGTACAGTAAGATACACCCTTCGGGACTTGTGCACGCAGGTGCCGCTCTTCCCCAAAACCAACAAGTTATATCGTACTCTCTTGTTGTTGAAAAGCCTTTCTCTCTTGAGGATTCGTTGTCAATCTCCATCTTTGCGAACAGGGAGCGCTTGAATCCATGGGGAGTGCTTGAATCCGGCAGGGAGCGTTTGAATCCGCAGGTAGCGCTTGAATCGGCGGAGAGCGATTGAGTCCGCAGGGTGTGCTTGAATCGGCGGGGAGCGATTGAGTCCGCAGGGTGTGCTTGAATCCGCGGTGAGCGATTGGATCCGCAGGGAGAGATTGAATCCACCGGGAACGATTGTGGTTTTTGCAAGCAATTTGTGTTCACAGTTTGTAAGTTTTCAAAAACCCACAAATTTCAATTGGTTTTTGTGTTCGGAGACTTGGAGAGAGATTGATGCTCCTCTTTTGCAGAAATTTTATATCCAAAGCTTTGGATTTTCTTTCGCATTTTGATTAGTAAGCTTTCAAAACTCACGAATTTCAAGTTTTTTCTTTTGGGTGTTTGGAGGCGTTGAGATTTATGCACTCTTTGCTGCATTTCTTTTCCAAACCTTTTGATTGTTCTGGCTCCACCCGATTCCCCCGTTGAAGGAAGTCGGAGATGTTTGTTCGATTGTTTTTGTAGGTTTGTTGGTCTCACTGTTTGTTGTGATTTTCGATAGTAAGTTAATTGTGACTGTGAGTAGGGTTTCAGATTGATTTCAGTTGTTTCGCCTTTCGATGACGACATTCGAGTGTGTTGGTGTTGGTTTTGCTGGATTTGTTTTGTTTGTTTTGAGGCAAATTTCTCACTTTTGAGTGCAAGCTTTGACTGTAAGGAAGCGATATAGGAAGGATGCCAGTGATAGTTCAATCACGCCCAATTTCGTTGCAATCTGATGAACTTTTCCTCAATCCATCCTCTAATCCGTCATCACCTCTTCTTTTTTGGACTGAAATATGCGCAGTGCATTATACTGAAAAGAAATATATGCTCTTTCTCTCAATCCCTCTTCACCTTGCTTCACACCTCCTTTGATCCCTCGTCACCTCTTTCTTGTGCTTTGTGAAATTGAAAATGTAAATGTTTTGGTGAATTGGATAAGAATGTCAATAGTGGGTTTCATACTTGGAGATTGGTTTGGTAAATAATGGTGTCTTTTAAAAATTGTAGTTTCTCTTAGAAAGAGGAAGAAGAGAGCCTACAAAGGGAAGAGAGTGTTGCATTCTTTCCAAGTTCTTGGCTTTGGAGGTGAAGATCAGCTTCTTTTCAAAATAAAAATTCAGTTTTTGGTGAAATGAGGAAGTTCAGAGAGGGATCCCGATTCAAAAACCGTAATAATTTCTTACAACTTAACCCATCTTGATGCACACGAGGGACCTAATTTAGAGTGTACAGCACTTGGGCTCTGTCAAGTTCAGCAGAGAGTTGTTATTATAGCTTTTAGGGTCACATCAAATGGGGTTGTGTGAAAGTGACAAGCTCAACAAGGTCATGATGACAGTTATTTTTTAAAGATTCAGGCTTTGGTTTGGATGAATGAGAGGTTATTTGGGTGAAACATGATTTTGAAGCACTCCATTCATTATCTAGAGTATGAATTTTGGGGTCTTTAGGGTTTGAGAATGTTTTTTTTGCAATTTTGTCTTTTATCTTTCACCATGTAGTGGTGAATAGTCTCTTGCTGTAAGACCAAACACAACGAAGGAAAAAAGTGAATAAAAATGCTTGTAGCTAATTTAGAATTGCTACACATGGATTCATTTATTAGTGTGATTGAATTACAAGTATTACAAGTATGAATAATGTCATTTAAAGTTCTTCAGTGTCATCATGGGTTGTGTCCTAAGATTGTTGGAGGTCATGACAATTATATTGGTGAACTCTTGTATCTTGTTACTTGTATGTTCTTTATTTTATTTTACTTTATTTTTATTGTGTCATTATAGGTTTTGTACTTTCTTTTAGTGTATCACTCATAAGCTCTTTATTTTATTGAAAATTCCATAGTGCCATATTCACCATTGCTTATGTATGATTATAAAAATCAGTGTGGAATATCATGAAAAGAGCATGGGGAGATCCAAAAGACCTAAGAGAAATACTAAATTTTTATATTAAAACCTTTTTCTTTTTCTTTTACTTTTAAAGTAAATTTAGTGACATGCCTCATATATATTATGCCTCACTTGTTAAAAATTCGGTGTTAGCAAATATCATTACATTTTTGTATCAAAGAAAGAGGGAAAAAAGGAAAGAAAAGAAAAGAAAAAGGAGAAAAGTTAAAGAAAAAGCGCTTGTTTTCCAGCTGTATTTTGAACGCTGAGGTTTATGGTTTAGGTTGATGACGACCACCAACGAGCTGGATGCCGCCCAAGTTGTGTCCAAGTTACGTGGGACGCTGCGAAATGGGCGCACCAGGCCTGCGAAGTGGAGGTTGGAGCAGTTGCAGCGCATTGTGAAGCTTGTGGAGGAGAATGAAGAAGAAATCGCCGCGGCTCTTCATTCGGATTTAAAGAAGTCCAAGTATGAATCCTACATCTGTGAGGTGGGTTTCTTCTGTCTTCTTTTCCTCTCCTTTTCAACTCTTTTCAATTTGGATCCCTAACCCATGAAATACAGTTATGATTTCATGTCATTCTATAGAATTAGGTCAGAACGCCGTTTTGGCTGTCAGATTTCAAGCTCAGCTTCTGAATTCTTACAATCCCGGAAGCTTGA
Source organism: Straminergon stramineum (assembly GCA_963920665.1). NCBI lineage: Eukaryota > Viridiplantae > Streptophyta > Bryopsida > Hypnales > Calliergonaceae > Straminergon > Straminergon stramineum. Next base: position 12,259,918 of record OY987271.1, on the reverse strand, counting down.
GAAGGCTCACATTGAACCTGTCATTATGGTTATAGCCCTTCTGATCTTAACGAGAGGAAACTTGTTGTGATGTGATGTGAATTTGATGAGTCGGATTTAGGAGAAGTAATCAGTTGATAAGGTTTTACAACAGGCCGACATTGCAAGTAATTTTGGCTGGGATTTTTGTTTTCATGCTATTGTTTAGAATAAGCCAATAAGGTCACAACTCCTTTTGACTGTCAGAATTCAAGCTTCTGATTTCTTACAAGCCTGGAAGCTTGAGGAGAAGGCTCACATTGAACAAGACTTCATTGGTTTTAGCCTTTTTGGTCTTTAACGAGAGGGAAGCTTGTTGTGATTTTATGTAGATTTGATGAGTTGGACTTAGGAAGAGATAGAGTATTGGCTTAACAGAGAAGTAATATATGGATGAGGTTCTACGATAGTCTGTCATTGCAAGTAATTTTGGGCTGGGATTCTGTTTTCATAGCATTCTTTAGAATTAGGTTAACACTCCAATTGGCTGTCTGAAGTGAAGCTCGGCTTCTGAATTCTTACAAGCATGGAGTCTTCAGAAGGCTCACATTGAACCTGGCATCGTGTGTTATACCCCTCTTAACGACAGAAAAGTTGTTGTGATGTGATATAAATTTGATGAGTTGGATTAGAGTGTTGGCATAAAAGAGAAACAATAAATTGATGATGTTTTTCAATAGTCTGACATTGCAAAATATTTGGGTTATAATTGTGTTGTGATTGTGTTGTGAAGATGAAGTTGATTCTGTATGCCAACTCAGTTTATTGTTTGCTGTCTATCATCTTCGCATGGAATTGTGCCATGACATGGTTTTAAAATCTCATCCTAACTTTGCCGTTTCGGGCAAGTGCAGATCAAAGGGGTGGACAATTCGTGCAAATTGACGATCAAGAATCTACACAAGTGGATGGCTCCTGAGAAGGTTTGTTTGTTTTTTCAAATTGCCTAAGTTTTTTTCTGTTCATGATCTATGTTTCTGTTGGGTTCTAGACTACTTCACTTTTCTTGGGTTTACAAATTCATTGGCCATCGGTTTACAGAGAAATTTGGAGAAGTATTCAATAGTACTCAAGACTGATTTTTTGTTTTTCAGGGTGAGCTTTAAAGAATGGAATTGAGATTTTTTCGAAGGCAGAGATTGACTAGTGATAAAATTGCATTCGCAGAGAGCAGTTCCCGTTGCAACTTGGCCAGCTTCTGCTTCTATAGTTCCGGAGCCTCTTGGGGTGGCTTTGATAATTTCTCCATGGAATTTTCCTTTCTGTAAGATTCTACTACTACTACTACTACTACTACTACTACTGCTATACATTATTTAGTTTTTTCCAAGCAAATTGTCAGTGCATTCAACGGTTAAAAGTGAAATAGAAATTTAAACAAATTGTGTTTAAGGGTTTAGTTTTTAGTAAATTGTTTTCAGTAATTTTAAGCTGGTTAAGTAATTTTTAGACAACAGCATAGAGACGTTGCTCTTGGAGACGCGAGATCTTTGTGGAGAGGTCTTCCACAACAGAGGGTTTAACATGATGTTGGATTGTTTGGCAGTACTGGCTTTTGATCCCATTATTGGCGCAATAGCTGCTGGTTGCACAATTTGTCTCAAGCCATCGGAAATTTCTCCGGCCACTTCGTCTCTTCTGGCCAGATTGGTGCCCGAGTACTTGGACTCTGATGCCATCCAGGTAGTGGAAGGTGGAGTTCCTGAAATTACGGCGCTGCTGGAACAGAAATGGGACAAGATCTTCTACACTGGTAAATAGTTAGCTCTTCCTTTCACCCCATTACATTCTTTTGAAAAGTCACCCTTTTCCTTTGTAGATGGCAGCCAAGAAAAAGAAGTCTGACATTGACTGTATGCATGGTGTTTACTAAACGCATGTCTTCTTTTTGTAGCTTTTGGTTCCTTCCACATAAGATTTTCTAAGGGTTTAGAAGCATCTCCTTAAGAGTGCTATAATTCTTGAAACTATTTGGGAACTTTTCAGCATTTTGTTCTTGAAAAAAGGTCTGAGCAATTGTTGAGGTAATTGTGCAGGCAATTCCAAGGTAGGCAGGATTATCTTGGGAGCTGCTGCCAAACACTTAACTCCAGTGACGCTGGAGCTCGGGGGCAAGTGTCCCGTGTTTATTGACGACACTGTTGATCTCAAGGTAAGTCTACTTGAGGCAGTTTCCATGGGATTTGTTGTTGCCTTGGCGTCTTTGATTTTGAGAAAGTGATGGCTATAATGGATTCTGCCTTGCACTTGGTAACTTTAGAGGCCTACCACAGGTAAAGGATAAAAAAAGTTGAAGGTAATGAAGTAGGAGCATGTCATTGGTCTATTAGTTCAAGTATTTATTACACTACCAAATGGCAAGAAAGATTGCGGAGTCCCTTTTTTCCTCTGGGCATGCATCGGGCATGCTCAGTGGGACATGAGGAAGCAAGTGTTTTTTCTTCCGGACAAAATTATTTGGAAGTCCATGAGGTGGGGAAAAGGGAGAATTTATTATTTATGTCATGTGAATTGGGCTTGGCTTAAGTAGTGCTTTCTATCTTTGTTATACCGTACGTGAGGGTCAGCTTCGGAAAAGAGGTGCCGAAAATGGAATTTTCACGTCAGATTTTTAAGGTCCACGTCACCTTGCATTAATCACAAGATGCGATGTGGCGCTTTTTTACAAAAATGACTTAATTTATGCCGAATCTGACCCTCACGTAGGTTAGTGTGCCAATGTGCTTTATGTCTGATCGATAATTTTTATTAGGAGATGAACCACGTGGGTAGTCCTATGTGTGTTTGTGTAAATGGCACTGCCATTGGGAGTAGGGGTTTACACAACCACAAAATAAGTTCAAGTTTACACGGGAGCCTTTGCTCACGAAGTTAGTCTGTGCATACAGAGAACTTCAGCCACATACTATTGGGAATGGTCAAGGAGTTAAGTATTTTATTTTCATAGCTAGTTCGTTAACTCTTGATTGGGTGGCTCAGGTGGCAACAAACCGGATTCTCGTTGGAAAGTTTGGAAGTAACAGTGGCCAAGCTTGCATTGCCCCGGATTATATTCTGGTTGAAGAACATTTTGCACCGAAATTGGTACTGATCCTCCTTTTTTTGAGGTTCTAGATTTGGTTACCAATCTCAGATTGTGGACTAGATAATCTTCGAGAGCAGGGAGTGATGAGAGTATTATCCAACGAAATGTTCAGTCTTTCTACTTCATATACTCATAATATAACCTTCTGCTCAATACTGGTCGGTCTTTTTTCCGTTCAGATCAAGCAGTTCCAGAACTCACTTGTGGAGTTTTTTGGAAAAGATCCAAGCACATCTTTGGATCTGTCCCGTATTGTTAGTAAGAATCACTTTCAACGACTGTCAAGCCTTTTGGACGATCCAAGTACAGCAGAGAAAATCGTCCATGGTGGCGAGCGAGATGAGAAAACATTGTAAGATCCTCCTGTTCTAGCCCCTTGTCTTAGATCAGTACATAAGAGGGTATCATTTTTAACCGGTCTCAAGGTTCAATGAGAGTAATAAGACAATGCTCTATTTAGTGTAGGTTACGTTAAGGAAGTTACTTTGGGTTCTAGCTTTTACTGAAAATTCATTTATATATCTATTGACATAGCTTCAGTTCTTGTCATATGGAAGTGCTTCGACAAACCTAGCGGGTGAAAAACAACTCCAGGAAAAAGCTATAGCCTAAAGTAATTTGGTTTAGGTAGCTAAAACCAAATAGAATAAATGTCGTAGCTCGATTGTGATGCTGAAAAACTTACTAAAGTGTGAATGGATCTATAGATGTAACTATATTATTTGCAATGATTAATGTACTAATATCAAAATGAGTTCCTATATTTGTATGGCATCAATTAATACCTGTCAGATAGGATGCTTGATACTCACATATATATTTACACATACCTTGGTCTCCTCCTGCAAAACTTCGGTACTTAATGGTAGAGTTGAGAAAGTAGTCATGATGTACGCTTTCTAGAAAATCAGTTGAAAATGCAATGACTAATAAAAATATTATGTTGTGCGCTGCAGATACATCGCTCCAACCTTGTTAGAAAATCCACCGTTGGATTCCCCTATCATGACTGAGGAAATCTTCGGTCCGTTGCTGCCGATTATCGCAGTAAGATCCCCAAACTCAGAAAATGCTTTTCCCTGATTCAAGACGACCCTTTAGACAGTAATATATGCAGACTATTCGTGATTATGCTTACCAAGTGTGGCTTGTGCTTGTGGGAGTAGGTTAGGGATTTCAACGCAGCTTTGGATATTATAAATGACAGGCCAAAACCACTGGCGGTCTATATATTTACAGCAAACAAAGATTACATCAAAAGGTTTACTGAAGAAACCTCGTCTGGTGGCTTGGTAGTTAACGACTGTGTATTACAAGTAAGTTGAATGCCGTCCGATATACTATCACTAATATATGTCTCCAGAACTTTGTGTTTGTTAAAAATTGCAAATTTCAGTTAACCCCTAAAGGCCGAGGCACATTTTGGACACAAACTGTGAAAAACTGCCACTTCTTAGAACAGTAAGAAAAACATGAACAAAAAATGTTTTTTTTCAAAATTTAACCGTACAAATTTGTACTAGACTACTATGGGAATATGTGGAAAAAATTTCAGAAACTTTGACCGCACGGATTGAAAGATTATAACGTTCAAAGTTAGAAGAAAAAGTTTTTTTTTTGACCCTGCCCGACAGGGCCAGCAGACTTTAACTCCTGTAAAAATGAGATTTTTACACTATACATGATTTTATTTTTTTACATTTGTATCTGAAATCATGTAAATTACATACCTGTAAAATTTCAGAAGTAAAGGAGGATTTTTGCAAAATCTGCCCGATTAAAAAAAAAGTTATGGGGCAGCATAACTTTTGATCTGGGCATCTCATCGAAAAAAAAATTATATTCCCACTTAGGGGGTACATGCGTACACCTTGTATCAAAAATTTGTGAACATCCAACTAAAATTGACTTCATAGGAACCTACCCGCATTTCGATTGTCCGTTCAACGGACAATTGTCCTTTAGGGGTTAAATTATTGCTTCTCTTGAACCTCAGATTGCCGGATTGCCGGATATATATCTGTCCTAGTTTTTATAACTCTGTGCACTTGAAGTAGTTTTGTGCGTATAATAGTAATATCGTACTGGGATGGCATCAAATGAACATTTTAGGGCAGTTGTCATCTCTATAATGTACGAGTACATGGCAAGTCATTTGATGCTATACTTGTACAACACTGGTATATAGGTTGAGAGTTTCTTAAATCTAGACCTGTTTGAGATGTGACATGTTTAAGGATAAAGTAAGGATACGGATTCGAGGGTTCTAGATTTGAGATGACCTTAATGTTGTAGGTAGACTTGAACAAGAGAACTATGGATATTGGATATTGGCTTAAATATCTCCTCAAACAATGGACTTGAACATCATAATTCTGGTGCTCTAAATCACACCATTTTAACAAATATGATAGGGAATCCATCCATGTGGTTATCAACTGTTCAAAATGACTTCTCTTATCGTATAGATTTGTTTTCTTAAGTGGGTCTTGTCGACGTCTTTGAGAGTTTGAGTCGATTCCAACACACTAAACTACATATTACTGGATATCGTATGAATCAAATTATAAATTTTCAAAGTTTTGCTAATATGGTGTGTACAACTGTAGGTATGCTTTTACTATTTAGCCTTGTTCATCTTCATATTCCCTGGATTCTAAGTATGTATTTGTCAGTAACTTTTACTTCATCAATGGCCTGTTGAAGGCCTACCCACAGCAAATGGTCTCTGATATGAAACGATTCACTAAGCTAAACTAAAAGATGTTAATACTACATAACATTCGTGAGAGTAATGTTGCAAAGTCCCTTCGCTACAATACTCCCCTAAAATCTAGATTCAACTCAATTTTTACATTCTATTGAATTGGATGGTCTCCCATAAATATTTTAGGAGTGTAGATGTAAGAATTCCAAGTACAGTCCCATTGTAGAACGTTCAACCAAGTACTCCAAGAATGTTATGTGAAGATTCTAAATCCAGTCAATTAACTTGGACAGATTCATGAAATTTAATATTTGGCGCTAATTTGGGTCATACTTGTGTGTTGCAGTTCGTTGCTACCGACTTGCCCTTCGGAGGAGTGGGCGAGAGTGGAACTGGAGCATACCATGGAAAGGCTTCGTTTGACTCGTTTAGCCACAAGAAGTCAGTGCTGGTCAGGTCCATGAAAGGTGAAGTCTCTGCACGGTACCCTCCCTTCACAGCCAAGAAGCAAAGCTTGATCAGGGCGTTGCTGGCAGGGAGAATCCTGGACGTGGTCTTCATTGCACTCGGCTTGAAGAAGGCTACTGACTACAATCATTGACTGGTATGAAAGGTACGAAGTTCTTTGTCGGCAAATGAAAGAGGATTCCAACGCACCAAAACATGCGTTATGCCGAAGTTATCAAGGGTCAAAGTTCCGTTGATATATAGATATTCTAAAATTGTAAATATATATTTATATATGTTATGAGAATGTAGTCAAGCTGAACATTGATGAAGTGGTGCTTTGAGCCCTTACCTAAGTTGTGATAGGTCTTGTTTGTTCGAGTTCTGATAAGCCAGGCAATGTATGAGCTGCAAGTGCGGATGTTACCAACTGAGACGAATAATAAATCAGTTTGATTTCCAGCTCATATTTACGTAGAGAGTAGAAGAAGGAACGCTCTGTGTACTTTACATTTGCATTAGCATTTGCAATTTTAACGCGTAAGAGAGAGAGGCTGCTTGGAGATCTAGAGCTTTTGAGGCAAAATAAATGATCTGGACTAAAGAATATGGACATAAAATCTTTATTTTTGCAAGTCTGTTTTTTTCTTCTCATATAGACATGAACTCATTTAAAACCTTGCATAAGTATTACGAAGCAATAACTGAGTGAGTGATCAAGGTAGTCACATTGATGAAAAATAGACAAAAATTTGTGATTTTTTAGCATAATTGGATGTTCCATTTATGCATGAAATTTTTTTGAAGGGTTTTCAACACCCTGTGCATCAAAATCAATCACTTCCTATTGCATCCAAAGGAAGAATCACTGGTTCATTTAAAATGTTGAAATTTGATAAAAACAAAAGGTTCATATACGATTGGGGCATTTAACCCCTAAAGCAACAAATGGTGTTTTTTGGCAACATAGCAATTTCGGGCAGCTCACTACGGATGGAATTTTGATTTTTTTTCTTTGAAATTTTCACACAACATTTTCCCAAGGAGTAGCTTTAAGACCCAACAATTTTCATAACTTTTGAATACATGGTTCAAAAGTTATTGTATAATATGTTGTTTTCATTGCTCGGCGGGCAGACCGGGCAACAAAAAAAACTTCTTGAAAAATCACTTTTTTTTAAAATAAAAATTTGAAATTGGTTTTCTAAATTTTTGTATACATGAAAAGCTTTGAATCATTCCATTTTGATTTGTGAGATGAAAGTTATGAAGAGTTTTAGTTGTGGGTAGTTTGTGGGTAGTAATGGAATCTCTACTCTAAAATAAACTTTGAAGACCTTTATTTCACTCAATTTTTAATATTTTTGGAAAAAAATAAAAACTTGAGGTGTAGATTGTTTATTACAACAATTTCACCATTGGGATTTTCATTTTTCAATTCCATAAATAAATTATTAACACTTTAGTATTTTGAATCATTCTCTACTACTATCTACTTACTATTTTTTTCCTATGTGTTGTACAATTCCAAATGATCTAAAATTTTTCAAACATGTAGCCAACATGACTTGAAGAATTAATCCAAAGAGTTACAACCATTTTGGACATTTTTTCATAATGATTTGACCTTGTGGAGTGCATCTGCCCGGATTTTTGCAGGGCCAAAAAATGGCTTTTTGTCACTTCAAATGCTAATATCTTGCAATCCAAACGGTGGAAATTTCTGAAATTTTTTCCACATCTTCCTAAACAAGATTACTACAAGATCCTACGGTTACATTTGTCCAAAAATGTATTTTTTCTAAAATTTGGTACTTGTATTGGAGATGACAGTTTTGGAGCGTTTTTAGTGAAAACATAGTCAAAAACCTTTAGGGGTTAACCCATAAACATTGACATGGATGTTTAGTGTCCGATGGATGACAAAGTATCTTTATGTGTGGGACAATAGTACAACTATTCATCCTTGGAATTTTGTATGGAAAGGGGAGATCTTCTATAGTAGTTGGACTTCCAATGAGTGCCTTTGGATTTTTGTAAACCGATGATTTGCAAAGTATCAAAATGAATGATTCCACAATCACTAGTCTGTCCTTTAAGGGTAAAATGGCATTTTGTACATTCCATAGACCTAAGGCAAAGCATTTTTTTTACTCAATTCATCCATACCTCCTAATAATATTAACCTTCTGAAGGTCGAAAATCTACTTTTGGGTTTCATATTTTTTTTTAACAATTTTGGATAGTTTAATTGTATATACTTGTTTTGTTTGAAAAATTATTATTTTTTGGATCTAATATGTGCAATGTTATTGACTAAAGGCTAATTATATAAATTTGATCCCAATTTAACCTTGAAATGTTTGAGAGGTTGTTTTATGTCCATTAATGATTTCAAGGAGTTGTATAGGATGGAAAAAGACAATTATTTGGTAGGAGTTATTGGAACTCATTTTTGGTAGATGTGGTTAAAAAACTCCCTCTTTTTTGGATTATTGACTTCTAAAGATGCTTAATCCATGGATCCATGTGCTATATATTTTGGCAACTTCTGACTTTTTGATTTAAATTTTAGTCAAACAAATTATCTTCTTTTAAATTTGAGCCCAATTATTAGAATGAATATTCTATTTCAATTTGAACTTTGGTCCTATTATGATGGTATGTTGGTTTTCTCATTATAGTAGGAATTAGAGCATTCATTTACATTATGCTCTTCACTATAATGTATAATTGTGGAGAAATTCTCAGATTTTGAAAGCATATTTATATATTTGATATGAATTTTCTTCATATTTTCTTCAAATATTCACTATAATTTCAAAATTTTCAATTTTATTCTAACTTTATAACCTCTCCTTGAAAGGACAAGACCTATTAGCAAGGTATTTTGTCAAAAATAATTAGGTATATGGACCAATAGGTGCATTTTTTATTTCTATAGTAATTTTGAAAGTCATCCATGGACCACTCTTTGGACTATACAATGTTTCAAGGTTATGGACAATATGTGATTTCATCTTTGAAAAATACATGTAATTTTTTCATTCTTAAATAGTCACTAAATGGATCATGTAATTTGATGGATTTTGGTGTAATTTTGATTCTGATCATAGGCTTAGGGTTGATCTAATAAGGATGTTGAGGATAAAAAATGTCCTATGAATGACTTTCAATGAAATTAGAGAATGAAGAATTCACCTATTCATCTTGAAATCTAATCAATTTTTGCTAACTATCTTGGTAATATAATAGGATTGCATATTTCCAAGAATTAATTCTAAAGTACAACTATAATTTTAGTGGGTAGCAACAAAAAGAACATCCCAATGATTCCCAAAGAAGAAGAGTAGAGCATTTTTTCACAATCCTTAAACCTTCTCGTATAAGGTCCCTAAATTGTAGGCCCTTGAACTTTGGTCCTATTTCCATACAAAGGGAAGAGCAACAAGGTAATCTCACATATCAAAGCATGGTACACAACCAATAATGAAGAGGAATGGTCGATGCTTAAATATTATCCTTTGTCAATGGTACCAACAATAGGAGGAGTCACAATTGAATGCTCTTTCTCTCTCTCTCTCAAAAAGTCTCAGACTTCTTCTTGTCGTACTTGGAGACAAATTCTGTATAATAACAATATAGAAAAATGTTTACAAATTCAACAAACTCACATATTAATGTTGTAACTGCCCTTCCTCAACTAACTTGAAGTTGATTAAACTACTGTAACTCCCTTGTTGGATTAAAATAAAAGACCTTATTCGTACCACATTTTAGAATCCATCCTATTTGTATCCATATATACATTTTTCAAACTTTAGTACATCATGGCCCAAAAGTAGCTGAAAAGTGTCTCAAAAGTGTCCCAAAAGTGACCCCAAAGTAACCCCAAAAGTAACCCCAAAAGTGACCCAAACGTGGCCCCAAAGTGGCCCAAATAGTCACATGGGGCACATGCATGCAGGTCTCTTACTTTCATTATAGCTTAGTTAGGGCTGAGTAAACCTCCTTCCTGGACGTTACACGTGTCACTCCCTGAACTGCGTCAAGAAAAACAGTCATGAGTGAACCGCCCTCCCGCTGGATGAATGAAAAAGATTCGAACGAAATTACTTAACTTACTTCATTATCGAGAGAGGTGACGCCGCGTCTCCACGTGGCAAGCGTTGGCTGCATGACCAGGACAGCCATGGCGCCAGCGACATCCGTCTTTAGCTTAGTTGGTGTTCAGCTGTGGAATAGTGTGGATTGAAAGACGCCTGTCTGTTTTGGAGCTTCACCACAGTCACCAGTCCCGCATTTTCACCATTTTCCCATCTTCTTGTCCCGCAGGCCGCAGCTTGCCGTAAGTAGGGAGACAGAATTTTCCGTAACTTAGAAAGTTTTTTTCCGCTTCTAATTCGAGCACACTGTTCGAAGTTGAATCGCCTGCTGGGAACGTACGGAGCGCTCTGTTTTTTTCACTACAATTGCACGCCGTCTTTTGGTATGGTACGTGCTATGACTACTTGTTGATTTAATTCCGTTGCTTCTTTGGAGCTGGATTGAGACAGAGTTGCGAGTTGTATTGTTTCTTGGAGTGACGGTGCCTTCGTTTGTCGCATTTTCACCATTTGTTCCATCTTCTTGTCCCGCAGCTTGCCGTAAGTCGGGAGACAGAATTTTCCGTTGCAGTTTTTTCCGCTTCGAATTCGAGCATTGTTCGAAGTGAAATCGCCTGGGAACGTAACGTACGGAGCGCTCTGTTTTTTCATCACAATTGCACGCCGTCTTTGATTGGTATGTGCTGTTACTACTTGTTGATTTCGTTGCTTCTTTGGAGCTGGAGTGCGAGAGACTTGCGAGTTTTATTATTTCTTGGAGTGACGGTGCTTCGTTTGTCGCTGAGTGTCTGTCTTGGGCGTTATTATGCCTATTGTATTGTCAAGAATTTTGTTGTTGAAGGCGTAGCTGGTGTATTTCTAGTGACTGAGGGACTCTGGACTCGACGACAGAGTTGTGAAAACAATCTTTCAAGTAGATTCTTGAAAATTTATATTTTCTGGAGAATGTGAGCGGTTTATCTGAAATGTGGATGAGTGTTGAAACAAGTGTTTACTTTGATTGTTTTAGATCGTGTCTTTTTTGTGGTGAAGTGTGGGAATGAGGAGAAATCTTATTATTGTGGACCTTGAATTTTCATTTCAAGTAGGTAGTGGTAGTGGAGTGAACTAAACTGTAAAAGATGTCATGTGACGTTGTAGAGAAGAGGGGTTTGAGATATTTTGGTGAAATGCGGGGATGACGATAATTTTTTCGTCAGTGGAACGTGAATTTTCCTTCAAATAGGTTTTGGAAGGAGCCTAACTGTAAAAGATGTCATGTGATGTTTGTAGAGAATGGGGATCTGAAGTTGGAAGTGAGTCGCTGAAGTTTGAGCTGAGAGCTCCGCTGGAGACATGGAGAGAGCTGCGAAGTGTAAGGGAATATGGATGCTTTCATCTGCGAATAGGTAAGTTCTGTGATTCAACATGTATATTAAAGGATATTGATTATGCAGTATCGAGATGCACATGCCGTGAATATCTGTCTACAGATTTGAATACAACTTTGAATGCTCGTATCTTTGAATTCAAGCATTTCTGCAGCAGCTAAAGCGAATGCATTCTTGTTTCATCGTATATCGCGTTTCTTTGAATCTTATTTTCAACAACACCATTGAAGTGCAATCCGTATTTTCGAAGGCAAAACGCTCGTTGTGACAATCAAAAATATCTGATTATCCGCTGTATCGATTGTGTCCAGGTGCCTCGTCATCATTGATGTTCTTTAAGAGCTTCTTGCGACTAATACTCATTGCTAGAATCTTTTCCGTGTCTTTTACACCAAAAACTTTTATTCTGCTATTTTACTCTACTGGCGAATCGAGTTGAAGGTGGGAAGATGAAGCTTCAAGTGAGCGTATTGGAGGCCAAGGGGTTGCCAGCGGCAGACTCAAATGGCCTAAGTGACCCCTTCGTGAAATTGAATCTTGGACCATCCAAAGCACGAACTTCCGTGAAGTACAAAGAACTGGATCCTACCTGGAGAGAGGATTTTGTTTTTGTAATTGAGGATGCAGAAGAAGAACTTAATGTTGAGGTTTGGGACGAAGATAGGTTTGCTGATGATTTTCTGGGCCAAGTGAAGGTGCCTATTTCGAGTGTTTTGAATGCCAACAAGCACACACTCAATCGGATTTGGTATCCTCTTCAGAAACGCAGTGAAATTTCGAAAATTCCTGTCTCTGGTATGATTATAATGACCTTCGGCGTATCATTGTTGTTACATATATAGGAAATCTTATGAATTTTAGGAATGTGACGAACACTAAATGAATTCACAAGAGTAAGTATCAAGATTCTCACTTTTTTTCATCATCTTGGTTATCAACTTAACGCTTGGTTTAATTCAATCGTTGATCTTCTCTATAGTTTCTTTTTGGGTGAATTGATCATTGGCTTATAGTTTTTCTCCTAGTTCTGCTTATGTAAAAAATAGTTAAGAACGGAGAAGGTGAGATGATTTTTCCCGCCCAATTGTTCTTAGATAAAATACCATTGCATCATGTTATATATCATTGCATCATTTGATATTATAACGAGCTTGTTTCATCTCAATTGCCAATGTGAGCCACTTGGTGTAACTAGTTCAGCATGTATTAGTTAAGTTTAATCTTCAATTTTTCTTGAGTATTGATCCTGAGTCCTTACACAGATGTTTGCCATTGTGCAGGCGACATATGTTTAAGTCTCTCAGTTTTTGGAAGAGAAATTTCTGCGCGCAAAATTGCACCAATATCCACAATTGAAATTCCACCTGCCATTGAGGACAACTTAGGTATTTCTAGCGTTGGAGGAACAAATGGTGAAGGAGAGAGAGCACATTCACGAACAAGTTCGATGGGCACAGAGAATTCAATGGAGTACACTAATTTTGTTGATAAACCAGTTTCCCCAAGGTCGATGGTAATTTACACTTTCTCCGAAATAGCCTTCAAAACCTCGCTCATTTGTACATGTGTTGTTCTTGATATCCATTGTTTGTATGTTAATATTAGTATGGATATGAGGCTTATTGAATCTTCTCCCAAATCAATTTTCTATATTGGTTGATAGAGACAGCGTATCGCAACCATCCTTGGAGGTCTTTGTTTCTCAAATATAGGCTAGTACTTGCTGAGTGTGGTTGTAAAATGCTTGAATGCAGTCATACGCAGACAGTATTTCTGAATCAAATACAGACGATGACCAAGTTGGTGAGTTAGGGAATGATCGCACTCGGCGACTCAGTAAAAGAAATCGTAAATGGAAAGACGCACAACGAGTGGCTAGCAGAATTTCTGGGATTTTTAAGAAGCCTGGCAAACATAGGAGGGATGATTCGTTGTCTTTCTCTGAAAGCTCGCAGCGTTCTGGAATGTTCGTACCATTTTCAACCTCTCTTGCGTCAATTGTCTTTCTTGTTTAGGATTCGAAAATTATTGACCTTTTATTTGGTGAATTGATGCTCGGAAGTGGTGCTTTGGCTATACTCTGGAATTTAGAAAGTATATAAATTGTTCTGAGGTAGGTATCTGATGGACCTTTAGAGATTCTTTCTCAGGGTGTCCATTTCATAGCTTCGAAATTTAGTGGTTACTTATTCAACTTCATAGAGGAAAACGATACTGTCTAATGACCAATAGATGTTGTGCTAGGGCCTGGAACTTGTAAGGTGTAGCGTCGGTAACGAGGAATGAAACGGTTTTCGGACACTTATTTTGCTAACGAATTCATCTTTGCGGCACGACTTTTTATTTGGATAGATAGCCGGTTAAGATCAATCCTCTAGATTCTTGAAGTTTTCAGGTTGTCGTTTGACGTCAGGTTGGTGGTTCTAGGTTCTAACCGTTGGGTTGAATTGGACACTCAACGCAGGTCTACAGATTCTTCGGTTTACCCTGCTGAAAGTGAAGCAAATACCGATGACGAGGAGATTCTTGCTCTATCCTTCTTTGATGATGACAATGACGATAGTAACTTAACTGCATCGTCGGAAGAGATTCCTGTCCCTTTGTCCGGTGGGGTGCTCATTGATCAAAACTATGGCGTTAGTACAAAAGCATTGAATGCGATTATTTTCAAATCTGGGTCAACATTTGTGCGAGACTTGATAGTAGCCCAAAACTCTACCGAGTATGTAGAAGAACCTTGGAGTAAAGCTAGAAATGGAGAAATGACCAGGGTGACTTCTTACATCAAAGCAGCGTCGAAGCTGGTGAAAGCTCTAAAAGCAACCGAGGTTCAGACGTACACTCGAGCTGCTGGAAATTGTTATTGCGTCTTATCCACAGTTGCTACACCAGATGCCCCTTACGGGGGAACCTTTTTGGTTGAAGTGCAGGTTAATGACCCATCCTATGAACGGATTCTCGATACTTTTGTAGCAAAATTGAATTATTGTGGTATTTTATATTCTGAAATTTCACATAGTTATATGTTCATCTTAAATTTTTTTTCAGCTTGGACAAGTTTAATAAAGTTTTCCTAAAAATCACAAAATGTCATTTGGACCCTAGTTTATCTCTTTCTCTAGATTGAATTTGAATTCTTATTCAACTTTTGTTTTTTTGGAATGAAAACAAGGCGTGATTACATGCAAGCTAAGCACATTGGGTTGTCTTCTTCCAATTCTTCCTAAGTTGATGTTTAAGTTACACCCTTGCAACTTAAACCTGTAATAAAAGAGGGGATTCAAAATCATTTGCTGCACTTTGAGGCGTAAATTTTTTTTGATTCCCTCTTTTTGCAAGAAACTGAAGCTCAATTTAGAAAGAAAACAAATCAACTTGATTAAATTGCATGCAAATCATCTAAGAATTCAAATGCAATTTAGAATAAGAAATAAACTAGGGACCAAAAGGAGGGTGGCATTTCATGACTTTTAGGATAAATTTTAGGATAACATGTCTTGGTGATTTAAGAGTCTTAGATTAAAGAGTTCATTTAAGGGTCATTTAGATCGATTATCATTGGGCCTCATGTTTTCTCCCTAGGTTTAATATTTATGGTCGTGTCTAGTCCGGAGGTGATTTAGCTGCAAATAAGTAATGCTGCAACCAGCGCGACTAGAAATAGTATACCAATTTTATTACCAGGCTATAATCAGATTATGTTCTAAGAGAAATTCAACATGATTGTACCTGCAGATTTGTATATCGGCACGGCCAGACTTGCCTGGTGGTACGAAATCCTGTAACCTCCTGATATCTTACAGGGTTAATTTCTTGCACAGTACAATGATGAAAGGGATGATTGAAACCGGGTGTCGAAATGGAATCAGAGAATCTTATGCAATTTATCAGGAGGTATGGAATTTTTTCTTTTTCAATTTTCTGTTCAATTTTCAAGGTTCTACTCCCTCCGTTTGGAAATAGTGTATCCATTCTCAGTGCAATCACCACTGTGAATGGATGCACTATTTCCAAATGGAGGGAGTAAGGAACCATGATCTTAATTCATGAAAACGTATGCCATATACCCGAATTGTCTATCCTATTCACTGTGAAATCTATGACGCTTGAGATTTTTTGTTGGCATAATCAATTCTAGAAAGTGTCTGTCTGTATTGCTTCTAGAATGTGAGTTAATATTTTTTATCCAGGTCCTTGGCAAGCATGCACCACAAGTTTCAGTTGCTCAGTTATTTGGAGAGCCAGTGAAGGGTATAAGCGACGACGAGGAGAGGCCCATCAGTGCTTGGGAGGAAGCTTGGGATTATTTTGGAAAATGGAACGTGCTGCTGGCCTTGCTGTACCTGATGTTTATCTCAGTGCACATTTTCCTTTCTCCACAGAAAATGAGGACTGGACTGGACTTTTGGGGAGTACACTTTCCTGATTCATTTTCTGGATTAATAACTTCAGCAATTATAGTCATTCAAGTAGAACGGGTTGTTATCATGGTATATGACTATGCACGAGCGCGGTATTGGCAGTGTAAGTCCTGTCGGATTCTAGAGCTTTGAACTTTATGCTTTCCTCTCTAGTGTGCATTAGTTTAATCCAAGATGCGCCCGTGGAGGAAATTGCAGTGGGATTTGAACTACTGTCTGCTTAGCGTCAAGGGTTTCTTTGTTGAGCTCACTGGTAGAATATGAAATTGGACTGTTCAAATTATTATTTTTAGTCGTGATTGATGATTAATGTTAGTTTGAGAAGTTTTATATTGTGTTTTTTGAACGTCTGTTAAAATTTATGTCATCTATGTAAGTTGATTGATTGATGAATCTCAATTTACTGGCCATGATTGTGTTTCATATGGTGCAGCTGGAGATCATGGTTTGAAGGCGCAGGGTGATGGTTGGTATACAACTATCACACTCATAGAAGGCGAGAATATTATTCCGACTGGTTCAGGCGTAGCAAATCCATATGTTGTCTTTACCTGTGGCGGAAAGAGTCGGACCAGCTCTGTCAAATTGAGGAGCTCTCAGCCAAACTGGCGAGGTAGATGTGTTTTTCTATATAAACCTACCCTCTGAAGTTAGAGCACTTATTATGTGCAAACTTGTCATCCCAAGATATCTTACAGATGGAAATTTTGCAGAGATATTTGAATTTGATGCAACGGAGGATCCTCCTGCAACTCTGGACGTTGAGGTTTTTGATTACGATGGTCCGTTCTCTGAGCCGGAGACACTTGGGCATGCTGAAATCAATTTCTTAAGAACAGGTCTCAGTGATCTTTCAGATGTTTGGATTCCGCTGGACGGAAAGCTCGCCCGGGCTCATGGATCAAAGTTGCACGTACGCGTCTTTCTGAGCAACACAAGGGATGGCGACGCTTTACCAGATTACCTTGAACGTGTAGAGAAAGAAGTTGGACTCAAGGTGTGCATCTTGTTCTCCTTGTCAGAAGATCGTGAGCCTAGTAAGGTTGATGTTCTTTGAACAGTTTTAGATGTGTGATGTCGTTGAAGGAAGTGTGCATATGATGATGTCAGCATATTAGCTCTGAAAGGGCTTGTAGTTTGTAACTCTTGCTTGCGTGACCCAGTGTCCTTGATCTCCTAGCTCATTCCTTGTCCAGTCATGTATTAAGTGCGCTTTTTCCATTGATGGATTGGATTATCATAAATTAAACCTTCTCTATCACCTTCATTTTGCATATCAACATCTTCTGGATTCTGGAGGAAGTATCTTTTTTAAAGATGAAAGTGGTAAATTTTTAGACTGGGTGACTGCATGCAGGCGAGCAGGAGGTCATCACAAAGGAATGAGTCATTCCAGAAGTTGTTTTCGGTACCGGCTGAGGAGTTCCTCTACAACGATTTTGCATGCGCTGTTAAACGTAGAATCTTGATCCAGGTCAGACACTCACTGTTAATTGGCATAAATATACTTTTGTTAGGCCTGCCTGCTCAACCATGTGCAGAGTCTGGCCTCGAGAGGGCCCGCGAGAGGGATCCTCTGTACAGTGTTTGATGGCAATAGGAAGTTTTGATCCTCAGCTTTTTCGTTTAGGACGTTTTTCTTCTTTTAATGTCTATTTCAAAATTCTGCTCACCGTAATCATTCTTTCAACAGGGGCGCTTGTTTTTGTCTGTGCGTTTACTGGGATTCTACTCCAACTTGTTTGGCCACAAGACCAAGTTTGCTCTCCTCTGGGAAGACATTGAAGAAATAAAGGAGCTCTCTCAATCACTCAATCCATCAATCGTCGTTTTCTTGAGGAAGGGACGGGGCTTTGACGCTCGACATGGTGCACGAGGCATTGACGGAAAGGGTCGACTGAAGTTTACATTTTTATCATTTTTGCGTTCAGGCACTGCTTTTAAGTACGACCCTGCCTAACCTAAGACACTGGATCGTTTCCTACGTTTCTTGTGCAAATAAAAGCCCGTTTGTGTATGATTGTCTTAATTGTTTTCCTTTCATATGCAGGATGTCTTAAATTCATCATGATAGAATCGAAACTGCTTCCGGTTATAAATACCAGATGCCGCCTTGCATCCTCTAGTTTTATGTGACCTGAGTGATATGGCTTGGGTCACTCATGTTCCAAGAATTGTATCACTTGATGATCCTGTAAAGAGCTCGAAACTAAGAGCTGGTAGTATTGCAGGACCATAGTTGCGTTGTGGAAGAATCGAAATCTGAGCCCTGAGCAAAGAATGGACATAGTAGCGAGTGTGGTTGATGGGGACATGAGATATGCTGTTTTCGAGCGGCAAGAAGATGACGGTCATCCCTTTCATGGCTTTGAAGACAGTAGCATGTCGGAGATCTTGTCCATTGAGATTCCTATAACTGTAAGTAATTTCGTCCATAGTTGTTTCGTCAGTAGTCTTTTGAGATAATGAGGTAGATAGTTCTTGGTGACTATTCTCTTTGCAAATCAAAATTTTGACTACACCTTCTGTCTTCCCCTCTCATATAGTCGGGAAGACTATATCATCTCTGATTTCTGAAGCCTGGGAGTTATGAAGGATTAACCTTTTCTTCCACTCTCTTCTTCTTAATGATGATCGCTACGACGATATTGGTTCTACTTAATGTCAGGTTTAGTTCAATTTGATATCATTGTCCACATTATTCCTTCAATTTTCATGAGCTATGATTTACTTTTGGCGCTTCATTATCTGTTTCAGGCTGAATCCGTTCTTTCGACGCTAAATAATGATAAGGTGGACCAGTCCATATCCGAGAAGTTGGGACTCGAAGATTATGAGACAAGTCCTTGGGATCATGTGGAGGAAAAGACTGGTGCTCATCGACGCCAGATTTCTTATGTTTTAAATCGTCAAGTAAGCCAATTCGGGAGCAAAGTTTCCTGTATCCAACAACAAGAGGTTTCTGACGATTTGAGGAAGTTGGTGATCAAAGAGGTCCTCACGTATCATGATATGCCTTTCGCAGATCATTTTGAGGTGGGCATCTGCTTGTGCATCTGTGCTTCCGATTTTGTAACTATGGTAATGAAACAAATTGAAATTGTTTCCGAAAAAGTGCTTGCCATGCGTTTTCGTGAAGTTTCTATTTTACTTCACTTGCGAAAACTTACGCCTGGTTTTATTCTCGTTGGATTTGTTCCTCAACGCAGGTACATGTAAAGCGGGAACTAGAAACTTTGTCTCTGAAACCCGTGAACACACAAGTTAAGGCCTTCGTTGTTGTCGTCTGGCACAAAAGCACCGAGGCACAAAAGAAGATGACAAAAAACATTCATGAGCACATGGCATGGCAGATCCAGGAACTGACGGACATCACTGTAGCAGAAGTTTTCCAGCGGAGTGGCACTACTGATGGCACGAAAGTGGCTGATGAATTCTCGTTGAAATGAGGTGAGACTCCGACCCTGGTAGGAGTTCAGGGTATACTGTAAAAGTCAGACATTGAAGCAAATATTCGTGGAGCATAGAATTTTAGACGCCATTTGTGGCGGAGCAAACAATTTGTAAATGAACATCTTAATGCCGGTCAGGAGAAAGGTTTAGGTTAGGAAGTTTTTAAAGAGAACTTACTCTCACTGGCAGTGTTAGTAAACATCGTTTAGACAGCAGGATGAAGGAACATCTCACCTTAGCTCGAGAACGAGTCAAGTAGTCGGGAACAGCTCCAATAAATGGGCCAAGGGTCTTATCACCCTCCTGTTCATAGAGGGAAAACATTGTACAGTACAAAAGCACATTGTTCATCACCGAGATGACTTGTACATCAGACCAAAGCAGATGTGGTGATTCCACTCCTGATTGATTCTTGTTAGGGTAGTGACGATGTCCCAAAGCAGGCACGGGAGTGAGACTCTGCAAAGCCCCAGCGAGGAATGAATCGTTGATAATTTCCCAGCCCTCTTTATACAAGTAAATTTGAAACTCTTTTTTTTCAATTGTGATATATTCCCTCGACTTCAGCCTCTATAAGAAAAAACTATACTAATTTATCGTATTAGTGAAACATTTGTGTCACCGGCGAAATTGATATCACTGCGAAAAGAAATTTGGTGAAGGTAGTACAATAGGGTTAAAATAGGCATCTAAGACAAGACTCACCTTTTGAGGGAGTAGCGAGGAAGTGTCTCTTGGTTGTTATTTTTTTCATTTATTTTGAAGGGGGTATTCTAATTGAAATGGGTTGTTGTGATAGTGATAGTGATTTTATTTTCATCCTATTTTTTTTTTAACATGAGATTCTTATGTTTTTCTGACATCATAACATTGCCAAAAAATATGATACATATATGTATTTTTTTCCATATATTGGTATTCATACATGTACTCATCTATAAATATGTCTTTGAAATTGGGTTTTTTCATTTATTTTGGGAGGTGTGTGGTTAATTGAAATGGGTTGTTTGATCTATTTGAGTGGGTAGTTAGTTAATATTTTGATGAAAGGTAGCTTGGCTTTTTTATTGTAGTTTTTGGATTTTACATTGAGATTTAACCCTAAAACAATGGTTAAAAACAAATCACGGCACTGTAAATTTTAGGTACATCCAGCTTCTTGGGATTCATCTCAGTTGTGATTACCAACTGATTGGTGTCTTTGAAATGAGCCCAGCTATCCAAATGAAATTTGCAAAGTATAATTTTACTCTAACTTCAAATTTTGAAAAGGGCCTAAAATTGAGATTGTTATTGCCATTTAATCCCTAAAGGACCAGCCTTGTGTTTTTGGCAACATAACTTTTGGGGGCGGGTACATGTGAGCGAAGATTTGACTTAGGCTGAAATTTTTTTACAAGGTGTGGATGAGGAATATCTTTTGTGTGCTAAATTTTATTTCATTTGAGTATACAAGTGAAAAGTTATGATGCAAAATATTGTTTGTTTCTCAACTTGGGCAGCTCGGGTAGATTAGAAAAAATCATTTTTTTCAAAAATAAAAATTTGAAATTGGTTTTTTGGATTTATATATACGGGGAAAGCTTTGAATCAATCCATTTTGATCAATGAGATGAAAGTTAAGGTCGGAGCATCCATAACCGTCAATTTAAGCAATTTAGCACTGTTGGGGTCAAATTTTTCTACCAAAAAATATTTTTTCAATATTAGCGATTGAAAATCATAAATTTTCGAAAAACAAAATAGAATTTTTGGTTAAGGCATCTAATTTCTATAAATTTTCAAAGTAAAATTCCCTCTTGGCACCCATAGCTACACTCTACTAAATCTGCCTTGATTCTAGCACCAAAATTAGAAAAAATCAGAGTCCACCAACCATAAATAAGTATGGAGATGGTTTCAAGGTACTTTCAAAACAATTTCAACGTACATTAGAGAGCACTTTGAGGGAACTCCACTCTCAACTATGGATACACTCATGGTTATGGGTGTTCCTACCTTATGAGGAATTTTAATTTGCAAGTAGTTATGGAATTTTTATTCTAAAATAAACTTGGAAGTCATTTATTTAACTCGATTTTTAATATTTAAAAAATCAAATCAAATCATAGGATGTAAATTGTTTATTACAACATTACAACCATTGGGATTGACATTTTTCAATTCCATAATTAAATTCTTGACAATTTAGTATTTTGAACCATTTTTTACTTCTTTCTACTTACTATTTTTTTCCTATATCTTGTACAATTTCAAATGATTTGAAATTCTTCAAGCACATAGCCAACTTGACTTGAAGAATGAATCCAAAGATGCACCACCATTTTGGACATTTTCACATACAAATGTAACCTTCTAAAGTGTTACTACTTGATTTTTTGCAAGGCCAAAAAACTAATTTTTGTCACTTCAAATGTTAATATCTTACAATCCACACAGTGTTTATTTCTGAATATTTTTTACATATCTTTTCAATAAAACTTACTACAAGATCCTACTGTTACATATGTTCAAAAATGTTATTTTTCTTAAATTTGGTACTTGTACTAGAAATGGCATGTTTTTGGTGAAAATATAGTCAAGGAACTTTAGGGGTTAAATATTGGGCCTTCAATAGCTCCATGATTATTTATACACTCCCGAAATTAGCACAACAAATTGAGAAAGTATGGTAATTGTACCTATATCTAATCACAATCAATGCCCAATGCGTAGGGTATATTATTTCCAATCAAGCTTTGAACAAATTTCTAACCAAAGTTTGGAATGTGTTTTTTTCCTTCTTTTTAAGGTTGGGACTATTAAGGTCATTACACATGTCCCAAAGTAGTGATTAAGGAAGTAGGAAGCAATGAACAAGAAAGTAGATCTTAAATTATCAAAATTGAAAGAATTTATGGAAAACAAACAAGAAAGGAGATTTTAATTGATTAAAATTGGAAGAATCTATGGTGAAAACCACCCGCTATCAACTAGGTCTCCTTGGCCAATCTATAGGTACAGAAAAAATCAATAAAGACTATGATTGACTTCTAACCATTAGATCTTCGTTTCTGACCATCTTCTAACCATCATGGACATGATACATGTGTTTGGTTTTAAGAGCCAAAGTAGTCTTTGAATAAGCAAATATGGAAGACTCTATATGTTAGGGATGGGTCTAAATCAACTTTTGACTTCCAAAACTCTTAGTAATTCCAAATCAAGGTAGAAAGTTACCAAAAAAATTGCAATCCCCATGATTTCTATCTTTCTACAATGTAGAAGACTTATATTGCCTTCTATTGTTGCCGATCATGTATAGAATGCTTAAGTGATTGGTAATGAGTGGTTCTACCATAGAGATTGGCTATGGTTTCTAAGCACTTTTGGCCTCCCAAAATTCATAGTAATTTTAGTTCAAGGAATAAAATTACCAAAGAATTTACAATCTCCATAGTTCCTATCTTTATGAGAAAAATTTGCATCCCCTCATACTACTCATGATTTGTCACAAAATCACTTAAGTAATCGGGTATGGGTACAATTATCTTAGATTTTATCAACAAATTTTGAACATGTTGAAGTTCTCTTTGTCTCAAAATAAATCCAAGGTTTCTTGGAAAAGGCTAGATTAACAAGTAAGGTTTTCCTATTTGGATGGGAATGTGTAAATATTATAGCTTCTAGTCAACCCCAGTAGACATGAAGGTTTCTAAGTCAAAAGTCAAACACACCATATTGAAAATAGGTTGCAAAATTGTCAATTTTCTCTTGTTTTGCTACCAACTCTCGTGCAATGAATTTCAATCAATTTGTTGCCATCTCCAATGCAAAAAACCTTCAAATAGCTCCTATAAATTCAACTTTGATCGTCTTATGTGATTCAACTTCAATCAACTCCCATGATACACTTCAATCAGCTCCTTTCAATCAACTTCAATAAACTCATGTCATCATTCTTTGATCAACTCATGTGACACAATTGCAACCAAAGCTTGTGATTCAACTTCAATGAACATTTTGTAAGCATTTTCCAATAAACTACTATACTTAAAATTACAATTAGAGCCTATGATTCAACTTTGATTAGCTCCTATCAATGTTCTTTGATAAGCTCCTTAGGATAAAAGCAATATGAGCCTATGGTTCAAGTTTGATCAACTTTGAACAGTGATTCAACTATTAAATGTTGGTCACTCTACTTTGCCTAGTTGACACCATTAAGCATGCCCACCCAATGTTTCATTTATGTCATCCATTAAAACATTGAATTTTATTTGAGACAAGAAATTTTGAGAGAGAAGGAGTATAAGCAACATGCTTGTACAAAATGATTTTTCAAAAAATTTCAAACCCTTTTTGATTTTTTAATTTAAGCAAATTTCTTTGTGAAAAAAAAGATTTAATCCCTAAGTAATGACTCAAGTAACCATTTTCTAGTCCTTTCCCCTCCTTTTAGAGCTTTCCATTTTCAGTTTTTTTAAATGAACATTATTTCTTAGAAAATGGGCTGCATTATGAATCCAATGGTAGTAGTTCCATCAAATTCCAAGTTAAACTCCACCTTCTAGAATTTTTCAAAGTTAAGTAATGTAGTGTAGTGAATAGCTCATTTTTGAAGGTTTGGTTTGGGCATGGGCTATATAAATTTAGTCAATCAATGTGATTCTTGCCCACCTCACTAAGGTCAAATCCACCTCAAAAAGGATAGATCCAAAGAGCTCAAGGAGAAGACAAGTGTGCCCATTCTTTTTTTCTTTACATTTGTCATCTCAATGACCACCATGCATTGCAAGGTCCACCATGAATTGAAAAATGCTTGAAATGTTGTGAAATTTTACAAGTACATTTTCAACTCTCTTATCTTTTATTGAGAAAAAAAAATCATCATTTCAAAATATTTTCACAAAAATCAGCTCCTTCAAAGTGCGGTACACAGTATTTCCATTGACCCAAATAAAACTTCAAACTTAATTAACTCCTAAACTATCCAATTAAATAATCTGAATTTTTTTGAGGTGCTCACTCTCAATGTGAAATTCAAGATTCTATGGTTACATTCAATCCAATCTCAAGAAAAAATGAGCCAAAAAATTGCTCAAGTTCTTGGTAATTTTGGCCCATTTTAAAAGGTCACCAAGGGCCAATACAAATTTTAAAAATTCAATTTTTTTAATAAGTGGATTTAGAAGTCTTTTTAGAATCTTTTGGTAAGAATTTTCAAGAATTTTAAAAATTTAATAAGTGAAATATTATAGACTAAAATACAAGTCCAAATTTCACATTTCTTGTAATTCAATCCAAAAATCTCCAAAAAAACATCAGAATTATATATAAACATTTTATAGATTTTCAAAATTTTAGGCAAATTTGAAATTGGTCACCAAGGCATCTATCCAACCATCCGCCTTAGATGTCATTAGTTCAAGACAAATGCCAAGCATTGTCATTGGTAGATGCCTAGCCATTTGCTTAGGTGGACAATGGCCAATCTATAGTGTTCAATTAGTCTTCAAGTGTTCGAGTGTCAAAGGCAAAAAATTTGAAATTGGTCTCCAAGGCGTCCACCCAACCATCCACCTTAGACATCATTGGTTCAAGGTGGCTACCAAGCATCACCATTTGTGGACACTTGTGGACACTTCAATTGGCCAATCTATGGTTAATCTTCTAGTGCTCCTAGAGCTAGAGACTAGGGCTTCTTCTTTTTTTTTCGTTTTTTATGAAGTGTCAAAGTGGAAATACAAAATGTTATAATGGTGCTCCAAATTTTATCATTCATCCATATATTGGATAGAAAATATCATATTAGCACATATCACATGTCCATAATTCTATTTTCATCCACAATCTAGTGATTTCATCCAATATTTTTTTTTAATTCGAATTTTTCTGGTGAATAACTTCACGTTTTCTTTTGCCATATTTTAGCCAAATCATTTTTATCCGGTGCAATCTGGCACCATAAAACCCCCCATAAAAACCTGCTGGAGACATGATTATTCCTGTGAATGCTCTCTTCTGTAGTTATTAAATTTGCTTGGGGCCTGGACCAGTCCGCGTGTGTTAACTCTACTTCCGTTTCTCCGCCGCAGCTCAATGTTCGTCTGTAAGTTGTCTTCGAATCCGCGAGTTGTTTAGTTAGAGTGCTAGGGACGTACAACCAGCATTCTTGAGGTGAATGCGGATGAACTCCACTGGCAGCTGCTCGTGGTGGGGCCTGTAGATTGTTTCGCAAAACGTCTTAATCAGTTAGTATAGATCAAGCTAATGTCTCAGGTTTCTTTTTCGTTGCTGCGCTCGCAGTCTTTTTGTTTCGACAGGTCCCGTAGGTGGTGGAAGGTGGTAATATACAGTACACTACGTCTAGACTTTCTCTCAGTCCAATACAACAACGGCAGTTGGGACTGCCGCTAATTCCTAACTCTTCATGTCCACATCTACGTACTGTACATCAACACCCACGCACGGTGATGAAGGACGCAGACCAGAGGACATTGTACTTTGGGATTCTGGAATACACGGAGTACTCCATATACTTCATTAGACTATGTATGCTACCAAACATGATCCTTACCTTGCGTTGAGGTGGACAGAGCGGAGCTCGGCGGCGATGGGCACTTGGAGAGAGGGAGAGTTATGCCCGCTTCCTGGTGGACCTGTTTCAGGGCTCGGAGATTATTAATACGATTGTTGAAAAAATTTGCCTGTGATAAGTACTGTAGAGTACTCCATTGAAGTTGTACTGTACAAGGTGGTACTCCGACTAGGCATGATCTTTTCTAGAATAGTCAATAATACGTCAATGAATCTGGCAACACCATTTGCTGCACATGAATTCAATCAATAAATTCCCCAAAAAATCTGTCATTTTTCATACAAAGATCTTCCTAATCGGACACAAATCGTCCATGACATCGATCATTACAGGCCGGTTGAGACCAGCCCTGCACTTCCTTCTAAATCCTTATCCCTGCACTTCTTCTAAATCCTAGTTCCCTGCACTTGCTTTGAAGTAGTTGACTTCCTCATCAAATCCAAGTAAGCCTTATCAGTGTCATTATTGATTACCTGAACTGTCACGAATAAGCTCTGAACACCTGTGAGAAGCGTGCTGCTACTGCTGCTGCACCGAATACCGCTCCCAAAGTCAGTGATGCGAACTCAAGCAAATTTCGTCTCAAAATTTGAAAGGACATCTAAAGTCTTTTCATTGATCTCCATATTTTCTCTTCGGGATGAAAGGTTTGTTACACACTGTACCATGCAAAACTTGAACGCCGACTTGAGTCAGCGTCAATCGCATCCCCTCAGTCCCGATCATGCCAATAATTAGAATATTTATTGCTGACAATGCTACCTATTCTGCACCATCCTTCTGTGCATAGAAGATTGTGGCTTCTCCTCGCTGAACATTCAGAATAGTAAACTTGCAGACATTTGAAATGAGCCACATGGCGCAAGCCGGGAGTGTCGATCTTCCGTCCGGACGCCCACAATTGGGGCAGGTGGTGTACAGCTTTAGCTGAAGGCCCCTCGCGCGGGAAAACGTTGATTGCAGAGTCATGCAACCAGCGCAGCTGTCCAGTCGCGCCCGCTAGGATCCTGGGATTTACAAGCTTACGATGTGCTTTAGCATGGACCCTGAAATTCAGAGACGGCACTACAACGGGGATTATTTCACTTGAAGTTTCGGCCTAATTTTAACCCCCTCTGTTTCGGCCTAATTCCTGATCACATGTGCCATTCCGAACTTAGAAGCATGTCCTGTCAGCTCCTGACCTGAAGGCTCCTTCATTCACATATGTTTTGTGCCATTCCAAATAATGGCTGAGTAAGATTATAATCAATTTCTGCACACAAACATTTGAATTGTTTGGGGTGTTCGGAATGTGCCATGGAGGTTTGGAGGTTTAAGGTCGGATTGGTGACCCGTGAGTCTGAATTGACCTCCCGCAAGGCACCAACCGAAGGAAGAAGCCCCTCTTTCGGCTATGTTCCGCTTGCCCGTGAGGCTCCTGCTCCTGCTAACCCGAGAAGAGTGTCAGTCACTACAAGTGTCAAAAACATCCTCGTGATCTTGCTAACGCAAAAACGACAAATTGGAGAAGATGAATCTTAAACAGGAACTTACCACTTCCGAGAGAGGTGATTTTTGACAGCACAGAGCAACCTGATTTCGTTTGCGCCGTGTTCTCATCTTCCTGTTAAGCAAAACGATGTTAGAGAAAGTCAAGAGTTTCGAGTATCAAAAATGAGTTATATACAGAATTGGTCAGGTACTATTAACAATAAAGATTACGAGATTCCAAACCTGTTTTTGCGCTCAATGTTTGCAATACCCTTGAATTTAGGATGCTTCCATCTTACTTTGACGCCAGGTGCATCAAGACTGGGCGCTCTGCTGAGCGATGGTCGTCTTCCAGATCTATTTCCAGATCTGTGCCGACGGGACGAACCAGATACGGGAAAGCAATACTTGTAATCACTAATGCTGGCTTGAGAATCCAAACGTGGCCCTGCTTGCGCATCGCCTAACCGACGGGATCGAGCAGCCAACCCTGTAAGCATCTCCTGTCTACTTGTAGGCTTATTGCGCCGTTGACGCAACTGAGCATCGTTTAAGGCATTCTCCAAAGCATTAATTGTCTGAGCGTTCACCTCATTAGATGAGGGCTCAGGATTGATTGCATGAGAAGCTTTGATTTCTTCGAGCAACACACTTGGGGGACACTCGAGGCTCAGCTTCAGTTCGACAGGACAGCCAAGCGCCATCTGAAACGCATGGCACGTGCTGCTCCGTAGACGCTCTGCACGAGCTTTGTGCTCTGAGCTCCCAAACTCCACATGCGCAACCGCAAATGTTTCGTCTGCACAACATCACTAAGACATTTATTCAAGGAATACCAAAGATTTTCTGGATCAATTGGGCAGCACACACAGCTGTACAGGGTAGAATGTGAAGGATGATGAGCTAGTACCTCTGGCCACGGAGAGCGCCATGAGAGTTCCATGCGAGGACAGAAGCTGCCTCAGAACATTGGAACGACATCCATCAAGCACCTTTCCCCAGATGCTTTCCATATCACGACGAGGGAGCTCTCTGAAGTCGCGGTTTCCAATTCGGGAAGCGTCGAACAGCACAAGAGAGCTCGGGATTCGGAGACTTCTGTCA
Organism: Straminergon stramineum; assembly: GCA_963920665.1. Taxonomy (NCBI): domain Eukaryota; kingdom Viridiplantae; phylum Streptophyta; class Bryopsida; order Hypnales; family Calliergonaceae; genus Straminergon; species Straminergon stramineum. Next base: position 12,231,154 of record OY987271.1, on the reverse strand, counting down.
CTCGTAACCTCTACTGCAGAGGGATGCACTTTGGTCTGATGCAGGTTACCAGTTAGAGGCTCCTTTCGTTCAAGTGGAGAAAATGCCGAAACAGGGGCCTTGTCCTTGTCTTTCTGACCTTGCAGCCTCGATGCAGCGACGTCTTCAACATTCGCTTGTGAACTCTTCTGCAAGTGTTTCTTCTGGCTGGCAGCAGCTAGAGGTGATGGGATTCGGGGAGTACAAGAATCTCCTGGATGAACTCTATCAAAGGTGTCGAAGGCAATGGGGCTTGGTGCCATGCTTGTGTCCACTGAAGACGGAAGATAGGATCGGTCAGGGGCGAATTGCAAGAGCGCAGCAGTTAACCATGTCGGTCTATCATTGGAGGCTCGCAGCTGTTTCTCACATTCTGCCAGCACTTTCAAGGCTTGTCGTAAACGCTGCTGCTCTTCCCTCCTCGCTGTTGGTCAGAATGAAACAGCGAAACAGTCAGGTGTTTTAGGTTGAAAACAGCTGGCTCCTGCGGTAATGCACAATGATCCAGATGGATTCGAACTACTTACGCATGTTCCGATGGAAGAAGCCCTTCTTGCGAGACCCGCGACGAAGCTCGAAAGTTCCTGCGAGGATATTGGTGATGAGAGAAGCAAGCTGGGCAACCAGGGATAACGCGTCGACCCCAGCATCAAGAAGTTCCCTCATTCCTTTCACGGTGTGCACGGTGTCTGCGGACAGCGCCATGTCCAGTAGGTTGACAAGCTTCTCATCTGGGATCAGCCCTGACTGAACCAAAATGTCGATCAACTGCGTTCAGCGATTGAACGCCGGTACTCCGACAAGACACAAATCCATTAGCAGAAAAATGAATCACGCAAACACCTTAAAACGAAATTCAAATGATAGCTTCCAATGACGTACAAGTTCTTGAACCATAGAAAGAGTGATGGTCTGATCCAAGAGGCTGAGCTGATCTAGCATCGCTTCGGCATCTCGAAGTGACCCATCTGCCCTTGACGCAATCAAGAACAATGCCGCCTCATCGACATCCAGCTTCTCCTTCTCCGCAATTGTCTGCAGCCTCTTCTGGATTTCCGACTCTTTCAATTTTCCGAAGTGGTACTTCTGGCACCTGCATACATGTGGAGAGTATCCTGTGAGACTTCTAGTGAGAAATATTGGGCACTATGGCAGAGACTAAATACGCAAGAGCTATGTTCACCTGGAAGTAGCTGACATTGGTAGCCGTTCAAGGTCCGTGACGATGAGTATGGATACAACATTCCGCGGCAGGCTATCAAGAAACTTAAGAAACGAAGTCCAAAGCTCAATACTCAGAAAATCGCAACCCTCAACGATGAAGACTCGTTGGTGCGCATTCGAGATGGAGAGATTCAGCAAGGATTTCATGTGGTCAAGGTCAGGGCAACCCGCAACATCGATCTCCTTCACGTCTCGGCTCCGATTGAGAGTAATCGTTGCACATTCTCGGCACAGCCCGCAAGGTCGGCGGTGCGGCTCTGTGTTAAGGCACACCAACGCAGCTGCGAAGACGCGGGCGCAGGACGTTTTCCCTGTTCCGGGCGGACCAGCGAACACGTAAACTGGCGCCACTTTCCCCTTTGTGATGGCCGTCGTCAACGATTTCACCACCAAGTTCTGCCCTACCATATCCTTGAACGACTTCGGCCGATACTTGTGGCTTATCATACTGCTCCTACGTGCATTGCTCACCGCTTCTTCTCGGCAAGGGCTCTTCTCCCGCGACTGGGGAACAGATCCACCTCGCGCTTCTCGAGCCGGGGTTTCCTCGATTTCATCTTCAGCTCTGTTGAGAAGTGGGACGGCCGAGTGGTCATCGGGAATTTGGTGGTCGCGTTTCGAGCCGTGTCGGGAGCTGTTCCTGGAGACTTGTTTTGAATCACCCGCCTTCTTTTTCGTAACAGCCTCTGGGATTGCACATGCGAAATCGAGAAGACTTTTGCTCTTGAACTTGACTGCGCCAGAGGTCTTGTACCACGGCATACCGCAGCCGTTTTGAGGTATATCAGAGACGTCAAGCTCGTCTGTCATGGTCGGCACTACGGGTGCTTCCTTGTAGCCATGAACTGCTTTTCTATCTCGAGAATGCAATCCGATTCTCAGATTGCTGTTGCCGTTACCATGGCCATAGCCATCCTTGCCTCGCCGACGATTTCTATGTCCTCTCATGACAAGGGGTGATCCCGCTGAGTTCGAAAGATACTCCGAAGCCATCAATCCTGCTTCACCGTCTTCACTCCCAAGAAAACTCCCCTCGGCCTCGGAGGTCGTGATGTCATCCCGGAACCCTAGAAGCGACAGCCCGTGCGCCCGTGCAAGGCTGGCCATGTAGGAGTGTGCAGGCGAGGAGATGCTCCCCTTCTGCTCTGCAATTAGCCTTCTAGCAATTTCCTCTGCGTCCCCGTGCCATCTCTCTTCAACTCTGTACCCCGCAGCACTCCAACTAGGCGGCGCTGCAGAATCCCTGTACTCATCTCTCCTCCTCCCCCTTGACTCCTCCCATGCTTGAGACTTTCTCAGGTTCTCGCCACGGCTGATTCCATTGTATGATCCCCGATTTCTATCTGCGAATTCCTCTGGTCCTTCTCTACCCTTGCTTCGTCGGGGCGGTCGACGCACTCTCTCCTGCGACTGCAATAATTCGTCTAAATGCGCCCTGTCGCTACCATTATTCGCTCTGCATTCATGTCTGGCAACGGAACTAGTGGCTGACATCGGACTGAAGGAATTAGAGCTTGTGGATGGGTCTTGGAGCGACTTCACCTTCTTCACGGCTGTTAGCTCCCTCCTCAGAGGAAGCTGCGGCGTGCGCCGAGCATCCAGCATTCGATTCTGGTCTTTCTTCTGCATGTGAACGTGATTCTTCACGTGGATATTATTCGTCAAGTGCAAATGACGCTCGAGATGCGTCCTCGAGTTAAATAGTTGAGCTGGAGCCTTTCCCGGCCTCCTGGTCATAATCTCTGCGCACTATCCGGTCCTCGCCAAGGATCTGCCGAACTCGACAACACAAACACGCATACCGATAAGGCGATCTCCATTGCTACCTCCTAGTGGAAAAAGCAAGGCTACAAACGAAAGGGTAGCAGCCAACTAACCAGGTCCGAACGTCCTAACATGCAACTGCATGATCTTCCACAATCGCTATTGCCGTCATACATTCCTGCAGACAAACGAGAATCATTAAGTGAACTCTTCCAATGCCTCTAACTTGACTGGCCAATAGCATCATCCAGCGCAACTGAGTTCGGAGATTATGTCCAAATGCATTAAAAATTTATAACCAGACAATGAAATTTTTGGACGCTGCACGAACATATCCAAGACAACGACATCGTGACTTCGAGTTACAGGCAATTCCTTGATTCATCCACCGACTTTCTACTAATATGCAAGAACGAAACAATTAATTTCCGCTGGCCATAGCTACATTTACCTATCCAATAAACTCTTCTAATGCCTCGACTTCACAGAGCAACAGTCTGCGCATCATTCAAGCGTATCAGAGTTCGGAGATCAAGTCCAAAAGCAATAATAATTATATCCAGACTACGAAATTATTCAACACTGCAGAGAAGCGTCCGAGCTAACAACACAGTGACAACAAAATAATCACAATTCCTCGATTCCTCCGCCGACTTTCTCCTAACACGCAAGAACGAAGCAATTGATTGCCATCGGCCATAGCTGGAGCGTTACCTATCCAGGAAACGCTACAAAGAAGAGCGGAGAACTGAAGCCCGATGCACATCTGCGGATTAGAATCGGAACTAGGGCACAAACACAAGCAACTCTCTGCAATGAGGCGCTGCTCCACGCCCGGCACGTGAGCCTCCACAGTACAACAATCATCAATCAGTCAAGACTCGATCTCTTCATGAACAACTCTTGCACTCTCCATCTAAACACGAAACTCGGAACTAATTAATACATCCCCCGACGTCCTCGTGGTTGATGCAACAATGACGACCTCCTCCATCGATCACCAAATCTCCATAGCCAAAATACCGCGACGACGAAGCACAAAGTGCATCTCTCGAACAACGCGATGTACGTACGTCCATAGCCAGCTGCGCCAGGGTCGGGCGTAGAAAACCAGACAAAACAAAGAACACGATCCTCCTTATAACAATGCACGCCGTGGAAAAAGCAGTTAGTCAAGATGCAGTGAAAGTCTCTCTTGCACTAGAAGATGCCCCGCAGAAAACTCTCAGTAGTACTATACTACTCCACTCCGACCGGGCGTGCACGCTAGCTAAGTGGCCAGCCAGTCACTGGCCAGAGCGCCAAAACGATTCGATGCGGTTCTAGCTTGCTGCTGCTGCTGGTGCAGCTTGTGCTCATTCAATCTACAATGCTGACCAGAAAGAAGCTGGCAAGCTGCCGCAGGAGCGAGAATGTTGTGGACTCGGCCGTCGCCACCATAGCTGCTCTGCTGCTGTGCTGCACTATTGTAAGACTCCTGACTGCACTACAGGAGACACCCTGAGGTGATTCTACTAGAACCAGCGCTCTGCTGTAAGGACTGGGGAGTGAGAGGGACACTGAGCAGGCAGAGGCCATTATGAGCCGCTGTTGAAGCAACAGTAGTAATGTCTCCGCTGCTGCTGCTGCTGCTGCTGTTGCAGCACAGCTGCAGGGTTTCAAGGGAGTACCGTATCATATAAGGTAAACTTCACTTAAAAGCGTTGGAATAAGCATCTCACAAATGTAGCTTAATTTAGAAAAAAAAATACTGAAAGCAATTTAAAGCTATTCAATTAGGCAATGCTAGAATAAGAAGATTATTCAGCCATGAGTCAATTAAGGGTATCATCCATTGGCCACATCTTGGCCTTGGCGTCCTTCCAAATTTAACCCTAGCACCAAAGTAGTCAATCAAAAATTAGTCAATTCTGAGATGAATAAGTGCATAAGGTAGAGGTACTTGTAACAGAGAACTTAAGCATTTCAATTGGTAGGGTATGGGAAATTGGTTGAGAAATTGAGCTCAATGTGTGCAAACATGAAGATGAAGAAGAATGCCAAAAAGATGTTTTATTCTTTTTTTATGTGGGAATTATAAATAATTCCAGTTTATTTACATTTCTATATATGGGGAGGAAAAAAATGATTATATGCTGCTATAAAATTTACACAGTTGGTAGTTCCATTTTTATTTTAGTGGGAGATTTAAGTATGGGATTTTATAGTACAGATCAATTAACATTTGATTTACAAAATTTATCTAATAAATCATATCCTATAGAATTAGAAATAATATTTTGGATTTTTTATTGCCTATGTTGTTGAATTACCAATATTTCCTTTGCATACTTGGACAACAATACAACCAATTGTTATTCACTCATAAAGCCATCACAAGGGAGCTATGCATAATTAGAATTTGAAGATTGACAATAGTTGCTATTGTCATATACCTTATCAAATAATTGTAGAACCTTATTCAATAGAGATAGCAAACTTCAACTCCTTTTTGAACGAGATCTTTGCTCTAAATGTAAGTTTTTCTTACAAGTACATTCTATATCATGTTACTTAATTACATACTTACCAAATTTCAATTCAATGCGAGATTCAATGTCAACATGTGTAATTTAATTCAAGTTGCTTGTTTGGCAACTATTTTTTATGGGCAACATATCTATTAATCACCTAAAGGGAGAAAAAATAATTTTTATTCATAGACATGATTTATTTATCCATACCTTATGTCAAATTTTCAAAATAAACTTCAACATGAAATTATTGATAGTAGGATCATACTTGAATTTCACAAGACCATTCTATGAAAATATTCCAACATGCATTACTATGTTCACCCAAAAAAAATCATTGATGCTATTCTTACATATTACAATATTAATACTGTTATAATATTACCAAAGTTCAAATTATATATACAACTTGGGTTTAAGGAAGCCACTGGATACGCTGCTTAAAATTTTTTTCTTAAGTTAGTTTGAATTAGGTTGCCGGTACAACAGCAGTGAGTCGGAGAGGGTACATTACTGGACTTCAAGTTGATGTTCATTGTTGCAATTAAGAAGGTGAGGTTCTCTGTGGGGATGTTTGACCTCCTGGCTTACCGTGACTTGGAGAGAAAAACATTAGTGGAGCTTTTATGAAGACTTCTCTAATTTGTGTGCTTGACTCGTGGGAATAAAAAAAAGGATTATTTTGTATTTTTTATCCCTCTGCAATGAAATTCGTTTCATTTGTTTCAAAAAAACAAAAAAAAGGATTATTTTGTATTTTTTATCCCTCTGCAATGAAATTCGTTTCATTTGTTTAAAAAAAAAAAAAAGATTATTTTGTATTTTATCCCTCTGCAATGAAATTCGTTTCACTGGCTTGTTTCAAATAAAGTAAAGGATTATTTTTTTCCTATCCAAACTGTAGTGGCCGTTGTTCTGTATCAAACCTGTACTAAAAGGTGGGTAGACTGGGTACCCCCTAAAACCGCCACTTTTTGTTACTGGGTCTAGTTGTTACTATTATTGGACTGGTTGAATTTTTATATTTTCTTGTTGTTGGGAAGTGAAGGGAGGTTTCAACGACATTTGAATATCATATGCAAAAGTTACAAAGGGCCAAAGTTGTGCACAACTATTATTATTAGACTGGTCGAATTTTTATACTTTCTTGTTGGCAAGTGAAAGGAGGTTCCTTTGCACCAAAGAATGTGACACCTAGGTACCCTGTACAAAAGTTATGAAGGGTCAAATTTTTTTTTGTAGAGGTTTTGAAATTGTTTCTTCAATTTATGTACATATTGATTTTGGAAATGTACATAGAGTGATGATGGTGGTTTTTGGTAGGGTGCAATTTAGATTGTACACACCTTATTTTTACTAAATGAAATATAATTTGAATGAATAAATCTATATATTGTATCAATTTTAAAATTTAATTCCATATAATACAATGGATTGAATTTGACCTCTAAATGCCCAAGACACCATATTTGGGTGTCAATTGAACTTTGAAGTTAAATGAAATCTTACAAAATTACTATTTTTGATATTTTCTTTTTTACTTGAATATCCTTTTAAGTTCATTTTAATGATAAAAAAATCCATATTTGAAAAAACAATGTTTATGGTTTTTCTTTTGAAGATTTTGTGAAAGGATGTTCGTTGCAAATCTTTATTTTTTAGTATTAAATTAGTATTAAAATGCTCTTAGAGATGTGCCTCAAATACTAGTACACTAAATCTTCGGGGGAAAATTACATTTGAAATTCATTTAAAAAATTTATAGTAGATTTTGATTATAGAATGATATGTATGTTATGTCTTTTAACCTCATATTTTTTCGTGACCTTGATTTTAGACTTGACATTTAAAAAGAGGATTGAAAGCCTTCAAGTAACTTTTATAGTTTTAAAACCCTCTTGATCAAGCATTATAATCTATCAATTCATATGTGATATTGTTGTATTTTCTTTTTTCATGTGATTCATACCATGTCTATTTTGGATTATATGGTTACATTTTTTAAATTGATAAAACTTATCAAAACTTGGAGTTGGGGATAATTTTACCTAGGGAACTAAAGATAGTCACACCAACCTTGAAACCAACAATGGTAATGTGTGAGTATGGAAACGCAAGCATGTGAGCCTTGAGTATATATATGAGTGGATATACTCCACCATAGAAGGTGCTTATAACATAAACACCTATAATATAAGTGCTTATAACATAGCTACACTAGAATCATGGAAGGTTTCTATTATATAAATACCTATAACATAGGTATATAGTCTTTTAGGCTCATAGGCTCACGTTTCTAGGCTCACACAATAGCACCCCTTGTTATATGCACTTTGTATAGTTTTTAATACATTAACTTGGAGCATAGTGGAAGATAGTGGATTGAAGTGTAAGATTGCAATCAAGTTGGATCCATTTTGGTTCATCCTACATGAGTGATGAAGAAGAATTCAAAGTTTTGGTTTTGTATCTTTGTATAATGGCATTTCCCTTTAAACTTATTTACTTCAACAAAAACAACACACCTTTTCAATTGTGAGCTATGTAACAATACACCATATAATGTATTATCTTTGACATGCTCAAACTAGGACGACTCCTCTTAGTGGACAAACCCTTAGTTTACTATTTTGTCCACCTTGGTGTGGAGGGAAATTGCCATGCTATCATGAATTTTGTCCGTCCAATGTATGGCCAAACATTGGGAACTAGACATCTCATATATTTATATTTGTGAAAGCTTATAAGTTGTAGTTGCATTATTGTTCCATGAAATTTCCTTTACAATCCCTTTCTTCTTTAACAAGTGTATTTTGTCCACTAGACAAATTTGAAATTACCTCCCAACTTGATTCTAAACTTATTGACTACAATTGTAGCTTCATTTTGAGTTTTGGCGGAAGTCAATGAAGACATTGTCGCGCCCCTTAGTGACACTTACCACCTTAAGTCCACCTTCCAATGTTTTCCAAGCACTTAATACTTTAGTGGCACCAAGGGTCACGCTCTCTTAACATTGCACATGCCATGCACATCCAATGTTAGTCTCCCATTCCAACTCTTTGTACTAAGTCCCAGTCACCGGAACTACTAGCACACACACACATCATGACACCAGGGCATGTTACTTGGTAACATGGGGCGGAACTTCCATCTTATTATGTAAGGACCCATGGTGGCACTACTCACCATGGTCCTAACCGCCCTTGAGTGTCATCCCAACTCCATACTAGGCTCCTTGTGTATTTGCTACTTTCCACTTCGTCACTAACCGGGACTCACTATTTGGAACACCTCAACATAGCCTAGCAAGGAGTGGGACTCCACCCAACCGGTGCCACGGGACATCCACAAGTGTCCCATGGTACCTTGGAGTGGTGGTGACCCCACACCTCCAACCTTGAGTCATCGGGACTCACCAAGGCTCCAAGAAGGAGGGAGGAGGGAGACCAACCCCTCCTATAGTACTCTTTATGGGATTCAGAAGACCCCCCCCCCCTTGTATGTCAAAGGGAACTTCCAAAACCACTTTGGTTTTGGAAGACCACCCCATTTCTCCCGATTCGCCCTAGTTTGGGGCTCCCGAACTTCCACCCGGCATAACTTTGCGGTTCGGGCTTCAAATCTCACATGCGAGTCCATTTGCGACATCTACTCGACGAGTAGATGCGGATGGACTACTCACTTGCCCCATTTGGATAAGTCCTCACAAAGTTATCGCCCTCCAAAGATTCAGGTCCACTAGGAGAGGCGTCACACCTTCACCATGGCACTTCTCTTGGCCATAACTTGAAGCCCCTACCTTGGAACCTCGTAATGCTTGTCAATATAGCATCCCTGTGTTCTTAGCTTTCCAAGGATATGTTACATGACATACTTCATAGAGGGATTCCTCATGAACCCCTCCCTCCTAACCCTCAAGTGTCCCGGCGCCACCGAGACACCCCCACCTTTGAACGCCCATAACTTTTGACTCGCAAGTCCAAATCAAGCGTTCTTTGGACGCTAAAAGCGTCTCCTCGAGACCTTTCCAAGCATGTATCACACACCCTTAAATTCGTCCGGATTAGAGCGTTAACACGCTCTGATCGCTCGGGACTCCTAATCCCCCTCACCTCATCTCTTGCAAGGCTTGGGGAGTCACCCCCAATGTCCCCCTTGCTCTCCAAGGTGACACGGGCACGCCTTGTGATGAGGGTCGTGACAGACATGGTGCCACTTCAAGTGACTATTTTTTTTGGCGTGAATGCCTTAGCCGACAAAATTCAATCTTTGACCAATGAAATTGCTCTAAACTTTGTCTAGTATTCTCATATGTCTTGGTCTAAACCGGGCCTCATAGAATACCATAGTGACATGTGTGACCTTGTTTTATTGTAATGGTTTTAAAACTAGCTTCCTAAACATTTATTGTATGTGTAGCCTTTGATATTATCTATGAAATCTTTGATATTATTGAAGTAGTCTTCAATAGTATCCACTTAGCTTTGATGTTAAGTTACAAAAGTTTAATGGTTGTATCTAGTTTAATTCTTGTTGTATATAGGATAAATTTGTCAAACTTTGAGTGGCGAAAGGGTCTTCTTCAAGATGATTTGTACAATACTATTGTTATAAAAATTGAAATTATTGAATGTCTTTTCTTCTTCATTTGTTCATGACACATTAGATTGCTACACATTGTGACTCACAATTTGTTGATGTCATTTTGATACCTAATAAAGTAAGTGACAAATATAAAGAACTTGTACAAAATAAGGCAACATGATTCAATGATCAAGATTAAAACTAACTTCAAACTTAGTCAAATTAAAACTAATAATCATAAATAAGTAAATAAATAATAAAAGTAAATATATTCATTGAATTCTAAAATTTGAAGTTACAAATTTTTAAATTAAAAATTAAAAAATTATAACTTTATAAAACTTACAATCATTCCAAACATACAATTAATATTTGATAATAAATTTACAAATGAATGGATTTTCAAGATTTTCTTATTTTGAATTATCAACATTTAAATTTTATAAATTACACTTTTAATGTAGAAAGAGCCAAAGGTTTTGTTGAATTTCTTTACCATTGGAAGTAGAAGAATTAGGAACAATTTTAACACATACATATTGGATGTCAAGACAATCATTTTATTTCTTACCAAATCTAAATTTTTAATTCAAAGATTGAATATAAAAAATGTTTCTGTGGATGATTCCAATTTTTTTTTTTGTTGATTTTCTGTGTTGGCTCTGGTATTTTTTAGTATTTTTTGGTATGCCTTAAGATAAGATTTATTTATTTTTAAATTCAAAATGGACAAGAAATAAACCTTTATGAAGATTGTGTCTATTAGAAATGAAGCATAGAATAATATATTAAGAGGGAGAACTTAAACAGTGCATAGTATAAAGAACATAGGTTACTTCACACTTCATTTTTTAAAAATTAGAGAATAATTTTTAAAATAAATAAATAAATTTCTATTTTCATGAAATATATTAAGATGGTCATATACTAAGCAAAAAGAGATTTTAGAATTCAAAATTTTTTTTTTGTATTTTAAATTTTATACTCTAGACTTAAATTCAAATTTTCCAATTTAAGACTTTAAAAATCCAAATTCAATAGCCCAAAATGTTTGTAGTATGAGGATTCAAAGTCTAGTGGAATCAAATGGCAAGGTGGGGAATAAAAAACTCCTTTCATTTTATAAGCTAATATTTTGTAACCTACATAGCCAAAGCTCTTGAAAAAAAAGTATAAACATTTTTACACTACCACACGTTAGGATCAAATTTGTTACACTCCATATGAAATCATTTCTTTTTTGTTTGAATATCCTTTCGTTGATTGGATTTTGAATTTTTAAAATTTTGTTTCACAAGGTTTGGAGTATTTCGTGACTTTTAAAAGCAAGGTCCTTGTAGTTTTGCATTAGTACTTAGGGCTTTACCGAATCATTCATGACCTTTAGCAACAAGGTCCTCACAACTAAACCACGTTTTTTCAGGATTTGACCAATACATGTATTTCGATACTCATGGTTGCGATGCTCTTCATTAAACACTTAGAGCCTTTGGATCTTGAAAAAATATACGATTTTATTTTTTTTATTTTCATAAAACTATACGATTTTTCATTTTTCATTGGGGTATTTTTCAAGATTCAAATTATTTTCATTAATATTTTTGACACTATTCAATTATGCCACCCTATAATTTTTGAAAATTTAATTACATGCCATATTTGATTATTTTTTAATTAGATTTTAATGAATTTGACCCAAACTTACGGTACTCTCTTGCAAGATCTCATAGGTACATATGAAGGGGGAAAAAAAAGATTAATTTAATTCTTATTTATTTCAATTTTTATCATTAGACTCGGTGTGGCCAGTTGTGAGTCTTTTTGGTGCAACAAAGTCATTTGAATTCTTAGAAAAAATTCTGATCATCTAAAACAGATACATGATTAAATTTTTCTGGATTCAATATTATCAGTTGTATAGAAATTGTATTAAAAAAATATTGAGTGCCATTGTTACAATCATGAAACTCTAATCCACGTAAACTTTCATTTATTAGCTATTTTTTGTAATTATGAAGAGAAGTTTTAGTTTGTAATTTAACCCCTAAATGCCCAAGGCATCAAATTTTGGTGTTTCGAAAACTTTGAAGTTAAGTAAAACCCAACCAAATTGCTATTGTTAGTAGTTCATATTTTTGGAGAATTGTTTTTGAAGTCTAGTTTTAGGATAAAAAAGATGATCTTAAAAATGAAGGATTAGGATTTTTCTATTTAAGATTTTGTGCAAGGATGTCCATTGCAATCTTGACTTCCCATATTGTTGAGGGCTCTTGGAAATGAGCCTAAAATATACTAGATCTTGGAGGAAAAATCACTTTTGAAATTCATTTAAAAAAATTGTAGAATAGATTTTGAAAAGCCATAATTTGATTGAGGTTTTGCATGCTAGGCCCTATAACCTCATATTTTTTTAGTGACCAACTTTTTTGAGTTGACATGCAAAAAGAGAATTGAGAAAATTTCATAGTTTTAACACCCTCATGATCAATCATTATAATCTTTCAATTTGTAAGTGATATTGTTATGTTTCTTTTTCCTATGTGATCTATAACATGTCTAGTTTGAATTTGTATGGTTACAATTCAAAAGAAATTGGTACAACTTATGAAAATGTTGACTTTTTATTCAATTTAGAGCAAATTTCAAGAAGCTCCAAACAGGCCTTGGGCATTTAGGGGTTAAAATCGTCTACAATATAAATTCCATTTCTGTAAAATCTTCAACATATAACTTCTTTCTTTGACTACTTTCATTTGATGATACTGAGGGTTCTATTTGCTTTTATTATGATCTGATTTTGTGTCAAATCTCATTCATGACAATTTTATGATTTATGTAACTTTTGATTAAAAAATTCCTTTCAAAACGATTTTTCTCTCTAGTTGGTAAAATCAGTATAAAACTCTAAATGTTCATAGTTACCACCTCCTTAAGGGTTATTTCAATAGTATGAAAAATACTTCCTTAGATTTGGAGAGTTGGAGGTCACATTGATTCAAGTTATATCATTAGAACAAAACAAAGAGCACTAATTTCACTATATGGATATGAATTTCCTATGATATTGGCCTAAATGCAATGGCTTGAATTATATTTATATTTTGCATTTAATCCCTAAAGTTCTTTCATGTTCAAAGGGCCAAAACTCAAGCCAAAATTAATTCAAAATATTCTTACCCAAAGAAATGCTAGAATCTTCATCTATATTTATGTTTTAACAAATTCAAATATAAGATCTTTTGGTTAACTTATTTAGGTACATTTTCCCCAAATTTTAGAGTGAGTATCCCCACCTATTGCAACTTCAAAGTACCTAAACTTCAAAATGTATGCTTCTCTAGCCCTTCCAAAAGGTGAAGTTTTGTCTTACAACATTTAAAACAAAAAAGCAAACATATATCATCGTATAACTTCTATGTTTTAGTCAATCTATTGAAAAAGAATTGAAAATAAATGAAAAAATTATATATATTCAAAAAAATTCACTTTCATCTTTAAAAAATGATGAAGTAGAAGGTGGTAGTAGATGAAAGTATAAGCCAAAACACTAATAAATTTTATAAGAATTCAAGAATTGATAATTCCAATAGTGAGAATGTTCTAGTAATCATTAGATTTCTTCTGATTTTATTTTTATTTGAAGATTTTCAAAATTGAGTACAAAAGGCATCTTCATATGTGTTTTCTACCTTTAGTGCTTGCAAAATAAAACTCCTCATAATTTCACCTCGTTATTTGGAATTGAATGGTCCAAATGTATTTGGGTAGGTATAAATTTAAAGAATCGAAGAAAATTAATTAATCTATTTTTAGAATATATATTTTTGTTGCCCAATTTAACATTGTCTAGGAGCAAAAGTTATGCCATTAGGCTAAGTAAAATTTTTACATCATTGGGTAACAAAAGAAATCCACAAAAATTGGAAATGAAATGGATTTTTCATAGATAATATTTTTGTCCACAAACAAAGCTTTTATTCATTCCATTTAGATTAGTGATGTGAAAGTTATGGAGAAGGATCTTGTTTTCTAAGCAATTAGAACATCTTATTGAGAAAATAACCTATTGAATTTGTTTTATAATTCAATTTTCACAATTTTCCACCAAAAGAAAGTTCCATAGTGTTTATTTTCTTGCTAGAACAATCTCACCTTTGGAATTAGTACGATCCAATTCCATCTTAGAACTATTAACAATTTTGTTTTTTCTTTCTATCATATACCTACTTTTACTTAATACTATTCTTAACCCCCAAAGGACCAAGGCCTTTTTTCTGCAAAAAAAACATTCAAAACTGCCATTTTAGAGCAAAGAGTAAAATATTTTGAAAATTGTATTTTTTTTCCACATATAACCATAGGATCTTACACCTAACTAGTATGAAAATGTGTGGAAAAAATTTCAGAAATTTTGACCGCATAGATTGCAAGATATCTGTGTTTAAAGTGAAGAAAACAATTTTTTCCTCACATTGCAGGACTAGGTTATTTTACTTTGAACCTTCTTAACTTTAATTTTTTGCACTAGAGTTTTGAGCTTTAAATCTTTATGGTGGAGAATTGAGTTGAGAGTCTAGGGAAAAAAATAAAATTTAATTCTTTAAAAAATTGTTAAGTAGAAGTAGGTACAAGATAGAAGGAAAATCTAAATTATTAATATCTCTAAGATGGAATTAAAATGCACTAATCCCAATGGTGAGATTGTTCTAGAAAGCACTTGAAACAATATGGAACTTTTTTCTTTTTTAAAATTGTAAAAACTGCATTCAGAAATGAATCCTACAAGTTATTTTTTTCAGGAAGATGCTCTAAGTGCCCAAAAAACAAGATTGTCTATAACTTTCTCATAACAAATCCAAATGGAATGAATCAAAGCTTTTTGTGTAGACAAAAATACAATCTATAAGGAGAAAAAATTAAAAGTTTTGAAACTTTTTTTTTGCTACCCCCTCTCCCTTGTTTTGAGCTTATTTGGGCATAACTTTTGTTCCCGGGCACCAAATGAAAAAAATTAATATTTCCATGAAGCTAATCAATTTTTCTATCTTCATAAAAAGTTTCAAAAAATCAGGAAAAAAATTGAGACCTTAGGTACCTGCCCAAAATCTCATTTGTCCCCCAAAGGGACAATGGTCCTTTAGGGGTTAAGAATGAAAATTAAGTCCTTTTTATTTTCATTTTTTTCTAGATCTCAACTAAATTCTTTATGAGAATTTAAAAAAAAAAGATTCAAACTTGTCAGTTCAAAAAATTAAAGTCAAGGAGATTTAAATTCAAATAATCTAGTCATGCATGGTGCAAAAAACTTGTTTGTGGCACTTCAAACGCAAATATATTGCAATCTATGCGGCCAAAGTTTCTAAATTTTCTTCCACACATCCTTACACATCTAGTGGCAAGATCCTATGTTAGATATGCCAAAAAATCAATTTTCAAAGTTTTGTACTCTTTTGCAATGAAAATGGCAATTTTGAGTGTTTTTTGACCTACGAAAAAAGGCCAAGATTCTTTAAGGATTCATGAAAAATTGCAAGAAAACAGATACTTTGGTGTTTATACGTTTTTTTAAACAAAGCAAACATATAATTGTAACCACTAGTGCAAATTCTATAAAATCTATTTTGCATTCTATTGTCATGCATATGTATGTGAAAATTTTCAACTCCAGAATGAAGAAATTGACATTGCAATTGCCTACCTAATATTGGTTAAAATCCAAAATACTCCTGTTAGTCGTTAAGGGTTAAGAACAAAATGTCAAAACTATCGAACCACACTACATGAGTGTTCTGATTTTTTGAAACAAATATGACTAGAAATTAACTCAACAATGGTAAATACATCATTAACAAAATGGTACAAAAGAAAACACAAAGGAAAATTTTCATTTCTCCATTGTCCATGCCCAATTTCTTTCCTAACAGAACTATGTCTTTGGTCACTATCAATGTTGCAAGACTTAAGGTGGGTACCCCAAAATCACACCCTAAACCCTAAAATCGCTATCATCACTTTGAGTACATCTCCAAAATCAGTATGTATGTATGTTGAAGAAACAATTCTAGAACATCAATTAAGTAAAGCTTTGATTCTTCATAACTTTTGCATACTGTATCCAATTGTTACATTCTTTTTTATTTTTATTTTTTTAAACCCGGAGTTTATTCCAAGAGTGAACCAAGAACAAACGGCAGAATGCCATGGGCAAAACCCCCAGAGGAGACAACACGAACAACACCACAAAAACAAAAGCTAAAATTACACGAAGAAACCACATGTAGGTTTCTTCAGGTTCCAAGTCATGGCTTTGCCATGTCTGGAACCAAAGAATGGGGTACAATTGTTACATTCTTTGGTGTGATAGAACCTCCTTTTCACTTGCCAAAAAAGAATATGAGAATGTGACCAATGTAATAGTAATAAATAGGCATGGTAGCAAAAAGTGATAGTGTTGGGGGTACCCACATTATTAGCTTGCATTTTTCAATTGAAACATTCAAACAAGTGCATACTTTGATTGCTCAGCACTCATCAAAATTCTTGCTCATGAAAGTGCTATCGTAGGGTACTTGAAAGCGATTTGTGTGACTTGTGAAATAATACAGGCAAGGCACGACCACTGGACTTCTTCGACATACTGGCCATAAATTTGCATGAATGGAATGAAAATTGCAGCAGCAGGATGATGATGAGCACTGAGGCTCTCCCTAATATTGCAACTCAAGTGATTTTGATGAAAACTGAACCCTGTTGTATCAGCCACTTTGGAGAGGAGAGGGAGGATATGGTAGTTTGCTCTTACAATGACCATTCATGGTAGAGCCACGCATAGTTGACCACTTAAGCGATTCCACACATTTTTTGGACGATTGAAGGCAGTGTAAATTTTCTGCCATGTAGATAGACAGAAACCATAGGAATTGCAATTTTTGTTTTGTTAATTTTATGCCTTCAGCTGAAATTACTATGAATTTTGGAAGCCAAAAGTTGGTGTGGACCCATACCCAACATATAGAGTCTTTCATAACTACTCATTCACGGACTATCTTACTTTGACTCTCAAAACCAAAGATATGTGTCATCACACTCATGGTTAGAAGATGATTGGAAACCAAGAATTGATGGTTAAAAACCAATCATAGTCTTTGTTGAATTTCCGAGTACCTAGAAATTGCCTATGGGGTCATGGTTGGAAATGGATGATTCTATCATAAGAGTTGATTGCCTTTTGGGAAAAGCTAAACTCCTTAAAACAATTAATTTTCAGAAATTTCTTGTAGGAAGAAAAAGAGAATTGGCATTGAAACCAAGTCGTTTCATGATTTTTGGACCTTTGTAGAATTAGTTACGAATTTTGGAAGTTGAAACACATTAGTCACTTAAAGGCGACCACCTCTTGAAATGTACACTATTGGTACATTAAAGAAAGCAAAATGTACATTTGTGTTAGTGTTTGCTTTTAGAGCATGGTTTTCTTTAGAGTTGACTACCTTTGTGAGGGAATGTTACCCAATCACTTAGTAAGTGAATGGATTAATACACCCATATCTATATTTTCATTATCCCCCCATGTGCATATTATTTTTGATTGTATTAGATTGAAATCAATATGGGATTAATAACTGTATCCCGTATCCCATATATGCATCAATATGTTGAACTGTATCAATATTCTATTTAACACATCTATATTTTGTATAACCTAGTATTCTACATCTCATATGTATACCTATGTATTGTACCATATCAATATTCTTTTTTCGACATTCATATTCCATACCTACATATATTCTATATGTATCTCATATATTATATTCATATCAAATTTTTTGGGGTTTTGATTTTGGAGAGAAGGGTAGGGGAGTCAAGTCCTTTATTTCTTTTGATTTTATTTAGTTCAAGGAAGGTTGAGAAGGGGACTTTTTTCAAAAGATAATAAATCGTAAATCCTATTTTTGATTTATTGCATTAGAATTCCTTATATCCTTGTACAAATATACTATTCACCTCAATTTCATCAAGTTAATCATTAAAATACTTTATAATAATGTTTTGTGTAATTCATTTCAATTTCAAGTCTCAAAGTGAAAAACTAAAAAAGTCTAGGTTTTTAATATTATATTATAAACTTCAATTATGGGATAGAGTGATATGTATATGAATGATTTTAAGTTTTTTTGTTTTATGGGATGAAAATTTATGGGAGTTTTATTTTGTTGGCAATTTATGAAAAGTTGAACTTTTAAATTTATTTTTTGAACTCAATTTTTAGGGTTTTGAATAGAAACAATAATGTAGGACATTTCTTGCTTACATTAACATTTTCAAAATTGGGATATGCATTTCTCGATTTCATCTAACAATTATTAACAACCGTGGTTTTATGTTTTCTTCTACCTTTGCCTTCTTCACAAAAAAAAAAAATTAATTAAAAAAATTATATTATATATATATATATATATATATATATATGTAATATTTTTTCTTCTTTATTCATATGTTGTCCACTCATTTTCTAACATATTAACAAATTACAAATTTTTTTTGGAACATGCGCATTTTTATTAAAAAAATTTGAAAGACCAAACCTCACCTCTAGAAATAGTTAGAAAATCTTATTATTGAAGTTTAGGCACTGTCATCTTGCAATCATTGATGGAAATTACCACTCTATAATATTTGGATACATTTGGAAGAGATCTTGAACAAGGAAGCCAAAAGCTTATAGAATTTGATTCATAAAATTAAAAAAAAATTATAGCCTTGGTTTGGGGTATAATATTCTAAAGTAATTTAGACTTCAAAATACTACATTATTGTAGAGATAAACCTTAGATTGTCTAGTCAACCCAAAATAAAAGATTCTCTTCTTTTCAAGCACCAACACCTCTCTTTACAATACCTACTTCCAAATTTTTGTGTATTAGATTTCTAACTTTGTAAGCATCAAATTTTAAAACTCTCATTTGCAAATATTTTGTGATTCAAATAATGCAAGTATGTTTTAACTCTAAATTTGACTTTAATTAGAGTTGAAATATTGTCCCTTCTAACACGAATTCAAGAAATAAGTAATATAAAATTTGAAAAATCACCATGTCATGAATTTTGCATTTTTAAATCATTGCAAAAAAATTATTTACAAAATTACCTCTACTCAATTTCAATTTTCATTTAAAATATTGGCTTCGACATCCTATACCTCATGCAATTTTAATTACAATTATAGCATACAAATCAATTTTATAAATTTTGTGTGAAAGTAGTTTTATTCTTCTACATTGAATTTATAAATGTAGAAACAAATATTTGTATCAAACCATCTAGTTGAACAATTCAAAAAATTCTATTAGGACTAAACCACATTTTCTTCTCCTATACTTTGGAGATTCTTTTTGCTTTTGCACAAAAGAAACTTGCGATTGGTTTAGAAATTGATGTCAACAGTAAGTTGTATAGGTGGAATAAGCAAGTAAACTAATTGAAACATAAAAAATTTGTAGCTTAGATTTTTAATGTGATGGTAGGATGCTTTTAGTAATTAAAACTTACTTTGAGTGCATCACACTTATATAAGTGATGAATAAGTTAGATCTACCACCTTACAAGGATGGTTTCTTGATCTACTTATGATCTTTATGTGAAAAATTTAAGAATTTATTGATCCCTATGCAAATTTTATTTAAAGTCCAACAAATTCAAATTTGAATTTACATAGTCTAAATATTCTTATGTTTACCATGGAATTATTTTGGGGTTATACATCCATTACTCAACTAAGATTAACTGACCTACCTTTCTACCTTGAAGAAGCTTGGGAACTCATGCATTTTTCATAGATTAGAGTATCAGACAATCACTATTGGCAAGTAGTTTCAATTTTGAGAAGAAATGAATTTTCTATGATTTTTTGAAGTTTGCTTGGACAAAATTAAGCACGGATAAATCCATCTTGACATGCATAGTGGTGTGTCTCTACCATGAAGCATAGTATCTTGATGCTAATGAATCAGTTGAAGGATTGCTAAAGGTTCAATATTGAGAAGATCGGTAGTTTGTGTTGTTGTGTTGGAGGGAGAACAAGGTTTGGTTACCTTAAGGTAGAAGCACCCATTCCCAATACTATACCTTGAACCAATCTTGAAAACATATAGATATAATAAGTCCAAAAATGTACACTTTGCATACATAAATTTATAATATGATTTAGAGTATACCATGTACTTGAACTTCCCAAATTCATAGCATATTCTTGCATAATCTAAAAACCATCAACCTTCTTGTGAATATTCATAATTTTCAATTTCTAATGTGTTAAATTTTTTTTCACGTGTTGATTCCTCCTCAAGATATGTAAGATTGCTCAAAGTGTTAGTCATAGGTGCTTCAACCTTAAAAAGAGGTGAGGCATAAGGTGGATATATCCATGAACGCACTCTCCCTAAAACCACCATCATCACTTTGTGTTCGTCTCCAAAATCAATACATACGAATCTTGAAGAAACCATCCTAGAATATGTACCAAAAAACTCTTTGACATGGCTTCATAACTTTAGCATACAATATCTAAATGTTGTGTTCACTGGCACATTCAAACCTCCTTTCACTTGCCAACAAGAAAACATGAAAGTTGGACAAGCCTACCAATAGTAACTAGATAAAATAGCAAAAAATAGTGTTGGGGCATGAGAAACAAAATAAAAACTACCTTTGTGAAGAAGGGGATTTGAATTTACTTTAACGAAGGTATGCAATATAAGGTGAACCAACCCATTACCTCCCCAATTGCAAATCCATCCTTGTGTACCCATGGGCTACATTTCAGAACAAAAATGTACACCACAGTTACATGAGTGTGGAATTGTAATTTGTGGGTGGTAATAGACTAAGGTAGGAGGCTCGAACTCCGCATGGGCATTTAGAATCGTCCCTACTTTAGCTTTGAGATGGATATGAGATGGTTCTTAAATCAACCTCTATAGTCATTTGAATGAATTGAGAAAAAAAGTATAATTTATTGCAAGAGCCAATCATTATCCTTGCTTTCCCCATTTTTCTTTATAACTTCAAGTGAACAATTTATGGAAGACCTAGTGTCATAAATAGTGGCCTATGACACAAAAGTTTGAAAATTCATAACTAATTCAATAATGCTTCAAAAAAATATGAAACCACTTGTGTTATATTCTACATCTATATTTCTTTGTCTGAAAAACAAACTAAAAATATTCCCATGAAAATTTATACATGAAAAAGAAGACCAGCCCTTAGATGGGTGGTTTATGAGCCTACTACCTTAGTTCACCCCTTATATTAGGTGTTTCCATCATCATTTTTATTTTTTTTATTATTTTTTTGAAACAAACGGACAATTTCCAATGATAAGGGAGGTGTTTCATCAGTTTCATTAGTTGGATCTTTGGTGCTAAGTTATCACCAAGTAAGTTAAGTTAATGTTTTCCAAATATACACAGTGAGCTGCCGAATATTTTTTGTCAGCGGCTTCCCTGAAAAAGCTGGCAGTCAGAGGACAATCTCTCACGCTCACCAACCTAATAAGCTGTACCAATTTGTCTCAACTTAGACGTACAGTCTGCAACTGTAACTGCTTGAATCTTGTTTGTTTGTACCTCTCAAAAGTTTCGCAATACCAGCATGCCGCATTGCAGTCTTGTTGATCTAATTCAGCAGCAAACAAGGTAAACATGCGTTATTGTTACTGAGCAGATTTGCGATATAGGTACCTTGGAGAAGCTCTTGGTTTGTCAACTCGCGTATTTTTTCAGGGATTGAGAAGTTTGAGAGAAGTCAGTTGCAAGTAGAATCAAGACATTCCGGAAAGAAGTGAAATTTCTGTGATTTTTCAGAGTTTGTTGGGACAAAATCATTGGGTTCCGTTTTGTTTTTGGTGATTTATTGACAATTTGCACCAAAAGAATGGGCCCTGCACTAGGCCTGTAGAACATAAGTAGTACAATCTTGGATGAAATTTCTAGTTTGTGGATGAAAACAAAATTATGGAAATTTGTGGATATGTGATATGTGCTAATGTGAAATTTTCTATCCAATATGTGGATGACTATTGAAATTTGAAGCACCATTATAACATCTAATATCACTACTTTAGCATTTCATAGATATTGGAAAAATGAAATTTGGACTAAATTGGCAAAGCATGGAACCAAACTAGGATTCTAATTGACAACAAATGGGAAACAATGTGTTTTTGCTTCGATCACATGTGATGTGTGTGTGTGTGTGTTCAGGCTTGGAAACGAGTCGACCAAATGCAATCTTTCTAAGAAACGCTTTACACTTGGAGGTCTTGCCATCCCCCCTTGAGATCAATTGCACAAATTTCAACCTTTCATCCAATCACAAGTGAGGATTTGGGGCCTCTTACACAACAAATTGGTATGGTCTCTAAGTGCAAAGTATCCTCTGAATACATGCACCAACCAAAGGCACAAAAATGGGACATCAATGGGTCATCATCCCCCTTAACCCTTAAAAGGATGGAGTGGTGCCCGTGGAAATCAATCCTTTTGGAACTGTCGAACATCATCTACTTTAAAAAGATTACAAAAATACTCATTTGAGGTCAAAGCACTGTAGAACATTAGGGGAGAATTGAACCCAAGAAGGGGACACTTCATAGAGCAAAAATTTAGGTGGGAAAAAATCTTCTCAATTCACTTATTGAACCAAGATTTGCATGACAAGCTCAAATATTCATCATGATTACCCAACTCATCTCCACAATCTCATTTCCATTACCCAATCCATCTCTAAGATTTCTTGATTTAGTGACGGAGGATGGCTTGCACACGCCTCCAACAAATTTCCACATGCCAAGTGGCCACTACGGTGATAGTAATGATGATGTGGACAAAATCACACTCTCCTCAAATCCTTAATTAGTACTAAAATTAGTAAAAAAATCTCAAAGCCTTTCAATGGGTTCATTTCTCCCCTAATGAGATATCTTCTTTTTCCACAAAATTTCAAGGATGAATCATTGCAGTTCTATCCTACATAGAGAGATTCTTTGTCATCCATCGGACACTAAACATCCATGTCCATGTTTATGTGTTAACCCTTGAACACCGAACTAGTGATCATGGAAATCAACCATTTTAGAACCATGTGACATTATCCACTTTAAAAAAAATCTAAAATACTCATTGGGAGTCGAACTACTATAGAAGATCTCCCCTTTCCACCCCTAATTCCAATGATGAATAATTGTACTTCTGTCCTACATATGAGAATTCCTTGTCATCCATGGGACAAAAAACATCCGCCTCATCGTTTAGGGGTTTATAATAGCAAATGTGAAAATTCAATGCATCAAGGGAGACCCAACATAATTACCTATTTGGTTACAAACCTTTTCAACAGCCATAATTCTGTCCGGACAATTCCTTGAACACAGAATGTAACCACATTGACTACGTGGTTCGTACTGTCTGTCCGTCCATCCCGACAAACTCCATAAAGTAAACTGAAAATGGATCCTTCTCGGAACGTGATGTACGTTTAAGTACTTCAGATGGGAGGCTTGGCTTGTTTAGATGCCAACATGTAAGTTAAGTTACAGGCAGGTCCCCTATAACAAACAAACAAAGACTTGCAACCAAAATAGTAGTAGAACCTTTTTTTTTCATTCTTTATGGGTTTCATGATTTGGTGGAGGAATCGCTCATAAATCTGGCGTTGGTGAAATTTCCAGATTTGAGCCAGTGGATGAAAAGATTGTGGATGGATGAGATCTGGAATTGGGTATTGGTCATCATAGGAGAAATTGCGATAATAATGCAAATGGAAATAGTAATAATAACAATAATATCAAAATTAATGTCTACCCCCTAAACGTCGAGAGTCTTCTCTAGAATTGATGATTTGAGAAAAAACATTGTAAAGAGCTATTTGGAAGAATATTTTGGAAGTGATATACATATAAAAGTTGTAGAATTTGTGTTGCAGATTTCATCTGTAAGGTTGGATTTACCTATGTTATCACCAATATTTTTTTAATAAGTTTTGAAGGGGAAATTTCAAAATTCCTTCTCAATTCGATTACAAGCAATACCTTATCTTTTGGGAGTAAAACTTGTTGGAATGGCTTTCAAATGAGGTTCCCTTGACCTCATTTTTACAAATCTAGTTTTGAACTAGAGTCAATGCAATTTTGGCTTGGTCAAACACTTGACATACTTGTACATTTGTCATTTTAGAAAATTATGTACTCTAGTAAAACCAATCCAACCATTAGATAGGACAACAAATTAATAAAGTATCTCTACAAATTAGGATGACTTTCATCCAAGTAGTCATGAAGATGAAACTTGAATTTCAATTTGTTTGTTGTCCAGAAAGAGGAAGTTGGAGCATTTAGAAGTTATTCATCCCACCAAAAAATTTTTAATTCTTGCCTTGCATTCTTTACCCATAAAGGATCTTAAGTAGTAATCCAAATTTTTATTATTGTGAAGATGAATTATAAAATGCAACTTAGAAGGGTATTTCAATGGTGATTGTTAAAAAAAAGGTGTGGAATGTGATCAACATATCATATCCTTATGATTGAATTGTAATACATATGGATAAAATTTGAAGCAAAGTTTTGAAATTTTGCTCTAAAATTCCTTATAATAGATTGAATATTTGTAATATTTATATTCAAAGTTTTTTCCAAGCTCAAAATATTATATTCTAATTTTGTTAATTTTTTATGATTTACATTCAACTCATATTTTCAAGTTAGTTTTGAAAATTTGGTCATTTTATTATTGATTTGAAAAAAGTTACTTTGAGGGAGTCAAACGTACTTTTTCCTTTGGTATTATAGAATATTTGGAAAGCAAAGTTTTGAAAACTTGTACCAGATAAATGATAGAGAATTATCACAAGAATTTACAACAATTAAATAGATGCAACAAACAATAGTTTGTATTCTTGGAACATATTTGCATTCATCCATTGTTCAAGCCATTTGAACATTTAGTCTCTACATGGCTATATAAAACACTATGTTAAATTACTTTCTTTACAAATTTCAATTTTTGTGGTTTGATAAATCTTACAAATTAGACAAGTTAATTGTAAAATCATACAAAAACCCTATTTGCCATGTCCCTCTTTCAATACTTATTCTAAAATTCATTTGAATTCTCATCAAGTTTAATTTTTTTGGAACGACAACAAATGCTTATTTGTGATATACTCATAAATTGTGACTCACTTTGATCACACATTATCTATTTATGTCAAAGTCATTAACATAATTATATGTGACAAATTTCGGATGTTTTTGAGACATTTTCTTTGATACGTATATATGTTTCATATACATTGAGAGTTGTTTTGTACAATTAAAAAACACACAAAAAAACACAATGTGAATTTATACAAAAAAAATACATGTTCATATTTCAGACTTCACAAGGAGACACATGTCTCTCATTGAAAGGGGGTCCTTGAGGACATAAATAAATAACGAGGCTGTATAAAGATTCCATTGCTAAAATTAATGATCAAAATGTTGCTCCAAATTGGCTCCCAAAGCTCATCTCAACATGTCTCAACACACTTTGCAATTGAATGTTGTCATTCTCGGAGCAAACCCAATCACCCAAGTTCATTCAGAAGACAATTAAATTGGTGTAAGCAGAAGACTTTTTTTTAATTATTTAAAACTGACACAAATGAAAACAGAATTCCATTGCAAAGATTGTAGAACTTAACTGAAGCTTATTTAAAAAAATAAATTTGGCACAAATGAAATGGAATTTCATTGCAACTTAAGCTTAATTCTTTTATTCATCCATTAAATTGACTCGACAACTGACCCAACAAAAACGGCACACAGTCAGTCACCCGGACAGACAGCGTGCATGAGTACTATCACTTCATAACTTTTATATTCTATGATCGATGTCAATACGACCTGCGCTCCCAAGTACTTATCGGCAGCTCACAAGCAGCTCATAATGCGCACAAATACTATTTGTTATGGCCAAGATTCTCAAGGATGTGACAGCGACCTTGGTTCACGTACTAACTTACAAGCTCCACAAAACACACAACAACAACAACCAGTACTACTACCACTGCTGGAACCTATGAAGTATTAAGTATTAACCCTCGAACGAAGGGTTGGTCACGGTGGAAATCACATCCTTTTGGGGGCACCAAGTGAATTATTGTGCTTAAAAAAACCCGTCAAGTTAGAGCACTAGTTGGAGGTTGAACTATTGTGCAAGACCTTAGTCCCCTTTTTACATAAAATTCCGAGGATGAACAGCTGCACTTCTGTCTTGTATAAGTAGAAGGATTCTTTGTCATCCATTGGACACTTAGGGTTCAATGTGATGGGATTGGTTTCAGCTTGAAAAAATAGGCCTGTGACCACTTTTTAACCCCTAAAGGACCATTTGTCCCTTTGAGAGACAATTGTCTTGGATTTCGGGTAGGTATCTATGGTCTCAATATTTGTTGTGAATTTTGGAATTTTTCTTTTCTAGACTCCCAACCCAATTCTCCACCATAGAGATTTAAATTTGAAAACTTTGTAGTGCTAAATGTTTAACCCCTAAATGTATTTGACTATGTTTTCACCAAAATTGCTCCAAAACTGTCATTTCTAGTACAAGTACCAAATTTTAGAAAAAATACATTTTGGGACACATGTAACTGTAAGATCTTGTAGTACGCTAGTTTGAGAAGATGTGGAAAAAATTTCAGAAATTTCCACCATGTAGATTGCAATATGTTAGTGTTTAAATTGACAAAAAGCCATTTTTTGGCCCTCCCAAAACCCGGGCAGCTGCAGTTCACAAGGTCAGATCGTTATGAAAAAATGTCCAAAATGGTTGTAACTCTTTGGATTCATTCTTCAAGGCAAGTTTTCCACATGTTTGAAAAATTTTAGATCATTTGGAATTGTACAACATGTAGGAAAAAACTAGTAAGTGGAAAGAAGTAGAGAATGATTCAAAATACTAAATTGTTAACAATTTATATATGGAATTGAAAAATGTCAATCCCAATGGTTCTAATGTTGTGATAAACAATCTACAACTTATTTTTTTAATTTTTTTTCCAAAATATTGAAAATTGAATTAAATAAAGATCTTCAAAGTTTATTTTATAGTAAAGATTCCATAACTACACACAACTAAAACTCTTCATAACTTTCATCTCACAAATCATAATGTAATGATTCAAAGCTTGACATGTATATATAAATCTAGAAAACCAATTTCGAATTTTTATTTTAAAAAAAGTGATTTTTAAAGAATTTTTTCTTGTTGCCCAAGTTACCCGCTGAGCAATGAAAACCACATATCATACAATAACTTTTTAACCATGTCTTCAAAAGTTATGAAAATTGTTGGGCCTTAAAGTTACTCCTCGGGCACAAGTTGTGTAAAAATTTGAAAGAAAAAAAAAATTTCATTTGTAGTGAGCTACCTAAAATTGCTATGTTGCCAAAAAATGCCGTTTGGTCCTTGAGGGGTTGAGTTAAGAAGGTTCAAAGTCAAATAATCTAATCCCACAACTTGAGGAAAAAATGTTGTCTCTTTCACTTGAAATGCAAATATCTTGCAATCTATGAGGTCAAAATTTCTGAAATTTATTCCACACATTCTCACACTAGTTAGGTGTAAGATCCTACAATAAGATGAGCAAAAAAAAAATTCAAAATTTTTATTCATCGCTATAGAAATGGCATTTTTGATTGTTTTTTTTTTGCTAAAAAAGGCGTTGGTCCTTTAGGGGTTAAACTCTAAAATCTTCCTCACTTTGTATGCTCCCATTTTACAACAAAATATGAAATATTTTTTTATATTTATTTTTCATAAATTTTTACTTTCATCGGTGAAAATTTCAAATTATTGTGAATTTTTTGTCAATCAAACACCAAATGTAGGCTTTAAATTTGAATTTTTTTGCATATATATTTATATCATACTATAGAAAATTTGTAGTACAAAGAAATTTAACATGTCAAACAAAAATTAGAAAATCAACATTCATGGTAATAGGCTAATACTTTAAATTGCAATAAAACTATGGGATTTTCGATTTTTTGATTTTTTTCAAATAATAATAGAAATTAGACTTCATAAGCTTCATTTTTAATTGGACTTAAATTTAAAGAAGATAATTTTAATGACTACAACTGAAACCAAAAAAATGAGTAGGAATTAGTAAAATATACTTAGTATATAGTGATCCATAGATTTGTCATTTTCTATTCTAGAAAAGTCCAAAAATATATGTAGGAAGGAGTATCCAACAACATTTATTGAAAATGAATTCAATTAAGTCTCCCCTCCCTCAAATTGGATGATTTTTTTCATCCTAGAGGCCACTCTCAAATCATCCAAAGGACATTAAACATCCTTGCAAGCCTTTTTCTAGGTTAAGGGCACAAAGTTAGGGTACCATGTAAACTTAGTGTCAATATGATAAGACTATACAATGGAGTTTATGGAGTGTCAAAAATTGAAGATAACACATGTTGCATTGCATATACATATCCCATTTTAAAACTCAATCTTATACAATTCTTAAACAACTCTTATACCATTGCATTCTTATACAATCTTGATTACACATATTAAATGTCAATTTCAAAAAATCAAAACTCTATTTTGGGTGAAGTTTTAAAATTTTAATTCTAGAATGCTACATGATAATAGATTTAAGATTGATAATGATAAATTTCAGAATTGAATTGCATGCATGTCTTGGAAACATTTTTCCAAAATTCATAATTTAGTATGATGTCAAGGTGTTGTATGTCTAGATTTTGTAACATAGGTATCTTTGCACTTCACCAATTTTTATATGTGGTTGTTGGAATTTTTTCAAGAATATTCATCCTCAAATCTTGATACCAATATTTCCTTATTTTAAGCAATCAAAATTGTATGGAGTTTTGAATAAAACTATTGAAAAACATTTATTTTTAACATATGAAATAGAGACAATGTCATTTACTCAGATGGTATATTTATTCCCTTGCATATATTTTTTTGGACATTTTCTTCAAATATGTCATAATGAAATGACATCTCACTAAATTCTACATAGTAGCAAACATCACATTGCAAAGGAGACTCAAATTCTTCAAAACTCCTCAAAATTGACCCAACTCAATTGCAAGCCCCACAACAAATACCCAATTCAACTCTATTTCATTACATTGTAATAAAAACTATACTCACTTTCACATCATTCACAACATGTTCAATGTGGAATGAGAATTGAAAGGATTGAAATTAGGCTCAAAATGACCATTTCATAAATTAAATGGATTGAGACTTGAGGATTGTACAAATAACAAAGGTTCACTCATATTCCTACAATCTTGAATAATCAATGAAGCATGGCAAGATGTTAACTCCTAAAGGACCGAGGTACATTTTAGACACAAATTATGAAAAACTGCCATTTTTTAGGGCAGTGAGAAAAAAATGAAAAAAAGAAGGTTTTTTTCAAAATTGAATTCTAAAAATTTGTAATAGACTACTATGGGAATGTGTGGAATTTTTTTCAGAAACTTTGACCGCATGGATTGAAAGATTATAATGTTTGAAGTTAAGAGAATTTTTTTTTCCGACCTTGCTTGATAGGGCCAACAACCAAAGTGAGATTTTTACACTACACATGGTTATTTTTTTTGACATTTGCATCTTATATCATGTAAGTTACATACCTGCAAAATTTCAGAAGTAGAGGAGGTGTTTTGCACATGGTGCCTAAAGCTGCCCAAGCTGCTAGAAAAGTTTAGGGCAACATAACTTTTGATTCGGGCACCTGATCGGGGAAAAAATTACATTCCCACTTAGGAAACACATGTTCCCACCTTGTGTCAAAATTTGAAGAACATCCGTTCGAAAACGACTTCATACAAACCTACCCGAAATTACTTGCGTACGTTCAACAATCATTCGGTCCTTTAGGGGTTAACATTGTCAATT
Source organism: Straminergon stramineum (assembly GCA_963920665.1). NCBI lineage: Eukaryota > Viridiplantae > Streptophyta > Bryopsida > Hypnales > Calliergonaceae > Straminergon > Straminergon stramineum. Next base: position 12,201,054 of record OY987271.1, on the reverse strand, counting down.
GTGCATTCCAAAGTACAAGAATAGTTCCCTAGCTATGATCTGCAATGAGAGGCTATATGTCTTTGCTTTAACCACCTGTTCTATATCTTTCTAGAAGAAGAATGAGTTGACCAAAATATATGCACAGTATCCCTTTTCAACTTGTGAATCTGATAAGTTAAGTCTAAATATGTCCAACGACGAAAGGAACGACAATATGGCTCTATGACCTTATAAGAAACAAGTGTGAGGCTCTACCTGCACCAGTGAAATCTTGCATACACCATATATACGGCTTGAGAAAATTAGATAATTCAACGTTTGTTGAGCTCCAGCAGTCCAGATATGTATCTTCATATCCTCCCACATCCCGAGATAGGCGACGTGCACCAGACAGTATCAAATCCGGCCAGGTCTCTCCTGGGTACTTTTCACACCCGCTTCGGTATATTTTTTCGGACCACTCCTGGAGTTCATTTGCATCAAAAACACCAAACAAACCACTCCTGTAGAAAATGAATTAATGTCCACGCTTCGAAGCCTGCAGAGTCTGTATACGGTATATACCGGTACTAATAAAACTGTATAATTACTCTTTTCACTGTGATTCCGTTGCACCACTTTCTTGCTAGATCTGAAGGTCAGTATATTTATTTATTTATTTTGACACAAATGAAACGGAATTTCATTGCAGAGAATAAAAATACAACACCACCAGCCACGCGTGGCCTGGCGGGACAAACCCAAACCCAACCCCACAACTGGTCAGTATATTTATATTTATAATTAGAATTGCCAAACACTTAATTAAAAACGGTGCAAAATTCTCAACACTAAGAGATAATGATTGCAATGCTGTCTTCGATCTTCTGCGTTAATTGCATGCAGCGTCTGTAAGTTCTGTTCGAGAACATCAGATTCAAGTCAATTCACATGAATGCGGGACAACCGTTGTAAATGACCGACGAGGCTGGGCTTCATGCTTACAACACGTGAGAATAATCCTTTTCACGATGCTCATTAATCTTCTGACTGGTGCATGCATCAGAAGTTGATGGAAGCTTCTGAATCAAAACAGATTAATTAGTCCGGTGTCCTTGGGTCGTGTCCTGTTTCTCACCTTGCCAGGCCACTTGTGGTTGACAAGTTTGTACTCTTTCTCTTTGCAATGGAACCCCGTTTCATTTGTTTCAAAAGCAAAACAAAACAGATTAATTAACACAAAACATGTTATTAGAAGATCTCACCACATTGCTAAGGTAAGCATACCCGCTGTGCAGCCCTTTCTAATACTCCCATAGTGGAAATCATGTCCTGTTCGAGCTAAGGAGTCCATCCAAAGTTGTTGTACAGAGTACAGACCTATATTTCAACCAGCCAAGTGATCAAAGATTCCAGCCAAGTTGTGTGAGCTTCCTGGCTGAAACAGGAAATTATTTACATTAGTGAAAGATCAGGGCTCGACATTCACATGAAACAGGGCACACGCACTCACCTTTTGTGTTTGGAGTTCATGGTGATCGATATCCTCTGATGTGCTTGTGGCTCTATTAGAATTGATGGTGTCACTGAAATAATTCACAGTGCATGATCTTCGATTTTAGTGCACGTTCTTCAACCATTCCTTCGAAACCGCTTTGTAACAGGCCACACTCGCGACGATTAACCCTCACGTCCAACATATCTGTCATCGAAGTTTTGAAGTTTGAACCGAGATCAGCCTATCGCTCTGACTCACTCATGTAGCAATTACGTTGACTCTGCTGAATCCGACACATGATCAAAGCAGCACTTTAAGACTAACACTTAGAAATAATTTTAAACATGTTCTTAGCACTACACTCACTCACTATTACAAACAACTGGCCAATTTGAAATACCATTATTAGTAAATCAACATTATATTGGAATGTTATTAATTTCAACCAGCAGTGAGGTTGAAGTATTTAACATCCAATAGTGGTTATTGACGTCACGTTTTTCGACAGCTTCATGTTTGAGGAGGAGGATTGCACTAGTGACTGGATCAACAGTTTGCCTACACAAATTCTTAACATAAGAAAACTCGATAATGATTATCTGCAGTAAGGATGAAGGTTCTCAATACCGGTACGTAGATCGTGGAATCCTGTTTACTAGTACTTTAAGTTGGAGGTTGAGAGGAAACCAACACTAACTGCCATCAGCTGGCATTAGAGTCCGTTTGTTGCGGTTAAGGCATAAACTGCCGGCACGCTCCTGTCTCTGGCTTTCTGATTAACTCCTCTCGTCCCCCTTGTTTTGCATTGACCAGCTTGTATCGGTTAGTTTCTGTCCCAGAGTTTTTAGTAGCTCCTCCAGAGTTAATTTCCATTGAGGTATTTGCATCATCGCTTTGCAAGGAAGTCAGACTCAGTTTGCTAAACTCAAACCTTTCGTGCAAGCCACTGTCACTAGTGCGCACATCAATTAAATCTGTGGTCCTTTGGTCACCCTCCACAGCACTATGAGAGAAATTCTGCACATCCAAGGTGGGCAGTGCGGCAATCAAATCGGTGCTAAGTTTTGGGAGGTACCCCACTTCTGACCTCTCCTCGGATCCCAAAGCTCTGTTGCGAACAGCATTCATACGACATAGTTCACTCTCGTAGCTAAATCTCTTGACAACGAAGTTGAAAGTTAGAAATGGATAGTGAGCATTCTTCGTTAGGGACAAAACTACGTTATGCACTAAAGAAGCAACTTCAACCCCTAAAGGACTAAGACTTCCTGGTTTGAAAGTGACTTATACAATTGATCTTATTGTCAAAACTAAAACTCAGATGGAATTAAATCATATATCATCAGAATCTGTTAGAACTGAAAAAAAAATTGGAACGAAAGAAAAGCCCCACATGACCTACTCAAAACTGCGAAGAAAAATTTGACTTCTTGATCCCAGTTGGGGTCAAAGCTTCTCACAAGTTACAACAAGATGAATTCCATAAGGAGAGAATGAGTTCATTAACTCGCATACCACCACTCTAAGACTCACGGACGCTTGATAATAAACTCAATCCCTCGGAATGTACTGCAAAATGCAGTACGTTTTGTCACGCAAATTCCTGCAGCCGGAGAAAAATAAATAATTCGTGGGAAGGATTTAAGTTCCTGATCGAAACATGTGAGTGCAGGTCATCTGTGACGAACACGGGATTGATCCAACGGGAACATACCATGGCGACTCCGACTTACAACTGGAACGGATCAATGTGTACTTCAACGAAGCCAGCGGCGGTCGTTACGTCCCGCGAGCGGTGCTAATGGATCTGGAGCCCGGGACCATGGACAGTGTCCGATCGGGCCCTTATGGCCAGATATTCCGGCCTGACAACTTTGTATTTGGTCAGACTGGCGCAGGCAACAATTGGGCGAAAGGACACTACACCGAAGGCGCCGAGCTCATTGACTCCGTGCTGGACGTCGTTCGCAAAGAAGCTGAAAGCTGTGATTGCCTTCAAGGTGTAGCGGCACTTTCTCCACTTACCAGAATCCTGCATTCAATTTTCCCATGAAAACAAAATAAATAAATTTATACGAACAAATGCAACCCTGCAACAGAATATAACATTCTTGAAACGAGCTTAGACTAACACCTTGAGCTGGGCCATCTCCTAATTTAAGACGCTTCCGACCTTTTGACATCTTGATACTCATCCTTTTACATCTCGAGTTTGAGAATATGTAAAGGAACCCTCGAAGTACATCAATCACTTGCACACAATATTCATTCTCAGACATCTTAATAGATTCAAATTGAACCTGTTCCTTTACGTACTATTTGATGAACGGTGAGAATGATGTGCGCACTGTCGTATAACAAAACTTACGAGGGTTATGAGCAGATTGGAGTTATTGCATGCTTAAAACCCCTGAATTCTGAAGGGTTTTGCGAAGCATCAGATGAATTTGACAGCAGTGAAGCCGATTGCAAGGGTTTAGTGTAAGCTAACGTCGGGGATGGGGGTGGAAATGTTCACTCAACAGGTTTTCAAGTATGCCATTCGATGGGAGGTGGCACAGGGTCAGGAATGGGCACCTTGCTCATCTCCAAGATCCGGGAAGAGTATCCCGATCGAATGATGGTGACGTTCAGCATCGTGCCGTCGCCCAAAGTGTCTGACACGGTCGTGGAGCCTTACAATGCAACCCTCTCGGTGCACCAGCTCGTGGAAAACGCCGACGAATGCATGTGCCTGGACAACGAAGCGCTCTACGATATTTGTTTCCGCACTCTCAAGCTCACCACTCCCACTTGTTAGTGCCATCTCGCTCAAATATACGAGTATTTGATCAAACCCTAATAGCAACTCTTGTAGACTGACTCATCCGCCAACATCTTGAATATTACATGCAAAACAATATATTATAAGTGCGTAATCAGATTCAAGACACAGCTATTAATCGCTGATTTCTACAAGAGTTGCCACTGTTGACGATTGTGGCAGTTGGCGATTTGAACCATTTGATTTCGGCGACGATGAGCGGAGTGACATGCTGCTTGCGGTTTCCGGGCCAATTGAACTCCGACCTGCGCAAATTGGCGGTCAACCTCATCCCGTTCCCGCGCCTGCACTTCTTTATGATCGGGTTCGCGCCTCTCACCTCCCGCGGCTCTCAGCAGTACCGCGCATTGACGGTCCCCGAGCTCACTCAGCAAATGTGGGACGCTAAGAACATGATGTGCGCCGCCGACCCCCGCCATGGCCGCTACTTGACGGCCTCCGCCATGTTCCGGGGACGCATGAGCACGAAAGAAGTCGACGAGCAAATGCTGAACGTCCAGAATAAAAACTCGTCTTACTTCGTGGAGTGGATCCCGAATAACGTGAAATCGAGTGTGTGTGATATCCCTCCCAAGGGGCTTAAAATGTCGGCGACGTTTATTGGAAACTCGACTGCTATTCAGGAGATGTTCAAGCGCGTGAGTGAGCAGTTCACAGCCATGTTTAGAAGGAAGGCTTTCTTGCATTGGTACACGGGTGAAGGGATGGACGAGATGGAGTTTACGGAAGCCGAGAGTAATATGAACGATCTGGTCTCGGAGTATCAACAGTATCAAGACGCCTCGGCTGATGAGGAAGGCGAGTTTGAAGATGGCGAAGAAGCAGAATAATTACGCCCTGGAAACTCACGTCCACGATTAGGTCTTTCAGGTCAGGTGTGGGGCGCAAGCTTTCCATTGCCTTGGAGGTCGAACAAACATCTTCTTGCTAAATTTCCTCTTACATGAAATGTGAAACAATCACAATCTGCTCATGCTCAAACGAATTGTCGCGTCTATGTGCCATTGCGTCCCCCTGCAACGCAGCCTTTGTTTAATAAATCACTCTTTTTATCTTTCACAATCATTCGAGGCCATGTTCCGGAGGGAAACCTTCTTGCATTGGTACCTAAGGCATATAAGGACGACATGAAAGCCTGTAGCAAGACGAACGATCTGGTCTTGAAGTTTCAACAATTTCGAGATGCATCTGCTGATGACGAAGGCGAGTTGGAGGTGGCGAAGAAGCAGCATAATCATGCCTCGAAGCTCATGTCCATGGTCAAGTCCGTCAGGACAGGTATGGGACACAAGCCGAGTTTGCCTAATCCCTCGGTGATCGAACGGTAGTCTTCAAGCTGAATTGCTCTGACTGTCAATCTTACATGAAATGTAAACAATCACAATCTGCTCACGCATACTTAAACCAATTATCGTCATTGTTACAAGGGTCGAATATATTCCAGATTAATTATCTTTTGCTGTTTTGCGTTTGTCTATTCTCTTAAAGCATTCCTCGTTCTTCAATTTTAATCTCTCAGATGCAATTGGAAAACGTTGGAAAATGTTCGAATTCATGATGAGCCAGAAAGCGAGACCGCGCCGTTCTTCGAAACTATGTGTCTTTGAGTTGCCCTGCAAATCAGTCTTCGTTCAATCAATCGCTCTTGCTATCTTTCAAAAAACAGGATGGAAGCTGACCTCGCTCGCCTCTTCTAAGAGCATGTTTCAAGTACCCATGAAATTGCGTCTTCAGAGAAACATAAAAACTTCAACAGCTTCGGAAGGCTTGACTGTATCCCTCTGTGCCGATCGACTTGACACCACGGTCGTAGCACCGCATGCAAATGCTTCAATCATCATTCAGAGACCCTTATCATGTTTCAGATGAACGGTAACCAGTGATAGTTCCTAACCTCGACCATACTCGTGGGTTAAACTTTCACTAGTTGCATAGAAGACACGGTGATGGAGACCTAAGTAGCGAGCCAAGCCCTAATCGGACCATTCGGATGCTGTTGTTGTTGCCGACCGACGACTACGCTTGATATCCTTCCTACTTCTCGGCACTTCAAGCGCATCGTTGCCACTGTTGGAAATCTGTTTTGCCAGTGTAACGTGCATCTGCTGTCTACAATGCCCGAGTGCGGAAGAATTAATTCTGTTGCTTGCTAGAGCGTGGAGTTTGGAGTGCGGGCGAGTATGAATTCATGTGGGTCGAGTTCTGTGATGAAGGAATCGGCGGTGCGAATTCGATCGCAGTTGAAGAGAAGCATCTATTCGTCTTCTCGCATTCACGTCAGGAATGTTGTTACGAAGTGGCATTGGCCATAGGAGTCATTGTAGATCCTCGTCATTCCGCAGAGTGGGTTGCTTTGAAAGTTCGAGATGACAGCGATATTCTTCTCATCTCTTTCGCAGCTCGAATTCCTAATTGTTCGGCAGACAACTGTCCTCACTGTGGTAACGAGAAGCGGAACTCCTGTCGCATCCTCAGTTTCTTGATATTGTGATGTGGGATTGGATATGCCATCACCTCCATTTCATTCTTGAAATCAGATCGCTGTTATTTTTTCTGCTTCTCGTATCACTGATCGTATCCGGAGAATCTGAGAGTTGGCCTAATGGTCGGTGCAGTTACTGACAGGTTGTAGTGCTTTGACACGGCAGGGAATTACAAGTTTTAGGTCACGATGCCTCCAAATCTGAAGGCGAAGTCGACCAACTATGCAGGAATCCGGAAGATTTGTCGGGGAGAATGCCGAACTTCAAGTGCACGGAAACCGTGTCCGAAGCATGATTCCGATCGCTCGACGACCAACGAGATGGAAGACGAGGTCGAGGCTGACCACGAGCTGGATGTTGATGAGATAGGTTTGTTAAACTCTCTTTGATGAGGATTTTTCTTGTTGATTAGGTCTTCATTACAATTGATTATGACAGTTTTTTCGAATGGTATGTCATAATGATATTCCTGTCTGTTTACGGTCCTGTATTTTACTCTTGGAACACGAAGTATGTACTCAAAAATATGGCAAGACATACACTGTTGGATTGAAAACTGAGTGACTAACATCTTTCATTTGGAGGTCATTTTAATATCCAAACCTTATCATGTTCAAAATACGGTACCAGACATGTAGAATACTTGATCATTTTGCAACTTCTTAAACATATAGGAGGTACATAAATGATCTAAATTAGAAGTGCCATGTGTCAGTGGATCTGGCTCAACATGAATACAAACTTTTATAATTGGTGTAATTATCAATTCATGCACCTTGTATGCCAAATACACAAAAACTACCATGCTGCAACCCAAATTGAGCCTCTCAGACCTTCAAAGGGTTAATATGTCTTCAAACCTCAGTTTTGTACGTGCATTTGCCGCTAAGTTCCGTTGTCCACTTTCTTTTGTTATTTTTGTGACAGTGCGACGGTGGCATCAGTCGTCATGGCAACCAAGCGTGGCAGTGCGTCGCCGTTTCCTTCTTCAGCTTGCTGTAGCTCTCCATTCCTACGGCAGCTCCGCCTCTCGAACAGAGTATTTGATTGACAAGGCTGCTCATCGACTGGATGTTGAAACCAACATTGCAGTGTTCCCGTCGTTAATTCTGCTCTCGTTTCCTGGGAGAGCAGAATCAAACCCTAGTAATGGCAAGATTCCTGATTCAAGTACACGGAAGAAGGAAAGAAGGAGTACGCACAAGAGAAACCATATCAGCTTTTTAAGCAGGTAATCTCATCTCTAGATTACAACCTGTGAAGAGCACCTCTTCAGGTAAAGTTTTCAGTTGCCGTATTCGCAGCCTAAACTCTGGTTCATGGATTGCTTGAATATTTCTTTGTTTGCCGAGCATCTTTTTATAGAGTATTCTCTAATTCTATTTACCACAACATGATACTTTGCAGGAAAGAGATGCACATGTTGACAGTAGAAAGTGACATGGATCTGGACAAGCTTGGGCATGTTGATGAGCTTACCAATCGGGTTGGCAGGGCCGGAACTCCCTTTGCGTTTGCTTATTGGCGTTTAAAAACCATTTTGAACTCACCACCTATTTTCGATAAGTGGACTCGTTTCCTGGGATATGCGATGTCTGCAGCTACATCTGCGCCCCTTTTTTTTGATGGTGAGATTGATCAGTACTAGCGCAAATAAGTCGATGCCTCCTGTTTTTTTATGTGTTTGGCAACGCCTGTCGACATTATTCTGGGAATTTGTTTGAAGTAGATGGTTGTGTGATCTAAGAACTAACAAAACTATTGGGGTTGCAGGTGGTCTATGGGATGCATTTTTTTCCTTCATTTTGGGAACAGTTGTGGGCACCCTTGACATGATTGCATCTACTAGTGCAATGTTTGCCACCATTTTGGAGTTTGCCTCTGCGTTTTGGATCTCCTTTCTAGCAAAATGTTTCATCTGGCGCTTCAATAACCTTGGGCTGTGCTACATTTCATTGACTCTTGGATCGCTTTCCCAACTACTTCCAGGTATTTTTTCAGAATATTTCTGAATTCCCTATGCACGTCTCTACTGACTGCAGCTCGGCACTTCAGATTTTCATGAGGGCGTTTGTTTCATGCATCAAGTGAAAGTGATTGTTGCCTACCTTGCAAGGGTGGATTGGAGTTTAGGTATGGCACTCACATTGGGAGCAAGTGAAATGATTTCAAAGTCTCGTGTGACGGGGTCAGCGGACATTGTGCGTGGCCTCTATTCGTCTATGCAACTAGGTTTTGGGCTTGCAATGGGAGAGAACTTAGTTTGGTGGGCTGGAGATTCGACTTCAGCTAAATGTGTTACTCAAGAACTTCCACTAGGGTGGAAATTCATCTTGTACGTGTTCATTCCAGTAATGCCCCCAACTTGCAGGCCCAGTTCCTTCAGAATATGTTTTGGTTATTCAACCTGCCGATTTGCTTTGAACTTCTGAAGCCCAGTTGCAAGAAAATTTATCCTGCAAGTTGTTTTCAGCCTCAGGTACCTTGACCTCTTGACACATGTTCAACAATTTTTTTCAGACAGATTCCTAGGTTATGCGGCTGGATCCAATATTCTATTGATGGCTCGATTTGAGCAATGGCCTGGCATGACAATTACTGCATTTGCTGGATACGTGGTGTCCAACATTACTGACTCTCGACTCACTTCAAGCACCTCTTCCGCTGTTTCGGCCTTTGCTGTGGGCATCACAGGTTGGTTCTCCCTCGACAGCGCTCACGCACATCACCTAGCAAATTTCGCAAATTTGTATACATCTAGAATACATGAGAGTGTTTTGCTTAATTGATGCATATGATGCCATAATTTGTTTTGAGGAACATTCTATTATCTGAACGCTTTTTTAAGTCTCTCAGAGCCGAGGCTAGCACAATAACTGGCATGAGGTTCAGAAATAGTCTTCGGATGGTATTTCTCATCAGTCGAATATTCCCCGAATTGCTTATTGTTTTCCATCTCAGCCTGCGTTTTTGTTGTCTTCCTGAAATTCACAGGCAACACATATTCATATTTCACAGGAGAACTTCCATTGGCGATGATTATATCAGGCATTAACCTTCTTGTCCCTGGAGGCATAGGAGTTCAATCCATAGCGACGATGCTGAAGGAGAATGCAACCTCTGGTGTAGGATTTGTGTTTGAAATGGTAGTTGTTGCATTGTCTCTGACTATAGGTCTCCTTATTGCAAAATTGGCAATGCCTGCAGCACTGCAAACGAGCAGGCCCATCAACTTTCGCAGAACGAATCTTCCCTCCCTCATGGTCGACACAGAGCAAGCAGCAAGGGAAAGCTCTTCTTCGAACTCCGACAGTGAGGACATGGCCCTCTAACTGCCAATTTAGCATGCCCAGTAAGATGTGCATCAGTTCTACCATTTTATAGCTTCTATTTCATCGTTTCCTTGGGCTGCAGCATTCGATTGTAGTTTGAACAATGTAAAAATTTAAACGTCAACTAAAAATTAGAATGCTTGAATGCTTTCCCCGAGGATTCAACCACTTCGACGAAACCATAATTAGAGTCACGAAAACCAACCATCAAGGGAGATCCAGAAATGATGGGAAGGAGAACGAACAAATGACAAGAGCAACGCCAAAGCAGCACAGAGCTCCCAGATTGATAACAGCTTGCAGGTGAACTACTACCAGAGCAAGCAGAAGTGACGCTCGGAGGTAGAGACTCACATTTTTATAAGCCAGAAACTTGATCTGGGATCGCTGGAGAGCCCACAAATCTGTCGCGAGAGACGCGCAGCAGGATCCCGCCAACCGCGTCGACAGCTAATGTTGGAGATCCATTGGTGCGATGCTGTAGGACTTGGCCAAGATTCTCGCCAAGGATTCTGCGAAACATAACACTGCTATTCCTTTCATGACAATCAACTGCAGTACTTCAAGGCAAATCAGCGCTGCTTGGTCAATGATCACTAATTAAGACCGCGCGTTCCTCATTCTCAGCGTCCACCAATCACCACTGAACTGTCGGTATTTCAGCATCCCATGCAGCATAATCTTCCAATTGGGACCTTCCAGTATTAGGGACAAAGAGGATTGTCTCCTGAACTTGCAAGACAGGGCAGCCCAAAATCCGAGTTGGAAGATGCGGTATAGCTTATACAGCTCCTGGATTACTGAAACAATGTAAGTTAGTAACTCTGCACATATACTGATGGCAATTTGAGCACGGGTTGAAGGGGTAATACTATGGGTGTCAGACCTCGAGATTCCAGAATCGCGATTGGCAGGTTCCTTAAATACCAGAGTATTAGCAGTCTAGCACTCTCCTAGAGTTTTGGAATGCGATCTTCAAATCATCTTCCTCAGTGGGTCAGCCCTGACACCGCCCAGTCCTCTACTGCATCCAAGGAGCTAATCACTGATGAATCGTACAGGCTCAAGAGTTTGGGATGTACAACAATCTCCCAAACTAATATAGGTTCTGTTCTTTAGTTTACTGCACTGCAGCGAGTTCAAATCTCATAACACAAAATAGCGCGTTAGCGAACAACCTGCCTACCAGAAAGCAATTAGCCAGAACACGAATAGCACACATAAGTGTATTAGTACACTAACTAGTACTAGTACTCAGGTTGAAGCAACGTGATTAAAAATTCGAACATAATAGAGGTGAGATAAAATGCTCAACATAACATAATCCAATACATTTATGGTGCATTTGAGGTAGGAACTGTCCAATCCATCTCAAAGAGATAACTTAAAACTACATAATCTGAAGTACTTTTAGCATGCCATAGTGCCATACACGAGTAATGTAAGCACCACGTCCTCATGCTCATTCTTGTTACTTGGACTAGTGTGTGAAGTTGTCATTGAACAAAACACCGTAAATCGAATAAACAAGGATAATCGCACAATCAAGGTGTACGATTGCTTGTTGCTTTGACAAGTGCAAAATAAAGTGGCACTTGAATGCGAAAAACCTGTAGCTGTCAAAATTGCCACTCAAAGAACATTCAATCTAAGAGATAATATACAGGATCTGGCCAAATACCTGAATGTAAGCGCACCGGGAGGTCAGAATACAGATCAGACCTTCTAATGCAACGTCAAAAGTCTCCAGCACTTCCAAGTCTCCACGCAACCTTCGTGAAGCATAGTGCGAAGTGAGGACCACACAAATTCTAATCACAGAAGATGGCAGAAATAATATTTTTTTCTTCTTTAGCACTTCCTTGCAGCAGCAAATATTTCAGAATTGTAACCCAGAATAACCCTACAGAAGCATGACATATCAAGCAATATACATAGCCCAGCTCAAATGTACTCAAATATACTCAAATATACTCAAATATACTCAAAAGCCTCAACGTTTTCAGAAAATTTCTCTTGAAGGTTTGGTACAACATATCATGTGGCAAATATAAGATTTCCACTGCAAGTCAATCTTGGGAATTCAGCATCAGTACCTTTGCTGCCCAAGACGCTCTTCTATCCTGAAGAAGACTGAGCAGTCAAGTAGAGGCACAATGAGACAGAAGATCAGCATCTCTAGCCCAAATAATAAATACTGAATCATGTCCTGATGGAACTGAAAGTCTCAGCTGTGGACAAACGTAAAATATCTCTTGATGGTAGTGTGTTGGTCTCCATCCTTGCACACAAAATACCAAGGAAATGGATCTAGAAGCAAAGCTAAACTAATGACTAGATTAGTGCGAAATGTGACTCCCAACTGAAGTCTGCTAGCTTCATAAAGCACTCCGCATGCACCTTAATAATCTGTCCGCCTGCAACAAGCTGCTTGTCTTGCCTTGAGCTCTCTAATTTTTGCCATCGCAGTGCAAGCACTGAAGCCCACCATTTTGTGGACTTGCACTTCTCCGAAGCACCTTTCTAACACTTCACTCATCATCTGAGTCTCCAAAAGTGATCTTCTTGGCTTTACCCGAATCCGCACCAATCTCCTTGAAGTGGGCGCCATAAAGCTTCGACTCTTTCTTTTTCACATGCGTCCCAAACTTGAGAAGCTCCTCGGGAACTGTTTGACCCGCCTCCCTTAACACATTCACCAGCTCACCAGCTCTAGCCCTATCAGTTTGGGTGAAAAACGTATGCGAAAGACCTTTCTTCCCAGCTCTACCAGTTCTACCAATCCGGTGCACATAATCTTCAGTTGTAAGAGGGAAGCTGTAGTTGATAACATATTCCACATCGGGAATGTCAAGTCCTCTTGCAGCAACATCAGTAGCAATCAACAACGGCCGTGTCCCATCCTTGAAAGAATTTACAGCTTTAGTACGATCCGCTTGGCCTTTATCCCCATGAACTGCAGACACCTTCCAACCTCGTCGTTGAAGCGCAGCCTCAACGCGAACAGCCTCCTTCTTGTACAACACAAACACCAACACCCGGTTCGTTCGCGATTTGTGGTACTTCTGAAGCAGTGTTTCCAACCTGGCATCACGAGCTCTATCTTCAATAACCTCAACAATTTGAGTCACATCATGATTTGCTGCCAAGTCCTGGGATCCCACCATCACTTTCACGGGATCCTCTTCATTCATAAACTCCATAGCAAGCTTAGACACTGCCTGCGGCCATGTCGCACTAAACATAACAGTCTGCCTCACTTTACAGCATGTGCTCAAAATAGCGCGAATTGCAGGCTCAAACCCTAAATCCAACATCCGGTCGGCTTCATCAAGAACGGCATAAGTCACTTGGTCCAGCGAGCATACGCCTTCTTCCATCAAATCCTGCAACCTGCCTGGGGTTGCCACCACAACCCTAGCGCCTGCCCTAAGAGCACTCCTTTGAGGACCTTTCGGGGTACCGCCGTAAGCGCATACCACTCCAACCCCGCAAGCGCCACCAGACTCCTCCAGCACGTCGGCGATTTGCTGCGCAAGCTCCCGCGTAGGCGCAAGCACAAGGCAAACCGGGGCGGCTTTCAGCCCCTTCTTCTTCTCCACTTTGTCAAGGACATGCTTCATTGCGGGAATTCCAAATGCTAGGGTTTTACCTGACCCTGTTGCGGCGATGCCGACTAGGTCACGCCCAGCGAGAAGGAACGGCCACGCGTGAGCTTGAATTGGAGACGGCTTCTCGAATCCTTGACAACACTGGAGAACCGTCGCCGGCACGCCCTCTAGGTTAAAGGTCTCCATCTTCTTGAACTTGGGATCCTGGCTTCCACTGCCGGTAACAACCACGCTCAGCTGCTGATTCTCTGTCACTTCGGCCGCAATTGTCTTCTTCGCACTTCCAGGAGTACCCGAGGCTTCGCTCTTCTGTTTCTTTGGTTTCTTCTGTTTCTCTTCGGCTGCGTCCTCCCCTGCCTCGACGACACCTTCATCCCTAGCCTCCTTGCTCTTTTTTTTCTTTTTTTTCTTTTTCTCCGAATTAGCAGCCGTTTCCACTACTGAAGCGACTGAAACGACAGCCTCTACAACCTCGGCATCCTCTACAACCTCGGCATCCTCCCGCTCCCGCTTCTTCTTGTCCTTCTTCTTCTGCTTCTTGTCCTGCGGGACAGGAGTTGCCGCAACCATGTTGCCAAGCGCCACCATAGCTCTATCCCTTCCTTCTCCTTGATGTCTCCTGTCTTTCTAAGTAGGGTGAACCCTACCTGCAACAAGATTGCTGAAAAGCAAAAGAGACGGAGAAAGAAGGAGAGAGCACTGCAGCGCCGCTGCAACGCGAAAGGGCAAGTGATGGAGAGTCGGCGCCCATATGAAGTTGGCTAGCTACAGTAGTTTGCTACTTCAAGACCCTGGTGATGAAGACCCCGGTCTTGGCTTCAGGGTGCCACTGGAAGACCCCCCAGAAACCACAAGCTCTGCAGAGGGATTTATTGAGTCAGAAAGGCACCTTGTGTAACTTACAGTAACTTGGGTTTCAACCAGTTGGAGTTTTTTTCATTTATTTTATGCAGTGCAAAAAGCGATTTTCACTGGAGTGATGAAGCTAATTACATCCACGGGAATGGATGAAATATGCAATATACGGACGAAAGTTTATTTATTCATCCAATAGAGTATACATTCATCCAAAATAAAGCAATATCTTCCCAAGGTATGGTAGCATTTTGTAATTCCATCCACTGAAAAATAAGAACATCTTGCTAAATATTTCCTAGAATTTTTTTTTGCATCGGTTGTTAGTGAAAGTTTGCTCAAAATCCCGCCACCAATATCAACATGGATGTCTTATGTTTTTTAGGGCCAAAATATTGTATTAGAGTTATTAGCCAAAGTAAAAAGCAAAGGGATTGTGAAATCAAAGATGGCATTGATTACATAAAATACATTTGTATATAATTAATTCTACTAGAAAGATTGCTATAAGTATGATATTTTTTAATTATTCAATCAACCCTATTATAAAAGAATTTTGAACCAATATCCCCACTATTGTAATTTGAGCAATTTTTTTCTTTTAAATGCCAAAATTTAATTTTGTACCTTTAAAAATAAAAAATAATAATGGAATGGATAATTTCCAATCAATCAAAATTATTAACAAGTTTTAGTTATCTTTTCAAAAATGAAAAAATATAAATAATTTTTTTCTAGATTAGTAAAGTTCTCCAATATAATATAAAATTTCTACTTTCTGAATTCTTTTGCTAAATTTTTCTTGTTTTTAGAATTTTTTTTAGAGAAGAATACTTTAGAAATCTTTATTTTCTATTCCTAAGGTTAAATTTGAAAGGTCAAAACCTATTACCAAGGTACTTTGCAAGAAATGATACAATTTATGAACCAATAGATGCATTCTTCATCTCTATAGTAATCTTGAAAGTCATCCATCAACCATTTTGGGATTGATGAAGCATTATAATGTACACACACCTTCTTGGAAGACTTTCTTGAGGTAACATCTCCATTCATCTCATAGTCTAACTTTTAATGTATTTACCATTTTTGCTAATTTTTAGACTTTGGGGAAATTTTCAATCAATGCAAATTCTGAAAAGAAATTGCAATATCTTTTATTACCAATGTTGAAACTACAAAAAATGTTTTAATGTGCACATTTTTTTGTAGAGGACTTTTGAATGGTATTACAAATGCTACCTCTCATTCCTTGGTTGTAAAAATCTATAAATTATTTATGATATTATATTTACACAATTCCACGTCAGGGTACATCAAGTCCCTAATTGTGCCCAATGTACAATACATAAAGTGCTTTTTTTGCACTGGTTTGCACTTGTATTGCATTGAAATATCCAATTTTGTAATAAAATATACACTAGGTCTCTTAGTTCATTTTGCTAGACACAATTTATGAGCATTACAAAACATTATAAGACTATACAATTCTACCACAAATTTAGTACAAGATACACATTAATAAAAAATAAAAGTAAAAAGTATAACTTGTACAAAGTTATTAAAAAATTTCGAATATGGATATCTCAAAATAAAAATAAATCTTCAAGAAAATATGAATAATACAATCTTTATGATTTCTAGACTTATAGTTGAGATTTGAAAATTAATCTTAATTATTTTCCAAGAGATTTCTAACATGCATGATGCACTTTGATATAACATTTTTCTATTTGAGCACTTTTTGTTGAGGCCATAATAGAAGTTTTCTCATAGGTTTCATTGAAAGTCATGTGCCTCTAATAGATTTGGTTTGCAAAAACATATATTTACTTCAAATTCAATTTGCTTTCACTAGTGGAAAATTCTCAAATTATGGAAATAATGCAAAGTTAGAAGCACATTTATTTAGAAGTCATGTAAACCACCTATTTAGTGATGCTACTTTCAATGCTTATTCTAGCACACAGTGAATTATTTTCCTACTTCAATTATTTTGAAATGATAACAAGGTATAGCTTACTCCACTTAAATCATTTTGGAATTACAACAAGGCATGATTGCTTGTAGTCTAATCCCATCAAGTGGTTTTCTTCCTAAATTGAGATTTAGATCTTACCCTTGCCAAAACAAGTGATAAAAATACAAATAAAGCACTTGAAGTAGTGCAAATGAGGGTGCAAGCCTAAGTTTGATTCCTTGTCTTTTGCAAAGGACCTAAATATCTAAAGACAATTTAATGTAAGACAATTTAATGTAAGACAATTTAATGTAATTAGATTACATATCCTCGTGGATTGTTGTCATTCCAAAAAATTCAATTTGGATTAGTAATCAAATGCTATCTAGAATAACATTGAAAGAGACACCAACATAATATGAAGGAGCAATTACATGGCTTCATGATTAACTTTATCGTCACCAAAAAAATGTAGAATATCATAGCTTGCAATTACCCATTGGTAGAAGACTTTATTTTTTTCCCTGTCCCTGTTTTGTATCCTAAAAAATGAAAATTTATCCGTCCTTTCAGGCTCTTCTCCAAAACCAATTTCAAATGCATTGTCTTGATCAATCGATCAATTTTTTTTTTAACCCTCTAATGCCGTGACCTCCCCCTATGCCCGTATCCCCACGGTCTCAGGCCCCATCCACTTCTGGGGTTCTTGCATTCCCGCGACCCCACTAAAAGATTCTTCTCAAACCGCAACATCTCTTGGTCCCTATTGCAATTGTGCACATCATTTGTTGAGCAATTCTTAGTAATTTAGGGTTAGACTCCGACGTGCATCTCTTGAATCAGCTGCCGAAGCTCGGAACAGTCTGCGTTCCACGATGCTCTGCGACTCCCTCATTCGAATGCAGGCATCTTATTAGTTTCCAATCCTTGCCGACAATTTACCCCGCCATGAGGGTGGATCTCATGTGCGCCCTCTGTCTGGTGCCTCCTCACACTCAATTTCACGCGAGCGTCTTCTCAAACCGAAGCAATTCCGGGCTTCTGATGCGGCAGAGCAGGATTAGAGCCTCCTGCATTGGGTATGTTCCAGCCATGGCCATTAGCTCATTGCGAATCGAAGGAGCATCTCGTGAGGTTACCAACAATTGTGGTGGGAGAGATTCTGGTGAGGTAGCTGTGTTGGACATGGGGGATTACTTTTGCGACGAGACGGGCGCACGCGAGGGCTTTGTGGTGAATCTGAGGGAGCAATGTCATACGGTGGGGTTGTTTTACGTGAAGAATCACGGGGTCTCGCTGACGCTTTGTGAGGAGATGCTGGCGACTGCGCGAAAGTTCTTCGACCTGCCGGCCTGTGCCAAGGTATTTCCTGGACTTGGATTGGAAATTCTTTCATTCCTTTCGTTTTCAATCTGGTCGTTTGGACTAGGTGAGCTCCAACTCACTGGATGATGGGTTTAGGGTTTTGCGAATGGATAAGGGAATGGCAATCAAGGACATGCTTTCTTGCAAGTTAGCATGGAACGAAGTAAGTACTAATCTGTAAATGATGTTGGTAACCGTCACCTTGATAGTCATACTGGCAATGCCGATTGCATTTCTAACTTACAGCAAAAATCTAATGCTTTCAGAATTCATTTTTGGTACCTAATCTGCAAAATTTAGCTGTAAGATCATGTTTCATGATTGCATTGTGTCTTTGTTACCCTCAAATTTTGAACCCGTGATTCTAAGTATGCCAAAAGATCACGATGGTCAAAGTATTAGAATTCCAAATTCAGCTCTGCACTTTAAAATTGAGGGTAAGTTTGTGCACTTGAATCTCATTATGTCAGTCCTAGTCATTTGCACTCAAAACTTACCACAGGTAATCCGCGTCTATGAGTTTTTAATCCTCCTCCTTGATACTACCACATCAGCTTTAAAATCAAAATCCTGCATTGGCACTAAGGAGTCGTGAAGTCTGAAGCCATGATTCTGTTTCCTCAGAATGAGTTGAACTACAACGCTTCTCCTCAATTTCGAGGGTACATGAAGATAGGTGTGGAGAACACCGCAGGCCTTGTTGATTTTCGGGAACAGATTGAGTTTGGTCCCGAGGAGAATGCCGAAGCGAATTCTGGTGAGGCCATCTTCTGATTGCAATCTCTCTAGAATGGGAACAATTTCACACATTTTAAAATCCCATTCTAATGAGAGAAACCACTCAAAACAGCTGAAACCTACCAGAGAATGTTTTTTTCCCTTATAACATAAACTCCATCACTTCATGCAGCACACCAAAATGCGTATCATTTGGATATTGTATAACCTCGTTGAAAAGTTTCAAAGTTTTGTTCGTAGGATGAATACAACCGTGGGTATGCTTGGTGAATGGAATATTTCAAAGTTTAGTGAATCCTACGAAGTTGGTAAAGAAAGCTTGCAAAGGGACATACAGAACCAGTTCCTCTCAATAACTAACGACTTTCTTGCCCCTTAAGTGGATTGATTAGTTGTTGCAAAGGTGGCAAGTTCTCCTGGTTTATAGAGGAAACATTATTCAATAGCCAATTATTCCGTAGAAGCCATGTTGACACCCGCTATTGGATGTGGAAACACAGATGGAAATGGTGATACCGCAGTTCACCCTGTTTTCCGGCGTCTTCGTGGACCAAACCAATGGCCACCAGCTGCACAGATCCCCGAGTTTCGACCCACTGCCATGGAATTCATGGACCGGATGAATGTCGTTTCCATGCATCTTATGCAGGCATTGGCGTCATCCTTGGGTTTGGACCATGACTTCTTCGATTCCACGTTTCTTCCTTCTCCACATTATCAAATGAAGGTAAGGTTTTTTAGTCACCTACCTCATGTGGATTCCTTACAATAGGTAAGAATTTGTTTGTTCATGTTACGCTAAGCACTAGAAAGCTTGCCATCTCTTATTTCTGATCTGAGAAATATCGAAAGTGCTTGCTTAACAAAAGTTCATTCAGCTTTAGAGGTGGAAAACGTCCTTACTTCGTGGTCTTGCCAACATTGTGTAACTTTTGTAGGTAGCACGGTACCCTCCAAAGCCTACAGAAGATGGTAATGCTGGAGTTGGCGTGTTTGGTGTTGGCCCACATTCCGACACTGGTTTTTTGAGCCTTCTGCTGCAGGATAACGTTGGAGGTCTTCAGGTCTGTATCTATCTCTCCCATGGGTACTAATTTAGTAAGATTTTCATACTCCACGTTGCAAGGAACGACCAATCATGAGCTAGTATTTGATTCCCTAACAGAATCTAATTTTGGTTCTTGATTAGTGAATCCTCAAAGCCAAGTGAGTATCCAATGCTACAAAAATGTTTCATGACCAGCAGATGTTTTAGTAAGGACTCCCGAACGATTGATAATGTAAAGTAGAGGCCACTAAACTTTTAGGAACTTGATCCTGTCTCTCATATTAACTTCTGTTTGCAACGGCCACTTCGTTGGACTTATTAACAAATACTGTAAGTGAGATTTGGCTCAAGGTCTGTGGCCACTGATCTTTGCATGGAAATGGGTTTGTGTATTTGCCACTCATAGTGGTCTACAACCCACTGCTTCGAAATGGCATGAGTGATTCAGATGTAGTGATAAATTTTTTCATGTAGACAGAGTTTGCTCTTGTAGCCAAGGGTCTTTCCACAACTTCATATATCTCCTAAAAAGTGCACTCTTACATATGTTTTAATTGCGTAAATAGTGACGCATGTAGTATTGTCCAGTTTAGGTACCAATGTAATCAGGACTTTTTACAGTTCGTAGCGAGGAGCGACGGATGTGCGAACTACTGATGATTCCACATCAGAACCTGATCTTTAAGGAGTCCTCAAAGACAAATGAGTATCCAATGCAGCAGAACGTTTCATGTGCAGCAGATATCTTCCAAGGACTATTGTAAAATGAGAATGTAAATCTAACAACTAGTTTGCCCGAGCGGTTGGGACTAGAGTCGGTACACATAACTGACAAGTTTTTGACACCTAAAGCTTACTTTAATTTTCAGTTTCAGTTCTTAGTTTAGCATTAGTTTTGACTGCTCAAGCAATATTTCTTTATTGGTACTCTGATCATTCCAAGCCTAATCGAGAAGTTTTTATTCAGGCACGGACTTTGGATGGGAAATGGATCGACGTCCCACCCGTGGAGGGCACATTGGTGGTCAATCTGGGAGAAATGTTGCAACTAGCAACGCATGGGTACTACTTAGCTACTGTGCACCGTGTGTTGTCCCTGCCGGGGACCAGGTCCAGATACTCAATTCCATTCTTCTTCAATCCGTGTCTAGATTCTGAGGTGAAGCCCATGGACATCGAGACCGTGACTCCAAAAGACTGGCGAGACACCCGTGCCAAAGATGGAGAGTCCACCCATGGTGGGAGGAACAGACTGCACCCTGTGTTCGGAATGAACACGTTTAAAAGCTTTGCGAGAAGCCATCCCCAGGTTGTGAAGATGCATCACCCTGACCTCTTGGATGCACACGGGAATCTTATATTGGATAGAATTCTTGGGTAGTGTTTATGAAGTACGATTCAGAAATTCAACAATTTTTTAATGTGTAGTCATGCAGACATCATAAAAGACGCTCACATTAGATTGACATGAATTCCAATCTAATGTAAGGCCGACATTTCAGATGAGCATTAGGTTATTCATATAGCATTAGATTAGGACTAGCTTCACAGTTTCCAGTTTTGAAAACAGATATGATAAGCCAATCCTATCATGATGTTGCATAACCAGCTGATTTCACTGACGTTTGAATAAAAGTATGCATGAGGTGAATATTCTGTTTTCAAGAATTCTTAGAAAAAGTTATAAAAGTGATGTCTTATGTACGTTTCAATTATTTATTAAAAAAATTCAAGAGCAATCTTAGTATCTTTAGGTGGAGCAAGAAGGGGATAAATGTTATGCTTTTAGGAATCTTCAAAAAAAATCATGTAATATGTGAATGGAAAGAAGTGAATATGCTTCCCCTTGTTACTATGATATAGATACATTGGAGGAGTTTCAATTTTTAAGATATTAATACAAAGTGTGTCACAATTTCATCAATTACATTTTCATCCAAGTGAATGGTCACACTCTCATCTTTGCTAATTTTTAGTCAAATTTTGGAAGTAGTATATATGAAGTTTAAATAAAATTTAAGGCTATATTGTTATGTACAATTGTCGATGAATGTCAAATTCCAAAGGAACATTGTCCATACTTTAGAATACTTATTACAAGACTAGGATGATAGTGGACAAGAAAGAGGATGTGAAGCAAAATAAAGCCTTGTAAATTTGATTCATGGAAGTAATTAATAAATAAAATGTACCAAAACTTCATGAATTAGATAAGCGCATAAACTTGTGTACAAAAAAATCAATTTATGATCAATGAAATTCTCTAAATTTGTCTATAGTAGGAAATGATAGTTTATGCTTTTTGAGGTGAACTAATCTTAAAATTTTAGGTCCATTTTTTTGGTGACATGTACACATATGAATTAGTGCCATAAAATAAGCATTCCATTTAACCCCTAAAGGACCAAATAACCCTTTTATGGGAACATAGTGACTTGGGGCAACTCACTACGAATGGAATTTTTGTTTTGTTTCTTTGAAATTTTTACACAACATGTGCCTAAGGAGTGGCTTTAAGATGCAATAATTTTCATAACTTTTGAATACATGGTTAAAAAGTTATTGCATGATATGTAGTTTTCATTGCTTGGCAGGTAGCCTAGGCAATAAAAAAAACTTCTTTAAAAATAAAAATTTGAAATAATTTTTCTAGATTTATATACATGTAGAAAGCTTTGAATCATTCCATTTTGATTTATGAGATGAAAGTTATGAAGAGTTTTAGTTGTGGGTAGTAATGGAGACTTTGAAGACCTTTATTTACTACTCAATTTTCAATATTTTTGTAAAAAAATAGAAATGTTAGGTGTAGATTGTTTATGACAACATTACAACCATTGGGATTGACATTTTTCAATTCCATAAATAAATTGTTAACAATTTCATATTTAGAATCATTCTTGACTTCTTTCTACTTACTAATTGTTTCCTATATGTTGTACAATTCCAAATGATCTAAAATTTTTCAAGCATATAGCCAACTTGCCTTGAAGAATGAATCCAAAGAGTTACAACCATTTTGGACATTTTTTCATAATGATTTGACCTGGATTTTTGCAAGTCCAAAAGAAGGCTTTTTGTTCATTCAAATGCTAATATCTTACAATCTATAGGGTGGAGATTTTTGAAATTTTTCTATATATTCTCAAACTAGCATACTACAAGATCCTACGAATACATGTGGCAAAAAATGTTTTTTTTTTCTAAAATTTGGTACTTGTACTAGAAATGGCAGTTTTGGAGAGTTTTTGTTGAAAACATAGTCAAATACATTTAGGGGTTAACACATAATATTCAATCTCTTTCCATTTGAAAATGAGCCCATAGGCAAGGACCTACCATTATTTGACAACCTCAAGTTCCACCTCAATGCCTTTAGTTTAGTTTGTTTTTTAGGTTTTTGGAGTGTTTGGGATATTTTTTGATATTTTTTAAATTTTTATCATCTATTTTCCTTCAATTACCATATTGAATCGTTTCTTCAAATACCAAGTTTGTTTTTTTCTCTATTTTTTACTCCAAATAGATTTTTTCACTGGATTTTTTCCAAATTCCACTCGCTAACAATGAATTGATTAAATTTTTTTTATCATCTACTTTTCTTCAATTCCCATATTGAATCATTCCTTCAAATACCAAGTTTGTTTTTTTCTCTATTTTTAACTCCAAATAGAAATTTACATAGATCTTTTCACTGGATTTTTTCCAAATTCCACTCGCTAACAATGAATTGATTAAATTTTTTTTTTTATCATCTACTTTTCTTCAATTCCCATATTAAATCGTTCCTTCAAATACCAAGTTTGTTTTTTTCTCTATTTTTAACTCCAAATAGAAATTTACGAAGATTTTTTCACTGGATTTTTTCCAAATTCCACTCACTAACAATGAAGTAACTGTCGATTCTCCCAGAACATTGGACCTATGCCATTTTGCTCCATCGCCTCTCTTCATAGTTCAACCTTTTGGGGCTTGGCTGTTGTGGGTGCCCTTTTTTTTGATGCAATGACTTTTCATCTGTTACAGAGTAAAATAAAATATATAAATAACTAACTCGGAAGGGCCAAGCAAATAAGTCACGATTTGGCCTCAACTACCCATATGAATCAACTTCAATCTTTTGAAGGGGTTGAACTCCATGCATTGTGTTACCACAATCTTGACAAAGACGGTGCGACCTTGAATTACAGCTCGTGCCTTTGAATTGGAGCATTAAAAAACGCTTGCTACTTGCTGCGCCCCAAATTCCTTTAACCCTGGAATTTCTGACTGGTCACCGTCAAAATCATCCTTTTGAACTGTGTGAATGATTGGCTTAAAAAAACCCAAGAGCACTCATTGGAGGTCAAACTACTATGCAAGACAAAAACAAACCCAATGAAACGAATCAGAGAACATGAATATCCACTGGTGCAATTTCACCCCACTCGGCGTTCCTGGAGCAATGGTGCAAAAACCTTGTAAGTCATACTTGCAAGCTCCCAGCAATCGAAGGGATTCAAAACATGCAGCATGCGGCCTTGCACAGACTGCAAATGAGTGCCACTTGAGACAGAGACGTTAGGAAGAGAAACGAAATAAAAAAAATTCGGAACTAGTAGGGATCTGTGAGTAATGTTCCAGTTTTTCAAGTTTATGATACTTCGGCAATGATTCAGGTAACATAAAAAAACTGTGTGGATTTGTGTAAAAAAGCGTCCAGCATGTTGAGACCTGTCCCATTGACATTGCGCCACTCCCGAATAGGCTTCTGCAATATCTCTGTAATTCTGCAAGTGACAAACAACCAGAAGATACTAGAGTTAAGCAGTTGGGATTACCACAATGCACAAAGCCTGCCAAATGCGAGCCAAAAAAGGAAAAGGAAAGACATACTATTGCAGAAGATGATGATTGCAGTAACTTTAGAATAGGGATTTTCCTACTCCGAAGTTTCCCTCGAAAGAAATGCGTGCAGGTTTTGAAGCTCCTGATCAAAAATCCCTCCGCTCTCATAGCCTTCTATTGCATTACTTCCATCTCCAAGCTTGGTCGTTGGAAAGACACCTAAATATTGCTCGAATGTCATGCTTTTATCCTCAGGAGTAGTCTCTTGCACCAATGTCTTATCCTGGATTTTGAGTCTCCGCGTCAGCAATGTTTGTAATAAAACACATGTTGCGATTCTGCACTCAGGTGTTTGCTTTTCTTCGATACAATCTTCATAAAACTCGTTTCAACGGATTGGCCACAAGACTGAGGGATGTGAAGCATCTTTACAACCTTTTCGTGCAGAACCTTCAACGACACCTCATCCCAGAACCACGCATGAAATCAACATAGCCTTAAAAATTGAAATCGAACGTCATTTCGGCACAGAGATTAGGTTTTCCAAATTAAGCATTACTACTCCAAGAAAAATACAAAGATTGCGACGAGACACTGCGAAACACTAGAATGAAGGGAATAATTTCGTTAATGCGTGAACGAAAAGCGTAGTAGAGATATATCGACACCAGAAATAAAAAGTTTAGAGACCTTCGTGATGTTGCAGTCGAAATGAAACTCGTCGCTTGAACTCTTGCTTCTTGAATTGTCATCAAATTTCTCTCCCTAACTCGAATAAACCTTCGGCGATCATAACTCAGCAAATCACTCCAAATCTCAAAGGACAGCGATGGCAGAAAGGCACAGGGAGAAGATGAAACCGAAGCGACATCGCAAAATGCGATAGAAGCCACATCGATATTCTGGAGATGCAATTGAATGCATTCGATCCTTGTCTGCACAATCATCGACACTAGAACAACTCATCCAGACCGTATGCCTCTTCTCCACCGTCGCATCATTGTGCTTTCAGAGCAAGCACGAATGCTCATTTCCTTTAATTACATGAGAGAGATTTCCGGAGAGATTCCATAATTTTTTTGGTGTAGACAGATTTTGCTCGTGTACCCAAAGATCTTTCCTCTACTTTAATATCTCCTACAAAGTACACTCTTACATATGCCTAATTGCTTCTGTGACCCGAATAGTATTCTCCACTATCGATACATACCGATGTAATCAAGGCTTCATACACTAGATAAGAAGGAGCGACTGATGCTCTAGCTAGTGATGATTCCTTCCCCAAACCTGATCTTTAAGGAGTCCTCAACTCCGAATGAGTATCCAATGCAACAGAGCGTTTCATGTGCAGCAGATATCTTCCAAAGACTGTTGTAAAATGAGAATGTAGATCTAACAAAATTTGCCATGAGTCATGGGGACCACAGTCTCTACACATGACTAACAAGTTTTTGACACCTGAAGCTTTAGTTACTTTAATTTTCAGTTTCTGTCTTAATTTGGTTAAACATTAGTTTTGACTGCTGAAGCAATATTTCTTCCTGGGTACTTTGATCATTCCAAGCCTAATCGAGAAGTTTTTGTTCAGGCACGGACTTTGGAAGGGAAATGAATCGAGGTCTTACCCGTGGAGGGCACATTGGTGGTCAATCTGGGAGAAATGTTGCAACTAGCAACGCATGATTGGGTACTGCTTAGCTACTGTGCACCGTGTGTTGTCCCTGCCGGGGACCAGGTCCAGGTACACAACTGATTCCGTTCTTCTTCAATCGCGTTCCATCGCGTTCCATCGCGTTCCCCCAAATGTCTGGATGAACTTTCCGTCGTTGGATGATATTTCAAGTACGGACGCGGGCGGACCACTAGTAGACGACTAGGAATTCCAAGGTGGCGGCTCTGCATGTTAGGTTTCGCTGCATGTTGTTTCATGCCCGCCACCCTCGTTGGTAACTCTTCCAAGTTCGGTGGTCCTAGGGTCTGAGATGAGTGAGGTCGAAGTCTACTTCTAGCAAACTAACGAGGAGACTACACTTTCCTGTGCAACAGGGGTGCTGTTGCAATTGCCGCAACAACTGTAAGTTGCCACTAGTTTTGTTTATAGATTTTCAAGGAGATCTTTGTATCTTTAGGTCGAGCACTTCGGTCATGACCTGTGCACATCTTGTTTGCATAGAAACCCTATTCGGTGAACGAAGCCTGGATTCGGCTGTCCACTTGCCCTGCAACTCGGAACACGTCTTCGCCCAGTTGTGAAGAAGGTTGGAGTTGCGAAGCTTTTCGCCGCCGTCTTTCTCAGCAAGGGTTTGATGTGGCAGAGCGATGCCACGCTAGATGGACTTTGTCTTGCCATTTCTTGAGACTACGTTTTCCGGCCGTTCTTGTGTGCTGTGAACCGATCTTTTCAAGCGCCCATTCAGCTGTGACATGATGCCTGGGGTTTGTATGCGTTGAAACCCTTGCCGACGATACTGTTTGTGTGGTGCGCTTCTGTTTCGAGGTTAGTAACCTGGCTACTCCGCTACATTCAGTACTCTCTACTACGCCACTGATTTCCTCAAGCTTAGGAACCTGGAACCAATGTTTGAGAGTGAACGGTAGTCGTGCTAGTTTGTAAGAACGGCTGTCTCGCATTTGCACGCTTGTGACTGCGTCTGTGGTGCATAGAATACGTTCTGTCGGCCAATAGGAGTTCACCGAACATCTGAGAAGAGAACAGATTCGGTTAGTGTGTGCGTTCTGTTGTGATTCGTTTGTGTCGGTGCGAGTGGATCTATGAGACGGTGACGGGGTCTGCCTGTGTAGGTCGGCGTTTGGTACGATGAAATGAGGGAAGAAATTTTATGCATGCTTGGAGATAGACGTGGCACACTGCTTTTTCCTATTAGTGAGGGGGAAAATTATCATTACCTACCGTAGAAAGTTAGCGCCACCACAGAATTTTGTTTCTGTGAACGTTGCAACAATATTTTAACATTTCAATCTGCACTAATATCACATAGTGTGACTTTGGTGGATTAGTTTCGCACACACTGTTAGGCGAAATCAGTATATTTTGAGAATGATGTAATTAACTTCTCTGTTGTCTGAAATGTCCAGCTCTTCACTGGCAGGTCTGTTTCGAAGGCGCCCATTCACACTTGCGCGTTGTTATTCTGTTGAGAAGCTGGGTCTGTTTAGGGAGCGTGGTCTAAACCTCACGAAGTTTGCAAACTTACTGTAGACTTGCTTGATCACGGATTTCTGAGGTAAGGCTTTGGATGATCGCCCAGACAAACTGCAATATTCATTCTTCTTTAATTATGCAGCTTCACTGCGAATCTTATTCCTGCGATTATGCACAGTGATGTTTTATTGTCTTCATTTTTTGAGATGCGGAACTCGTGGATGAAATCTGAGGATGAAAATTTTGGATGGAACTCATTACTGATCTTCTTGGATGAAATTTCTGATGAAATTCGTCACTGAAATTTCTGGATGATATTCTTGGGTAAATTCTATGAATGAACTTTTGGAATTACGAATTTTGGATGAGAGATTATGGAGCTGATCATCTGGACAAAGTTAAAAAAGCCATTTACTTTGTGAGGACAGATTCGGATGTGTGCGCCAAGCCTCGTTTCACGCCGTGCTCATCTCCGCCCCCTTTCTCGGCACCCTTGAATGCATCTTCGGCACATCGGAAAGCTCCGAGTGACGAAGCCTTTTTTTGCAGCCAGGGTTTTTGGAGGCAGAGCAGTGATCGGCGCAGGAATGCCTTGCATAATTAATCTCGTCTTGACCATTTGTTGAAACTAAGTTTTCTGGCCGTTCTTTTCTGCTGCGAACTGATCTTTACACGGGCTCATTCAGCTTCGATTTAGTGCATGCTTGGGGTTTGCAATAGTTGAAACCCTTACCAACAACACTGTCGGCGTTGTGCTCTTTTGCTTCGGGGTAATCAGCTTCATAATCTCTCATCAATACTTCGCTACTTGGTCTCTCCGTTGTCATCAATACTCCTGATTACGCCAGGGAATTCGTGCAGCTTAGGAACCCCGAATCCATTTTTTGAGTTTCCGATTGATTGCTGGTGGCGCTTTTTTCGGCAACAGTACCCCTATTCCATTTGCACTCTTGAGACTGCAGCAGTAGCATCTGTTTGCGGTATGTTTTCTGGTTGGAATTTGATCAAGCAGATTCGACTTGTTGAGTTGTTGCCGCTATGGAGGCTGTGAGTATGGACAGTTGGTGAGAAGTGTCGGTTAGCGCGGGTGTCATCGTGGATCCATTGTGGATCGTATGTGTTTTTGCAAGTGGATCCATGTGGCGGTCACTGAGTCTGCCTGTACAGGGTGGCCACTCAGAAGAACGAAGTAGACACTTAGGTGTGGGTAGGAGAGAGAAAGAAGGAAGAATGATTTTGCATGTTTGTAGAAGACGTGACACTTTGAAAGTCATATGGTTTTAGATTCTGTATTCTGTCAATAAGCAGCTCTTCATTGCCAGGCTTGTGCCGAAGGTGCCAGCATTCACAGTTGCGCGGTGCAGGCGAGCTGCTTATCGGCGACGCCTAAACTTTGCAAGTGTTGTATAGAACTGCATAAACACGAATTTGAGGTCAGGCTCTGGGATTCTTTTCAATTTCATGTCCTGTTCAGTTCGTTCTTTTGCAATTATGGTGCTTGACTGAGAGTCATGAATGCTGTCTGAGATCATACCTCTCGATATTTCTGACATTTGATTTTGCATAGTGTTGGGTTGCCAAATGTCCTGTGGTCTTCATGCTTCCTACTTGGATCGAAACTTGGATCGGAGAGTTTTGGCCCCAAATATTAGATGAACTCTTTCTGTAGGCTGTTTTCTGCCACAATCTGAATCTAGTTTTTATTTTCATATGTCCGAGATGGAATCACTCGTCTTCTTTATGTTGGAGTAATTTCAGAATTTCTTGTAAAGGTTTGAAATTGCCAAGAATAATTGGAAGTAATTCGTATCAAATACGACATGCGCTGTAAGGAATTAAATTTTTTACTTCTGTTGTAGAATATCATTTACAAGATCATTGTATGTACGAAGTGTATTCAAGTTGAAACAAGAAGTGGTGAATTGTAACTTGTCCCAAATACGATATGATTTGTTGAAAGTAGGTTTTGGTAATCTCAATTTGTTAGTTTTGCTTCCAAACACACTACACACATGCCTTTCTTTTGAAACCAAACTTTGTGTTGTAGGTTGGGATAACTTCTGTGACTTGATGTGGTCATACCATTAACCTTGTTGCACACAAATTGTGGGTGGTAATTGTCTCTTTTTCAGTATGATCAGAGTTGCTTGACCATTTATAAAGCCACTTTTTTGACTTATGGAATCCCATTGGGTTACTTTCAATTTCTTGATTCTAAAATGGAAGGCCTTCCTAATGAAGTGTTTATGCCAATTAATAGGGTCCTAAACTATTGTTTGTTTGTCATTGCAGTCATTGAACTTGGAAAAGTGTGTTTGGAGTTTCTTTGTGTGTAAATTGTTGAATATCTTAGTTTTTGTGTTTTTTTTGTAATTGGGATGTGTGAAGTTGTAGCATGCTATTGCCATTTGTTCTTGTTGTTGAGTCGTCTCAATTTTGATCTAGCAAAATTGAAGAGGAACATTTGTTCTTTCAAAATGATGATCCTTTTGAAGTGTATTTTTGTTCTACTTCTATGGATATGGGACCTTTGTTGAGTTCAAGTTAGCAAAGGTTGGTGGATAATAGTGTACTTTGGTGTAGTGACATTCTTTGTTAATCATGTTAGGATGTTGCCACCTTAACTTGACCACACCTTGACCTTTAGGTAGGTGGCTTTGGGTTTGGTACATTGGTGAGACAATTTAGTTCAAGGTCTGTGTGAATGTGGCATCTTTTGCAATCATTCACTAAACTTTGGTTGGGATTTAGAGACCTTGTTGTGTTAGTACTGAAGAAGCCCTAGGGGAGTAGACTTCTCCATTCTCTTCTAAATATGGAGTGATTGTGTAAGGTCTTTCTTTGAGCGAAGTCATCATTGATGGAGCTTGCTTGTTGATGTTCATGGGGCCAAATTGTTGAACTATATTCAATAGTTGTATCAATCAAGTTGGTCTTTTGATTGATGTTGCACTTTTGAATTTTCACTTGGTGGAGCTCCATTAGGAGCCAAGATTTTGTCTTATGTTAGTATTGCATTGCCATGAAGTGAGTGGGGTTTTGGGTTTGAATTTTGTGGGTGTCCTTTCCTCTTGAGGCAAGTGGTTTCATTTTGCATGTGATGGTGCTTGTAGTTTGAATTCCTCCTTTTCCAATTCTCCATCTAGTGGTGCAATTGTATGGGAGCTCTTTTGAAAAGTGGGAGGGGTGTCATTGTCCTTTGCTTGGTTTAGGTGTGATCTTTTAATATTGTTCTTTATATTGTCTTTCACTTTCTTTGAGTTCCTTCATTGATGTTGAAATGGAATAGTTCCTCTATAGGATCTTGTTTTTGATATCAGGTCTTGTTGTTATGATGTCAAGGTTGTCTAGCTTTCATATTTGGATACTTGATGAGGCAAGGTTTTCAACATTTATTTGATTTGTAGTTGATCAATGTGAGTAAAGCTTTTTTTGTTTCTTTTTCTTTTTACAATGTTGAACAACCTTGGTCCTTTTATCTTCAAAACTATGATAGTTGATTTGAGTCTAAATTTATAGATGTGTATAATGAGATGGATGCTAGCTTTGAAATTTTTAATGTATTGAATAGTGATGATCTTGATGGTAGTCTAACTTGAGGCTACCATGTTTCATTTGTTTTAAATTGTAACATGGAGATTAGTATGTTTGTGTAACTCTTGCCCATGGTACAAAGGGTATAGTTAATTGTTACTAGTTACCTTTTTTGCACAGATGTTAGAATTTGGTGTCTTTTGGTCATAGTTAAACCTTCAAATTTGAGTATGTGAGGATGAAATTTGGACATTATGTAGAAAAGATTGTACACAAAATGGACATTTTCAAGTTAAGTTGCTTAAGTTTTATTATAGGATGCTAATTTTACTAAGAATTATTTTTTGGTACTCACAATTGGTAACTATTTGAGAAACATGACTATTCCATATTGCAAGCCTTGTTTGTAGCCTTGGTAGTTGAAAGTCTCAAGGTTTCTTCCAGCTAAGCAACAATTTACTTCAACTTTTTTTGAATGTTTTTTGGATCATTGACAAGTGACTTGTTTTGGTTTATTGTATGTAGATTGACTCTTTATCTCAATGTACGGCTATAGCATATGGATCAACAATGCGGGGATTGTGCCTTGGTTTTCCCCCATGAAGGTTTTAATGATGGGCATGCTTTTGTATTTGATGCTCCATACAAGTCGGAGATACCTTCTTTTTACTTTGGAGAAGGGCGTCACGGTGCGGTGAATAGGGTATTAGGTGATGGACTTGACATGGGAGATCAACTTGAGCTTATTTCGCAATTTTGCAAGAGTCCCAATCTCAAACACTTGAGAGTGGATTTCTTGAGGGTATATGTCAATCATGGGTTTTTGCTTTGGAGAACGTTCATGAGAGAGTTGCAAAGTAGTGCCTCTCTTGAGTATATAGAGATGTTGTCCTTTCCATACTTTCGTCAGGTATGTTCACCTAAATATATATGGACTTGAGTTTTTTTAGAATCATTTGTGAATCTTTTATGGTATATTAGTGAATGTATTTACATTTGTGTTGGTGACATTGAAGTGAATGACTATTAACTTTTTTAGCAAGCCATTTGTTCAAGGTATGTTGTAACCAAGTGTTTGTGTAAATGTGATTTTAATGTAGGATGAAGATGGCGACCCATTTTTCAAGGCTGTGGTTGAAATGTTGAGAACAAATTCTTCGCTACTTGGTTTTAGAATGCGGTTCTTATCTCGGGGAGTGATGGATCATGAACTATTCATGAAGGCAATTTCAACCCATAAAACTCTACAATTACTTGACTTGACCTTTTCTAGTTCCATTGTTGAAATGGAAGCTTCCAAACTCCTCATGGCTTCCTTGACACCAGATTCAATCGGATATCAATCCAACATGACATTGAGAGCTTTGTTCATGAATTTCAGTTCTAACTACTCCGAGGTCAGAGCAATTGGTTCAAATCTTGAGTCTCCTATAGAAGCTTTTCTAAATATGTTGGAGACAAACAAAACTCTTACCACAATACAAATTCCCAATTTTTTCACTTCAATAGAGGACATTCTCAAGGTTTTCAATGCATTGGAAGTGAATCAATCTATAAGAAACATATTCCTCGGTGTTCAACAATGGGAATTTCCCTTGTTGCGCACAAATCGGTTTGGGGAATTTTCGGAAGAAGTTTTCTCTGGATTGATGAAGTTGATTAAGTTTCGAAATGACCATGGCAACGGCTTCAACATTGTGGATGTTCAAAACACAAGCCTTGAAAAACCTGAATTTGATGTGCACATTCAAGGTGCATTAAAGAAGAATTACTACGGTGATGGGAATCATGGTGAATTTTTCATTCGGCCCGTATCATGTAGAATATTTTTGTGTGGTTTTCCAGAAGCAGGTACAATATCTTTCAAGAATGTTTTGTTTTTTGTTTTTTTATTCCATATTTGAATTTTAGTATGTGTAATTTATAAATAATTTTGTTGAAAGATTGTACTAAACTTCATTTGTCCACCTATATAATAGTATAATTGCATGTGATTATAGTTGAACATATTGGTGATGGTTAGTGTGTGGGACTTCCTTCTAAGGTAAGGTAACAAGACCTAAATGTGTCCAAGTTAGGCTTTTCAATATGGTTCCTCTTATAGATTGTGAGAAACTTTTGTTGGATGTTGTTGGTATTTTCAAAAGGGATTCTAGATACCTTTTAAATGTATTTTTTGGATTTTGTAAGAATAGTCTATGAATTTTCAATGGGTTGAGAATTGGTGTACCTACAATGGACCCTTAACTTTCATATATGTAAAGAAGCTACCTTTTTTATTCAAGAATCTAGGTGGGACAACTATCCAAACAATCCAAAATTTGGTGTTTTTTTAATTCCTTTTGCATCTTGTAGTGAGTTTAGTTGATGCTTTTAGGTTGCTCCGTCCTATTTTCTCTATGTTTGACAAAAATAATTTCTAATCGTTGACAATGGTACAATGAAGTGTAGTATTTGATGTGCATTCATTTTGAGCACATCAAAAATAGCATACCTTAATAAGCCTAAAGGTTATTTTAGTAACCCTATTACTAAGAAATTGACATCTTTCTATAGGCATCTATAAGAGGATTCTATCACCAAGAAATACTAATGGAATTTGAAACATTTCTAAATCAGCTTGAAATGGTTCAATTGTAATCAATTTGGTGATTGCTAATAAAAAGATGGAAATAGAATAGTGTAATTAATTTTTTATACTCAATGAAGCTTAAAATTGTGTTTGGGGATCATAGAATAAAGATGCCCTCAAATAAGCCCTATATATTGAAATAGTCATGTAGTGTGAATTTTTGAGGGGTCTACAGTTGTGTTAACATGAGGTTTTTCCAATTGAAGTTTCTCTAGATTTAAGTATACATAGTGTAGATTGATAACTTGTAACTTTGCAAGTTTAAATTTGTATCATATCATGTTATTCATGGCACACTTTTATTTCTACTTATGTTCAAGGTTGCAAAATTGCAGGAAAAACCACTTTACGAAAGAAAATGAAATACATTCTTTCTGAAAAGTCAAAAAAGTTCCATCCCTTATATAGCCTTTCAAAGAGGCTCGAATTGCCTTCTACTCAAGTTTCCAAACGGACCATTGGAGTTGAAGTGGTAACAACTCAAGTGGGTGCTATTGAACTCTCCCTTTGGGATATGGGTGGACAAGATGAATACCATGCCTATCATGATCTTGTGATTCCTAACCTTAGTGACAAGGGAAGTGTGAGTTTGTATATCTTGGTTTGCTCCATGGCAACAATCAAAGATGGAGTAAAATCTTCAAATGCAAAGAGTACTAAAGCCATTGAGTCGGAGCTTCAATATTGGTTGCGTTTCCTTTCATCCAACACAAGGACTTCAAGAAACTTCAAGCTTCATGTCCTTGTTGTCTTCACTCATGTGGACGTTTTGCCCAAGTCCATGAATGTTGGAAGACATGTAGAGGACTTGTTAACATTTGTAAAGCAAAAATTTGGTGATTCTTTCCACTTTTCTTCCACGGAGTATTTTGTCAATAGCAATTCCACTCAAATGGTTGAGCCGCTTGTTGAATGTGTGGCCAAAGAGGTTGAAGCAATACTTACAAAAGTACCCAATATCTTTGCAGCTTGTCTTGAAATGAAGGATGAAATCACAAAATGGAAAGGAGATCATCCTTGCCAAACAATCATGAAGTGGAGTGATTTTGTACAAATGTGTGGGGACTTACCTTGGTTAAAGAGGGCAATACCTCATCTTGATGCTGATGTTGCACAAGATATTTGTAAGACAATAGCTTCATCTTTGAATGAAGGAGGATACATTATGTATTTTGAAGACCTGGATGTCATTGTGGTGGATCCAAATTGGTTTGGTACAAGAATTATAGGTTCCATTTTTAGTATTGACCACAAATGTCTCTATCCACACACAAAGGAGCCCATGACTACTAAGAAGGGCTACATGGAGAGAGACAAGCTTATGTATGTATTGGAAAATTCCTTCAAGGACAAGAAGGGTGTTATGAAGAAGGGGGTCGGTGTGTCACAACTTGTGGAAGTTGATGACTTGATTTCTGTTATGAAGAAAATGAATGTGTGTTTTGAGGAAC
This sequence comes from Straminergon stramineum, assembly GCA_963920665.1. Classification (NCBI taxonomy): domain Eukaryota; kingdom Viridiplantae; phylum Streptophyta; class Bryopsida; order Hypnales; family Calliergonaceae; genus Straminergon; species Straminergon stramineum. The sequence continues at coordinate 12,165,772 of OY987271.1, read as the reverse complement.
ATTCTGCTCCAAATATTCCAAATCCAAAGAAGTCCATATTGGTTCCAGCAACATTGAGGGATGAAGGTGGTCTTTCACACCAAGGTCGACGCCAATTGCATTGGAATGTGATTGGATCTTCATCTATTGGATCGATAGCATATTTTGGTCGTCGACTTCAATGTGAAGATTTAGAACGAACATTTTTGACCCTTGGATTTTTCCCTCGCTTACAGGTATGATTATTTTTTCATTGGCACTATAGTTACACAAATGTAGTCTTACTAGATAAAGTAATGACACAAGATTATGATATGGGATGATGTGCTCAATTTGAATGATGTAAAGAGTGAAGTAGTGCACTATTTGAGACCTTTGGTTCAAAAAATCAAGTTGGATTGATGGTCTATAACCTTCTCATGCCTAGTAGTTTTCTAAGGTCATCCTATGTATATTTTATTTATCATAAAAGTACTCATGTTTGTTTTTGATTTCCTACATTTTTTTATGGTAGGTTGTTTTGGAAAGGAAGTTTGGATCAAAATCCACTTTTCGCTTAGAGAAGAATCTGGTAGCCTTTATAGAGGATGGTATGCAAGTGCTAGTAGAGCACTGTGGTGATCTCCCCTTTGGCAACTTTGTGGATGGTTTCATTGACATCATGGTGCAATCCTCAAAAAAACCCATAAGGACCTTGCAATTTGTGAAAGAGGAAGTGATGAAACCCATTCAAAGGTTGTGTGCTTCACCAACTTTTGGATGTCAAGGTGTTGTACTTTCACAAAGCATATTGAGGCCTGAGTGTGTGGAACACCTTTGGCTGTGCATTGACCGAAGGGACCAAGCTATCAATGAGAGAGTGTTGATCGAGGATGTTCTTTCCAAAGAGGATTTTGAGGGGTATATTCATCATTGGCCCGATCATCATGGAGATGAAGCTCGCAAGTTATTGGGAGATGTTGTGTGGAATGAAGAGATTGTAAACAAGCGCATAGCAAATATGGCAGACCTTACAATTGTCTTGATGCGAGAAGAAGGGCGGGATATGGTTTCAATGAAGATAGAAGAGATTGGGCCTCCAATAGATTTGCAATTCACTTCCTTGGAGGGTTTGTACAAGAAGTTGGCCGAGGACATGGGCAAAGTGGGTGATAGCATTGTTGAGAGAGTCAACAAGCACACTCAAGAGACCATATGTGGCATGCGATATGAAGTGTTGGAAGAAGTTTCAAAGAGTGTGAATCGATTAATTGGCCATTCCATGCAATTGTTGCAACGCCAAGTGCCATGCTATGTGTATGTTACTACAAAGGATTTGGGAACATCTGAGTGGTTGATTAGTAGCTTGCTTCCTGGATTGAAATCGGTGCAACTACATCTGATGTGCGAACACAAGGGAGACATTCACACGGTGGATGATCAAACTGGTGTGCCATTGCGTTTGGAGAGCAAGTCATTCCAAGGTCTTCGTCCGTATGTGATTTGGGGGTTGCGGATTATCACCATGTTGATGAAAGTGAGTGCAAATGTTGGGGCTGGTTTTGGTTCTATAGTACCTAACTTGGAGAAGTCACTTTTGAAAGGTGTTGCTTCTATCATTCCAAACATTTCTTCAGATTTACTTGGACATGAAGGCACTTTTGTCGAGCAAGTAAATCTTATGGAGTTGAAGAATTACTTTCAAGATTCGGAGAAGAAGATTGCTGAACAATGGCTTGTGAACTTTTTGGTTGGAAGAGACCTTCAAAGGGACTTTGGTTTGCAAAGAGTGCGGTATATGGATGGAAGCTATGACATTGCATGGGTGTGCCAAAGACACTTAGATGAAGGTCGTAGGTTCAGAAGATTGGAGTTGTATCCAATCCAAGTAGTCCCAATGAGATCAAATTAGAGATGAAGGTCTATGAACAAGGTAAAATATATTATTGTCCATATCTTAATTCTAGAATTGTATGTCTCAAATTGGGCTTATGAGTTTTGGCAAGGTTTAGTAGGTTTTGTAGAAAGTTTAATTTGACTCATTTCATTTACTAGTGCATAGGATGATCTTTTGGTGATTGATTGAGTCCCTCATCTTGAAACCATGAATCCTTTATCCTTGATAGTTTCATTGGGTGACTTAGCATGGTTACTTGAATCAACATGACATCGTGGTTTTCTAATGTATGGTGAAGTGACTCTCTTTATTTAATTGGGTGGAGTGTGATTTCTAATTCCTCTAGCCTAGTTTTGTATCAAAAGATGTAGAATACTATAAGTTTTTTCAACTATATCCAAAATAGTAGTGGGAGCAAGTAGAGAACTACTAGCCAATAGACATGGATTTCTATATCATGAGAGGAATTTGTGCTATTCATGTGATAAAGCTTTGAATCACAAGGTGCATCTTGAGAACTTGCTCCATCCATATGAAAACCATTTGAAGCTTCAACATTGAATTTGATGTGCATCACTTCTCCAACTTGCTACCAATTCTCCAAGAAAATGATTGGAATTGAGTTTTGTAGTTTCATTTGGGTGAATACTTCTTCTATCATCTCCTAAAAGAGAGGATTGTTGAGGGTATCTTTTTTATCCCCTGTGACATAGTAATACTATTTATGTGTCTTTCTACCTATTATAGCATCAATTCTATTTGGAAATATCTTGAACCAAAACCTCTTGTCACATATGTCCTATTCTTGAGATTGATTATTTTATTAGCACCAACAATATAAGTGTCAAATTGATTTTTAAAATTTTTTTGTGAGTACTATTACATGTGAAGAATATTCAAGTTGTCCTAAATTAAAATAGTGAGACTTTTGTAAATTTGTTTCATATGCACTAATAGGACAATGAGTGTACTAACACATAATATGTTGAGACTCCCGAGGTGCCTATGCACATATTAGTGGTCTAGCGACTAGTGTCACATGGTGTTGTCAACTTGTAATTACCTAGCACCTGTGGTACTCTGGCTACCAATATTCTATGGTTTATTTGCTAACCTCAAATTTCTTAGACAGAATGTGATTCAACAAATTATACTGTGCAATACATATCAAGTGGGATTTCTAGGTGTTTACACGTCATTTCAAGGAAGCATCAGATTTGATCCAAGATGGTGTAATTCATTGATAATCATCTTCTTCCATCAGTAGAGATTTTTTTCCGGATCTTGTTTTAAGAGTGAATGTATTGAATCCATTTTCATAGGCAAATGTGGTTACCGCTAAATACAATTTGTACATCTAAAATACAATAGGTGAGTGGTGAAGAGTCTTAGCACTATTTCAAAGTGCCATGTGAAGATACCAGCCAAATTTATTGTAGTATGAAGTCTTGGTAAAATATTAGTAAAAGTAAAAATTCAATGATTAAATTTATTTAGATGATTGGTTGCGCAAGTGGATCTAGGTATCTCATTCTACAATGAAAGGTTATTGTTGTTAAAGGTTGCCATTGCACTAATACAAAATGGGTCTTGTACACCATCCAATTCAATCTTGAATTGATCCTTAGATGGTCTTATGACCTCAATCTTGATTTTAGTCAAGTCAATCACATGTCAAAACTATTAATATGTTGGAACATTGCAAGTTTTTATCCCATAAAATTTCTTCTTTAGCATAAAAGTGGAGGTAAGAAATTTTAATAATAAAATTGATCCTGTGAGCACATTGAACGGCTACTCTATGGAATCATATGAATATACACCACTAAGCACCAAACTAGTGCCAACAATGGAGTTCAAACTTGGATCCTTCAAGACGGACTTCCTAGGTACTCTAAAGCAATGAGGAAGACAATTGCGGTTGGGAGGACTTTTATCTTTGAAAGACAAATAAATAGAAAAATATTGCACCCCCAATTTAGATGAAAAGGACCCCAATAGGAGGGTCAAGCTAATTCACACCACCAGTGACAAAAGAACACAACTAGGCTGCAATCACTACCAAATGGAAACCAAATAAAGGAGAGCCAAATCTTGGAGTTCCACAAGTTCAATTAGTATCTAATCTCGCGAGAAACAACAATACTATTTCAATGTCTATTGAGTAGAGAATATCAATAGTCTTGTGTTAAGAATTTGGCAACAATAAGCATAACCACGTCTTCATTAGCAAGGCAAGTTTGCTAAATTTTCCAAAATTTGAAATCTAATGTGCGGTAGGGGTGAGCCACTATCAATTGTTTCATGATTGAATCTAAGTTGTTGATGCTATCTAGAAGCTCACTCAAGGATTCACATCCTCTAGATCCTACTTTGTAAGCCATTGCAAGTCTCCAATTCTTTGACATTTGAAGCACTTTCATGAATTCAGATCTCCAAAGATCTAACCCAAATAATAAGAGAGTTCAACTTGCTAATGCCTTTTGGAAGCTCAATCAAGGATCCTTACCAATGAAGATGCAACTCCAAGAGAAATTTCAAGCCTCCAATGCTTTAAGGAAGCACTTCTAAAGATTCACATCCTTGAAGATTCAACATAATAATAGAGTTCAACTCACCAATGCTCTTCAAAAGCTCACTTAAGAATCTACACCCACAAAGATGCAACTTTGTAAGACATTGCAAGCCTCCAATGCTTTGAGGAACCATTTTTCAAGGATTCACATCTTCAAAGATCCAATACAATGAGTGAATTCAATTCTTTGATACTCCCAAAAGCTCACTCAAAGATCCACACCTTTCTCGATTCAAAACCAATAGAGATAGCAATCTACACATCTTTGGAAGCGTTTCATCAAACTATCAAAGTGATTTGTTGAAAGGTGTAGATATTACAAGGCTCAAAAATAGAGAAGAATGCCTTGAGAATATACAATCTACTTTTGCAAGTAGACAATTGAAATAGCAACCATATTCAAAGATGAGGAGCATAAAGTTGATTTGGCCAATCAAAAATGTTGCTTTGCATACATGACATCCGTTGCATCTTCTTTAGCAATTTATTTGCAAAAGGTAATTTCAATGCTTTTCATGATTGAAATTGTACATTGCAAGATCTTCTAGAATGTCATGTACAATAATGTATCCAAGTTCACAATTCCAATCAATCATGGAACGCTTCACAAGAATTTCAATATGTGTCGTGGCCACATCTTCTAGATTCTTTACATCAAATACACCAAATAATCCTTTCGGAATCCATATCTTGTATAAATCTCTAATTTGGATCTTATAGTCTTTTGGAAGTGTGACACAATACAAAACACTTGTGTGTGTCACATTGTGCTTTTAGTTGTTCAATTTCAATTGTAAACGGTGATACAACTCATCATCCACATTGGAATTCTATATTGGTGTGGATTGCTTCAATTTAGATAAGGCAAAATGCCATTGAATTGTGTCATTCTTCTCAATCATTGCATTGCCAATCACTTTCAAGGCTAGTGGAAGACCCTTGCAATCTTTACAAACCTCTCTTGCCAAGTCTTTTGATATAGGTCTTGGACGAGTGCCACTTTTAAATGCATGAGTACAAAACAATGTTCAACTGTCCTCATCTAAGAGCAATAACACCACTTCCACTTTCGTAGGAACTTTGGAAAGGATTGTTGTGCTTCAAGTTGTTCTTCAAGTGATAGATCTAAGAGTTGAAGCAATATTCAACCAATATATCAATCATTTCTCAATGGTGACAATGGTTTTCCTAAACATCATTTAAAATTAAAAATACTTTCTTCTTTGCTAATGCATTCCACAAATGCTTGCATTGGTGTTTTGGGTTGCAATGAGCATATTCTTCTTCAAATACACCATTAGTCAAGAATTTTCCCATAGTTTTGTACAAACCAAGTTTAATATTCTTGCTTCTAAGACAACCATAATCTACAAAATACCTTGTCACTAAAACAAAATGGGTGCTTTATGATTGTAATGTATGACTATAGCGAGTTGCAAAATCTCAAAATATGACTTGTAGGAATCAATGAAGATGACACATGATATGATTGAATCCAATCATTACCAACTAGTCACTTTAAACATGAGTCATGTTTATAAATACAATTGTTGATGGGTATAAATAGCTTTCTATATGTCTTTTGCCAAAGTGATGTATATGTTGACTATCGTTAGAGTTTTGACTTTTTCTTGGTTTGCTTGGGCAATGGAAAAAAAGCATAGATGGCAAATGACTCTGTGTAGTCATATTTTTAGCTCATGCAGAATATGACTATGGTGAGTCATATTTTGGTTGACTTGGCATATGACTTTATGCAATTATATTTTTTGTTGATGTGGAATATGACTCTTGTGAGTCCTATTTTCTACTAATGTGGAATATGACTTTCATAAGTCATAATTTTTGGATGACATTGCAATTTATGTGGATGTCATTGGTAATTTTATGATTGGAAGCGATCAAGGTTTTTGGAAGCACAAATTCGTATTCTAGCATAGCTTTGAGTATTATGTGACTATGGCTAGTCATATTTTGGCCAATATATATTTTGAAATATGACTCAAGCAAGTGATATTCTGGATGATTGAAAGTCATATTTCTTAGATTTGTGTACATGGTTTGTGATGGGGGTGATTGTGGTCCAAAGTAGCTTCAATCATAAACTACAATTACATTTCCCATACATTTTAAATGGACATGAAGCATTGCATCAACATGATTTAGTAGTTGAATAAAAGACTTCATGCAGTTAAACACAAATACATATGATTTTAGAGATGCACAAGAGACAATCATATTGGAGAGGGAGAATGTAAAAAGAAATATGACTCTCTTCAATGATATTCATTCGTCACTAATACAAAACATATCACGAAGAATCTTTGTATGTTGCATATATTTTCACACATACCTATAGAGTCTGCATTCTTTTTAGTAATGTGAAGATGGCTCTATTGCATTGCAAATAACCTCTAATGAATTTGTTTCAACTTTTGATGCATGGATATACAATCTAAATAAAATAGGTTAATTTTTAGTGAATGAACAATAAAGCTCAACCTTCAAAGATTTACAACAATACAAAACATGTAGCACAATTTTAGGGTAAAAAGAAAAGTGATGGAGGGAACAAATGGCAAAAGCTGGACACTAGTAGAAAATCAGGCCTAATCTGTTGTTTTGGTCGCGTTGATCATCAACAAATTTCTATTGATCAATAGAAATTTGTTGATGATCAATGTGACCAAAACAACAGATTAGGTTTGATTTTCTATTAGTGGGAAAATGCTAAGAAGTAACTAAAGAAATATGTTGCAATCCTACAACATATGTGAACTCAGTGTCTCAACTCTTCAGAGATGCTAATGAGGGATTAGCGCTTGGTTTATATACAATCTGGTAACCTAATATCAACTAGTACATGATAACCATCTAAGGGATGAAACCCTAATTAGTTTGAATGTCAACCCCCGCTCAAGCGAGATTGGGGTTCTTAACAAGCAAGTTTGTTGCACGGAGTTCGTGGGTGACGAATGATGGCGCGAATTAAACGGAGAAGAATGCGAGTAGTCCGGGAGTGCATAGAAGTGACTTTGTTGGTGGGTTGTGAAGGGCTTATGTTGTGGATGGTTTGTGCTTTTGTGTTGTGCCTGGTGAACTAGTACTTCGACATGGTAAATTTGGTGGTGACGAAGCAGTTTGAGGTTGGGGAGTTGTATGTTGATCGCAATGGAGTTGAGGCTCGGAGAAGTGTGGACAGTGCAGTAAAAGTTGGATTGGAGAATGCATCACCATTGCAGGAATATTGTTGTAGTGTTGGCGGGACTATAAGGCCGAGGTAGAGGTTCTATGTGGTGAGGAAGGGTTAGACACCAGGCTTATATTTCTCATGGGAAGACTACTCACGGGAGGTGATTGGTTTCAAGGGGGTAGAGCATAGGAGTTTTGGTTCGTTGAGTGATGTTGAGGCATATTTATTTTAGGGTGGTGGTGGTTAGAGGAGGTCGAAGTTAGGGTTGTTGTGTAGTGTACAGGGGATGAGGCTTATCATCATGTACACAAATTGGCTAGACTGTAAAGTCCTAGGGATTCCTTGTATTGGTGGAACTTGATTCTACCTTAGGGGGCTTTGTAAGAGCATCTGCAGGCTGATCTACAGTTTGAATATATTTTAACTGGATTTCTCCCCCTAAGACACGTTCCTAGATAAAATGCTAGTGAATTTCTATGTGTTTGGATCTGGCATGGAATACTAGATTGTTGGATAGCTTGATTGTGCCTTGGTTGTTACAATGCAGGAGGATACTAGGTTGAATTGGACGTGGGTGAACAAGAGGTGGTATTCTAGAAGTCGGGAGACTAGATTTCGGTGAGGTTGCCAGATGAAGTTCATGGAGTAGCCGGTGGAGCTAGATAACTTTTTGGACGCCATCACTTAACACACCGTACTCGGATTTGGTGGAAGATCTCGAAATGGTGAGTTGTCACTTATTCTTCTATGTAATTAGGCCACCTACAAGAAGAAATACGTATGCTCCCATTCATCATCGGGTTTCAAGGTAGGAGCCCCAGTTTGTGTCTGTATAGCCAATGATTGTGATTGGATTGCTTACTTTATAAAGAACGTCGAAGTTGAGTGTCCTCTACAGATCAGGGTTGTTTCGGCAAACAGTTTGACAACACGACGAACACGACGTCCAACACGTCAAGTAGACCCTCTTGTTCGTCTAATAGAGTCAAACTTAGCTTTGACTTTTAAAAAAAAATTCACCCTGCCCATGAGGCCACCTGGATGCCATGTGGCAGACACATGTCTTCTATGTAGCATCCTAAAGGGGCGCATGTGGGTGTGGGCGACTACGGGTAGGGCGACTTTGGATTTAGGTTGGTAGGCAACTACGGGTGTGGAGTACTTGTGTTGCGAGCCGTAATCTTAGAAGTCTCCATGTTAGTATTTACGAGGGTAGAACTATATAGAATTTTTCAAAATTTCTAATAGGTAAAAAGGATTAGAACCCTCTTAGCCTAAACAACTCAGTAAGACTAAGAAAACATTGCAGGTAATCTGTAATAGGATCCAGGCCGGATCCGGATTCCAGAAACCCAGATAGCAACAGCCTATGGTCTAGACTTCCCGTCTAGAAAATAGGGACCCGTTACGGGTAAACGGTCCGCTTTAGGAACAGTTGGTATTTTGACGGGTACTTAACCCCACCACTCACATTTGTTCTCCCTCTTTTCCCACAATTGTTTTGTGTGCGCATAGCTGAGTGAAAGAGTGGTGAGTTAGTGCTCGGGTGAGAAGCTAGAGTGTCTTCAGATTTTAGTGGTTTGAGATGGCGGAGGGAGATATTTGGAAGACTTTGGTCACCGGCCGGATGGTTTGTCCAACCATTCCAGAAAGGCTAAGGGAGAGATCACAGTTAGAAGACGACCTCAGTGAGATAGGGTGTGTGGGTCTGTTCATGCGGCCATGGACCGTAAAGAACGACCGGATGATCCAGGAGCTGATAGTTGGAGCTTCCAACCAGTATGAGTTGACGGTGAGAGGAAGGCCTCAAACCTGGACTGATGAAGTCTAGGCTAAGGTTTACGGATTTCCTAAGAAGGGATCCGGTTTAGCGTCCCGGATCAACAAGTTTACGGTCGGGAAATTCAAGAACGCAGGCCATTCCAAGGAAGGATATGTGATTAGTGACTGCTTGGATGCAAGACAGAGGCATGTCCTAGAGTTCTTGATTCCCATCCTGTATCTGGAAAAGCCTATCCGGGTTACAGTTACAGTAGCGAACACCATCTTTGGTGCTTTTGAGGGTAGACCAATCAGTTGGGGCAAGGTGATCGGATTAGTAGTCGCCAAGCTTGCCGCCAACATGGGAAAGGGAAAGACCATCCCCATAGGGCCGTATCTTTTCCATCTATACCACCACACAAAGCTTCTCAGCGATGCGGAAGTGGTGGAATACAACACCGGAGCAACCATCTTCCAATATGGCCTGACAGAAGAGGTGACAGCGGAGCAGACACCGGTGGAAGAGGAGGAGGATCCGGAAGAGGACGAGCAACCCTTGGAGTGGAGGCACCAGAAGTCGACGGATCCGACATCGTGGGGAAAGCTTCCAGCTCAGTAGAAGATATCCGAGGAGGAGGAGGGAAGTATATCCGAGTTCAACTAGGTACTCCAAGCACAAGAGTACCACGAGAACCTGGCGGATCTGCTCAGGAGGATTAGCCGGGAGTTGAAGGCGGATCTGGAAGACATCCTCGACGCGTTGAAGAAACTTCCGAATCTGGAAGTCCTCGAGCGGAAGGAGAAGCAGATCGTAGCCCAGGAGAAGGAGAAAGCGGATCTTCAGGCAAGACTGAGGTGGGCACAAGGGGAGATGGATGTAGCAAAACATAAGGAGAAAGAAGCCCTGCAGCTGCTGAAGAACTTATCCAGGTTAGTAGACAAGCCGGCCGACATGGTGATGAAGGTGGCTCTAACCCAGAGCTGGTTGATCGAGGAAGGGCACCTCACCGGATCCAAGGTGATCCGGATACTCGTGGACTTCTCCTCAAGGATGGAGCTCACACTTAAGGAAATGAGGCAGTTGCTTAGGCGAATCGACCTTGTAAGTGTTTTAAACTCCACCCTTCGAGTCAAAACGTGCACACGGGTTCTAACGGCCTATCAATCAATATTATTAGGGTGATTTTTATCTAAGTTCAATTTGCGCCTTCCAAGCAATGGACACTTTGTTTTAAATATCCAAATTAAACTTAAATAAAGTAAATTCTAATTTTCTACGCTATGGTTAACTAAATCAATTAATTAATCAAAAGATAAATTCAAACTAATATCAATCTAACCTACTTTATAGAATGTAATTTGCCCTTTCCAAAATGGTAAAGCAAGTTAAATTCTGACTTTCCTAATAAAAGAAATTAATGGATGAAGTATTGATCCCTAAACTACATCACAACCTTCATCCACAAATTAAAAATAGTAAAACTACTCGAAATAAATCTAAATTTTAGGGTTAAGTTTTTAGTTATGTTAGTTACCTAATTCTAAAACATTATCTTTCCAACAAGGTAAAACACTAAAAATTAATTCTTAAAAAATTATTAATGAATGAAATTTGTTTTAAAAAGTCTAACGAGTTAAATTTCATTCATTAATTATTTCTTAGTCTAAACGAATAATTTTAATTTTTAAAGGTTAATTTTCTTTTCTAATTTTCCTAAAGGTTTCAATGGTTTATTTTGTCAAGTGAGATTTTAATCAAATTAAAATTGAAAGAAATGAAATATAAAGAATTTTAACGTACCTTTCCCACGAAGTGATCAATAGTACCGTCCTCAAGGATCACGAGGTGAATGGTTTCGTAGTATCCCGCTCCATCCTCCATCTTGCTAATTCATCACATCATTTGAAATTAAATCTCGTTCGATGATGTTTTTTAATTTCAATTTTTCTTTTCCTACTAATGGTTATGGGATTTGATTAATTTTGGTTGTATTTAAAATAATTAGAAATTATTTTAATACCTCAAAACCTTTTAAATCCACTAAATCAAATCAAATCTAATAAATCCTAATTATTTCGTAATTTCCTAATCTTTCAAAAGATATTAGTTGTCATTTTGTCTTTATCTATTTGTCTTATTAAGCCTAACAAAACAAAACCTAACCAAAGCCTAGCCTTCTAATTCCTAAAAGAATCCTAATCAATGACTAACCAACAACTTAGTGAATAGTAATTAGAATAAAATCAAATTCAAACGATTCTCACCTCATTAATTATCTAGATTCCTTTTCTTCGTCTCTCTCCTACTCCTTACTTCTTCTCCTTTCTTTGTTATGTCAATTCATTGATCTTTGTTTTGCAAACTTGTTGTTGTTTTAGAATGGATGGAGTTTTGAGGCAAATTCAAGTGTACTTCCACTTACTTGGTGGAGGTTTTTAATGACCACTTAGTTTACCAACTCACAAGAAGTTTGAACTTTATCAAATTAGTGTTTTTTAGTTGAAGAATGAAACTCTTACCTTGAGTCTTTGGACTCTCACTTTAGTCCCTGGCTTGAATCAGCTCCCTGCTTAGTGCTGGACCAACTCCCGCTCAGTCCCTGCTCAGTACTGGACCAACTCCCGGCTCAGTCTCCCGGTGCAGTACTGAACCGACTCCCGATCAGTCTCCCGGTGCAACTGCCGCTCCCTGTCACCTTCAGCTTCCTTCCAGTCTGCCAGCTTCCTGTCACTACTAGCTTCCTGTCAACCGCAGCTCCCCGTCACTGCTGGCTTCCGTCACTGCTGGCTTCCGTCACTGCTAGGTCTCCCTGTTGGCCTCACGTCGCCACGTGGCGAGGCTTGGTTCGTTGAACCCCTTCCTCGTCCAGTTCAGTTGGTTCCTTTGTTCGCAACTACTGGTCTTGTGTAAACCGATTTCAGCTTTGTTATACTAGTTTTTTAGAAACTTTTATGGATGATTAATGGGTTTCAACTAATCTAATTTTCAGACTTAATTAACTCTAAGACTAATCAATTTTTGGGAAATTTTGGGAACTTCTAACATTCTAATTTTTTGGGATTTTTGGGAAAAGGTTCAAACTAAACAACTAAATATTCTAATCTAAATTAACTCTCTTTCTAGGATAATTTTAATGACTCGGGGAAACGAATCTAAATCTTGGTTTTCTCTAACTACTACTAAGGATTTTATCAAGAATTCAAACTAAGCAATTTTGACTACTTTGCTCTAATCTTCTTCCAACGTTCCTAATTAGTACACCTGCGGAGCATTTTTCCAAGCATGCAAATAAGGAAATTTTCCCAAGTGTTAATTTCACATCTTTCAAAGTCAAAGCTTCGCCGTGCGGGTGCAACCCTAGGTATGTACGGTGTCAAAAATCAATTTTTAGTATTTTAAAAGTCAATCTTTAAAGGAGGTACACATGACAGTGTTTAAACCGAACTTTAAAGATTAATTCTCTAAAATTTCCAAGTATCCAAGTTTAATCACTAAAGGAGGTACGCATGACAGCGTTTAAACCGAACTTTAGCAACTAAAATTCCAATCTTCGTTATACAACGAATTTTGGGCAAGGGTTGGTTTAATAAACTTTTGGTAAAGTCAAGCTTCACTGCCTTAAATATATTAATACCAAATTCTGTTGTAATGAGCACAATTTGTTAGTATTCAAGAAATCTTAAACGAAATTAGAGTTTGGAGGTCTATCCCTTCCAAAACTCTCACAATTCAAAGAAAATGGAGGCTTAGCCTCAAGAACTTAATGAAATCAAATAGAAATCACTTTGAAGGGACCCTCTTGTCCTTCAAAGTGTGCAAATCAAGAATTAGAATGAAACTTAGGTCGGATCTCGACCTGGATCAGTGCTCCGACCACGCCGGTAGCACAAAAGCAAAGGTTAGATATAAGAATGAGGGTGAGGGTGAGGGTACCGACAACCTCGAGGGAAGGGCCTTTTATACTTGTCCCAGGCCCTCCCCGGTAAGTTGTCAGTGGAAAAACATTTACTTTTGATCCCGAGATATTTCCTAAACTACCCTATTGTAATTCCAAAATAATCTTTGTTTAATGGAGGAATTCTCTAGAACCCTCTCCATTTAGCTAATAAATCTTGGCTAAATCAAATCCAAGATCTTTCCCCAAAGATATTTTGAAAATAACCCTAATTAACCTAGATATTTTGCTAATTAACCCAAAGTATTTCTAAATTGTCTTTCTTTAAACAAAAGATGGATTGTTACGCAAGAAAAGAGGTCTTACCCAAATCCAATCTTCAATTTTCCAAAAGATATTTGCGAAATTAACTTTGAATTACCACAAATTACTATAAAAAAGTCAAACCTACTGCTGGACCCCTCCTATCTTCTAGGGAACAACTCCAAATTGAAAAACTATTGCGCCATTGTGTTTAGAAGACCCAAATTAGCCTAGGGGAACCCCTACCCCCTTCTTCCCAGCCTTTCGTAAGTGTAAAATCAACTTACGGTAACTCCAAAGAAAGGTGAAAACCCTAACTTTTGGAATTTGTTTCTTTTGAGGAAACTATCTAGCTAGGGTTACTTAGAAGGTTTGTGGGAGTAAGAAAAGACCCCTCATTCATGTCATTTGGTCACCGCCACCTCTTAATATGCCGGTCAACCCACCGTAAAGTCGTAAATTCTTCAAAAGTCCACTATCGTTGCCAATTCTGGTACTTGGGAATGTCAGAATGTCTTCAAACTTTGTAGAACGCTTTATTAGCACACAACACACTATCCTAATTTTTAGTGGGATTTTACCACAACATGGGTAATTCCTAGAAATTTACGACCACGTTCAAAGGTAGTTGACTTCCCATGGAGTCATTGTAATAGTTTCAAGAAATTACGAAACTTTTTGGGTAGCTTCTAGGAAACTCCCAAAACCAAAGTGCAACATTACATTTCACTTTGCACTATTCATAGGGAAGCTAAAATTAGCAATTCCCTTATAATTTCTGCCCGAGGGGGAAATTATTCTTGTATCGGGGAATCTTGGAACAACCGGCTCCAATGTTGGCTCTTGGCATGCTTTTAGAGTAAAAGCACCTTTCTTCATACTCCGGTCGCTCTCCCATCACTTTATTTGCAGATTGGATAATTCTTCTATAAGTTACCTGCAAATAAGAACTTACCAATCCAAATTCTTTACGAATTGGATGGTGACCTATACTAGACTCTCTAGACCTAAAATGGACTTAGCCACCTTGTCACATGCAACTGTAAGACTTAGTTTAACCTGGACAACTACTAGGACTGGCTAACACTCAAAACCTTAGTTCTCTCGGAAACACTTAATCGACCTCTCAGACTCTCAACTAGGCCTTAGAAGTATGAAATTTGAGTATTTTATATACTCTACACTTCTAAGATGACCCCTCACTGTATTGGTAGGGACTTCTACCAAATACCACTGAAACACTCTTTTTATGCATTTTTGCATATAATTATGCTAAAATACTGACTAAAACGAAAAAAAAAGAAAACCCTAAGTTCCAAGTGCCAACTTGAGGGCTCACAGACCCCGACTGGATAATGGACTTCTCCAACTTTTCGGAGATCCATTTCGACACGGAGACTCTCGTCAAGCTCACCGCCTCAATGCCACTACCTTCAAAATTGGAAGCCCCGCGGGAGACTCTCTGGTACTTGACGGAACCCTTCTCCAAGCAATTGGAGAAGACAATCCGGGGGAGCGTGAAGTCATCGCTTGAGCCAAGCAGGCAGCCGGATACTACACGGGAGTTGGCACCTCCAGAGATTACGGTTTCTCCACCCGTCCCAGTGTTCAATCTTCCAGAGAAGGAGCCGCTTCCGACACCTCACACCCAAGCCCGTGGCGAACTGATAGAGCGGATTGGGGGGTTGTTGAATCTGGCCCGGTCTCATTCGGAGGAATTCGAACATATGCTAGAGGAGCAGCAAACAAGAAAGGAGATTGAGCCGATCGTGTTGGATGAGACGTCTCAAGGCGAGGAGAATGAGAGGGAGATAACTTAGATTGAGAAATCTGAGGAGGAAGAATACCGGACCGGATCGGAGGACGAGGACAAGGAAGAAGCAGACTACTCTCCTTCGGAAATCCAGAAGATACAGACCCGGGCAGCGCTATGGATGACCCCCATCAAGGCAACCCCAAAGGCAACTCCGAGGTCATCCACGCGAGCACCAGCGAATCAAGGCGGGAGTAGCCAGAAGAAAGCACGGAAGGGGAAGTAAATAGAATCTTTCTTTAGGCAGATAGGATTTTAATTTTGAACTGGATCCAGATTTCCAGGTGTGGGACCGAGTTCCGGATTTGTAGGATCTCACTTTTCTGGATTTTTCGGGGAGTTTGTGAGTGGTCGCCTGGATTTCCGAGTGGCCTTTTTGTCTTTTTGTCTTTGGATGTTTTTGAAGTTTTAAAGTGTGAGGTGGATTGTTTGCCTCTCATTCCATCCTAGCGTTATAGTTTATATTTTGTCATCCTTTCTTTTAATTTGAGCCACCAAGTGGACCCTCAGGGATTGATTTGTCATATATCCAGCTTCCTTGTGTTTTCGTGTGAGTGTGTGAAGTATAAAAGAGGAGGAAGAAAGGACGAATCCGGATCTGAAGGAACTTGAAGCTGAGTTGTGAGGAATGTTTGTGAAGTTGTCTAGATTAGTGATTTTGGTCTTGAGCATGTGTCTTTAAACTCCTGGAACGAGAATTCGATTTGGAGTGTTGTGGGTGCAGATCCGGAATGCCAAGGAGGGTTCTATGCGGAGATAAGCAACCGCCAGTGCAAGAAACCCCATATCACTTGTCGGAAGGTCAACCAAACCCTAGGATCAATCTAACAAACAAAATTACAACCCCTATCTTAGTTCTGGTTGCTGTTGGTTTGTCGTTGTAGTGGAGAAGACTTATTACGGCTCTGAGTGACTTGCCTCCCGGGTTGGCCATCCGGAAGGTTGTGAGAGTAGTTCCGATTGATCCAGTGCAACAATTGGTCTAAGTGGGTGTTGTGTGGTTGTGAGAAAGAAGAGAGTGTGAGAAATACGAGTGGTGAGTCCCTACCCTTCCATACAATCAAAGGTGGACCCTCTGAGGGTAAAATAGAGGTAACAAAAACCAATGTTGGTGTGAAGTGACGGATCTGGATCTTGGATAAGAGTGGATCCGGATTGAAATCCGGAGTTGTAGTACTCCTGAAGAGAGAACGGAAGGAAAAGGAGAGCTTAAGTTGGTAGAACGGATAACCTAGGCTAGCAACAACATACTAGAATTCCCTGGGACGATATTTCGAGTTAGTTTACACATTTGGGTGTTGTAAATGGTATTTACCGCACGCTACGCGTACGACAATAGCTTTTACAAGAACATATTGAATGTCCTCTATAGAATACTTAGCCAAAGAAATCATACATTGTATAAGGATTTGCATGTGATGGTTCTTCATCTTTAAACGATCAGGTGGCTAATTTTGAGTCCATAAATGATAGAAACTCTCTACACAAGATAGAAGAGCATCTCTTCATCTTGTAAATTTTGTAGTGTAAGAAGGGGTGGTCCTCCTTGGAAAGTTTACTTCCAAAGACTGCATCTATAATTTGTAACTTAACAATTTACAACGTCTAAGAAAGATGATTTCGAAGGTGTCCCACTTGTCCATTTAGAAATGTCTTGTATCTTGTGGGTGACCAATTTTGAAGGATTGGCATGCAAAAAAAAGAAATGATAGCATTCAAACACCCTTGATGGTTTGAACAATGTCTTCATCAAGGACAACAATCTTTTGACTTGATGTGCATATGCTTCATTTGTTGTTCATTTCAATGTGCTCTGCAACATGTATGTTTGCATTTATGACCTCTTGAACCCCAAAAGGGTTTAGGGTTGTGTAAAAAAGCCGAATTCATGTTCAATGTAGAGCAAACTTGAAGAAATTAGAAAAAGACTTAAGACACTTCTAAAGTAACCTCTATAATATTATTATACAATGGTAGAATGTAAGTCTTTCAAGTTCTCCCTTTTTGTTTCAATAGAAGTCAATCATGTCCCGTACTTTTATATTTCTGATTCCCTTTTTCCCTTTTGGCCCATTCCTTTTTTTTCTTTGTGAACATTGTAGACATATATTTGGAACCATAAAGAAACAACTCAAAATCTAATTCCACATTCTAGACCATATTATAGTGGTGTTATGATTTTATTTGAAAGCAAGCGAAATAGAAATGGGAAGTTGTAATGCCAATGTTTCTACCCCATATGAAGGTCTCTTTTAGCTATTATTTATGATGGTCCATCCTCTTTGGACCCGCAGTCGCCCCTCGCCCCCGTGCTCGCCTCCATACCCACGGTCGCCCATTTTGCATGCGCCAAACCCGCACGCGCCCCAAGGCAACCTCGGGTACTGAAGTAGTCGCCCAGACCCGCGGTCGCCATTCTTGGTCTTGCGCATTGGCTTTCATCCACCTTGAAGTGGCTGAATGCGTGCTCCTGGGCCAAGGTGATTTCAGAAGGGGAAGTTTTTGCCCATTTTTCTCTCCAAATTCAAGTCAAGAACGCCTTGTTTTTCAAAAGAGGACCATGTCTACTTCAAAGGAAGGAAGTAGTACGGGTTGGATATTGGCTTGGGACAAGGACCTTGATAATCTTGCAGCATTTGTTGTAGATATAACTACCAAGGAGGTAATTGGGGGTGCCGGACCATCCAAGACAAATAAGTCCAAGACAGCACACGATAAGGACCCTACCTATCCTCCAGCACGATATATGACCTATGCGCATGAGGCTTGTCTCCAATGGTATGAAGAAAAAAGTGTACAATATTTGGAGAGGAAATACTTGAGAAATAAAGAGGCAGGCATCCAATCCTTGAAGGATGAGTTGGAGGACTTTATTACAAGGAAATGCAAGGAATCTTCGGACTATGCAGATGTGGATGAAGTGTATTTCAACCAATGGCAAACGTGGATTGGTAGTTGCCTACAAACTAGTATATTCAATACCAAGAAGTTGATGCTTGAGTTGCGACCTATAGTGCCTAGATTTGGAGAAACAGATAGGGCCTAGGAGTTCCGTGAGAAGATGGATTGGTGGCAAATTGCAGCAAAAAGATTGTCAAGGTCTGAAGCTAGGGGTATGGGGTGGCAAATGGATGCATTGAAGGCTGCATTTACAAGAGATAGTGGTTCATGTATGTCACAACGTGCAATTTTCGATTTTTTTGGTTTACCTAGTCAAGCTAACCGCAAAATACATATAGGTATCCGGAATTAGCTAAGGAACCATCTAGATCTAAATATGAAGCGGAAAATGAGATAGTGGAAAGATCTACTCAATCCAAGTTCCCGGGAGTGAACGGATAGGACCGGATCTCTGACCGGAAGGGGATGGACCGGATACCTTAGACGAACCGGATCCGAAATGAGTCAGGATGAGGTGGTAGGGAGTCCAATGGCTATAAAAGAACTAGAGCTACCTAGATCAAACTCTTTCTCATTTTCATTTGCCAACGCTGTCTATGCTTTGTGTTTGCCTCTGTGCATGTCGATTAGTTTCCCGTGACAGTCTTTTTGTGCTAGTGTTCGTTGCGAGACTTGTGGTTCTTGAGCGTTCAAGCTTTAATTACTGGTTGAGATCGGGGAGCGAAAGCGAGAACGAAGCGTGTGGCTAGGAGAGATAGCGAGGGAGTATCGGAAAGGGTCCTGAGCACACCAATCCGTGTCCATGCCGCAGCTTAGGAGGAGTAGAGGCGAACAGGCCAGTTCCAGTATACCCCCAGCGAAGGTGAAGCTCCGGAAGGTAGTTCCAGTTGTTCCCTCCACTGAACCAGCCAAGTCCCAACTCATGGAAGATTTAACTTCTATGGGTTGCCTAGGGTTTGTGGATAAACCCTGGGGCTTCAAAGAAGAGTCCATAGTCAGAGAACTCTTAGGCAAACTGTCCAATGAGTTTGACAACACTCCGAGAGCTGTTCCACATCTGTGGACGGAAGACATGTGGAGAACAGCCTATAGTTTCCGTGTAGGAGGGCTAGGAATGGCAAGTTGGAAGGATGAGTTCTGCCGTGGGAAGTTCGGGGGAACGGTCAACCCGAAAGACGGATATGTGGTGGATGACTGCATCGATGAGCGGCAGCGCCGGCTGTTGAAGTTCTTAGTTCCGGTCCTTCATCCGAAAAAACCGACGAGGGTGACTATCTCCCTCGCCAACACTATTTTCAGTGCTCTGAGAGGAGACCGAAAAGTTGACTGGGCTCGGATCATTTCCGAGCTAGTCACCCAACTCGTAGGAAGAGTGGGGAAGAGTAGGGCCACTCCGGTGTGCCCCTATCTCATGCACCTCTATCATTCTCACCAGCTCCTGAGCGCACCAGAGGAGAAGAGATGGAAGGCTCAAGAAACTCTCCTGAAATATGGAGAATCGGAAACAGCTGAGGAGATGGAATCCAGTTCCGATCCCAAGGAGAACAGTGAGTCAGAGGAAGAGGAGGCGCCAATGCCGACCATCAAACGGTAGAAGACGACCTCTCCCAACAAGAGGGGGACGCCGCCCGCTCGCTCCACCCCGGCCCCAGAGGAGAAGCCAAAGGTCGAGAAGACGGTGTCAGAAGAATCGAATCCCGAGGATCCGTTTAGATCACTCGTAAAAACCTTATGCGACATACGAGCGGATTGGGAGATGAAAAGGAAGATGCTGATAGCAATCGGGAGGATGGTGGGAGCAGCACCCGACCGGGAGCTACCGGAAAAGGTGGCGCGTTGTATCTCTGATCCGGTCGAGGTCCGGAAGTAGGAAGCAGAGATCCGCCGGCTATAAGAGGAGGTGGATCAGATGAAGACGGAGATCCTGGTGCACAAGGAGAACTTCGCAACCACCAAATCTATTGCAGAGGATGCTCGGCAAATGATGGAGCAAGTGAAGGCCACGTTCAGGGAGACCGGAACGGCCCTCACCAAAGCCAAGTTGTTTGACGAGCGGGTGCACAAGGAGAAGAAGCTATCCGGTTCTCGGATGGTGCGGATTCTCAACAACTTTGCCGAACACATAGAAGCGGCAATGAAGGAGGCACGGAAGGCAGCGGACTGGATGGAGGAGAGTACCCGGATTCTGTCGGGAGCAACTTGCTCTCGCGGTATTCGACTCTCGAATATCTCCCTCCCGGATTCGTTCCCGGAAGTGACAGCAGGAAAATGGAAGGATACCACCCCCAAGTCCAAGAGAACAACCCAGGCCAGCACGCCTGGGACCGCCATCGACTTGGACTCACCACCCACGTCCATAGAAGGCAATCCGGTTCCTTGACCTCAGGAGATCGAGAGGAGTCGGAACCTAAACAAGGTTTTTGAGCAGATGGACCCGGGAGCGGACAGCGCGACCATCGGATCACGAATAGGGACTTAGGATGTATAGAGTAGGTAGAGTAGGAACGGATACGGGAATTGTTCCGATCCAGTTGGGAGTAGGTAGGACCGGAAAGTCTGACCGAGATGGCGGCGGAACTTTCGCGAGTTTTCTCGCCCATTTGTAATTTTTTGAAATGTATATAGTCAATGCCCGCGAGGGACGCTGGGAGTCTTCTTTTTGCAATTTCTATTGTACCTTTGTATGCGCTCTGTTGTTGTGCATGTCTCCCAAGCTTGGCAGGTTTGTATGATGCGGAGTTAGGAAGGCGTAAGGCAGAATTGTGATTAGATTTCTCCCCTTAGTGCGATAGTTTCCGATCCTTAGTGTGTGTGCAGGTTGTGTGTGTTGGGAGTGTATTTTAGTGCCTCAGCAAGATCTAGGGTTTTGAAGTTCCGGGTGAGATAGCCGCTGTTAGGCTAGGCGGATAGGGAGGGTATCCTTAGTCGCGCTAGAGCTCCTGGACGGGTAGTCCGGTTGAGTGTCCGATCTTCTGAGAGGTCTCATCACCGTAGTTGGTAAACGGAATGATCCTCGTTATTGTTGGAACGGACGAGTATACTTGTAACCACCTAGCTTCACACGGGTAGGAGCTGGCATTGAGGTCGTTGTAGTAAGAACGGATCGTATGGGGGATCTCTGTGTGACCTGCATTTCGGATTGCTGTCAGAAGTGCTGTGAGGGATCAAACCGGATTTGAGTTAGTTAGGAGAGGAAGGGAGAGAACAGTGGGTCTTCAACCACTATAATCCGCAGAAGGAGTGGTGGGCCTACCACTCAGAAACCTAAGCGGCGAACCCTCTGATGGTCCAACAGAGGCAAAGCTAAACCGGAAGAGTGTTGAGGAGGTACAGGAACCAGTCGGAGCGGATTGGTTCGGAGTAGTACCAGGACTGGAATTGTTTAGGTCCTGGAGATTGGAAGAGTTGGGTTAACCGGAGGATTGAACGATCGGGTGGGAAGTAATCCAGTCCTGATTCTTTTGGTGGTTGGTTGTTTCCGGTGATAGATCTAGGACCGGAAAGTAAATTTTAGAGGGTGAGAGCGCTTACTCGCCCAAATCAAGTAAATACTTCACAGAATCTCATGGGTTTGATCTTTAGAGTCACTTCGTTATGCTCTAGAGTGATTTTTGTGAGCATAATAGGGAATTTACTTATCCTGTGCTGCGACAATGTATCATATTGGTCTACTTAGAGGCCAAGGTGGTCCCACTTACTAGATTTGATCGTCAAGGAGGATATGCAAAGGTGCGCAAGGTACGCATTGAAGGGATGTCCACGATCCCAGCACATGTACATTTTGCGGGGAAATTGTCAAAGCAAAGGAACAAACGCGATGCGAGGGTGGAACGATCAGTGGAGGCTTTGGTATGCCCGTTGAATCATCCATCCATTATTAAATTCCTAGCTGTCCATGACCAAACAATGGAAGCATACACTTTGTGGTGGAATGGTGGTAATTTCAAATAATTGCTTCATTTGAATGAGAAGGTGGTGCCGCATGTGGAATTGCATGAAATCAAGTTAGTCAAGCAACTTACAGGCCAACAACAAAAAGAAATTAGCCTCTTTTGAAGACACAAGGCGAAGTTGGCGTGGGCCTTGGTTTATGTGACAAGTCTTGTGCACAATGTAGGGGTGTTGCACAATGACTTGTCACCTGTGAACATATTGTTGCATTATCCCCCCTTCTTGGACGAAGAGATCAACATTGGGATTTGTGATTGGGGAATTGCAAGTCGTATTCAAGAAGGAGCTCCCTTGCATTTTGGATATGAAAAACAGGAAAAACTTGATAGTGAGAGGATGGGCCGTTGGTGGGCATCTCTAGAGTTGTTCTATTTGTTTGGGCGAGAGGGTTCAGATACGAGTCTAGATGTAATGAAAGCGACCTACAAATATTCGGTGAAGTCCAACTCTTATTCGATTGGAAAGTTGACCCAACGCATGAACATAGAACACATGGTTGAATACGACAAGGACTTATTTAGAAATCATGAGTCATCAAGGTACTTTGCCATGAAGTTACGTGAACTAGGTGATTCTGATGTTAACAGAAGACCAACATGTGCGCAAGTGGTGGACCTCCTCATGGATAAACCATGGTTCATGAAACCATCCAAATTCGTCTTTCGGGACTTTGTCCTCTCATAGGATTTGATATAATAGTTTTCTAGGGGAAATAGTAACGTTGGCTACCTTTTGTGCATTTCATTTTGGAAAAGCAATGCAAGTGTATAAACTATTTTTAATGTGAAGTACATATTTGGACCCAAAATATTGAGTATTGTACATACACATCACCTACTTGCATGCATTTGGGTTTGAATATGAATTCTTTGCATAGTTCATTTGGGGGTAAGTCAATCTAATTGTTAAGGCAATCTAATTTCACTATTCAGTGAAGGTATGTACCGTCGCGGTTAGGGGTTTGGGACCCGCGGTCGCCCCAGACCTGTATGCGCCCCCCAGTCGTAGTTGCCCCAAACCCGTCGTCGCCCCAAACCCGCACATGCCCCTAGTCGTGGTTGCGCCAAACCCGCGGTCGCCCAGACTTGCAATCACCCCAGACCTGCAGTTGCCCCAAACCTGTAGTCGCCATCACCCGCAGTCGCTGGCGGTGGTCCTGGACCCACGGTCGCCTTCCCGACCCGCACGCGCTCGTCCCTTGTGGGCCCGCACGTGCCCCATCTAGAGCCGCACTTGCCCTAAGGTGATTGTGGGTACAAAATCCGAGCCTAAACCCGCAGTCTCCCATCTTTCCCTTTTAGTCTTTTACGCCTTGTCTTTTATCCACCTAGAAGTGGCTAATTGCAGGCTTGAGAGGGGAGGTGGGTGTTGTGAGGAGGATATTCTATGTCTCCTCATGTCACTTTCATCCATTGATTGTAAATCACGCGGAATTGTTTGAAACTTGATTGTGATTGTAAATGTTGATGTTGATGTATTTGTAAATGTGAATTACCACGAGGTAATAGATTCAAGTTTGTACAACAAGGTTTTAGGCTTGGTATATTTGGCATAGTATCTGAGTACAATTGATCGTATAGATTGAGCACTATGGGGAATGAGCCCCCACCATTGACGCATGCCACAATCAAACGCCTTACACGACAAGAGATGAAGCTCATCCGCGATAAGGGTCGGAAATGGTCCGGTAAAATTCACAAGAAGCATGTGGCCATTTTGATCCATCCAAAGATTAAGGCATTTAAAGGTTGGAGAAATGAACCTGATCCTTGGAGTTACAAAACGGTTTGCAAATACGTGGATTGGTGCCACATGAGCAAATTATTTCCCTTGTGTCGGCACAAAGAACATCTGAAGCAAAACAAAGTAAATCTTGCATACTCGAAGGACGAGGGCTTCATACTTAGATGTTGTGAGGTGTGGAAGCACTTGTATTTGGAGGACTCAACTTACCGAAATGACAATTTCTGTTTCTTTCTTGTGAGAATGGTGTATGCTGAATATGTGTTGAAGAAGGAGGTGGATTGGTCAACATTGAAGGAGGTCCCTATTGTGATCATTCTAGAGACTACAAAAATTTTACCACCAGATGAACTTGTGGATGTAAAGAAGATGTTATCCAAAGTGAAGTGTGGGAAGTCATTTGTTCGCGATGAAAGCATGGTTTGGTCAGAGACTTCTAGCTCTGATCAACACACCCATGAATACGATGGATATTCTTTCCACAACGATGACGAGGAGGTTGCCATACAAGAATCTTGGCTGACTGTGAATGTGGGAGTCGACCAAAGTGGACAATCAGCTCAAGAGCCCATCATAGTACAAGATACAAATGAAGAAGGCATGGATGATGTAGTGGCTAGGAAAGTAGACCACGTTTTGCGAGAGGGTGACAACAGGGTTGCTATTCTGTGAGCTTGTGAGCATACATTTTTGGGGGGTGAAATTTAGGGTTGGTCCTATAACCGTGGCTTTTTGGAGAATACAAAAGATGAAAAGAAAATCTTTAATAATGTTCCATTTTTGTAAATCCAAGTTGAGAGTAATCCCTAATAGACATTTTATGTCTGAATTTTGACAAACTTCATGACATTTATACTTTATAGAACACATTTAAGAAATCTGAGTTTATATATATAGCTACACTTTAGGCTTACTTTCTATATAATTAAAAATATGGATGGTAATTTAGGATTTAGAATTAGAGTAATATCTTCCAATAGGATACAAGAAATATAGAAATGTATAAAATAGTAAAAAATGGTAAAGAGAAAATAGAAATAATATTGAGAGACATGGCGGTAAAATTGGTAAACACATTGAATTCAATGTGATAGTATTAGTAATTTTAAAAAATATTCAAAAGGCCTAAGAAGTACATTATTGGATCCCACATAGTATTAGTTAAGGGGTGTAACATTTAAAATTTCAGATTTTGGCTTCCAAGATACCCAAGGGATTTGCTTTTTCCAATAACAATTTAAAAAATAGAAACTTCTTTGCCAATTTGGAAATAATTATGCAAGCATTGGATGATTGGATTCTCCTCTCGGCCCCGAGAGGTCTCACAATGCAAGAGAACATTCATCAATCCAAAATAAATTCAAGACAACAAAACTATCTGAATTTCTAAGTCTTGGCCACTAAATAAAGTGTAATTTCGAAAAAAGCAATTATGAAAGGATGGAGACAACAACCTAGATACCAGATACAAAACCAAAACTTGAACATTACATTAGAAATAGGGAGTTTGGGATAATGAAATAGTAGCTTCACTATCCTCATAATGCAATTGAAATTCAAAAAGTGAGGAGTCGAAGATGAAAACTGAATCAAACAAGAATGATCTTGCTCAAAAAAACATCAAGTAGATGAAGAAGACATTGATTGAGAATGAGCACTACTATTAGTGCACAATGTCTTCTCATCTACTTCTAGAGCTGCCATGTCTAGAAATTGCAATACCCTAGGATCCAAAGTACTAGTCATATCTCGTGTAGGGATATATCCTTGGGATGTATAATCAACAGCTAACGCCTCAGCATAGGGGGGTAGTATGTAGTGTTTCTCCGAACTTGGGAAAAAATCGGGCAAGGAATAGAACGGCCGGTGTCTAGCCTTAGTATATATCATGCTGCAAAAACAAATGTAGAATTAGAAAAGTTTTGAGATATGCAAATGCTTGAAACTGAAGAGAAAGAAGAAATTCAAGGACTTACTTACTGAATCTGGATTTTTTGACAACATGGTGAACTATAACATCTTCTTCATCCGGATCATCTGAGGGCAATGTGTTGGTTGCAGGTGTTGCCGGAACAACTTGAAATTGACGAATGAGAGGGGCAAGCATCGCATCAAAGATGTCCTTGTCCTCCTCCAAGGCAACGATGTGCCTATCTAGGACCCTACAGGCGTGAATGGTAGCACCTGGAAACGTACATTGAGTTGAAATTAAAAGATTAACAAAGAAGAGGAAAAAATTGAAAGGATTATATGGTTCATTAAAATGTAAAGGCAGGTTTAGGACTTACCAGTTGAAGCTGTACAGTCCACAACCACGTCACCTGGAATGGATAATGCTTCAATGAACATCTGCATGAATCGAGGGTCCTTCTCACGGGCCCCTCTCCAAGGAATACCTTTGTTCATAGACAATGTCTCCGAGATGGTGAAATTTTGAAGAATGTCGTCACGTGCAACATCCACACCAAGTGCCTTCAACTTTGGGCAAAGTTGAAATGTGAACTTCGAAGGTCCAACCCCTAGCAAGTTTCTCACCCACAATTGAATTCCAAAACGCAATGTCTGCAAAACAAAGCATTCCAAGGTGAATACATTACCATTGAGATTTATAATAAAATCCCTATAAATCCAAAAACTTTTGATAGAAGATGAATTTACTGTGGAAGATAGATCGAAAGGTGAAGTCAGATGCAAGCAGTTCATCCCCCACCATTCCTTCCGTAATTTAAATCCATAAGGTACAGCATAGCTACGAATGTCAGCTTTGGCTTGGGCCCTATAAGGATGGACAATTAGTAGTGCCCCATCATCTTGTAAATGTCCATCTGCAAATTCAAAAAGTAACTCAAGCCACTTCTCGGGGCGTTGATTCCACTTTGGAACGGCAGTAGGAGGGTTAGACACATCAAGTACAGGTAGTCCTTCAGGCATGTCGGCGATGATAAGGTCTACACGGGGCTTGTCAGAACGAATGCCTCGATAGAATCGATCCTTATCCATCGTGTGCTGCAACAAAGGAAAATGTCAGAAATAACTGAAAAATCTTTAAACATTTGGAAGTGAATACATGAATTCAAGAAAATAAGTGAAGGATCGCACCTTGTCTATGAAATTCAGAATGTCATGGTACAATGGAGGTAAAGGATCAGCAAGCACAACCGCCAAAGACGAGTTGCAAATGAACTCGTCAATAGAGATATCATTGTCATGAACTACATCAAGAAGAACCAGTCCATGGAGCAGGCCAGCTTGAGTAAGTGCAAAATGCTCTGCCCCCCGCTTCATGCCTCTAGAAACAGATGTTTGGAATTGAGATCCCTGATCCACTACAGATGAGCCGGCTACTGGTTGCTTTGCTGTCTTCATTGAGCTCTTCTCTTTTTCTTTCTCAGCAACTCTAGCGGTCTTCTTTGTGATTCTTTGAAGTGCCTTCTTCACAGCATCAAAATTCTTGATGGCAATTCTCTTATCTGCCTCTTCCCTCTTCTTCACAGCCTTCAATCTAGCATCTTCATCCAATCCAAAAAACTCATCATACTCAAGAACAACGTCTTGAGAGTCAATCGAGCGCTTCAAATGCTCTTCGGAAAGAGGTGTAAATTCCGGAGGGCACTCGAGGTACCACGCTCCAGATTTCAAGTGTGCACTTGTCCACCACCTCAACTGTGAAGGAGAGAACATGCAATGTTCAATGGACACATCCAACCAAGTACCGAGGAAGGGAGGAAGGTCTCGCTTAGTGATAGCTGCCTTTGGAAGGAGTTCATACTTGAAGTACCTACAAAAATGGAAATGGGGTTAGGAGATAAAGAAATTTTTAAGATTGGAAAAAATGGAAAGAATTTAGACTAGACTATAAGCACTTCAAATGAATTGGTACCTGAACAGAACTCGCTTAACCACGAGGTCTGAGCCCTTGTGTTTCAGAAATAAATCTGATTTCTTGAAGACGTCGTGCCCCTTAAAATTGGAAAGGAAAGCATGATCCCAAAGTTGTATCCTCCAGCCTTCGATGTATTCAGACAAAACCTCAGGCTCTTGAGGCGAGTCCATGGCCAACACTAGGTTATTCTTTTTAACGATAGTTTCAAACATTTCTGTTGCAACATCTTCTATCTGCACAATAAAGATGATGTTTAGGAAAACAATCAGCATGGACATCCAAGTCAATACAACAACATTGATCAAAATAATGAAAATAAATTAATAGCATGAACCTTCATTTTCATTTTCAATCACTCACCCCTGAATACCAGCACGCCTTCACTAAGAAGGCCTTCAGATCAGATTCTCCCACAGGCTTCATGGGAAAGCGACGTGCCTCTCTTGTTTGCACAGAGGAGTTCCACCAACGCAACCACTTGACTTTGTGCTCCGCCTTGACATTGCAAGTAGCAATCATCTGCAACTTGTCGAGAGTCATCTCGGGAATAGAATTTGTACTCCAATGGCGCTCAATCTTCACACAAGCAATTAAGAAATTAGAATAAAAATACTATTCATCAAACCAAGGATTCAAGAGTAAGATAAATATAGTTACTTACCTCATGAAGCCACTCTTTCCCCAAACTTGGATTAGCCACGGCTATGAGTTTCCCTAATTTTTTAGTCAATTGAGTTGTCTTCTCTTTCGTGCCTAGTCTCATGGCTGCTACAACACCCTCTTCTAATTGATATTCCAATGGTGTATCTTCCTTATATAGCCTCACACCAATATCTGCTGCAGCAGCTATCTCACACTGCAAAAATAAATTGATAGAGAAAGTAAGGTAAGGCAACAATCATAATAAAGAAATGAAAAATTCAAGATGGTGGAGAAACTTACACGATAAATAAATGCTATGAACACCTCTAACGACATGCTGTACCAAGACTTCCTCAGATTTTGAGTGCATTGTGACATCTCTGAATCACTGAGATGTTCGGAAAACTTATCCAAAGACATGCCTCCATATTTGCAGACCCTATATAAGGTGTGCACCAAACTTGTTTTGATGAAGGAATTCTCGGTGTGTCTGTCACAATAGAATAGTCAATTTGTTAGGGGATAAGACATTTAAGAGAAAACTTAAAAACAAATTAGAAAAAAGAGTCTATGCACACATATTTGTTAATGTCATGCATGACATGCATGACCACTCCAATCCGCCCCTTCATTTCCAATATGATAGAATCCACGGAAACATGCCAACTTCGATCATGCTCATGATGGCGAGTGATGTAAGATGACCAAGCAAGAAGGCGATGGTTCCCATCGCATACAAAGAACTTGGAGTTTTGAAGATGTTGCAACTCCGGGGTAACACTCAAAATTCCATTGAAAATTTCATTCTCTTCATTCCAAAGAGGTCCCCATGCAGCTTTGTCACTATCAGTAACTTGCTCTTCCTCTCCCTGTTCATTAGTAATTGAAACATAGAAAACAGATGACCCATCTCTATATCCGTGTACGTATTCCTCAGCTAGCCTAGTCAAGTCAGATTGCAATGCTGGCCGTACCATAGGCATTTGAACAAGGCAACACAAAGGAATTCGTAGTCGAGAGATTGCAAGTGGTTTCATATGTAGATTGGAGATTGAAGCTACAGAATTTACTTTCTGAGATTTTCGAAAGGCATCTTCAGAGGTGAAGTTATCAAGTGGCTCAATAACATCTTCCTTTGAACAGTCATCCTCCATGTCTTCAGTCGTTCCAATGACTGGTTGATTAGAGGTTTGAGATTCAACCGTCACACATGGCAACTCGATCTCTGGAGTAGGATTAACCTCTTGGAGATTCTACATGACAAATAAAATTATGAATAAAACACATCAATAAACACCATGAATTCTAAGAGGAGGTAGCTCCTCTCGGCGCCGAGAGGAAGAGATTTGAAACCCAAAATGATCAAAACAATTATTCAACTCATTATCCTAGAAGTTGAGAGTAACATACAAAATAATGATTTGAAAAATAATAAACCAATTCTAGAAGTGAAATATTTAAACTAAATGATCTATATTAGAAAGACAAGATCAAAACTACAACAGCCATGGCATCCTCTCGGCGCCGAGAACAAAGGAGAAAGGACAATGACATGATTAAACTAATAAAACTCCTCTACTATCCATTTCAAACTGAAGGGATGTATTCGTCCATTCTTATTTGTTTTATTATATTGGTGTTAAGCTCAAGGATCTCTAGATGCCAACTAAGAAGGCCAGGAACTTCTCTTGACCCCAATAGCAAAAACAGAGGGATATGATAATGACTGAACTAGATAACATTTGAACACTATCTATTTTTGAATTACTAGGGGCTACTTGAAGCATCGTTTAATTAAAAATAAAGAAGCAAAGTTCCTCTCTCAACGCCGAGAAGAAGGAAGTGCAGTCAAGAAACACGTGATAAAACTTGACTAATGTGTCTACTTTCTTTGAGTAATTGGGAAATAATCCTTAATGTCAAATTCTCAGTATGTGATCTAAAGCAAACAATTGAAGAAATTGATCAAGGCACTCCAATGAACTTGTTCCATTCGGCGCCGAGGGCAATGGAGTGAGAACAACAGTGTGATCAAACCCCAAAGGAAGTTTATCGTTGTATTCAAATTTTTGAAATAGAAACATGAGGAAAATACCACATGAGAATGCTAAAACTAGAGTCAACAATGTTTTTGAGTCTAAATGAATCTTTGACCAATGAGATACAACTAATCTAGGAACTCAATCATCTACAATGGAAATCAAGACTGGGTACAATGGAAGTCAATACTACCCCGCCTAAGTCTTTCTCTCGGCGTCGAGAGCATGAAAGAGAGAAACTTGTGTGATGAAATTTTTAAAAATGTGCAGAACTTGTAACTCTCCGTAAGCCAAATTGAGTTCTATGAATTGAGGGTTAATGGATTCTATGCAATTGAACCTACTATCTAAGGAGGTGGATTCTGCTCAGCGTCAAAGGGAAGGCAAATGGAACATTGCAAATTATTACATGTTGTCCACCTTCCAAATCTGTAAACAAGAATCGCCCAATAGAAGAAGTCTCCATAGTCAAATGAGACAAAATAGTTCAAATCGTTGTCATCAAATCACTAAATGACCAGTCTGTGAAATTAAATTTTCATGAAAGATTGACGAACTGGGTCAACCTCAGTGATTTGTCTCACGAGAATTAGTAATTTTCTCAACATTCATGATGAATACCAAAATTTCAAGCAGGGATGGAGCTACTCTCGGCACCAAGAGGAACAAAGGAGGGACTCGTGTTTGATCAAATTCCAAAAGCACGTTCTAGTTGCTGGAGGACTACTGATATGCTAGAAATTGGAATCTAACACGCCTTGCTTCCGGGTATTCCTTGGCACCGAGAGGAATGGTGCTTCGAGCTATGCAAGATCGAAACTTAATTGCAGGTTTTCTTTTCAACTTATGAGATCGTCTTCTCTAGGCCTGTCTCACGGGAATCGATCCTAATCAAATTGGAGAATCTAGAAAAGAATCCGGCGCTAGATTTGGAAGACAATCGATATGCCAAAATTGTGAAACCCTAACTCTAGTCAAAAATAACAGGAGAAAGAACTAAAGCTGCTATCCTGGACTTCTTGATTTCTAGTCAATAGTACAAATCCCATTGTGACTGAATCAAATTGTTGATGAAGACTGGAGAACTGGATCGACAAGGGCGACCTGTTCCAACGGAATCACTGATTTTTAAAAAAAAAATTAAACATAAACTCCACGGATTTGCAACTGGGGTCCAGCTCTTCTCGGCGCCGAGAGAAAGACTGCAGTGAACCGATCTTGATCAAATTGGAGAATCCACACTAGTAGAAAATTTAGTGACCAAATTAACAAAAGTTCAACACAAAAGTGTTGATTTTTTTTGTTAATTTGGATGTGTTGATTTGGGTAGTTGTTAACAAAAAAGTGTTGATTTTTTTGTTAATTTGGTCACTTGAATAATGAAGAAAAAACTTAATTTTAAATAAAATCCAACCATACACAAAATGACACGTGGCAATTGACACATCACCACAAAAGCCACATCACCTACTCTACAACCCCATCACCTAGGCCGCAAGACACCAACTAGCCAAGGGGTGCCAATGGGGTTTGAACCTTGCACCTCTTGCTTGTAGAGGTAAGGCCTTTACCAACACACCATGGTTATATTTTCATGTCCGTTCATGGGTTCCAGTTGGATTTATTTAGTTTTAGCTAGTGTTTTTCATTTGGCTCTAAATTCAGTAGACTTCAGAGGTCATTTAGTCATAGTAAAAATACTTTTTTTTAAAAACATACAAATAATAAAATTAGGTAAATCAAGTTAACTTTCACCTCCAAAAATCCGTTTGCGATTTTGAGCTTTTAATCAAAAGTTATGGACAATAATCAGAGAGGATGTTTGAAAATGTCAATTCCAACACCTCTCTGAATTTTGTACATAACTTTTGATTAAAAACTCAAAATTGCAAACGGATTTTTGGAGGTTAAATTTAACTTAATTTCCCAACTTTTATTAGTTGGAAGTTTTTTGAAAGAAGTATTTTTACTATTCCTAAATGGCCTCTAAAGTCTGATGATTTCAAAAAACACCAAATTTTGAATGAATAAGTTAAAAAATAAAATTTCATTACATATAGAATTGCAAGCACAATGATTTAATTCTAATGCCTAAGCTTTAAGAAGACTTATTTAACACTTTCGCACTAAAGTGAACAAAAAAGTGTTGATTTTTTTGTTGATTTGGACCTTCACTGCTCAAATCAACAAAGTTTTGTGACCAATTTGTTAACTTGTGCCAAAATCAACAAAAAACTGTAAAAATGGACGATACAGTACCCACTTCAACAAAAATTTGTTGATGTTTTGTTCATTCGGTCACTGTTTTTCTACTAGTGCCAGTGTAGAATCTAAGGCCAGATTTGGAAGACGATCGATATGCCAAAATTCTGAAACCCAAACTCTAGTAAAAAATAACAGTAGACAGAACTAAAGCTGCTATCCTGGATACTTGATTTCTAGTCAATAGTACAAATCCCGTTGTGACTGAATCAAATTGTCAATGAAGACTGGAGTACTGGATCGACATGGGCGAGCTGTTACAACAAAATCACTGAGGGTTTTTTTAAAAATTGAACGTGAATTTCACACATGTCCAACAGGGGTCCAGCTCCTCTTGGCACCGAGAGAAAGACTGGAGTGAATCCATCCTGATCTAAATCAAGAATCCAGCAAAGAATCTAAGGCCAGATTTGGAAGACAATCGAAATGCTAAAATTCCGAAACCCTAAATCTGGTCCAAAAAAACAGTAGACAAAACCAAAGCTTCTACCCAGGACTTGTTGATTTCCAGTCACTAGTACCAATCCCGTTGTGACTGAATCAAACTGTCGATGAAGACTGGAGTACTGGATCGACAAGGGCGACCTGTTCCAACGAAATCATTGAGGTTATTTTAAAAATTAAACGTAAACTCCACGGATTTGCAACTGGGGTCCAGCTCCTCTCGGCGCCGAGAGAAAGACTGGAGCGAACCGATCCTGATCAAATTGGAGAATCCAGTATAGAATCTAAGGCCAGATTTGGAAGACAATCAAAACCCTAACTTTGGTCCAAAATAATAGTAGACAAAACCAAAGCTTCTATGCTAAACGAAGTTGTGCTTTTGAACTTATGAGATCGTCTTCTCGAAGATTCAATTTTCCGTTTATGGCGAGACCTCTACGGTAATCACACCGTGCCTAATAGTAGTGAAGTCCAATTCCCCAGAAAATGAGGAGTGAAAGTAGGTGAGAAATGATATTAGATAACGAACCCTAGCCTGTTTGCTGTTCAACTCTCTTTCCGTAAGTCTGTTGATCAAATCAAGACTCATATAAGTACTGGTCCTGGAATTAAGTAGAAACGACTAAGATCATTAAGGAACTTATAGTGCCGCCCATGCCTACTGGATTTAATAGAATGGCGTTGGAGTTTTCAGCACCACCAACTTTGTCGTAGCTGCCACTGCCATCTTCGTCACTTTCCCGTCCTGTTGCAACCAGCCTCCTCGATGGATTTCTCCTCCCCATTTCCGTCTCACCCTGAAAAACCACCACAGATTACTAACACACGAACTAGGAATTGGAAAGCGTTGGGAATGTGTGAGAGCAAAGTACTTAGGGTTTAAAGAAATGTCTGTCTTCTACTTACAAGTGAAACAGCAAAAAACCGGAATCCACGTAGTCGCTGGGCAAAAACTCCTTTACTAGGGTTTGTTGCTTACGACTTTAGTGAGCCAAGACAACAAGTTTTCTCCCCAACTGTACAAGAGTTCATTGTCAGTGCTTTCTTGAAGATAGTATATAATACCGCACTTCACAAAAATTGTATAATTTTCAAAGTACCTAGTCAATGGCTTCAATCATGGGTCTCTCTTAAAGTATGTGAAATTCAATTACTTAGTCAAGGAGGTAGAACTCTCTATCCTTGTTTTTTTCTCTTCTTTAATTTTGGACACAAATGAAACGGAATTTCATTACTAGAGTAAATATTACAATTCAACCTACCACAAGTTCCCTGGCCGCGGAAATAATGACAACAACACAAGAAAACAACATGACGGATCCATAAGGTAGGAGAGCCGTAAAACGCTCATCAAAGAGGTGAAACCAGTATTTGTGGAGGTAAAGCTTCTTGAAATATTTTTCAGTAAGTTTTTCTTCAAAGGCAAATTGAATTGGCATCTTACCCAAGTCATTTCATATTTTTTGGAGTTCTGTAGAATTAGTTTTGAATTTTTTAAATTGAAATGCCTTAGGGCTCTAAAATCGCCTACCTCTATAAATGTACATTATTTGTACATCATTGATCAAATGAAAAAATAGCATGTTCAAATACTATAAATTTACAAAGGTGGGCAATTCTAGAGCATATGCACTTTTTGAATTTCCTACCTTAGAGAACAGATGCCCAGAGCAAAACTCAAGAAGGGGCTGCTCTGTTTTTAATTTTTGCTTTATTCCCACAAGAGGTTGGTGGCAGTGTTATGTTATAGGCATTTAAATTTCCAATTCCCTGAAACAATAATATGCAAATCCAATCCTTTTTTAACAAATAAGGATAAATTTGGACTAAATGCCATATTGTAATCATGGCCCTATACACTGTTGCCACCATGTTTCAAAAATCTTATTTAGTCCATCATGTAAAGCAAGCACATATAAAAATTGCATATAGAAATTACATACTGAAATTGGGCTCCAGAAATGGATGCCTCCAAAATGAAGAAGACATAAAACTCAAAACCATTTTGAAAGAAAGACCACATAACTATTGTCCTGAAAACCAAAAAAAAAGGTGTCTAATTCTACTCACATTAGACTTTGTGGATCTTCAAAGCATTTGTTACTCAAAGGAACAACCTCTTCAGTTTTTTATTGTTTATGCATTCTAAACAACTACATTATTGGCCTGAAATGTGCACATTTGGTACATAAGCAAATACAAAATCATTGGCCTCAGATGTTGACTATTACAACATTGAGAAGACGTATTTAACGCATTATACTAATGCATCTCATTTATAGACTTGGTTCAATAGCCTACCAGATTCTATGTTTGGAAAGAATGGAATGATCCCTTTAGTGTAAAAGAAGAGGTGAATCTAGAATTTCCTCAATCATAATATCTCTCTTACTAGTGAATTTTGGTTTTGAAAACTTGTTTTCAAATGCATATAACATTTTGAACTCCAAAGGCCTTACTCACAATGTGCTATATCCAAATTCAAAAATCAATTACTCAATGTAAAAGGTCATGTGTGAATTGATTTGCTTACGGAAAAGTAGACCAATGTTTGTGAGCTGCAAAGAAGGAATGACTTGTCCACGGTCAGTTGCACCTTTTGAAAATTGCGCTTCTCTACTTCCTCCACTTCGTTCTCTTCGGTTCCCTTCAGGTTGCAAGGGCGTCTTTGTAAGGATGCATCCGTTGCCAATGAAATAGCTAATGCTCTCTTCCGAGAGCGCTACAACTCCTTCCGCAAGGAGAATAGAAATTTTCCCCTCTTCTTCCTCTTCCTAATCGACTTTGCAACCCCATAACTACCATCGCCTATCTCTTTATCCGCAAGCATGAGAGCAATGCATCATATTGCAAGTTGGCTCTAAGGGAAAAAAGACTTAGTATGATTCATTATATTATTCTTACAGTGCTTCTGTTTCTACCGTTACACTTGTATCTAACCTCTACTTTATTCACTGTGACTACTAGAATTACACTTATTGCTCACTACATCAATAAACCATCTTGAAGGTACGTGCAACCCTATTCCAAAAATCATGTCCATTGGTATATTTTTGGACAAAATGATTGCACTAACCCTAGGTCATAAATTAAAGAGTAGAAAGATGGTTTAGATCTTTTGAAAGGGTGTTATTGCATTTGATCTAGAAACCGCCAAGAATCTAATTTAACCCCTCACCTTCCCACTAATGATAAGATTTTTGAATTTTGAATTGATCCCTTTAATGAGTTAGGTGAGATTAATGATTCACATTATCGGCAATCAACTTGCTTAATGATAGAGGCGACCGTTATAGATTCGAAAAAGTTTGAGGCTACTGACAATGCCCTCAACCCTAACAATTAAAGACAATCCTATAGTCTTATCTTTCTCAATTACTTGGATGGGATATCTTCGAGCCTTTATATTTTCTAGTATGGAACCATTTCAGACATTCGGTCTTTAGGTTCTAAGTATTCGCTTCATAATTTTTTTGATTCCCACTACATCTTTGATTTCTATCTGAATGGCTTCCATTCGAGCAGATGGCCATAAAATTCCTCTTGTCATCCCTCTTGGAGAAGGAGGGTTTGCTATACTATCTTCACACCTTCTCTATATTAGATTTGGATTTCTTCAATCCAGTATATACGTTGAAGAAGAGGTCATGTCTGATTCTGGGCGGTTGAAGGAGTCTATCCATATGTTGAAGTTAGAAGTTCAGGACGGTCATGTTTGGCACCTTCATCTAGGGCGTTATAGAGCTTATGGTTTATCCTCTCACGCAATGGGAGGCTCCAATGACATCTTACTTTGGCAGTCAGACTATTCCACGGTTGACATGCCTTTTGCTGACCAGGATATTCATAATTCTATAGGACGTGAACCTATCACTAATACTAATTCTCATGTTCCATGTGTCCGTGTGAAGCAGGAAGCTCTAGACCCTATCATAGATATATCTAGTGAGTCAGAAGGAGAGTCCCCAAGCCAACCAAGTTTGCAAGCAGTAGTTCATCACAGAGTCATAGAAGATGTCTTGAAGCCATCTTCTAGTCAGTACAACACTCCCTCTAGTAGTCATGCGAGGTCCACTTACTCTCGCCCACCACCCTATCCTATTAGTACATCCACAGTTAGCGTAGTTGGTTGTCTACGCAAGCTAGCATCTATTCCTGGGTCCAGGAATGAAGTTGCTACAATAGATTATGATTCAATCACACATAAGGAAGTACAATACCTTCCAGCAGACTTCAATGGAAATGTGGTATTTGAGTTGCCTTTTCTGAGTGCTTCATCTTCAACGTCTTCTGCTAGAAACCTTCATGGCATGGACAAACGTTATGACAGTCATGCCTGGTGTCGAACCATGACATCTAATATCAACAACCAAGATGGTCTTAAGTTCAGGAAATCGTCTTGTGCTAGTCATTTAGTATGCAAAAACTTTGATTGTAACTACCTCAAACGATCGTTAAAGCGCAATGAGATCGAGTGGTGTGGTAATATTACTATCCCATTCTATGTTGGCACAACCCCTCCAAAAGATTCCACTCTTCTTTGCAAGATATGCAAAACTCCATCCCATTGCATTAGTGTCTGTGATGCTAGAGTATACTATGTTTTTAGTGATACTACGGTCATAACCAGAGCGTGCATTCATTTAGGAAACCACATGCACCCTGTTGCTTCTGGAACTTGTAGAGAGTCACTGGACACTATTACCAAGCTCATTGCAAACGAGGTTTCTAAAACCCCTACTGCTACTAACTCTACCATTGCCCTTGCAACTAGTAAGCAATTTTTAGACAACCACTTTATACACAATGGTGATGGCCCTAAGGAGATGTTGCAAGGAAAGTCGCTAGATGATGTGATGGATAGGTTTCAGAGATTAAGTTCCCCAAACATACGTAATACTATTTCTTCATTTCGTAGCACTAGAAAAGGTGGTCTCATAGATAGCATTATGAATATGAAGCGAAACTTAAAGTTTGAATACATTCATGATAGCGTTTTTCCTGGACAAGGTAAAGAAAAGGTATACTTGTTTAAGATGTTGGTAGAAGGTCCTAGTAGTGGAGTGGACTTGGTGAAGCGCATGCAGCCCGGAGGAGATCTGGAGAATGCATGGCTCATGTTTGACCATGTAAAACGGGTAAAAGATTGGACCACCATGGCTTGCCATATGTATGACACTGGATGCAGGAAGGTCATGACAATTGCAGTTTGTGACATGCAATCTGAAGATACAAAAGTCCAATGCATCATGTGGAAATCACTAAACGATGTCATGAGATGCAATGGTGTGGAGAATCCAAACTTTAAGGGCTTTATGGCAGACAGTGCACAAGTGAATTGGAATGCCGTTCGCATTGTATACGGTACGGGAAATACCAAAGATGAGATGGTGAATCGTGAGCGAACGTGTCTTTTGCACTGGAATACCTCACTGCATCGGCATACACAAAAGCTCATTAAACTAGATATACAACACCAACATACTCGTTTGTGCAAGCAATACAAGGACTCTAACACTATGGAGGAAGCAGAGACACGATACTTGGCCATTCGATCTTGGTGGTTATCATCTGGTGCGGCCTCAGAAGATGCTATGCGGGAATTGGAGTTGTGGCTTGCTTTTTGGCATTTCCGATATCGCCAATGGGGAGGTTTTATGCAAATGGTATGTTCAACCATGTTCTTTAAGTTTTAATGCTTTTATCCTTATTATTCACTTTTAATTACGAATGTATTTTTCTATTCATAAATTATTACTATAGAAAGATATAGGGATCAAATTTGTGAAGGGTTCACTTTCCTCTCTAGGCTCTAGCTAAGAGGTGGTTCGACCACATGTTCAAGAGATCCCAAAATGTAGCACTCTTCAAAGCCTAGGGCAATTTTTGGATCAAACTTGTGAAGGGGTTAGTTACCTCTCGGGGCCGAGAGGTGCCTTAATTGCCTACTAATGAGATCTTCAATTGCAGAGCTCTTCGAAGCCCCAAATTTCTAATAGTCAAAGAATTTTCACAAATTACATTGTAGGACTCACTATAGTTTTCTCATGCAGGATTTGAGTGTTGAGGAAATGGCAGACATGCCATCATGCAACTTATCCGAAACAATCCATAACAAATGGTTGCAGTAGTCGGGTAATCGAGGTAATGATTTGTTTGCCGCTACTTGTGATGACTGCATTCGAGCCTTCATGCAAATGACGAATTAGCGATCATTCCTCAACGGCAAAACATCAAGGTCAGGACCATCTAAAGAAGAGCTGAAGTTAAGAGGCACTAGGCGTAGTGGTGACCCAAAGAAAATTGCAAAAGCATTGAATGTCCTTCCCGAAGCAACGGATGTTGGAACTCGTATTCCCCACTTGGAAGGTGAAGAGATTTTTGGGAGTAGTAAGCGCAAGCTTGACCTTCCCATTGGATCGGATGGTGACTCCCATCGGCCAGACAAAGTCAACTTCTCTCAACTGCGTGTCATGACCAGATCTACACACACACATGTAGAGGCCTCAAATACATTTGATAAGCTTCTTAACTCTGAGAACGTATCGCATGTCACAACTACATTGGAGAGTGACTGTGACACTTCGCAATGGCATATTGCGAGACTATCTTACAAGTCTAGTTGCAAATGTCACACTCAACAACGAGGATCAAACATCCGCTGCATTGCCAAAATTGCAAAGGGAAGTAAAGGTACTCCTGCTCCAACATATCGTGGTAGAAAGAAACAATATGGCGGGAATAAGGAAATTGTGACAGATTTCTGGTTCTACCCAGATGATATTCACTGTTGTGTTCAAGGATCTAAACGTGCTTGGGTGATTGATTGGCCTCAAGTACCAGACTTTTGGCCAGTACTGACAGGCACTAGTCTAAGTCGCCAAGAAACAGTTCTTTTGCAAGAGGCTGGCTTTCAACTCCAAGAGCGACTACCTATGTCACCTCGACGATTATTCACGATGTCAAACATATTCGAGGCAATCCTTTATGATCACCCTAGCCCGTTGCATGCAGACACCTATCTGACAACTCGAAGGAGCAAGCCCATTAGACGTATTGCAAATGCTCCTACTGCAGAGCATCGCAATAAGTAGGAGAGTGCAGGGAATGTGAAAGGAATGATTCTAGGAGTTACCATGCTCCTCTTTCCTGGACTTGGAGCCATAATCTCCCTTCAATCTGGAATGGAGACCATGCATAAAGTTTATCAAATCACCCTTAGCATGTACTCAGAGTGCACTTGTCCTAATTTTGTGGACATGGCTGTCTCAGCAATCGGTGGACGCCAGCAGTATGTTAATTGCAAACATCTTTATTACTTATTTCGTTACTTCTGCAAGATGAACCCAATGGAAGACAAGTTCATACATTCTCCAAGCTTCAGCTTCAATGAAGTGAAGTGCCTCCTCCTTAAGGCCGGTATCATCAACATTTCACAGGAGGGGCCCCAGAATCCCTAGAAGTCCAAGAATCTCTGAGTAGTTCATATCTGAGACTAAGAGACTTTAGACTACAATTACACTTGTAGTTACAAAAGTATGAAGTTCTCTTTTGTCAAATATTGTAACCCATTGGAATATTTTATATACTACCTTATTTCCATCATGTTCATCTTTTACAACAATTGAGTTTTTTGTCTTCACAATGTATACTTTTAGTAATGCGGGCAAAATTACAAATAACAATTTTAATACAAATAGTATATATCCACAGTCATAAGTCCACGGTAATAGGTCTACATGAATAGTTCCAAAAATTTACACAAAATAGAAGATTATGCCTGAAATCTTCAAATTGTATGTTTTTTACTACTTTTATTGAGTTTTCAACTACTTTTTCAAATTCTGATGCTCACCGTTCACAAAATCCCTGCTCAACGCTCATAGGTTCATGCTCGCATGCTCATAGAATAGCACTGCTGAGGGTGATAAGAGTGGCGGAGGAAGCGATTCAAAAAATGAAAAGGCAATGTTGCTTGCCAAAATAGAAAGTGCAAAATTAGCATTACGTGCAAAGAACGAGCAATTGAAAACTTTGAAGGAGCAAGAAATGAATCCCACTTTCATAGAGGTGTTGAAGCAACGGTTGAAGGCCATAACGAACGTCATCGAAGAGAATGACAAGGGCTTCCATTCCTTCAAAAGAAATCGCGATTTTTATTTGAAGGAAATGAAGAGTGGGAAGGTGCATAAAATGGACCATTATTTGATATGGGAATCAAAACTCAAAATCCTTGTCCGCAAACGTCAGCAGGCACAGAATGAAAGGCGAAGCCTAGAACTTCAAATAATGGAGAAGAAAAAAGAATATTACGAGGCCGTTGTCCAGCACGTTCCAAAAGTAGAGCTTTTGGTTTCTTCCTCAACATATGGTAGTGTTACTGGAGAAGTAGCATTGCTTGAGAAGTTGGTGAAGTTCCATGAGCAAAGATTACCATTGATGGTATCGGAGTTGGAAGCTTTGAGGACAGAAAGTCGGGTTTTTTCAGATTGGTATAAGTGGAATAGAGCTAGCATAGGGAAGTCTGATGTAGAATTACAACAAATGGGTCCGGAGCCCATTTTGAAGGACTACCTCAACACAAAATAAAATACCTAGGAATACAATGAGTATAAATACTTTCACCACGATTATTTTGTATTTTGCCTATCATGGTGTTATAAAGAAATGCAATGTTTTGAGATAAAACAATGTATATGGTGTCTTGAAGCAATGTCTGTACTAGAATAGTTAAATTGGTGTGGGCACACTAGTGGTGTGCATGGAAGGGAGAAAATGCCACACCATTTTTGGATCTTACAACTTTTCTATATGGATGAATATGTCTTTCTCATGTTTTGGGAGAAGGTGATGGTATGATGAATGGAATGGGATTCTCGCACATAATTACAATCGAATAGGAACATGGGATTGATGGGAAGTTCTTGATTCTTGACCGTAAAAGTTGACATAGTATTTTGTGAGAATGTCCTCGTGAAATCTACAATACAACTTGTATTTATGATTTTCATATGAAAAGTGGAGAACGAAAAACCGATTATGCCCAAAATACCATATTAATCGAGGAAATTTATTGGGCTTATTTGTCTCGGGTGATTTGCTTCATTGTTCCTCCTTGTATATAGTATTTTTTAGAATTCTAGCTTTAGCGTAATTTGAAGAAAATTACAATGGATATTGAGGAATTAGGTAGGTTTTATATGTAAGTTGGCCTACTCATGTTTTTTATGAATCAAAATTTTGACCTCCAAGGATAGGGTGAACCATTTGAAGGTATGGTAATGTGAAGTCAACAAGTCAACATCCACAAAAAGGGGCATGTTGTATTTGAACCCCTTTTATTCCTTCTTTGGCCAAGTATCTTGAAAGCTTAGAGGAAAAGCTTCCTATAATTAGAACCTCACGATTTTAAAGAATATGAAAGGAAATATCCAATTGGACAATGATGCTCCACTCTAGTGAGTAGTGACCTAGTTTTCTTCTCAATGCAAGTGAAATTAATTTGAAAAGTTAAACTTTAAGAGCTTTGTTGATTTGATTCATACAAACTATTTTTGGAAGAACTGGAAAAGATCATTCTTGATATGATTTCAGAAATTGGTACTTTGGTAGAGAGGAAAAAAAGGTAGTATTAAATAAAAATCAATGCCATATGGAATTGCCGTACATAGGTATGCTAGGAAGTCGTAGAAGTGGAATGAAAGAAGTAAACCCTAAACCACTCCATCGTACTTGCCAAAACAACTAGAAACATAGTGTAACTAAAACCTAACCCTTACTTGTCATCTATTATGATGGGAAGTAAGGCTAAATTGCATGATTCCTACAAATGTCTAGTCAATTACATTTGGGTTGTTTTGAGAGCCACTTCCTTCACCTTCTTCTCAGGTCGATGCTTCCCCAACCCCTAGCTTTCGCTTTGCACGGGTTCATGAAGCTGGTCCGTTTGCCTTCAAAATTGATTGCAACACGTTGAAGTCCTATAGAGCTTGGAGGGTCCTTGTTGTTTGCGGAGAATGTGCTTTCAACAATTAGTCAAGT
Source organism: Straminergon stramineum (assembly GCA_963920665.1). NCBI lineage: Eukaryota > Viridiplantae > Streptophyta > Bryopsida > Hypnales > Calliergonaceae > Straminergon > Straminergon stramineum. The sequence continues at coordinate 12,122,470 of OY987271.1, read as the reverse complement.
GCTTGACTTTGGTAATATGGTCCCACTACAACAAAACAGGTGTTTTATGATTGCAAAAAATGACTGCAATGAGTCATAAAATCTCAAAATATGACTTAGGCAGAAAACACTATAGATGACGCGCGATATGACTGGGTCTAGTCATTACCGACTAGTCAAATTTTTCATGAGTCATATTTGCAATCATTTGTATTGAGGGTATACTTAGCCGTATATTGCCTATGTGGCGTATATGTTGACTATCCTTGGAATCTTGACTTTTCCTTGAATTGCCCGGGCAAAAGAAAAAAAGTCCACGTGGCATATGACTCTATGTAGTCATATTTTTGGCTGACGTGGAATATGACTACTTTGAGTCATATTTTGGTTCATGTGGCATATGACTCTATTTAGTCATATTTTTGGTTAATGTGGAATATGACTTCTATGAGTCATATTTTTGGTTGATGTGAAAGATGACTCTCATGAGTCATATTTTTTGTTGATGTGAAAAATGACTCTCATGAGTCATATTCTCTACATGTTGATGTAAAAATGACTCTAGTGGGTGGTATTTTTTGTTGATGTGGAATATGACCTTTATGAGTCATATTTTTGGTTGATGTAAAAAATGACTCTCATGAGTCATATTTTTTTGTGATTATGAAAAATGACTCTTATGAGTCATATGCTCTACATGTTGATGTAAAAATGACTCTAGAAAGTCATAATTTTTTCTTGATGTGAAATATGACCTTCATGAGTCATAATTTTATTGATGTGAAATATGACTTATGTAAGTCATATTTTAGCTCATGTAGTAGTTCACATGGAATATTACTTGTAATTTTATGATTGAATGTAGTCATAATTTTAAAAGTATAGAGTCACATTAATAACATGATTGTGAACATTATATAACTATAACAAGTCATATTTTGGCTAAGATATATTATAAAATATGACTCAAGAAAATAATATTTGTAATTGGGGTGATTTGAGGTTTATAGTAACTTTTGTTGTAAACTACAATCACATTTCATACATTCTAAATAGACTTGAGGCATTGCAATCATGCATCAACATGGTTTAGCAGCTAAATAAATGACTCTATCAAATAAAAATTGAGTACATATGATTTTTGAGATGCGTAAGAGACAATCATATTAAAGAGAGAAAATGCCATAAAAAATGTGACTCTTTTCAATGGCATTTATTAGTCACTAACACAAAACATATGACAATGACAGTCTATAAGTATATATTCCTATAAGCTCTAGGACCTATATTTCTTACTAAAATTTGAAGAAGTTGCCTTTCAAGTGTTGCAAGTAGCCTCCGATAACTTCAATCCATCTTTAAGTGCCTACATATACAATGAAGGAGATCAATTTTTAGTGAATGAACAATATAGCTCAACCTTCAAAGATTTAAGGCAACAAAAAATATGAAGCATAAGTTTAAAGTAAGAATAATTTATAACCACTATATTTTTAGAAAACATAAATAAATAAGAAGAAAGAACAACAATAGTGATAAAAGAAACAAGAACTAGAAGGTGACAAGTGTTAAGAGGTAATAATAAACAAGAAGAAGTAAGAATTAAGGTGCCACAAAACAAAACAAGAGACATAACTTAAAATGCAATAAAATGCAACAAATAACAAGAGAAAATAAAAACTAAGAGGCAACAAGAAGCAATAAGAAATATGATTTAAAATGCAATAAATAACAAGAAGAAGAAAGAACTAAGATGCAACAAGAAAAAACAAAAAACACAATTTAAGATGCAATCAAATGCAATAAATAACAAGAAAAAACAAGAATTGAAAACAAAACAAAAAACACAAGTTAAAATGAATCAAAAACAAATTAAAAGTAACAATTAGGAAGCAACAAGAGACAAGAACTAGGAAGCAAAAATTAAGATGGAATAAGAAAAAACTAGAAGCAATAATCAAGAACTAAGAAGCAAAAGAAGTAGGAACTAAGAAGCAAGAATTAAGAAGTAACAAGAAGAAACTACAAACCGGAATCAAGAACTAGAAAGAAACAAAAATTAAGAACTAGGAAGTAAGAATTAAGAGTTAACAAGAAGAAATTAGAAGCAAAAATCAAGAACTAAAAACCAAAGATCAAAAACTAAGAAGCCAATACAAGAACTAAGAAGCAACAAAAAGTAAGAACTAGGAAACAAGAATTAAGAGGTAACAAAGAAGAAACTAGAAGCAAAAATCAAGAACTATAAAGAAACAAAAAGCAAGGACTATGAGGTAGGAAGAACCAAGAGCTAGAAAACAACAAGAAGCAAAATGTAAGAGGCAACAAAAAACAAAGAAGAAGAAGAAGAAGAAATGGCGGCTAGGGATTCAAAACCCTAAATCAGTGGCGGCTACATAGAAGTGACGGCTAGGGTTTTTAAATCCTAGTCATACACATGACTTGCTCTAGTCATGCGACTTAATGTAGTCATGCGAGTCAATAAATATGATTATACTAAACAATGAAATTATTTTAACAACAAAATTTGCTACAAAGTGGATGTATGTTGCAATACAACTCTACAAAATGTGTAAAGGGAAGTTACAAGGCCTTAAGCACCTATAGTTATAGCAAAAAAAAGTCATGCATGAATCAAAGTATCTACGTCCATGTACAAAGTATATAAGAGCAAAGGTATTTTAGAAAGACAATATTGAAAAACATATTTGAATTTTTTTTAAAAGAGATTATGTTTTTATAGTCTATATCCTTGTAAAAACATTCAAACAACCATCTTTTAATCACAATTCAATCATGTATATGATAGTAAGCCTCAATCTTCATATAAATAATTTTATAACTTCTAAACAACTCTATAGAGATTCTTTATAAATACAACTTATATGACATTGCAGAGAACCTTTCTAAAAAAGAGACAAACTTCAATACATGATATATATGAGTGTTTTATCTATATCCTTGAGATAAAATAAACACAACTATATTTTTGTTGTTGGGCTTCAAATCCTAAGTTGGATATTTAAATATTGTTCAATGGGTATTCTAAGCAATGAATAATTTTTTTCTAATGATAAATTGTAAGTGGTTCACATCTAAACTAAAACACACTCAAACTATAAAAGTTAAAGGTTTTAGATGGTTTTAACCAATCTAGGTCAAAACTCTAAACTTCCAAATCCTAGTTGAGAAATTTTAAAATTTTAAAATTTAAGTTGTAGAACGTTGCAGGCCTATTCTAAAATCATAAAAATATTTATAAGAAAATGTTTTTAGCAAAAAAATATAGATGGATGAAGGTTTGTTTTTAATTTATCCTTCAAGATTTCATCCAACATTTTCTCTTAGCCTTTAATTTTTAATTCATTCATACTTTCAAAATTGAATTCTAAATGTCACTAAATTTCAAGTTTACTTTTATACTTGAATTGGATGAACTTTGGTATTTTTTATTCAAAACTAATGCCACAGATTATCCAATTTCATCATACTCTATCTTCTATAATTTTTCTCTATTTTTTAAAGTGTGATATGTTACTGGAATCTTTTACAAATTAACGAAGTGTTCTTGAATTCCAAATTCGATTTAATAAATTCTTAGAGGTTTGATTTAAACCTTTAATTTCTAGGACAACTATAGTTTTTATAAGAAGAAAATAAACTAAGTGCCAAATTTAAGGACATGCCTTGGAATTTGTTTCCACAACATCCCTATTCTCCAACATGTATATTGTAATTGTATCATGAAGTCTACTTTAATCCATTTTTGTTACATTTTTTGTGTTTTTGGATGCAACTTAAATAACAATTTTTACAACAAGGAGTATAAATTAGATATATGATCTCATTCTTTTCTTTCAACCTATTTCTTTTTACTTTCCCCTCTTGACTTTCTCCAAATTATTTTCCACATTTTTTGTTTTTTTCCTTCATTTTTTGAAATGGTTTAGAATTGCAATCTTTGACTTCTACTACTACTAATTGATTTCTAATTACTCTAAGAATCAAACAATTGTAACGACATCAACCTCGTAAGTGGTAACTAAATATCTACTTAAGATTTGAAAAATTCATTTGATCAACTACGTATGTTATAATCAACAATTTTTGTTTAATACATAGTCAAATTCTTATGAGGGGGTCATATTAGTCTCCTAACCATGTCCAAAGCTTGGAGTAGCAACTTGGAACCTACACTTCTTCTTCAAACACTTAGAGACTCCCAACACAAATTGCACTCTTTACTTACTCTTGCTTCATGGTCACTTGAGCATGAATTTTTCTCACACTATTCTTTCTTCTCTTTGGATTAGATTTTTCCCAATCTTCAAGTAATTTTTTTAAGCTCTACAGCCTTCAATCTACATTACTAGTTTAAATGCATTAGATTTTGCTTTGCATTAGCCATCACAATCAATTAACATAATTAGCAAATTCCACAGCAAATTCCAATAGTGAATCAAGGTAGGCCCGATTTCTATCTTGGATTCTCAAGCTTAGTCCTACCTAGGTGCTTTGGTTTATCCATAGACTTTTATTCCTCTCTAATTTTTTCTTAAATACTCAAATAAAAATTGATTGTCTCTTATTATTAATTGTTTTATTCCTCTCTATTCCTTTTCTGATTCCTATAAAAATTTTAAATATATTAATTGAAATATAAACATGAGCCATCCCAAATTATTTGGACATTAATTCTGTAATAGACACATCAAACAAAAGAAAAGAATTTTTTTTAATAGGTATTAAACAAAGTCATCCCAAGGAATGGCCTCTAGGGGCAAAATATAGAAGACCCATTTTAGATTGCCAACCGTTTCCTTAGGCTCCCACCAAAGAAACAAAAAATAACTACCAAAGAATGTGTCTACAAAATATGATTGACTCAAAAATACGACTACCAAATATGACTAAAGTGAAATTATGACTAGCAAATATGATTTAGTACTCTCCAAATATATTTCCCACCCAAATTTTCTTCAAGCTGCCCAAAAGAAAAAAAATGTGACTATCATAAAAATATGACTAATAAATATGATTGATGCAAAAATATGACTGCAAAATATGACTAACTCAAAAATGTGACTGCAAAATATCACTGATACAAAAATATGACTAATAAATATGATTGACTCAAAAATATGACTGATGCAAAAATATGACTAATAAATATGACTGACTCAAAAATATGACTAAAATGAAATTATGATAGGCAAATATGATTTAGCACTCTCCAAATGTATTTCCCGCCCAAATTTTCTTCAAACTACCCAAAAAAAAATGTGATTATTATAAAAATATGACTATAAAATATGACTCAATCAAAAATATGATTGCAAAATATGACTAAAGTAAAATTATGACTAGAAAATATGATTTAGCACTCTCCAAATTTATTTCCCGCCCAAATTTTCTTCAAAATGCCCAAAAGAAAAAAATGTGACTATTATAAAAATATGACTAAAAAATATGACTGACTCACAAATATGATTGCAAAATATGACTAAAGTGAAACTATGACTAGCAAATATGATTTAGCACTCTCCAAATGTATTTCCCGCCCAAATTTTCTTCAAACTGCCCAAAAGAAAAAAATGTGACTATTATAAAAATATGACTACAAAAAATGACTGATGCAAAATATGACTAATAAATATGACTGTGCGTTCCCCAAACATGTTCCCTATGAAGCTCTATGAAGTATTTTGGAGTTCCCAACGAACATATACTATATGTCTGCAATGTACATGGCCAAAACATGACTAGCACTCATATTTGTAGTCATATTTTTTTTCAAAGAGTTGGCCTCCCAAAATATGACTGCGAATAGTCACCAGTCATCCTCAGTCATATTTTTGTAGTCATAAAACACCCGTTTTCTTGTAGTGTCCGTATGTAGAGTCCAGGTAAGCCATACTAGTTAAGTCTTCTAGGGAGGCACTATCATCTTGATTAGTGTGAGCCCTCAAGTTGGCACTTGGAACTCAAGGTTTTCTTTTTTTCGTTTTAGTCAGTATTTTAGCATAATTATATGCAAAATTGCATAAAAAGAGTGTTTGAGAGGTATTTGGTAGAAGTCCCTACCAATACAGTGAGGGGTCATCTTAGAAGTGTAGAGTATAGAAAATACTCAAATTCCATACTTCTAATGCCTAGTTGAGAGTCTGAGAGGTCGATTAAGTATTTCCGAGAGAACTAAGGGTTTGAGTGTTAGCCAGTCCTAGTAGTTGTCCATGTTAAACTAAGTCTTACAATTGCATGTGACAAGCTGGCTAAGTCTATTTTAGGTCTAGAGAGTCTAGTATAGGTCACCATCCAATTCGTAAAGAATTTGGATTGGTAAGTTCTTATTTGCAAATAACTTATAGAAGAATTATCCAATCTGCAAATAAAGTGATGGGAGAGCGACTGGAGTATGAAGAAAGGTGCTTTTACTCTAAAAGCATGCCAAGAGCCAACATTGGAGCCGGTTGTTCCAAGATTCCCCGATACAAGAGTAATTTTCCCCTTAGGCGAAAATTATAAGGGAATTGCTAATTTTAGCTTCCCTATGAATAGTGCAAAGTGAAATGTAATGTTGCACTTTGGTTTTGGGAGTTTCTTAGAAGCTACCCAAAAAGTTTCGGAATTTCCCGACACAATTACAATGACTCCATGGGAAGTCAACTGCCTTTGAACGTGGTCGTAAATTCCTAGGAATTACCCATGTTGCGGTAAAATCCCACTAAAAATTAGGATAGTGTGTTGTGTGCTAATAAAGCGTTCCACAAAGTTTGAAGACATTCTGACATTCCTAGGTACCAGAATCGGCAACGATAGTGGACTTTTGAAGAATTTACGACTTTACGGCGGGTTGACCGGCGTACTAGGAGATGGCGGTGTCCAAATGACATGAAAAAGGGGTCTTTTCTTACTCCCACGAACCTTCTAAGTAACCCTAGACAGATAGTTTCTTCAAAAGAAACAAATTCCAAAAGTTAGGGTTTTCACCTTTCGTTGGAGTTACCGTAAGTTGATTTTACACTTACAAAGGGCTGGGAAGAAGGGGGTAGGGGGTCCCTTAGGCTAATTTGGGTCTTCTAAACACAATGGCGCAATAGTTTTTCAATTTGGAGTTGTTCCCTAGAAGATAGGAGGGGTCCAGCAGTAGGTTTGACTTTTTTAGAGTAATTAGGGGTAATTCAAAGTTAATTTCGCAAATATCTTTTGGAGAATTGAAGATTGGATTTGGGTAAGACTTCTTTTCTTGTGTAACAATCCATCTTTTGTTTAAAGAAAGACAATTTAGAAATACTTTGGGTTAATTAGCAAAATATCTAGGTTAATTAGGGTTATTTTCAAAATATCTTTGGGAAAAGATCTTGGATTTGATTTAGCCAAGATTTATTAGCTAAATGGAGAGGGTTCTAGAGAATTCTTCCATTAAACAAAGATTATTTTGGAATTACATTAGGGTAGTTTAGGAAATATCTCAAGATCAAAAGTAAATGTTTTTCCACCGACAACTTACTGGGGAGGGCCTGGGACAAGTATAAAAGGCCCTTCCCTCGAGGTTGTCGGTACCCTCATTCTTATATCTAACCTTTGCTTTTGTTTCTCTTGTGCTACCGATGGTGTCGGAGCACTAATCCAGGTCGAGATCCGACCGGATTTTCATTCTATTTCTTGTTTTGTACACTTTGAAGGACGGGAGGGTCCCTTCAAAGTGGTTTCTATTTGATTTCTTTAAGTTCTCGAGGTTAAGCCTCCATTTGCTTTGATTTGTGAGAGTTTGGAAAGGATAGACCTCCAAACTCTAATTTCGTTTAAGATTTCTTGAATACTAACAATTTGTGATCATTACAACAGAATTTGGTATTAATATTCTTAAGGCGGAAAAGCTTGACTTTGCCAAAAGATTGTTAAACCAACCTTTGCCCAAAATCCGTTGTATAATGGAGATTGGGATTTTAATTGCTAAAGTCCGGTTTAAACGCTGTCATGCGTACCTCCTTTAGTGATTAAATTTGGATACTTTGAAATTTTGAAGAATTAATCTTTAATGTTCGGTTAAACACTATCATGTGTACCTCCTTTAAAGACTAAAACTTTCAAAATACTATGATTTAACTATCGATACCGTGTATGCCTAGGGTCGCCCCTGCACGGTGTAGCTTTGACTTTAGAATTAACCTTGAAAATTTCCTTATACTTGGAAAGATGTTTTGTAGGTGTAGTAGTTAGAAACATGTGATCTCGTTAGAAAGATTAGGAAAAAATAGTTGAAATCCTTTAGTTTAAACTCTTGGAAAAAACCTTAGTAGTAGCTAGAAAAAAAACCCAAAATTAGATTAGTTTTCTTTTGGTTAGATTCATTAACATTATCTTGAGAAGAGATTTTTAATTAGTTTAGAATGCTTAGTGGTTAAGTTTTAACCTTTCCCCCAAAAATTCCCTAAAAATTCCCCACAAGTTAGATTAGTTTTAGTAATAAAAGTATTAGATTAGTCAAAAGCCATTGATTTATTAGTGGAGCTATGAACCACTAATCAGTATGAAACACCAGAACCAAAAACCTTAACCGGTGAACCTGTTCCATTCAATTTATGAATTGAACTTACCAGTAGGGATCAGTACCAGAGCAAGACGAGAATCCAACCAGAGCAAGACGAGAATCATTGAGCAAGACGAGAAGCCAACTGGACAGGACCGGCGGTTTGCCGACCAATCGTAGCTCGCCACGTGGCAAGGTCTCGGCGATCGAGACAGAGGCGACTGTGCAACGACTGAGCGGGGTAATTGGGCGAGGTGACTGAGCAGCGACTGAGCGAGGTACTGGGCGAGGTGACTGAGCGAGGCAACTAGCGAGGTGACTGAGCAAAGCTATTGAGCCAGAGAGCTGAGCAGGAGGCTAAGCCAGAAAATTGAGCGAGGGAACTAAATTTTAAGGTAAAAGCTTAAATTCCTCAAACATCAATTCAAAGTGTATTAGAATTTTGAACATCTTGAGAGTTAGTGAACTAAATAGTCAAGTAAGTGGAAGTCCACTTGAATTTGCATCAAAACTCCATCCATTCTACAACAACAACAAGTTTGCAAAACAAAGATCAATGAATTGACATAACAAAGAAAAGAGAAGAAGTAAGGAGTAGGAGAGAGACGAAGAGAAGGAATCTAGATAATTAATGAGGTAAGCATCTTTGAATTTTATTTGATTCTAATTACTATTCATTAGGTTGTTGGTTAGTCATTAATTAGGATTCCCTAAGAATTAGAAGGCTAGGCTTTAGCTAAGATTTGTTTTATTAAGATTAATAAGACAAATAGATAAAGACAAAACGCCAACTAATATCTTTTGGATCATTAGGAATTTTAAAATTAATTAGAATCTATTTGATTTGATTTGATTTAGTGGATTTAAATGGTTTTGAATATTTAAAATAATTTCTAATCAATTAGGAATTGATTTAAATATAACCAAAATTGCTAAAATCCCATAACCATTAGTAGGAAAAGGAAAATTGAAGAGAAAAAACAAAATTGAACAAGGATTGATTTCAATTGGCACGATGAATTAGCAAAATGGAGGATGGAGCGGTTTACTACAAAACCATTTATCTCGTGACCCTCGATGACGGTACGATCGACTATTCCACGGAAAAGGTACGTTAAGATCTTTATATTTCATTTTTAATTTCAAATTAATAGATTAAATCATTGAAAAGTTAGAAAGTTAGAAAAGGAGATTTAAATTTAAAAATTAGAAATTACAATTGTTCGTTTAGACTAAAAAGTAATTAATGAATGAAATTTAATTCGTTAGACTTTTAAAACAAATTTCATTCATTAATAATTTTTTAAGATTTTAGTGTCTTACCTTTTTAGAAAGGTAATTTCTGAATTTTCATTTAAAAAATATAAAATCCTAAAAAATACCAAATTTAGAGTAGAAAATTTAGTTTACGATAGATTAAAAGATAATTAAAAAGAATTTCTAAAGAATCTTTAAGGAATCATTTAAATTAGGAATCAATTAGGGAATCTTTTGAATATTCTAGAACCTCTTTTCATTTAAAAATTACTTTAATTTTAAGAGAGAAAAGGTTGGATGAAGTTTAATTTCAATTTGGATGAAATTATTTAATTAGTAGTCAAATTAGGTTTAATCTTAGAATTGGGTAACTAACATAACTAAAAACTTAACCCTAAAATTTAGATTTATTCCGAGTAGTTTTACTATTTTTAATTTGTGGATGAAGGTTGTGACGTAGTTAGGGATCAATATTTCATCCATTCATTTCTTTTATTAGGAAAGTCAAAATTTAACCTGCTTTACCTTTCTGGAAAGGGCAAATTACATTCTATAAATTAAGTTAGATTGATGTTAGTTTGGATTTATCTTTTGATTAGTTATTTGATTTAGTTAACCATAGTTTTAAAATTAGGATTTAAATGATTTAAGTTCAATTTGGATATTTAAAAACAAAGTGTCCATTTCTTGGAAGGCACAAATTGAACTTAGATAAAAATCACCCTAATAATATTGATTGATAGGCTGTTAGAACCCGTGTGCACGTTTTGACTCGAAGGGTGGAGTTTAAAACACTCACAATTAGCCACCCTTTCTCCTTCTAAATTCCAACGGTGTCGTTGCGGATGAGGACCCCACTTGAAGGTTGAGGAGGTCTTGTCCCAATATCCACCAAGGCATTGGAAGAAGAATGCCCTCCTCCCTTCGTTTTGTGGCCCCCTTCCCATGAGCCTCGGTGCAACTCTGGCAATTTCATCTGGGTTTGTTTCCCAATTCAATTGCGAGCTAGCAGGTCCTTTTTCTTGATCATGTTGTCCTTCTCGCCAACTCCAAACCAAATCTCGGCCCCACAAGGTTGTGTCAGCCGTAGTATCATGTGTGTGTTCCCAAGAAGGAGGCATGTAGGTCGTCAAGTTGAATATGGTATACAGGCGATCGTGGAATGGTGCTAAACAAATCACACAACGTTGTCTAATCAAGCATTGCGCGATGAGACATTGGGGGTGGTATACATGTGCACAAGATCCCAGTGCCCAACCCCCTTCGGGGCCAAATTGTTCAAGACATATGGGGCATTTGGTATGGTCCAAAACAAAAGGTGCAGGCTTGGGCCACAAGAGCATTCGTTTCTTCTCTTCTATGTGGCTCAACATTTGGTTTTTGTGGTCCCAACCATTTTTGCTCCAATCTATGACCTCCTTTTGTGGCAATTCCACCATGCACATGTTATTGGGAAACATGTCCTCCAACAATGCCCATGACGTCAATCCATTCTTACGTTTAGGAGCATTTGCAACAAAGTTTCTAGAAACTTTCTCTAGCTCCTTCACAACTTGTTGGGATCTATCCACGGAGAGAATGCAGGCGACCTTCCAATGATAGTATGTGGTAGTCAACACAGCCAACTTTCTTTGAAGCATCTTATTTTCTTCTTGAAGTCCATGGTCTTTCTCCAATTGAATAATTGATGGAACCACAAGAAACGAAAGAGAGTCTTGGGTCCCATTGAATTCAATTGTATCATTGGTAGTATGTCTTGTGACAATAGTAGGAAGTGTATTTGGAATGATGGGGGAGTGTCTAGTGCACTTGGCAAGAGGAGTACTTTGAAGGATATGGTTGGTAAGGTCCCCCACAACCTTGTCCACATTTTGGAGGTTCTCCTCAACAAAGGCGTCATCCATATCCGACAAAGTGAAAGTGTCATGGTCTTTCTCATGGAGGTGTTGCAGTTGTGTAGTTTGTTGAGAGATGAGTGTACTTTTGTGTTCACACTCACATTGCAATTTCCTCATTTCATTTTGTAGTGAAGAAATTTCAACATCTTTGGTCTTGAGGAGGTCCAGAGCTTTTGCCAAAGTCATAATGTCGTGGCTTGAGCCCATTATTGATGGAGAAATGGGAATACGGTCAGTTTCTTCCATAGCCGTGTCGTCATTGGGCCCGAAGTCGAAGATGTCCTTTGTGCACTGTGTTGGCAATGATGGGTTAGGAACTATAGTTGGAATCGATGTGGGTCCCACTCGTGTTGTTGAACGCCGTACTCTAGATGGTTGCCTTGGTCGTTGTCCCGTGAATGTCGCAGGTCCTTCTACAATTTCATTTTGAACCTCACTAGGGCAAACAGATTGCTCCACAATTTGTATGACCCTATGGACGCGCATACCATCAGAGTCATCATCTTCTTCAGACTCCTCAGTGTCAACCTCAGTGGCAGGGGTTTGCGTTTTGTATGCACTTCGAATAGGACCAAGTCCCCCTTCAAGAAAGGCTAGAACTCCTTTTGGGATGAAACCACTCTCTAGACGAGTGACATACGTACTTCCCTTGATTGTGCTCCAATCAACCTCTTTGTTTAGAGTGACCTCAGTATATGCTCCTCTAGCAAGGAGGAGGGGGACCTCGTTCCTATCTACAAAGGCGGTTTTGTAGAGAACTTGCCACAATTCAATGCATCTTTGAAGGAATGTTGTATTCTCACAGTACTTCAAGTTGGCCTTATTGGTGTGCCGATTATAATGATGACGCCATAAAAGAAAGAACTTGCCGATGTGGCACCACTCGATGTAGTCTTCGTAGGTTTGTGTTGTCCAAGGCTCTGGTTCTTCATTCCAACCCTTAAAAGCAAGGTGGGCTTCACTATTGAGCACGTGCAATTACTTCCGATGAATAGTGCCCATATGCTTGCGATGTTTGTCTTTGGCAGCCTTCTATAATGCCCCGGCGGTTTGTGCAGCAGCGGAGATAGGCAATGCCCTAGCATTGTTAACTCCAGTGGCCATCAATGATTGTCGTGTCTAAGGCTCAAAAAACTCGTTTGGGAGTTTAGGTGGTCCACAACTACTAAGGTAAGAAGGGTGGATGAATGTAATAAATAGTAAATAGTCAAGGTTCATGTATGTAGCCACTAAAGGATACAAGACAAGAAGCCTCAATGAAAGGTGCCCAAAAGGTCTTGGGTGAGTGGATAAATAGGTGGGGGGAGCACGGGTGAGAGTTGGTCATGGGGCGCATGCAGGTGGGCGACCACCAGTTGAACCCGCGGTCTCCAAGGGGCGTGCACGGATGTCGGGGAGCGACTACGGGTCTGGTAGGGCGCATTCAGGTCCGAGGAAGCGACTGCGGGTCCAGGGGCGCGTATGGGTCCTGGACGGGGCAACTGCGGGTCCAAGGGTGCATGCGGGTCTTTTGGGGGGGCAACTACGGTTTCAAGGGCGCGTGCAGGTCCTCTAGGGGGCAACTACAGGTCTTTGGGGGCACGTGCGGGTGCCTTGGGAGGCGACTACGGGTCTTTTGGGGCGACCGCGGGTAATTGTGGGGTGTTACTTCTCTTTGGGTTCTCACTTCATGTCTTTGCTTTGCAGCTTGCCACGTACTCCACACTCGTGGTCGCCCACCAGCCTGAACCCGAAGTCTCCCTACCTATGGTCGCCCAAACCCAAGGTCGTCCACACCTGCATGCGCCCTTTTAGGATGCTATGTGGAAGACACGTGTCTGCCACATGGCATCCATGTAGCCTCACGGGCAAGGTGAAATTTTTTTTAAAAGTCAAAGCTAAGTTTGACTCTATTAGATGGACAAGAGGGTCTACTTGATGTGTTGGACATCGTGTTCGTCGAGTTGTCGAACTATCCACCAAAACAACCCTACCCTAGATTGAACCCGCAGTCGCCCATGGTGACGTGGTGGAGGCTTTCCACGTCACTGTTGACAACCCGCCACAATAGATTAAATTTTTGGCTGCCCTGCCCGAAAATTTCAAACCCTAATTCCATACTTGTCAAATTTGTCTTGTATATGCGACACTCGTCTTATACGACATGCGACATCAGACGAACAACTCGACACCCAAACTCCAAAACACGTTCGACAGAACAACCCTGAAAGGCGCTATGGGAAGAAATTCCATGGATTGTGAACTACATCCAAAATCGTTGTCCAACTTAAGCACTCAAGCTCAAAACACCAGAAGAAGTGTTTACAAGCATCAAACCGAATCTTAGTCACCTTCGCGTGATTGGCTGCACCGCGTATTGTCATATTCTCGACATCAAAAGGGACAAATTCGACCCAAAGCTACTTCAACAATTCTTGTTGGCTACGACGAACGGAGCAAGGCCTATCGGTGCTACCATCCACCCACTAGAAAGATCCTAATTACATGAGACGTCTGTTTTGACAAATCCCGATTCGACCTACTTTTTGCCAAGGTTACTGAACCACTAGAGACTCCTTCATTCCTGGACAAATTTCCCTCTCCCACCTTTGCTCCTTTTCATATGTCCACTACTCCCTCCGATACACAACTCTTTTCTTAGTTTCCTCTTCTAATAACCTCACAGGTATCTTCTCCCCAACCAATCCCCACCACTCCAAACAACACCACTGTCACTTCCCCTACCTTACTTGCTCTTGAATCCCCATCACTACTACCTTCAACTTCTCCGTTCATTGCCCTGCTGGACACCCCTCTATCTGCCGCAACCCCACCACCTCCTCAGCCATCTAAGCGGGCCCGCATGGTAAACCTCTAACTAGAAGACTATGAGCTCTACCTCTCAGTCAATGACTTAGACATCTATCTCGTCACCAACACTCCCCACAAGCCTAAACTTGTGTCACCACCTATGAGCTTCCAATTCGTCACTTGGAACTCATAGTTTTTCTTTTTTCCACTTTGCGTAGATTAGAGGGTAATTAGGTGTAAAAAGCCCAAAAAAGAGCCTAAGGCCAAAATAGGTTGTGACAGGCCAAATTAGGTATTTGGTCAATTTTAGGGTTTTAGGTCTAGTTGCTCCTTAGATGTCCACCTGTACATAGGTTAGAACCACAAATAGTGGAAGTTAGTAGGTTTGAGTGTAGTTGCTTTACGGTGCCAAACCTATTAAGTAGTGGCCCCAACCAGCTAAGATTGTGCTGAGAGGACCCTATGAGATCCCCGAGTAGGCCTTGTTTCTCCATCCCACTATTGAAATCGTAGAGCAATTTATTAACGTTGTAGAGGTTACAATATCCAGACCGGCGTATGGAGGAATCCACAAGTCCCGAGCGTGGCATTGGGGTCTAGAGTGGGCTAGGGGGTCGGAAGCAAAGCTCCTTCACTAAGATTCCCTCGTATGTAAAAGATTCCGTGTTCCCACGTAATTAGTGGAGGGTAGGATTTATCCTCTTCATCCCTACATGTGCAAAGTAAGAATATGAGTTTGCACGACCATTGTAGGACTCTCTAATAGGTCCCACGAAAAGTCTCGGAATTTTCTAACTTACAGAAAGATTCTTTCCAGATGGTCAACCGTTGAAATCCACTACGGAAAATTCGTGGAAATTCTCCGGAGGGTGATAAAATCTCACTAAAAATCAGGTTAGATGATTTTATGTTAATAAGTCTCCTTGACAAGTTTCGTGACATTTTGATAGCGGGAGATGCCCGAACCTAAAGATTCTTCCCAAATTTAGCGACGTGGCAATGCGGGTGGGAGTTTGACCGACGTCTCGGGAGCACATGAGTTCAAAACGGAGTCAATGAAAAGTCTTTCTTTACACCCTTGGACCTCCCAAATCACCTTGGCCACTTACCTTGCTCAAAAAAGGCAACACCGACAAGCTAGATCTTTAATCCTTTTTTGGACGTGGATGGCGTTGGGTTTCCATGGGTTTTTTGCAATGGAAAAGGGGCAAGTTTCCTAGAACTAAAAACGACCTTCTGGAGCCATCGATGCAATCCGTTTGCCAATCGAAGTAAAACTCCAAAGGTTAGAAGTGGACAGCACATGATCGGAGAAGTCAACGGGCCGTTAAAAGCCCAAATCTTGGAGAATTGGGAGAAGGACATTCCCCCGCTTGGGAACGAGGTTCCTGACACATGTGGGGAGAAGACTTAGGTGTCAAATCCCCACTCTTTGGGGAAATCCCAAGGCAAGTTTAGATAGTCAACGTCTTACGTATATTTGGAATTGTAAGAAGTTTAGGGTTTGCGTAAGGTTCCCACGCTTGGGAACAAGGTCTTCAACATGTGTGAAGGGAAGAATAGTTGTCAATGCCTTGCATGTGGGGGAAATCCCTAGGCAATCCTAGAATTGTCAACCTTTCATGTAGAACCAATTCTCGTAAGAAAATTGGATTTTTATGAGTTTCCTTCGTTGGGAACGGAGTTCTTTGGTTTGTAATTTTGAGGGGAGAAAAGGTGCCCCTCCTCCTATAAAAAGGGGCGCCTTTCTCTCCTCAAACACCCCCATTTTATATATCATTTCACTTGGGTTCGTTGGGGGCCACTTGTTGGAGCTTGACGGTGTTGGTTTCCTTGTTTCTCCCTCTTTCCTTCTTTTGTAGCTCTTGTCTTCGTGGTAGTCTTTTTGTTGTTATTTGGAGAAGTTTGGATTGGAACCAAACTCTCTTTTGTAGCTCTGGGTCTTGTGGTAGTCTTTTGTTGTCATTTAGAGAGGTTTGGGTTGAAACCAAACTCTCTAAGTAGTTCTTGTCCTTGTAGTGGTCCTTGGGTTGTCATTTGGAGAGGTTTGGATTGGAACCAAACTCTCTAAATAGTTCTTGTTCTTGTAGCGGTCTTTCGCTGTCATTTGGAGAGGTTTGGGTGGGAACCAAATTCTCTAAATAGTCCTCTAAGTAACTAAAATTTTCCTTTAACTTAGTTCTAGCGGTCAAGGAATTAAGGCATTAACTCCACGATAGGATAGTTGGTTTTTATGGTGAATTGTAGGAAGTAGGACGCTTAGAGAAGATCCATTGCTTGGAAGGCACAATGGACCGACGTTAGGCACCCATTGAAATAGGAGTTCACCACCCACAACACAAGAACTTGGTTGTGCTCGTGTAATTGCCAAGGGTGGACAATTATACGCTCACACCACCTGCTCACCATGAGAACACCAATGTTACCTTCAAATAGGTCAAACATGACCCAAGCTGGTACAAGGCCATGCAAGATGAGATGGAGTCCATTTGGCGGAATAATACCTGAGACTTGGAACCCCTACCGTCAGGACACCACGCCATTACTTGCAAGTGGATATTCAAAGAAAAACCTGGTATTGATGGTCAGCCTCCGATGAAGAAAGCTTGCCTTGTCGCTAAGGGATTTGAACAACAACATGGCATTGATTTCACAAAGACATTTGCTCTAGTGATCAAATGGGCCATCTTCTATACCGCCATCACATGTGGAGCTGCAAAATGGTGGAATATCCATCACATGGATGTTTGTACAGCGTTTCTCAACGACCTCTTCAAAGAGCACATCTACATGATCCAACCTCCTGGCTTCCGCATCCATGGCAAAGAACATTTGGTCTGTTGCCTCAACTAGTCACTCTACGGCTTGAAGCAAAGCCCACGTACTTGGTATGATCGCATTGATGCAACTCTCTGTCGAATCGGCTTGCACCACAACAAATCTAACGGCAACTTGTATTACATGTACCAAGACAAGGAAACACTCATCTCAATGCTCTATGTCGATGGCCTCTTCATCACTAGGAGCTCCAACCAACTCATCTCTTGGATAAAATGCTTTCTACACACCGAATTTGAAATGATGGATCTCAGCAAAATCCATTGTTACCTCAGCATATCGTTTGAACAGGGCATTTGGGGCATCTTCCTACATCAACGAGACTATGCAACGTCCATCCTACAAAAATTTGGCATGGCTCAGTGTAAACCTGTGTCTACACCGTTACCAGTCGGCCAAATTCTCGTAACCAATATGAAAACTCCTTTCATCGATGCCAACTACTATCACCGCCTCATCGATAAACTAATCTTTCTTACAGTCACACGACCTAACATTATCTATGTAGTTAGCCGTCTCAATAGCTATATGGCTCAACTCCAGCAGTCACATCTTGAGGCAACCAAACACGTCCTCCGATATCTGTAGCACGGTTGTTTTGTCGAACGTGTTTTGGGGTTTGGGTGTCGAGTTGTTCATCTGCTGTCGCATGTCGTATAAGATGAGTGTCGCATATACAAGACAAATTTGATGAGTATGGAATTAGGGTTTGAAATTTTCGGGTAGGGAAGCCAAAAATTTAATCTTACGTGGCGGGTTGTCAACAGTGACGTGGAAAGCCTCCACCACGTTACCATGGGCAACTGCGGGTGGGGCACGTGCGGGTAAGGTGGGGCGACCGTGGGTCCCAAAGTGAGGGCGATTGTGGGTCCCAAAATGAGGGTGACTGCGGGTTCAATTTAGGGCGACTGCGGGTCCAATCCAGGGCGACTATAGGTCTAGGGGGGGCAAGTGCGGGTAGAAGGGGGCTTAGGGGAGCAACTACAAGTCATTTCTTAGGCGACCGCAGCTGATGGGGCGACTGCGGGTCTGAGATTCAAGAGGTCTTCTAGTTCTTGACGACGAGGGTAGTTGCGTATAAGGCAACCACGGGTTAGGGGTGACTACGGGTCAAGGGTGCCAGATAACATGAGTTTGACTTTCCCTCCTTATAAAGTGGAGGGAAGGTGTTCAAACTTTTCAAGTACCGCTCCCCCCTTTTCTAAGGAATAACCCCAAAAAATCCTAAAACTAAGGCATTCAATACTAAGTGATCAAAAGTTAATTAAGTAATAAAGAAAGCAAATTGGTTTAGGAAGTGGAGATTTAGAAAAGCCCTTTTTCCTAACATTTCATTTTTCCTTCATCCATCCTTGTGGTCATGTCAAATTCAACGTGACCATTTCCTATTTTAATTTTTGGAGGGAGTACATTGAGAGGAGACCTTCCCTTTGGGGGAAAACCATGTACAAAAAAAATACTAACACCATGGAATGCATGAAGAAGAAATCTTTTTATCTACATAAGAAGTGGTTTACAAAATGGAGACTTGGGGAAGCTCTTCTCCTTGACATTTCACTACAAGAAAACCAATGTTTTATGACTATGAAAATATGACTAGAGATGACTAGCAACTACTCACAATCATATTTTTGGAGCCTAAGACCTTGGAAAAGAATATGACTACAAATATGACAGTTAGTGATGTTCAAGCGTGGTATTTTGAAGACGTATAGTATATACCCATTGGGTACACGAAGATACTTCATAGGGAATGATAGGGAACATGTTTGGAAAACATCCAATTATATTTGGTAGTCATATTTTTACAGCAATCATATTTGGCAGTCATATCTTTATGGTTGTAAATTTTTTCTATTTTAGGACAGCCCAAGGTAAATTTGGGTAGGAAACATGCTTGGAGAGGTCCTAGTCATATTTCGTAGTCATATTTTGTAGTCATATCTTCATGGTTGTGACTTTTTTTTTCTTTTAGATTGGCCCAAGGTAAATTTGGGTGGGAAACATACTTGGAGAGGTCCTAGTCATATTTTTGCTTCAGTCATATTTCATAGTCATATTTTTGTTTTTGTTTTTGTTTTGGGTGGGAAACCCAAGGAAAAGGTGGGCAATCTAAAATGGCCTTCTCATATTTTGGCCTTAGGGACATCCCTTGGGGTGTACACATCACTTTTTTTTTATTTCTATTAAAAAAAAGATTATTTTTTGTTGTGTATTTTGTTTATAACAAAATTGGCGTCCAATAAATTCAGGTGACACATGTTCATATTTCAATTCATTAATTCATATTACTCATAGGTTTTACAGGTGAATTACAAAAAAATAAATCAATTAATGGTAGGAGACAATAGATGGATTCATATTCAAATCATCTCGTAGGAAGGGATTGGGGAAGGGTCTCCAAATGCATGTGAAACATATTTTGATTTTAAGGTTCACATACACTTTTGGTGATAGTAGCAGTCCTCAAAAGTAGTATTCCAAACGTAGACTTTGTTATCATTACATAGAGGGTTTATTCTTTCATATACACATTAGGTCAAGAAAAGATGGTTAATCTTGCAAGAGAGTGCAATGGCATCGTTAGTACTTGATGTATCATATGATGAATGCTATTCATTTCATTGACATTTTCCTACAAAGACCAACACGGTTACATGGTGTGTTTCTATGTGATGTGTTGAAGAAAATTTTATATACAAAATTCAAATTAAAACATGAAAAATAACTTCATTTACAACACTTGTAGCCATGATTGGGGAATCAATCATAATCTGCATCAAAGTATTGTATGTCATTTGTTTCTATGTCATCATTAATCAGACGTTGCAATGCAGTTGCAACCACATTGGGCTTTACTTCCATTGCATCGTACATGATGGGTGTCTTTGGAATAAGGTCTTCATGCAAGGTCGTGGCTTCTAGTCCATGAAAATTAGTTGTCTTATCCAATACTAAAACAAAATGGATGTTTTATAACTCTGAAAATATGATTGAGGATGATTGGTGACTACTTGTAGTAATATTTTTGGAGGCCAACACTTTGGAGAGAAATATGACTGCTACTTATATTTTCGCCTTGTACATCATGGGCTTATAGTATACATTTGTTTGGACACCAAAATATTTTATAGGGCTTCATGGGGAACATGTTTGGGGAATGCACAATCATATTTAATAGTTATATTTTGTAGTCATATTTCTATGATAGTCACATTTTTTTCCTTTAAGGTAGCTTGAAGAAATTTGGATGGGGAATATATTTGGAGAGTGCTAAGTCATACTTTCACTTTAGTCATATTTGTTAGTCATATTTTCACTTTAGTCATATTTGGCAGTCATATTTTGTAGATATATTTCTTTGGTAGTTATTTTTTTTCCTTTGGAGGAAGCCTAAGGAAAAGGTGGGCAATCTAAGATGACTCTTTTATATTTTGCCCCTAGAGGCCATTCCTTGGAATTAAAGCATGACTTTGTTGAATACCTATTAAAATAAATTATTTTCTTTTGTATAATGTGTCTATTAAAGAATTAATGTCCAAATAATTTAGAGTGGCATATGTTTATATTTTTATTAATATATTAAAAAAATTTATAGGAATTAAAAAAGGAATAGAGAAGAATAAAGTAATTAATAATAGCAAATAATGATTTTTTTTTTTAGGATTTAAGGAAAAATTAGAGAGGAATAAAAGCCTATAGACTGACCAAAGAACCAAGGTGGGACTAAGCTTGAGAACCCAAGATGAAAACCAGGCCTCCCTTGACCCAATATTGGAACTTGCCATGGGTTTAACTAATTATGCTAATTTATTGTGATGGTTAATACAAAACAAAACCTAATGCATTTAAACTAGAAATATAGATTGAAGGTTGTAGAGTTTAGAAAAAATACTTGAAGCTTAGGAAAGATCTAATTCAAGGAAAAGAAAGAAGAGTGTGAGTAAAATTCATATCCAAGTGGCCATGAAGCAAGAGTAAGCAAGGAGTGCGATTTGTGTTGAGAGTCTCTAAGTGTTTGAAGAAGAAGTGTAGGTTCCAAGTTACTACTGGAAACTTTGGACATAGTTAGGAGATTAATATGACCCCCTTATAGGGATTTGACTTTGTATTATACAGAGATTGTTGATTACAATACACATAGTTGATCAAATGAAGTTTCAAAGTCTTAAGTAGATATTTAGTTAGCAATTATGAAGTTGATGTCATTACAATTGTTTGATTCCTAGAGTAATTAGAAATTAGTTAGTAGTAATAGAAGTTAAAGATTGCAATTCTAAACTATCCTCAAAAATAAAGGAAAAAACAAAAAATATTGAAAATAATATAGAGAAAGTAAAGAGGGAAAAGTAGAAAGAAATAGGTTGAAAAAAAAGAATTAGATCATATATCTAATTTATACCTCCTGTTGTAAAAGTTGTTATTTAAGTTATATACAAAAACACAATAAATGCAATAAAAATGGATTAAAGCAGACCTCATGATACAATTACAATATACCTGTTGAATTGTTGGAGAATGGGGATGTCGTGGAAACAAATTCCAATGCATGTCCTTAAATTTGGCATTTAGTTTTTTCTCTTCTTATAGAAACTATATTTGCGCTACAAATTAGAGGTTTAGGTCAAACCTCTAAGAATTTATTAAATCCAAATTTGAATTCAAGATCACTTAGTTAATTTGTAGAAAATTTTAGTAACATATCACACTTTAAAAAATAGATAAAAATTATGAAAGATAGAGAACAATGAAATTGAATATTCTATAATATTAGTTTTAGATAAAAAATACGAAAGTTCATCCAATTCAAGTCAAAAAGGGAACTTGAAATGTAGTGACATTTAGAATCCAATTTTGAAATTAAAAATGAATTTAGACTTATAGGCTAAAATAAAATGTTGAATGAAATCTTGAAGGATGAATTAGAGACAAACCTTTATCTATTTATATTTTTTTTATTATTGGGCTTCAAATTTCCTAAGTTAGATATTTAAGTATTGTTCAATGGGCGTTCTAAGTAGTGAACAATTTTTTTTTCTAATGATAAACTATAAGTGGTTCACATCTAAACTAAAACAGACACAAATTATAAAAATTAGAAGTTTTAATTGATTTTGACCAATCTAAGTCAAAATTTTAGACCTAAAAATATCAAGGATATAAATAAAATACTCACATATATCATGTATTGAAGTTTGTTTCTTTCTTAAAAAGGTTCTCTACAATGTCATGTAAGTCATATTTATAGAGGGATTTTGAAGGGCCATATAGAAGTTACAAAATTATTCATATGAAGATTGAGGCTCACTACGATACACGTGCTTGTATTGCAATTAAAAGATGGTTGCTTAAATGTTCTTTGAAAGATATAGACTATAAAAATATAGTCCGTTTTTTTTTACTTCAAAGATACTTTTAAATAGTGTTTCTATCAAATATTTTTACTCTTATATACTTAGTGCATAGACATAGATACTTTGATTGATGCAAGGCATTTGCTAAGTTGTCTTTTTTTGCCATAACTGTAGGTGTTGAAGGCCTTGCAATTTTCCTTTAAACATTTTGTAGAATTGTATTGCAACATACATCTACTTTGAAGCAAATTTTGTTGTTAAAATAGCTTAGTTGCTTAGTATAGTCAGATTTAGTAAGTCGCATGACTACGTTAAGTCACATAACTAAAGCAAGTCATGTGTATGACTAGAGTAAGTTACATGACTAGAGTTTGAAAACCCTAGCCGCCACTTCTATGTATCTACCATTGATTTAGGGTTTTGAAACCCTAGCCACCGTTTCTTCTTCTTCTTCGTCTTCTTCTTTGTTTTTGGTTGCCTTTTAGGTTTTGCTTCTTGTTGTTTTGTAGCTTTGACTTCTTCTTTCTTATTAGTTTTTACTTTTTATTGCTTCTTAGTTCTTGATTTTTGCTTCTAGTTTCTTCTTGTTACCTTTTAATTCTTACTTTCTAATTCTTAATTCTTGCTTGTAGTTTTTGCTTGTTATGTCTCAATTCTTGCTTTCTAGTTCTCGATTCTTGCTTCTAGGCTTTTCTTTTTACCTCTTAATTATTGGTTCCTAATTTTTTCCTCTTATTGCTTCTTAGATTTTGCTCCTTGCTTCTAGTTTCGTCTTGTTATGTCTTAATTCTTGCTTCCTAATTCTTGCCTCTTCTTGCTTCTTAGTTTTTGCTTCTTAGTTTTTGCTTCTTGCTTCTAGTTTCCTCTTGTTATGTCTTAATTCTTGCTTCCTAATTCTTGTCTCTTATTGCTTCTTAATTCTTGTTTTTAATCTCTTTTTCATGCAATTTAACTTATGTTTCTTATTGCCTTTCAATTCTTGTTTTTCTTGTTATTTGTTGCATTTTATTACATCTTAACTTGTCTCTCTTGTTGTTTCTTGTTGTTTCTTGTTGTTTCTTGTTGTTTCTTGTTGTTTCTTGTTGTTTCTTGTTGTTTCTTGTTGCATCTTGATTTGTTTTTTCTTGTTATTTATAGCATCTTAAATTGTGTTTCTTGTTACTTTTTATTGCATCTTAATTCTTATTTCTTGTTTCTTTTTGTTACATCTTACTTCAGACTTCTTATTACCTCTTAACACTTGTCGCCTTCTAGTTCTTGTTTCTTTTATCACTATTGTTGTTCTTTCTTCTTATTTTCTTGTGTTTTTTAGAGATATAGTGATTATGGATTCTTCTTACTTTAAACTTATGCTTCACATTTTATGTTGCTTTAAATCTTTGAAGATTGAGCTATATTGTTCATTTACTAAAAATTAACCTTTTTCATTTTATGTGTAGGCACTTAAAGTTGGATTGAAGTTATTGGAGGCTATTTACAACACTAGAGAGACAACTTCTTCACATTTTTGTAAGGAACTACAAGTCCTACAGTGTGTAGGAATATATATTTCTAGACTGTCATTGTGATGTGTTTTTTGTTAGTGACTAATAAATGTCATTGAAAAGAGTCACATTTTTTTTCTTGCATTTTCTCTCTTCAATATGATTATCTTTGTGCATCTCAAAAATCATGTTTACTCATTTTTTATTGTATGTAGTCATTTATACAACTACTAAACCATATTGATGCACGATTTCAATGCTTCATGTCAATTTAGAATGTATGGAAAATGTGATTGCAATTTATGACAATAGTTACTTTAAACCTCAAATCACCTAGTTACAAATATCACTTGCTTGAGTCATGTTTTATAATATATTTTAATCAAAATATGACATGTTGTAGTTATATAATGTTTACAATCATGCCAATAATGTGACTCTATACTTTTAAAAATATAACTACATTCAATCATAAAATTACTAGTAACATTCCATATGAACTACTACATAGCCAAAAATATGACTTACATCAGTCATATTTCACATCAATAAAAAAAGCGACTCATGAAGGTCATATTCCACATCAATGAAAAATATGATCCACTAGAATCATTTTCTACCTCAACATGCAAAGAATATGACCCATGAGAGTCATTTTTTACATCGATAAAAAATATGACTCACAAAAATCATATTTCACATCATCCCAAAATATGACTACAAAAAGTCATATGCCTCATCCGCCAAAATATGACTACATGGAGTCATATGCCACGTAGGCTTTTTTTTCATTTGCCCGGGCAGATCAAGAAAAAGTCAAGCCTCTAAGGTTAGTCAACATATACGCCACGTTGGCAAAAATGGATAATTATACCCCCCAAATACAATGACTACAAATATGACTCATGTCCGAAGCGACTAGTCGGTAATGACTAAACCCAGTCGTGTAGTACGTCATTTACAGTGATTTCTGCATGAGTCATATTTTCCGATTTTATGACTCACTGCAGTCGTATTTTGTAGTCATAAAAGAACCATTTTGTTGTAGTGTTTTTTTTCCCTCATGGTCATGTCAAATTCAACGTGACCATTTCCTATTTTAATTTTTGGAGGGAGTACATTGAGAGGAGACCTTCCCTTTGGGGGGAAACCATGTACAAAAAAAATACTAACACCGTGGGATGCATAAAGAAGAAATCTTTTTATCTACATAAGAAGTGGTTTACGAAATGGAGACTTGGGGAAGCCCTTCTCCTCATCATTTCATTTTCCATCCTCAAACATAGGAATTTCAATATAGTCCTCCCCTTGATACATCAAGGGAATTTAAAACACATTTGAAGGGGTGAATGATTATTCAATTTATTGAAGATTAAAAAATTAGGAAATGACACTTTGAATGGTTTTTATCTTACAAATACAAGGTTTAGGAGTTCAAAATTTTTTATGACATATAATGAAAAGCAACTCACATGTGTTTGTCATTTTATCCATCCTAAAAAATAGAAGTGCATTACTTTTGGAGTGGCATACATGGAGAAGGTCCATGGTTTTTCTATAGGGTTTAGGGTGTAGGGTTAGGGTTTAGGGTTTGGAAAACCCTCTTCCATTTGTCTAATTAGTCATACTAAAATTTATGTATTTATAGACTAATTCTATAGTATTCACTAACTACGAGCATTGAAGGACATGTCAATTATAGTGTATGGAAGATCCAATTAAGCTTGACTTCATTAGAGTTGGAGATGGCTTACATCTTAGGGTGCGTTGGTTCCTTGACTGACGTGACTTTAAGATAGAGGCGACTGTGGGTGGGGGGCGAGTTCAGGTCCTAGGTGACCGTGGGTGGAGGCGAGTTCAAGTCTCATTGTTGTTGCGTCTAATTTGGTGGAATGGGGGGCAACTTCGAGTCTTGGGCGACCGCGGGTGAGGGTGAGTTCAAATCTTGTTGTTGTTGTGCCCAATTTGGTGGAATGGAGGCGAGTTTGAGTAGGGGGTGAGTTCGAGTCTTGGGCGACCGCAGGTGAGGGCAAGTTCAAGTCTTGTTGGTGTTGAGCCTAATTTGGTGGAATGGGGGGCGACTTTGGGTCTTGGGCGATTGCGGGTGGAGGCGAGTTCAAGTCTTGCTGGTGTTGAGCCTAATTTGGTGGAATGAGGGGCGAGTTCGGATCTTGGGCGAGTTCAGGTCTTGGGCGACCGCGGGTGGAGGCAAGGTCAAGTCTTGTTGTTGTTGAGCCCAATTTGGTTGAACTTGTGGTGTTCAAGGGGCATACGCGGATCTGGGGGAGCGACCACAGGGGCTGATAGGGCGCATTCGGGTTTGTGGAGGTGATTGCGGGTCGAGAGGCGACTACAGGTCCTAGATAGAGCGACTGCAGGTCCAGGGGCGACTATAGGTCCAAGGGCGACTACGGGTTCTAGACAGGGCGACTATAGGTCCTGGATAGGGCAACTACGTCCTTAGAGGCGACTGTAGGTCTTAGACAAGGCGACTGCAGGTCCAAGGGCACGTGCGGGTCTTTCGGGAGGCGACTGTAGCTTCAGGGGCATGTACGGGTCCCCTGGGGGGCGACTATTGGTCTTTTGGGGTGCGTGCGGGTCCCCTATGAGGCGACTATAGGTCTTTTGGGGTGATCGTGGGTAATTGTAGGGCGTTACTTCTCTTCGGGTTCGCACTTCGTGTCTTTTCTTCGCAGCTTGCCACGTAGTCCACACCCATAGTCTCCTACCAACCTAAACCCGAAGTCGCCCTACCTGTGGTCGCCGACACCTGCATGCGTCCCTTTAGGATGCTACGTGGAAGACACGTATCTACCACATGGCATCCAAGTGGCCTCACGGGCAGGGTGAATTTTTTTTTAAAAGTCAAAGCTAAGTTTGACTCTATTAGACGGACAAGAGGGTCTACTTGACGTGTTGGATGTCGTGTTCGTCGTATTGTTGAATTGTCCACCGGAACAACCCTGGCGCCTTTGGTATCCTTGTGCCAATGGTAATATTGCGGATTCTTTTCAGGAGTGTGCAGTTCTTGCACTCTACGATGTCGTTCTAGTGTGGCAGGGTTGACACAGCTGCCAACGTTTGGACATTAGACACCCGCGGACTTGACCCCCCCCCCCCAGACGTCTTGTGACATTCGCAAAATTGGATTTCTACCCTGGGATAATTTCTTTTATCCCATTCACACCACCTTCCGCAATTCTTGTAGCCCGTTCGCCATCCTGTCCACCCGTCCACGACCTTGTCCGCGGATTCTAGAACCTGTCCGCCCACTTCGTCCACCTAGCGGATGGGCGGATATTCACTATGTAGTTGCAGCAACTTTCACTTGCAATTTTCGAATTCGTTTCTTGGATTTTTGGGGGGCATGTGATATACCGTTGGAAAGGTCTTGGAAATACCTTTCTAATGGTATATCACACGCCCCCAAACACCAAAATCTCCAATTGTAAATGTCAAAAGAAGTTTGTTGCTTGAAAACATGGGCGTCCACCTTGGTGTCCGCTTGTCCGCCCTCCCGTCCGCCCCCCCCCTCCGCTTGGTGGACAAGTGATTAACTGGGCGAACGCTCACTATGTAGTCGAAGCAACTTTCACTTGTAATTTTCAAATTTTTGGGGGGGATTTTTTTGGGGGGTGTAATATACCGTTGGAAAGGTCTTGGAAATACCTTTCCAATGGTATATCACACGCCCCCAAACACCAAAATCTCCAATCGGAAATGCCAAATGAAGTTTGTTGCTTCAAAAAATGAGTGTCCGCCTTGGTGTTTGCCCGTTTGCCCTCCCGTCCACCCCCCTCCCGTCCGCTTGGCGGACAGGCGATCAGTTGGGCGGACACTCACTATGTAGTCATAGCAACTTTAAGTTGCAATTTCCGAATTCGTTTATTGCAATTTTGGGGCATATAATATACCGTTGGAAAGGTCTTAGAAATACCTTTCCAATGGTATATCACACGCCCCCAAACACCAAAATCTCCAATCGAAAATGCCAAAAGAAGTTTGTTGCTTCACAAAATGAACATCCGCCTTGCTGTTCGCCCTCTTGTTCGCTAGGCAGATGGGCGGATGGGCGGAGGGTGAATGCAGATGGTGAATGCAGACGGTGAATGTAGACGGGCGGACAATGAATGGGGAGGAAAGGCAAGAGGGAGAGGCGGGTGCAAGGGGTCAAGGGTGATGTGTTTTCAAGTTGGTGGAATTCAACCTAAGGTGGATTGGCGGACGGGTAGATAGGCGAACAAGCGGACGGGGAGGAAGGTGTGAGCAAGAGTTGGATGCGAGAGTGAAGTGTTTTCAATTTCATGGAGGTCAACCCACGGTGGACAGGCGGACAGGCGAACGGGCGAACATGGAGGAAGGCGGGAGCGAGAGTTAGGCGCGAGACTGAAGTATTTTCAATTTGGTGGAAGTTGGCCCACAGCGGACAGGCGGACAAGGGAGAGGGTGAGAGGGAAAGGTGGTTTTAACTTTATAGAGGTAGGTAGATGAGCGGACGGGTAGAGCATGCAATGCATGGTGAATGAAGAAAGCTATAGAAATTATGTCTTTAATATGTTATATAGTGAGGCACTAAATCAATACAACTATGAAAAGTGTCACCAAATAGCCTCTTCTTTGGAAAATCATTTGATTTGTAAACAAAGAATTCAAATGGATGTGTAATTAAAAGGAATTTAGTTTTACATTGGTGGTTTTTTACAAGTTTGCCATATCAACAATACTTTTTGGCTAATAGCAAAAAATATTCAAAGTCAAAATTGTAACAATTTAATTGGTTTCAATTTCTAATTGATTTCTATGCCTTTGAAGGAAAGTAATTAATTCCTAAAGTCTCAAAGGCCCTACACTCTTATAGAGGATTCTTGTGAAATATGATCTCAATAAAATGATTTATTTTTGAATTTTTATCCAAGATTCTTCGCTTCTTAGCTAGATTCTTCAATAGAAAATATTATAAAATTAAAATCGTTAATGCCAAAATTTAAAGTGAAGAAAATAAAAAGTCCAAGAATCAAGTATAGCAAGACAAAAGAAAAGATTTTTTTTTCTTACTTTAAATACAAATATCATGCAATGTATACACTTAATGTTATCAAGATGATAACATTACTCCCATACATTTTTATACTAATCTAGTACAAATTCCTATGGTTGGATATAAAGTTAATTTATAAAGTTTTTTGCTCTTCACAATAGAAATGGCAATTTTGAATGATATTTGATAGAAAAAAAAAGGCTTAGGACTTTGGGGGTTCAAGATTTAAAAAAATCCTAGGCCTACACAACTACATAAGCAATTAAATCAATATTGTAAATTTATAATCTATAAGATATGATATTATGAACCTTCTCGTAAAATCATTTGCGAAAAAGTCTTGAGATGAAACGGACTTGTAATCATTGGAGTATGACCTACTTATCTCAATTGTTGTATTTGAATTTTGAAAGCTCATCATATTTGAAGGTCAATCACATTTTACACTATCTAAGCTCTAATATTTTAGGGTTGTGATAAATTTATTGATGGTTTACAATTTAGGGTGCACACATGTATACATAAGTATAAGCATGTATGATAAGAACCTCCATTTCATTTTTATTGTATAAATGCTTACTTTAATGTAGTCTACATCATATCACATAAAATTACATTAAAGTACGTAAATCATTTTGAGCATCATCCCATAAATGTTGTAATAGAATAATGAGATAATATAAATTTTTTTAGGATATTTACGTTGGTGTTTTGCACTATCAATGCATTCTACAACAAAAATGGAAGAAATACTCTAGGTTATAATCCAATGATCCACATTTGTGTAGTACCCCGTAATAAAGTAAATCTTAAGAACAATTGAAACCTAAATGACAAAGATAGTAAGATCTACATATGCATCACATTGTCATGATTGCATTCTAAACTTCAAATATTAAAAAATAAAACATATTTCACACATTGCACCACTACTTTTGAAAACTCATGCAACGTTATAAGTTAATATGTACAATTGAGGGTTCTAGAATTCAGATTTTTTTTGTAGGGTTTAGGGTTTAGGGTATAGGATTTGGAAAGCATGTTTAAATGTGGGGTGGAAAACTTGGAATTATCCTTTTCTTACATTAATATTGCATTGGATACTTATCACATTAAAGAGGTTTTTTTTGGAAATGAAGCTACAGTTCTGCACTTTTCAGAATTAAATGTAATAAAACTGCTGGCGGACAGAGGTCAAGAAGGTTAGGCAAGGAGGTGGACAGCGTTATGTTGGCTCGGAAGGCCGGGGCGGTGGACAATGGCGGACAAACTAAACGGACGGAAAAGGCTCGTGGTGGATGGGAGGGCGGACGGGAGGGTGGACGGGCAAGCACCAAGGCGGACACTCACTTTTTGAAGCAACAAACTTCTATTGGCATTTCCGATTGGAGATTTTGGTGTTTGGAGGCGTGTGACATACCATTGGAAAGGTATTTCCAAAACCTTTCCAACAGTATATTACACGCCCCAAAATTCCAATAAACGAATTCGGAAATTACAACTGAAAGTTGTTGCAACTACATAGTGAGCATCCGCCCAACTAATCGTCCGTCCGCCAAGCGGATAGGGGGGGGGGGAAGGGAGGGTGGACGAGTAAACACCAAGGCGGACAGTTACTTTTTGAAGCATCATACTTCTTTTGGCATTTCCGATTGGAGATTTTGGTGTTTGGGGGCGTGTGATATACCATTGGAAAGGTATTTCTAAGCCCTTTCCAACGGTATGTTGTGCGCCCCAAAATTCTAAAAAACGAATTCGGAAATTGCAACTGAAAGTTGTTGTGACTAAATAGTGAGTGTCCTCTAACTAATTACCCATCCGCCCGACCGCCCATCTGTCATCCGCTCACTTACCCGACCGCCCGACTGGCTGTCCACCCATTTGCCCGTCCACCTGACCGCATGACTGCCCAACTGCCCATCCACCTGACCACATTTATCTAGGGTAAATTTGTGGACGGTGTTTTTTACCCACCCGAGACGCAGTGTCTGCAGAGTCTGGATGACCGGACGGCTGATTTTTGGACGTGATTTTGCTTGGGACGCTCACTTTCTTCAACCCTGCAGTGTGGAGAATAGCCCACCGTGAGTTGTTGGTGTATGCCATGTGTTGTGAAGTAGGAGTTGAAGGACTAAGATAGGTATTCTCCCCCCCCCCCTGTCGCATCTGAGTGTTCCGATCTTCTGAGCAAGAGTTTCCACCGAGGCACGAAATTGCTTGAAGTACTCTAGTGTCTGTGATTTGTTGCATAGGAAATACAACCAGGTTTTGCGAGAGAAGTTG
The DNA here is from genome assembly GCA_963920665.1 of Straminergon stramineum. Classification (NCBI taxonomy): domain Eukaryota; kingdom Viridiplantae; phylum Streptophyta; class Bryopsida; order Hypnales; family Calliergonaceae; genus Straminergon; species Straminergon stramineum. The sequence goes on along the minus strand of OY987271.1, from coordinate 12,091,016 downwards.
TCGATGAAGGTAAGGATGTATTTGTTGCCACCACGGGATTGGAGTGGCATCGGGCTGTAGAAGTCGTTGTCTATAAGTTGGAGCGATCAGGTGGTGTAGGTTGTCCGCTTCTTAGGGATTCAATCAAGCAGAAGTTTGCCCATCATGCATGATGGATACACGTGTTTAATCAATGGGATTTGAAGAACGTCAGCTACAAGTTGGCAGAAGGTCATGTGGTAGAAGCTTTGGTAGTTGACCTGGCCGATTCTTCGGTGCCAAAGATGAGTTTCTATAGTATTGTGCGCACCACAAGAAAACCAGTGTTTTATGACTACGAAAATATGACTAGAGATGACTGGCAACTACTCACAGTCATATTTTTGGAGCCTAAGACCTTGGAAAAGAATATGACTACAAATATGACAGTTAGTCATATTCTAGCGTGGTATTTTGAGGACGTATAGTATACGCCCATTGGGAACACCAAAATACTTCATAGGGAACAATAGGGAACATGTTTGGAGAACGTCTAGTCATATTTGGTAGTCATATTTTTACAACAATCATATTTGGCAGTCATATCTTTATGGTTGTGAATTTTTTCTCTTTTAGGGCAGCCCAAGGTAAATTTGGGTGGGAAACATGCTTGAAGAGGTCCTAGTCATATTTTTGCTTCAGTCATATTTCGTAGTCATATTTTGTAGGCAATCATATTTTGCAGTCATATCTTCATGGTTGTGACTTTTTTTTTCTTTTAGGTTGGCCCAAGGTAAATTTGGGTGGGAAACATGCTTGGATAGGTCCTAGTCATATTTTTGCTTCAGTCATATTTCATAGTCATATTTTGCAATCATATCTTTATGGTTGTGACTTTTTTTTCTTTTCGGTTGACCCAAGGTAAATTTGGGTGGGAAACATGCTTGGAGAGGTCCTAGTCATATTTTTGCTTCAGTCATATTTCGTAGTCATATTTTTTTTTGTGTGTATGGGCAACCCAAGGAAAAGGTGGGCAATCTAAAATGGCCTTCTCATATTTTGGCCATAGGGACATCCCTTGGGGTGTACACATCACTTTTTTTTATTTCTATTAAAAAAAAAGATTATTTTTTGTTGTGTATTTTGTCTATAACAAAATTGGCATCCAATAAATTCAAGTGCCACATGTTCATATTTCAATTCATTAATTCATATTACTCATAGGTTTTACAAGTGAATTACAAAAAAATAAATCAATTAATGGTAGGAGACAATAGATGGGTTCATATTCAAATCATCTCGTAGGAAGGGATTGGGGAAGGGTCTCCAAATGCATGTGAAACGTATTTTGATTTTAAGGTTCACATACACTTTTGGTGACAACGGCAGTCCTCAGAAGTAGTATTTCAAATGTAGACTTCGTTATCATTACATAGAGGGTTTATTCTTTCATATACACATTAGGTCAAGAAAAGATGGTCAATCTTGCAAGAGACTGTAATGGCAGCGTTGGTGCTTGATGTATTATATGATAAATGCTATTCATTTCATTGACATTTTCCTACAAAGACCAACACGGTTACATGGTGTATTTCTATGTGATGTGTTGAAGAGAATTTTATATACAAAATTCAAATTAAAACATGAAAAATAACTTCATTTACAACACTTGTAGCCATGATTGGGGAATCAATCATAATCTGCATCAAAGTATTGTATGTCATTTGTTTCTATGTCATCATTAATCAGACGTTGCAATGAAGTTGCAACCACATTGGGCTTTACTTCCACTGCATCATACATGATGGGTGTCTTTGGTATGAGGTCTTCATGCAAGGTCGTGGCTTCTAGTCCATGAAAATTAGTTGTCTTATCCAATACTAAAACAAAATGGATGTTTTATAACTCTGAAAATATGATTGAGGATGATTGGTGACTACTTGTAGTAATATTTTTGGAGGCCAACACTTTGGAGAGAAATATGACTGCTACTTATATTTTGCCCTTATACATCGTGGGCTTATAATATACATTTGTTTGGAACACCAAAATATTTTATAGGGCTTCATGGGGAACATGTTTGGGAACGCATAGTTATATTGAATAGTCATATTTCTATGATAGTCACATTTTTTTCCTTTAGGGTAGCCTGAAGAAATTTGGATGGGGATTATATTTGGAGAGTGCTAAGTCATACTTTCACTTTAGTCATATTTTGTAGTCATATTTTGTAGATATATTTCTTTGGTAGTTATTTTTTTTCCTTTGGAGGAAGCCTAAGGAAAAGGTGGGCAATCTAAGATGACTCTTTTATATTTTGTCCCTAGAGGTCATTCCTTGGAATTAAAGCATGACTTTGTTAAATACCTATTAAAATAAATTATTTTCTTTTGTATAATGTGTCTATTAAAGAATTAATGTCCAAATAATTTAGAGTGGCATATGTTTATATTTTTATTAATATATTAAAAAAATTTATAGGAATTAAAAAAGGAATAGAGAAGAATAAAGTAATTAATAATAGCAAATAATGATTTTTTTTTTTAGGATTTAAGGAAAAATTAGAGAGGAATAAAAGCCTATAGACTGACCAAAGCACCAAGGTGGGACTAAGCCTGAGAACCCAAGATGAAAACCAGCCCTCCCTCAACCCAATATTGGAACTTGTCATATGTTTGACTAATTATGCTAATTGATTGTGATGGTTAATACAAAACAAAACCTAATGCATTTAAACTGGTAATATAGATTGAAGGTTGTGGAGTTTAGAAAAAATACTTGAAGCTTAGGAAAGATCTAATTCAAGGAAAAGAAAGAAGAGTGTGAGTAAAATTCATATCCAAGTGGTCATGAAGCAAGAGTAAGCAAGGAGTGCGATTTGTGTTGAGAGTCTCTAAGTGTTTGAAGAAGAAGTGTAGGTTCCAAGTTACTACTGGAAACTTTAGACATGGTTAGGAGATTAATATGACCCCCTTATAGGGATTTGACTTTGAATTATACAAAGATTGTTGATTACAATACACATAGTTGATCAAATGAAGTTTCAAAGTCTTAAGTAGATATTTAGTTAGCAATTATGAAGTTGATGTCATTACAATTGTTTGATTCCTAAAGTAATTAGAAATTAGTTAGTAGTAATAGAAGTTAAAGATTGCAATTCTAAACTATCTCCAAAAATAAAGGAAAAAAAAATATTGAAAATAATATAGAGAAAGTAAAGAGGGAAAAGTAGAAAGAAATAGGTTGAAAAAAAAGAATTAGATCATATATCTAATTTATACCTCCTGTTGTAAAAGTTGTTATTTAAGTTATATACAAAAACACAATAAATGCAATAAAAATGGATTAAAGCAGACCTCATGATACAATTACAATATACCTGTTGAATTGTTGGAGAATGGGGATGTCGTGGAAACAAATTCCAATGCATGTCCTTAAATTTGGCATTTAGTTTTTTCTCTTCTTATAGAAACTATATTTGCGCTACAAATTAGAGGTTTAGGTCAAACCTCTAAGAATTTATTAAATCCAAATTTGAATTCAAGATCACTTAGTTAATTTGTAGAAAATTTTAGTAACATATCACACTTTAAAAAATAAATAAAAATTATGGAAGATAGAGAACAATGAAATTGAATATTCTATAATATTAGTTTTAGATAAAAAATACGAAAGTTCATCCAATTCAAGTCAAAAAGGGAACTTGAAATGTAGTGACATTTAGAATCCAATTTTGAAATTAAAAATGAATTTAGACTTATAGGCTAAAATAAAATGTTGAATGAAATCTTGAAGGATGAATTAGAGACAAACCTTTATCTATTTATATTTTTTTTATTATTGGGCTTCAAATTTCCTAAGTTAGATATTTAAGTATTGTTCAATGGGCGTTCTAAGTAGTGAACAATTTTTTTTTCTAATGATAAACTATAAGTGGTTCACATCTAAACTAAAACAGACACAAATTATAAAAATTAGAAGTTTTAATTGATTTTGACCAATCTAAGTCAAAATTTTAGACCTAAAAATATCAAGGATATAAATAAAATACTCACATATATCATGTATTGAAGTTTGTTTCTTTCTTAAAAAGGTTCTCTGCAATGTTATGTAAGTCATATTTATAGAGGGATTTTGAAGGGCCATATAGAAGTCACAAAATTATTCATATGAAGATTGAGGCTCACTACGATACACGTGCTTGTATTGCAATTAAAAAATGGTTGCTTAAATGTTCTTTGAAGGATATAGACTATAAAAATATAGTCCGTTTTTTTACTTCAAAGATACTTTTAAATAGTGTTTCTATCAAATATTTTTACTCTTATATACTTAGTGCATAGACATAGATACTTTGATTGATGTAAGGCATTTGCTAAGTTGTCTTTTTTTGCCATAACTGTAGGTGTTGAAGGCCTTGCAATTTTCTTTTAGACATTTTGTAGAAATGTATTGCAACATACATCCATTTTGAAGCAAATTTTGTTGTTAAAATAGCTTAGTTGCTTAGTATAGTCAGATTTAGTAAGTCGCATGACTACGTGAAGTCACATGACTAAAGCAAGTCATGTGTATGACTAGGGTAAGTGACATGACTAGAGTTTGAAAACCCTAGCCGCCACTTTTATGTAGCCACCATTGATTTAGGGTTTTGAAACCCTAGCTGCCGTTTCTTCTTTTTTTTTTTCTTCTTCTTCTTCTTCTTTGTTTTTAGTTGCCTCTTAGGTTTTGCCTCTTGTTGTTTTGTAGCTTTGGCTTCTTCTTTCTTATTAGTTCTTACTTTTTGTTGCTTCTTAGTTCTTGATTTTTGCTTCTAGTTTCTTCTTGTTACCTTTTAATTCTTACTTTCTAATTCTTAAATCTTGCTTGTAATTTTTGCTTGTTACGTCTTAATTCTTACTTCCTAGTTCTTGATTCTTGTTTCTAGTCTTTTCTTTGTACCTCTTAATTCTTGTTTCTTAATTCTTGCCTCTTCTTGCTTCTTAGTTTTTGTTTCTTGCTTCTAGTTTTCTCTTGTTATGTCTTAATTCTTGTTTCTTAATTCTTGCCTCTTCTTGCTTCTTAGTTTTTGTTTCTTGCTTCTAGTTTTCTCTTGTTATGTCTTAATTCTTGTTTCTTAATTCTTGCCTCTTCTTGCTTCTCAGTTTTTGCTTCTTATTTCTAATTTCCTCTTGTTATGTCTTAATTCTTGTTTCTTAATTCTTGCCTCTTCTTGCTTCTTAGTTTTTGTTTCTTGCTTCTAGTTTCCTCTTGTTATGTCTTAATTCTTATTTCCTAATTCTTGCCTCTTCTTGCTTCTTAATTCTTGCTTTTAATCTCTTCTTGATGCATTTTAACTTGTGTTTCTTATTGCCTTTCAATTCTTGTTTTTCTTGTTATTTGTTGCATTTTATTGCATCTTAACTTGTCTCTCTTGTTGTTTCTTGTTGCATCTTGATTTGTTTTTTCTTGATATTTATAGCATTTTAAATTGTGTTTCTTGTTGCTTCTTATTGCATCTTAATTCTTACTTCTTGTTTCTTTTTGTTACATCTTATTTCTTGCTTATTATTACCTTTTAACACTTGTTGCCTTCTAGTTTTTGTTCCTTTTATCACTATTGTTGTTCTTTCCTCTTATTTTCTTGTGTTTTTTAGAGATATAGTGATTATGGATTCTTCTTATTTTAAACTTGTGCTTCACATTTTATGTTGATTTAAATCTTTGAAGATTGAGCTATATTGTTCATTTACTAAAAATTAAACTGTTTCATTTTATGTGCAGGCACTTAAAGCTGGACTAAAGTTATTGGAGGCTATTTACAACACTAGAGAGACAACTTCTTCACATTTTTGTAAGGAACTACAAGTCCTACAGTGTGTAGGAATATATATTTCTAGACTGTCATTGTGATATGTTTTTTGTTAGTGACTAATAAATGTCATTGAAAAGAGTCACATTTTTTTCTTGCATTTTCTCTCTTCAATATGATTATCTTTGTGCATCTCAAAAATCATATTTACTCATTTTTTATTGTATGTAGTCATTTATACAACTACTAAACCATACTGATGCACGATTGCAACGCCTCATGTCAATTTAGAATGTATGGAAAATGTGATTACAATTTATGACAAAAGTTACTATAAACCTCAAGTCACCTAGTTACAAATATCACTTGTTTGAGTCATATTTTATAATATATCTTAATCAAAATATGACTTGTTGTAGTTATATAATGTTTACAATCATGCCAATAATGTGACTCTATACTTTTAAAAATATAACTACATTCAATCATAAAATTACTAGTAACATTCTATGTGAACTACAACATAGCCAAAAATATGACTTACATCAATCATATTTCACATCAATAAAAAAAGCGACTCATGAAGGTCATATTCCACATCAATGAAAAATATGATCCACTAGAGTTATTTTCTACATCAACATGCAAAGAATATGACCCATGAGAGTCATTTTTTACATCGACAAAAAATATGACTCACAAAAATCATATTTCACATCATCCCAAAATATGACTACAAAAAGTCATATGCCTCATCCGCCAAAATATGACTCACCATAGTCATACTCCACATCCGCCAAAATATGACTCACCATAGTCATACTCCACATCTGCCAAAATATGACTCACCATAGTCATACTCCACATCTGCCAAAATATGACTCACCATAGTCATAGTCCACGTCCACCAAAATATGACTCACCATAGTCATAGTCCACGTCAGCTTAAAATATGACTACAAGTAGTCATATGCCATGTAGACTTTTTTTCCTTGCCCAGGCAAGTCAAGAGAAAGTCAAGTCTCCAAGAATAGTCAACGTATACACCACATTGGCAAAATATGGCTAATTATACCCCCCAAATACGATGACTACAAATATGACTCATGTCCGAAGCGACTAGTCGGTAATGACTAGACCCAGTCATATTGCACGTCATCTATAGTAATTCCTGCATGAGTCATATTTTCAAATTTTTTGACTCACTGCACTCATTTTTTGCAGTCATAGAACATCCATTTTGTTGTAGTGAAATCATGGGCATAGAGGAATGCATGCCGAAGAGCGGATTAGAGTCTCGATGGTTGGCATGGGTACAGAAACTCCAAGACAAACCCTCTGTAGTATCTCGAGCAATGAAAGGGCTTATGAAATTGGCAATGAAGTCGGATGAAGAATGCAATGCCATGGAGACCTCTTTGCTTTGGTTCAAGAAAGTGTTTGATGAACATCCAAGGGGTTCCACGGAAATTACATGTTGGGGGGACATGGATGATATGTTTGAGCGGTTGAACCACGCAAAGAAGGACAATGTTGCACAGATCGATTGGGCCTTGGAAGTAGAGGAAGGGTGGGTCCCTTACAACACACTTTCAGCGCACATCAAGGAGAAAGAGAAGACAGTAGTGCATGCTTGCGATCCAGCCCCAGGAATCTTGAAGAGTCATTGTAGCCTTTGCCAAGGTCCTTTTGGCCTTGAAGGAGCCCTAACCATGGGCCAATGTCGCCACACTTTTCACGTGACATGCATCGTGAAAGCATCACTCATTCGTTCGGTTTGTGCCGAGTGTCGTTCTCCTCTAAGCCCTTGGTTCTATGAAATGCTTGGTATCTTGGAAGATATGCCCCCCGGCCACGAATACAACCGATGAACCCTTCCTCTTGATCAAGGGCCATACTAGTTCCAGAATTTCTCGCATTTGGGGCGACCTCTCACGTGGGATTCAATTGAATGCCAACATGGATTGTATGAGGAATCTGGAGAGCCAGTGGATCCTTTCATGTGGATGACCGTTAATAGAGAGGTGGAGTTGCGGGTCCGGGGTATTGAAGATGGCGAGGCTCATGAATGGTTTTGTCGCAACATGGGGGGCCATTGGAGTGTGCAACACAAGATTTTTTTTTGGTTTCCCGACAAAGAAGTGCGAAAAGGGCCCAAAAAAACTTGGATAGAGGTGGAGCATGCTCAAGAGTTCAATGAGCAATACGGGGCTTATAATCACACTTTGATTGGTAGGACCCTTTTCTTGTCAAAGTTGGAAGAAGCTACTAAAGCTCGTGCTCTTGTTGAAATAGATGGGGAAACAACTACAAGGCATTCATTTGTGGAGGTAGCTGGGGCATTTGACAAGAGGATAGGTGACATTATAGCTGAATGGAGGGGGTTTCTGTTGGCCGATTTTCAACCAATAGGGTTACCCATCGAAGCTGATGATGAACAGGTCAATGTGTTCGTAGATCGAGTGGATGCTGCGTTGAGGGCCTTGAAGGTTGAAGAAGTAGATTTGTCTCCAATGCGAAGCTCAAAACGGAAGAGAGAGGATGACGATGACAATGACCACTCTCCGGAAACCAAACGACAGTTTACAGCGGTGGACATGGAGGTTAGATCCGGAGGAGGTGTTGTCTACAGTCCTGGGTCAAATACTCGAC